>JAPXFQ010001936.1:0-600000 GCA_028564705.1 Apricaphanius iberus
GTTTGTGATAGAGCTTTCCCATTCAAACGTGGTTTGGTTGTTCACATGAGAACTCACACAGGTGAAAAGCCTTTTTCTTGTGACTTGTGTGGCAAGTCTTTAACATCAATGTATCACTTGAAACATCATGTTAGAATTCACACAGGGGAAAAGCCTTTTTCTTGCGATCTTTGTGATAAATCTTTCAGATTCAAAAATGGTTTGGTTGATTACAAAAGAACTCACCCCGGTGAAAAAGTATTTTCTTGCAACTTGTGTGGTAAATCTTTCGCAAGAAAGGCTCGCATGGTATCTCACATTAGAACTCACACAGGTGACAAGCCTTATACTTGTGAATTGTGTGGTAAATTTTTCAGCGACAGAAGTAATTTGGTTGGTCACAGAAGAACTCACACAGGTGAGAAGCATCATTTATGTGACTGGTGTGGCAAGTTTTTTGCGAGATCATATCAATTGACATGTCACGTTAGAACACACACAGGTGAGAAGCCTCATTCTTGTGATTTGTGTGGTAAATCTTTCATTAACAGACCCAATTTGGTAACTCATAGAAGATGTCACACAGGTGAGAAACTTTATTCTTGTGATTTGTGTGACAAGTCTTTCAGAGGCAGAAATAGATTGGTTGAGCACAGAAGAATTCACACTGGGGAAAAACCTTTTTCTTGTCAAATTTGTGATAAATCTTTCAGAGTCAGAAGGGAATTAGTTGATCACAGAATAACTCACACAGGTGTGAAGCCTTATTCTTGTGATTTGTGTGATCGGTCTTTCACTTCCAAAGGTCATTTGGCTCGTCATAGAAAAACTTCGAGAATCCACAAAGTGCTTTCTTAACTCATCACCCTAAATGCTATTTGGCTTGCATTTCTATAGCTTTTAGTCAGAAGGCTAAAGACTACACTACACCCCCATATTCACCTATAAATGCACACCATCCACCAATAATCTTCTGCTTATCCATGGTCGTCTTGCAGGGGCAAAGAAACCCAGACATCTCTGTCCCCAGCCACTTGGGTTTGCTCCTCGGGAGGAATTCCAAGGCATTCCCAGGCCAGTAAAGAGACATAGTCTCTCCAGTGTGTCCTCTGTCTCCTCCTGGTGGGATTTGCCCAGAACACCTCACCAGGGAGGCATCCTGAACAGATGGCCGAGCCACCTCAGCTGGCTCCTCTTGATGTGGAGGAGCAGTGGCTCTATCCTGAGGAAACTCCTCCACTTAGGGAAGGACCTCGTCCCCAATCCAGAGGAGGCACTCCACACTTTTCTAGCTCAATACCCTGAGCACATTCCTATATTAATGGTGATAAGCTACAGTGTATTCACTGCTGTGCTGTGGCACACTGACAAAACCAAGTCTGTCATACACAAGCGCCACCTGGCCCTCATATCAGCACCAGCAGACAGAGCGAGTAAAGTTTCTTGCCCAAGGACACAACAACTAGGACTGATAGAGCAGGATTTCAAGCAGCAACCCATCGTTTACAGTTATGGGGCGAACTACTAACAACTTACCCCCAGTAATGCAATTGAGGTTAGATGTTGGGCAGTAACATATTTGACATATATTGACTACATATTTGGGGTGTAACGGTACGCCAAAAATCAGTACATTGTTTTCAATTAATCATCTTTGTCCGTTCTCACTACAGGCATTTAAAATCAAACTGCACTTGTAGGAAATGTTCCAATAAAATGTTCTAAGCCTAAAAAATTTAATATAACTCAAAAAGTATCAAATAAATAAATATACCCTATATTTTGGCTTCATGCCAAAGTTTACAATACAACCTGTCCAATCCAGGTCACTGAAGGGCTTGCAGCCATAGAATGGCGCTCTCATGGTCCCATCATGTCAGCTGTGATAAGTTAATTGGGGGTTAGGTTGTTACCTGAACCAGCTGAAATAATGTTACATGAGTTAGACAGGTGTGGTGTGAGGCCTAGTTTATTCTTCTACGGCAAAACTGATAGACGCAACACAATTATGTCTACTACACCACATTACACCCCTAGAATAAAAATATTTAACATCGAGTATTAGAATCATATATCTAGGATATACTGCTACGTTAAGAGAACGGCACCAGTGATGGCAGCTAATTAGTGTTATTTGGCAAAGTAACATCTTTGGAAGCTATTGGCATCCACCTAATGGAAGTTGTTGAACTCTTACCGTGCATTCACACCAAATGCATGAACTTTCCCATCCATCAGGAGCCTAGTGATGTGGTGCCTGTCATGCTGTGACTAATGTAGCAGCATGACATGGAGTAAATGCTGATAAATGCCGTGGCTAATCACCTGGAGAAAGTAATAAACAACAAAAAGAGCAATTAAGAGTCATAATTGTTTACTCAAAGGCTGCTCTGAAAAGATGAGTTTTAAGCAGCTGATTTGTTGCAAAACAGTTCTTTCAGAAAACTGCCCTCCAGGCCGTCTTGGGTGTGGATTTGCAGCCTGTAAATACCCTGATCCAAAAGACCTTGCTGTGTGCACAGCTTTTGCCCTCTCTGAAAACACTTTTTTCCCCCTTTTTCTTGACGTGGACTGGACATTGATCACTCCTTAAATGGCAATTCATTTCAAAGTAGAATCAAACCTGTTTAGTTTATTTCTCCTCTTATGTGTCTGGGCAGAGAAATACGTCAGAAGGATTTAGACATGGTTCCTTGTTGGTTAGATGTGTTTTTAAACTCTGAAACTACTAGTTTGCTCTCCAGCATCGCCACACACTGTTAGCTGTTTTAATTGATTTAGAGGACAAAATGAGTAATTACATAGGTTTGTTAATTTTGTTTTACATGAATAGGCACTCACTGGTCAGCACAGGTAAAAAACACCTACAGGTCGGCTGCCATAGAACAAGAGTGTGTTTCTGTTTTAGATCTGCTTTCCCTTACCCATAATTGGGATAAATAAAACACTCAGCTTTCTCACTCCAGGGTTTGGATTAATTATATGTTATGGGGAGTGACTAAACGTACCTAAAGTCGAGTTGGTAAGTTTGAATGGTTCAGAGACAGACTATTGCAACATGCTTCTCTGTCTTTCCTTTTGAAACTACTTATGTCTTAAAGGGATCCCCAGTGTTTGGCTCCCTCTTTTCATCTCTCTGATGTTCTCCCTCACTCTTGCACATTTGATTATATTTGGGGTGATATTTTGGGTTCTGTCTTGTGGCCCAATGCCTACCGCTAGGCTATATGACTTCCGTTGTTAGCCAAGGCTAATTGCATTTGTCTTTGTTCCCCACCTTTGCTAAGCCATAGCGCCTTTCCACTTTGAGAAGCTAACATGCACACACCCTGTTGTTAGCACCCAAACTTCTTTGTAAACTCCCATGCACACACACACACCAGTTTTTTTTTTTTATTTTATTTTTTTTTTTATAAAATTGAGATTTTGAAGTGATATCCTGATGCTTTTTCTTTTGAACCCACCTGTGTGAAGCATTTTGATCCATTCCCATATTATCCATTTTCTAAGTTTTATAGCAGTTTTAGTTAGCATGCTTGTAGAATAGATTGGATTTATTGTAAAAAAAAAAAAGACTTAGAAGTAAACTCTTATGATTTGTGTTGCTTTCTCCCCCCCCCCTAATAATGCTTTTAAAGTAATGTGAAATATTGTTTCAATTGAAGACTAATTCTGAATGATACAACTTGTTTACCATTTGGTGTTGTTTGAAAAGTCCAAATCATTATTGTTTAGTTATTTTAAGACAAAGGTTGTGTCTTTTGGTAATTACAAAGTAAATGCGTTGGTAATATACATAAATGTTGTCATAACTGAGAGGTTGATGGAAATTAAATGTTTAGGAATAATTAAAGACCAAGTTGGAAGCCACAAAAAAGTTACATAGAAACTAAAGTATCTAAGGATAGATTGCAAGTGTATATATTTATTATATTGCTCATTAATCTGACAATACCTAACTTAATGCATAGAGATTTGGGGCAATAATTACAAGAGTTCACTTTATCTGCTCTTTGTACTTCAAAAACGTGCAGGCAGATTTATTCATGAAGTCAGTTATTTAGAAAATACGAACCATATTAATTTTTGGAATCCAGATTTTAAAAATTGCATGATGACCATTTTTACACCACACATATTTTATATAAAACCAGTTCAAACACTCTCTCCCATTCAATCTGTAAAACCTTTATAGAAAAAGATCAGGATGAGAACCACGAGGAAAAGTTTTGTGTTTCAGTGTGTGGTACAAAAGATTGGAATAGGTTGAGCACAGAACTCAAACACTGCAATATTATTCAGTCATTTAAGAAAAAATATAAAGAAAGTTACAGTGGTGCTGGGATATTTTGAGTGTAACCAGGTGTAAAATACATTTGGTCAAGGAATATAGGGTATGTGCCCCTGGTGGGTGTGTAATTTGTATTTTTTTAGTTCTGAGCAGGGGTCACGTTAACAGAATATTCTCCATATTTGACCGTTTTTTTTTTTTTTTTATAACAGTGAAGGAAAAATCTGAAGGCTCTCCGTTATTTATAGAGATTAGTTTTCACATTTCCGTCTGACCGCTTTGTGTGATGCAGTTTTTTTTTTCACTCCATGTATGGTCTCCAGGTAAATAAACTCCATGTATTATTTATCCCGCTTCTCAGTGAAAGGTCGCTTGGGGAGTCCAGTGCGTATCTCCAGCGGCCACATGCACTTGGACAGGTCGCCAGTCCATCCATCACAGTGCGCCCAGTTAAACACGCTCCATAGAGCCCGATGTGCGCCACAGACAGGTGTGCGGCGCCTGCTGCTGCTTGCAGGCTTTCCTCCGGTTGTTAACCGATCAGGAAACGGCTCGTTCTGTGAGTCTTTAATTTATAGTTTTTAAAAAATGGGCGAAATGTTTCCTCGTGTTAAACAATTTGTCTGAAGTGAACAATCTAATTGCAGTCTACAGTGGAGCACAGTGTGAATTCTGCCTGGAGATCAACAGCTATGGTTATCCATGGGGGTAATCTATTCCAGGGTCCCCAACTCCAGGCGTCAAGGGCCGATGCCCTACCAGTTTTAGAGGTGTCTTTGCTCCGACACGGCCGATTCAAATTGTCCAACTCCCTCTTCAGCGTGGCAAAGTTCTGCAGTCCTGCTAACGAGCCATCATTTGATTCTGGTGTGTTGAACCAGGGAAAGAATTAAAACCTGCAGTATAGTGGCCCTCAAGGCCTGGAGTTGGGGGCCCCTGATCTATTCCGTCTGCGGGGAAAAAAATCCAAAACCTCATGTCAATAACCTCAATTTCATGCTGTGTAGGAACCGCATCAGATATTCTAATAGCGCAAGCCTTTAACTTCCGTTTTATGTGTAGTTTTCTGGTCAGGTTGTTTTGACTGAATACTTCTTAACAGATACTATTGAATTGGTATTACCTCTTCAGACGATTGAGTTTTGAATTCGCAACAGTTACTTGGACTGATGTATGTTTTTCTTTGTTTAATTTTTTGATTTTATTGCTTAAAATAAATAACAGTACAAAATATTTTCCTACTTTTTTCCAATCATGAGGGCCACCTCTGATACGTTTGATAAGTTTTGAATCAAAATTTCATCCAAATATGTTTCAGATTAATGGCAGGACTCTACTAGATCTTATTAAGGCAAGTTCTTTACCTTCTTGAAGATTCTTTTCAGTAACCTCTACTGTCCCCTGTAGTTTTAGTCTTCCTTGTTGCATACATTGTATACATACATTGTAACAATGATAAAGTAATAACATTTCTAAAATAAATGTTTTATATAGATGTACATTCGAAAGCAGATACTCTTATGTTTAGAAGTTTTACATGAAAAAGTTTTTGCAGTGTTTTTTTTTTATATACTAGTTTTTTTCATAAATTAAAATCATATCTAGACAGAGCTAAATAATCGTTGCTCCATCAGGTTATAAAAAAAAGTTCTGCTGCCTCTTCAGCCTTTAGAGAGAACTGTTAATGAATCATTTAATTCAGATGTGTTGAACTTAAGGACCGACTTTAAACACACCTGATCTGGAATGTTTGTATAATTGTATTGAAGCAACTTTTGCTGTAAAGTGCCTTGAGATGACATTTGTGGTTAATTGGCGCTATATAAATAAAAGTGAATAGAATTGAGGAAAACACACTTCTATCTGGAGGCGGAACTAAAAAGGAAACACAACTGTTTCTGGTGCCAGTTTCCGTGTTGGGATCTGCAGCGGAAGTAAATAAGGCGCTAGCAGCGTTAGCTTCCGGGCTTCCGCGTGTTGTATCGTCGGCTGGAAGACTGTTTATATTTCGGTATCTGCAGTAACGAGATCTTCGTTTCATCATCAGAGAGAACTGATCAGAACCTCCAGGTTTGTTAACCGTACAGTTCTGGATAGATCAACACTGGAACACAGAGAATAAGATCAGGAAACTAGTAGATAGCACAGATGGAGCAACAAGTTTTCATAGCAGTTCAGTTATTTGCTTTGTTCATCACTGATTTTTTTTATCTTTCCTTTTATGTTTGAGAAACTGGAAACTGTATAAAAACATCCAGAACAAATTATAGATCAGTGGCCTTTAGTACTGAAACTATTCATCTAAAAGTTTACCAGTAAAATATTTACAGTATTTATTTAGAGTGAAGCATAGCAAAAAAATAAATAAAATTAAATGTCTTGATTTTTGTAAAACAACTTTGAAAACTGAAACAAGCACATTTTTTATACTATCCTGTTGGCATAAAAAACGATTATTTCTTACGAATTGTGCCTTTTTATTTTACAAACATGGAAATATGAACAGAACGTTATTGAAATACATTGACACAGTGATATAATAAACTGGATTTTCTCAAAATATTTTATTTCAAGTTCAAAGTAATAAGACATTTATTTTTAGTGTTTCTAAAATAATATAGGGCTCTTTTAGAAAGGAGACAGATTAATTTTATCCTTACAACCAACCGTTTAGACGTTTACCATTAAAGATGGAAAAAAATGATTGAAATAATGAACCGAATGCATGAATGATTGAATCAAAATGACCTTTCTGGTACGGTGCGTTGAGATAACGTGATTTGGTGCTATATAAACAAACTGATTTAACTTTAAAAACTAGTATAGCTAAACATCATATCTGAGTCCCCCTGATGAACATTGATCGTCTTCATCAGATCAACTTCTAACATGTTGAGAAAAACTTGAAGTAAATCCAGAATGTCATAGATATAAAGACATAAAAACTGGAAAATGCTCCCCAGACAAAGATCTAATGTTTGATTAGGCTAGTTGAAGTGGTTTGTTGGTGGATATCTGATCCTAGTCCCAGGGCTGCACAGTGGCCCAGTTGTTACTAGTGATTGTCTGTTAGCTGGATATTCAAAAAATAAAGAATAAAATATGTATTCACTGTGAATAAAGTTACCACGAAGAAGTTTTAGAATGTCAGTATATCTGCATTTATCCTGGTGGCATTTATGACCTCCTGATGTTCATGTTTGTCTCTGTGATGTCTCCGCATCGAAGACGTGCTTTTATTAACATATGCCAGTTCATGGGGAGCCTAAGCCCCGCCCTTTTACTTCCGGTCCATGGGTCCCCAAATGGCAAAAAAAAAAAAAAATGAATGAGAGTCAACGGTGGGATTAAAATTATTTTCTGATCCAGTTTGAAATGCGCCGTGGATCGAAATTATGATGTCCGTGAATAAAAAATAAAAAAATAAAAAATTTGATGCAGAGAAAACGCTGATTTTCGACCGGAGGTAAAAGTTACTTTAGGTTTTGTGTAAAAACGTTTAGCGGACTACAACTGCAGAAGGAGAGCGAGGGCTGTAGCCTCCAGGACGAAGAAAGTAGTATTTAACACGGAGAAAACCTCTATAAATCTGACCATGTGGAAATTAACAGCTATGTTGGCGATAAAGCAGTCGGTGGAGTGAGAGCCAGCATGGAGGAGAAGCTCTACAAGCTCTAGGTGAAGGTTTTATGTGCTATAGCTAGTGCTAGCTCCTGTTAGCCAAATGGCGTCAAATATGCGATTTCTGATTTGTAGGCATTTTAAATGCGAATTTTTACAATCAAATAAATCCCAAATCACTGGACAAACACAGTAGAAATGTACATCATTAGTTATCATTTAGATCGAAGTACAACATATGTGTGATTCAGGACGTTAGACAAAGTGGACCACAAGATAACTTTTTATTTATTGACTTCCATTCATTATTTTTTCGGTTTGGGGACCCACGGGCCGACAGGAAGGGGAGGAGACTTAGGCTCCCCATTAGAACAAATGCAGCATTTAAACTGCAGAAAATAATAGGCTTAATTTTAACTAAGTTATTCGGAAATTTGGATAAAATTAAGCAGAACATAGAGGAACAGGATGAAGAGAGGAAATTTAAAAAAATACTTTATTTGCCGATATAAGATCAAAATGATCCCACATGTAAAAAAAAAAACTTGGGTTTACTTTCTGCCTCCATGATGTCGGCTTTTAAGGAATTAGTCTGGTTAAAAATAACAGTTTCAGAAGAGAAGCATCCCGTTTACAGCTGGAGACGCTCCTGCTTATAAACACAGTTTAGTGCTTCAGTGACAGATGACACAGCAGCTGTATTGGTCACGTGACTATTCCTTAAAGCGACACGCACCGATACAGGGTTTCACTCTATGAACTAGATACATGCGCTGATACATTGGTGCCGCTCTACGCATCACTGCGCGCAGTTTAAGAATGTAAGAAAATACCCGTACGCCAATATATCTCGATATTCTATGTCGCAATCCGGTATCAACATTCGAAGGCAAAATATAGATTTTTTTTTAACAACTTGAATGGAACCATTAATGATGACAGGATTTTTTGTGTTAAAATTAAAAAAGAATAACTGTTGGTGGCTGTTTTCACATTGTTCATACGAGAGGATCAAGTTGTTATAGTGTTTTAGAATGCTGTGGCAGTTTTTCTTAAGTTAAATTTCGTTTTTACAAATCAAAATATGTATTATGATACATAGCACATCGCCAGATTCTTGCCGATACACATCCCTAGTGCATCTGATGTACTATCCTTGTTGAAAAAGTTGTCCATGCCGCTTATTGTTGAACAAAAGTTCAACAAGCTAACCAGCATAACTACCGTTTTTCAGGACGATCTGCCCAGAGGTAAACTGACAAAAACGAGGCTGCCGTACGCTGGCGCCACTGGGCCCTCTGACCAACACCAGTTGGCAAACTGACTCAAGAACACAACCAACAAGAGAGAAAAAGCGAGTCACAGGGTAAGTTCTGATCCATTACCTACACAACAAAGGATTAAAAGACAGTTGTGACAAAAAAAAACAAGGTTGAAATAATTAGAGGCCGATACCGTGTTTTATTGTTTATTTTATTTTTTTATGAATTTAGTCACCAATGACAGATATTTAAAGCCAATTATTAAGGCCATTATCAAATGCCGAAATATTGATTATTTTCGCAGCACATAGATTTTCGGACAATTGAACACTCATTGTGTGCATGTAAATTGAAAAGTCAATGAAACTATGAAAGACAATTAAATTTGTATAGCAAACTTTCAACACAAGGCAATTCAAGGTGCTTTACATGATTAAAATTGGTACACAGCATAAATCAATTTGATAAGAATACAAATAAGCTAAGACAATAATCAAGACAATACAACAATGTAAGGACAAGCAGGTAAAAACACATAACATAACACAAACATAGTTTTAATTCACTAACTGATCTCACTGAAAAGTTTACAGTTCTTCCTTACACCTTCCTTTTTGAGAAAATTGCACTACCGGATTACTGACAACTCCAAAAAACTTGAATTTGCATGATAAAGGACCTTTAACATTGACCCAACCCTGTGATCAGCTACTGGTCAGAGTGTCTCCGTTCAAAGCTTTTTAAGAAAGTAGTCCTGGTTAGTTGCTGCGGCCATCAAACTGTGTCGTTTTGCTTCAGAAACTGATATGTTTTACAAGTGGATTCATTTGGGTCGCACAAAAAACAAAACGAACGCGGAGAGAAGTTGTCCAAGGTGCTTTAAGGTGAGGTACACAAGTGCAAACCTTTGTAAACATTAGATTCACAGAGAAAGAGAGGGGTGCTCCACCTTGTCCTAAAAACATCTTTGTTGTAGCGTATGGCTGATCCTCATTTGACCAATCACAGTCAGTGTTATCCTACACCAGTGTTTCCCACAGATTTGAAAGCAATGTGTGGTGGTTGTCCAGGGGTTGGCTTTACCGCAAACTTGTGACTGTAGAAGGCACAATCGCTAATTGCTAAAGCCTAGTTTCTGCTTCTCCGTTTTGACAGAGACTGATTGACGGAACGCAATTATCTCCGTCACCTACGCAAGGACGCACGGAATAGAGGCCCAATTTTTAACAATCCGTCTCCGTCAACAGAGAGCGTCTGCATCTGATTGGTCAGTTTCAGCAACATCCACAGATCGCTTCACCAGAACTGGGCTCTGTAGTCGCTGTAATCAGTAGTTAATGCAGCGTTTGGCCACTACATGCTTTATATTGAAAGGATAATTTATCTAATCTGCTGTTTTGGTGATTTTGAACACACGGAGGTGTAGGAAAACAAGCTGTCCTGGTTAAACAACCGGAAAAAACAATAGAGTGGAGAGAAAGCGCCGACTACTATGAACGAAAAACGTCAGTCAATAAGACCGCGTTTGAACCAAATTCACAGTCGGAGAATCATAAGCTGGGCTTCAGGCTCTGGACTTACAATACCATCAATCCACTGAAACTATTGTATTCAGAATATTAAATATTTCATAGGAGTTTTTCATCTGTGACTGTGTGTTAAAAGCATGATTGCCAACCTTAAGAGCTCAGAATTAGGGCTGGGGGGTTTAAAAAAGAAAAATTAAATTGGCCTACTTGAATTTTAACTTGAATTTAACAGTATTTATCTATTTATTTACCAAAATTACAGTCAACAGCAATAACGTCCATCCACTTTTGTGTGAAAAAGCTTTTGTGAAGAGTTGTGATGTTTTTGTGATTTTATTTTTTTCGCCAATCACTTAGATTGTTTGAAAAGCCAGCAGAGTTTGAGACGACATTGTCACATAAACCATATCAAAATAAAATTACTTTAAATGTCCTTTTAACTGTTGAAAGCTCTAAAATGTGACCAGCTCAGATTGAGTCTCCAGTAAAAGAACATCTCTGATTTTATTTTGGTGCTACAGTCCCAGACCCACCCTTGGCCCCCTTTAGCCCGTCTTTAGACACCTGCTGGATACGCCCCTGCTCAGCAGCACTGATCATTTAGGAATTATCACTTATTAATCATTCTAGAAACTCACAGGAGATATTAAAACTCAGAGTTTTTCGAATGAGTTTTCTTTTGTCTATTTCAGCCACATATAGAGGTTCTGAAAACTTGCTGCTGCAGCGTGCGTCACTAATTACAGCTGATTGCTTTTCTCATCGGACCTATACGAATCACGTAGATGAACTATTTTGGATTCAAAATGGCGAATTTCACCAACAGGTGAAGGACTTTCATGCCCGGAATGAGGAAACCGTACCCCATAGCACCTGGCAAAATGCAAATGAAACCTGTTTTATTCTCCATTCTCCTCACAAAAGACATGGAGAGTGTACATTTTATGCAACTCCTTCAGATATTGGGTGAAATTCGGAAGGATAGTTGCTCCAGGAGATTTTCGGGAAGGGCACTAAAATTCGGGGAAATCCCTGGAAAATCGAGAGGGTCGGCAAGTGTTCATGAGATACCAGCCGTCTCCTCTGCGCCAAATAGGCCACGTCTTCCACAGATGATAGTCAACGCTTAAGACAGACATGGTGTACACGGAGGGGAGGGGGTGTATCTGTGTGAGAGAGATGTGTGAGTGGTAGAAAGATGAAGAGAGAGCAGGGAAATGCAGCTGAACGAATACGCGGAATGTTTAAACAGCTTAAAAAATGAAACGCAATATATGACGGTCTGTGTCTAATTCTTTTTCATCGGTCTGTGTTGAATCTGTGGCGGTTGGAGGTTATTGTGTGGCAAACACTGTACCCTCATGGATAACAGCTCCCTGCTGTGACCTCAACGCTTTTTTTTGTCTGTTTATAGACTTTGACAGTTTTTTTGAGATAAGTATTCTCTGTCAACGGTTTAATATGCTATATGACGTTTTGTTCTGTGACTGATTTGTTTTATTTAAACGGTGGTTGTCGCTGTTTTTAACAGTCATGGGAAATATAGCACAGAAATCAACTTTGTCATTGCATGTGTCACAAGTACAAGGCAACGGAATGCAGTTTGCATCCATCCAGAAGTGCTTTAGCGATAACATTGCGATATATAGATTATAAATCTGTTATAGATAGATGTTAAAAATGTACATGCAGGGTTCTTGCAGGGCCTTAAAAAGTCTTTAAAAAAGTCTAAAATTCATATCTTCAAATTTAAGGTATTAAAAAGTCTAAAAAATCCCAAGAATTTTGTGCAATTTTTTAAAATTCCTTTAGGTCTTAAGTTTTAATTTGTTTATTCCCGAGAAGTGTTGGCCATTTAAAATAGGCTGAAACTCCGTAATCAGATGTCTGCCTTTCTAAGGGCCTCTAATAGCTACCTGTGTGACTAGGGCCCGACCGATATGGATTTTTGGGGTCCGATTCTGATATAAAACAGTAGCAAAGGCCGTTAGCCAATATAATGGCCAATAAAAACTGAAGTCATCAAACCCCTTGTGATCGAAAAATTTATTATTATGATTAATCTCTAGAATTATTAACACTGAGAGCAGAGGAGCCAGACAACAGGTGTTGAGTTCGAGGTTAGAGAAGACATCACTGCCTGAGAAAATATTGATTCTTCTTACAAACTTAGTTTTGAGAGTTTCTCTTATTGTGTTACATATAACCCAAGCTATTGCCTTTGTTTTGTATGTGTCAAAAGTCACTTAGGCCATGTCCACACGTAGCCGTTTTTTTTTTTTTAAACGAAGTATTTCCTCTGCTCCTTGAAAAAAAAATCTCCATCCACACGTAACCGGATAAATGCGTTTTTCAGCACATTCATAGACGTGGCAAACCTGTAGGGCGCAGTAGTTCTCCCCAGTCCTATCCGCCAAGAGAAACTTTATATCCTCTCTTCAGCACGCAGCAGTTATACAGCTTCTTAAAGCAGACAAGACGCGCTTTAACAATGGATGATACCAACACAGCTCTGAGGAAATAAATGCTGTTTTCGAGAGTAAACACAGGTCGCACATGTGGTGTTGGAGCATTTTTTGTCACGGAAAGTGGCGTTACGGCATTTAAAACTCCGTTTTCACCGTCCACACGCAGATAATGAAAACGGGGAAAACGCAAATCTCCACTTTGGCCGGAGTTTTTAAAAAGCTTCGTTTTTGGTGCCGAAAACCTCCGGCTACGTGTGGATAACAGGCCAAACCGTAGAAAATATCTCCGTTTTGGGAGATACCCGGCTACGTGTGGACAGGGTCTTATTCACAGCTAAAGAGCTAGATGTCTTCATCCGGAGATATCCCCACCCTGAGGTTAATAGTTGTGTCTTCAAAGTGATAGAGGCAAGGTTGCTGAACTTTATACATACTTATTTTCATATGAGCTTGTAAGGTGGTTGGGTAGTTGGGACGTAGGGGGGTAGTTGGGGAGTTAGGTAGGGGGGCAGCATTCAGCATTCACTGTGATCTGTGCTGTTCTCCTGTATGATCAATTCAACTTTTATTAAAACCTCCAAACGCTTAAAGGAAATCTCTCCCATCTTTATTAAGAGTCTTAAATGCCACTACACCCCTATTAAAGAAAAACAACCTAGACAATAAATTGATGCAGAATTATTGGCCAATCTCTAATCTCCTATCCGACAGGGATCGCTGACTGAGCTGTTTGAAGCAATCACTCCTTACGAACATAAAAAGCGGCACACAGAAAAATAACTCGTGCTATAACGGGGTTCATAGACAAGTTGCCTGTTGACAATTGTGACCAAACCTGGGTTTGCTGCTTTGATAAGAATAATGAATAAGCTAGGATTCAGTCTCATGGACACATTTTAGCCAGGTAGCTATACCTGAACTATATAAAAAATGCAGATAGAAAGTTAAAGCCGAACTGAAAACAGTGGAGTATTTTGCAACAACTGACCCGTGGTCAAGCCGCATTACGGAGACATACCAGAGTCTGAAAGTGCATTAGATCGATGGAGACGTACATCTCAGACCTTGTTGCTTAAAGCATCCTACTTCCCGCTTGAGCCCACGGGGGAAATATTGCAGCCGGCCTGTGAGCCGCTGACCAGCTGGGATCTACAGGAAGAAAACATCGATTGCATAACGAAGTCCATCACCATCGAATGTCGTGATTTAAGTGGATAAAGTTGTTTATATTCAGCCATGCTTTATTTGCCTTTATCTTAAAATAAGTCTAGCCTATCTAATAGAAGAAATTATGTATACAAAAATCTGATATTGTTTATTATAATACACATCTTTTTTTGCTTGCATTAGATAAAAGTGCAATAGAAAAGCCCCATAAAAATAATTGCAAAGTTGGAATATTGAAAAAAACAAAACGCAATTAGATTATTTTCCAAAATCGTTGAGCCCTACCCAGGAATTTATGTGAAACCTTCATCCTTCCTTAGAGTATTTTCCCTAAACATTTTCGATGCTGCAGCCTTCTCCGCCTCATAGGAAATTAGAAGAGCCAAAAAAAATGGATTGCATGCATTCCACAGACTTCCCCTTGGTATAATTGTGCACAAGACTGGCATATCGGCATTTTTTCATGTTTAACCCCATTTAGATGGAAACTTGTCTTTTGCACTAACCTGTGATGTGGCCACACCAATCTCAGACTATACCCCATGCTCTTGGAAAAAACAAAATCATTGAAAAAGAAATGTCATCTCATGTCTCAAAGCAATTATCTGCATCAGAAAGAATTAGTTATCCTAATTCTAAGTGTATATGGACCTCTTGAGACCATTTAAACTGTGTATCAGTCAGCAAGTGATCTCTTCATTGTGTGAGCGTGCATGTTTATGAAACTGATGCTCTAAACATCCCAAAAGCCGCATGTGCCTAACATTACCAGGGTTTTTTCCTGGCTCAAACTGAGGCAGAGGTGGTACCATCCTGACCATGCGCCAACAAATGCATGAATTCTGTGCATTCAACTGACTCACTTTTTTTTAAAGGCAACATATTTTTTAGTTGTGTTCTAAGAAGAATATGACAATTATCATTGTCATATTCTTCTTTTATTAACACAATTATACATACAAAAATAAGGAGACAACTTCAAACTGAAAGTGCATTAAGATGTAGGGATTTATCCACACATCTGGCAGCCAGACATTAACTATTATTTTTAACTTTAATTATTAACTATTCATAGCCTATTATTATTGTGTTACATGTTAGATTACAATAAGCACTGAAGGTATAAACAGATGTTGAAAATCGCACCTTTTATTCAATTAATATTTGAAAGCCAAAGGATTACTTGTTGTTTCTCAAATGGCAAACATAAAAAAAACCACATAAAGCACAAGGATGGCAAATTTATACGTATCCACCGAAGAATTTGTGCGGTAATAGAGAGGAGTATTTAATGTTGAAATACAAATATTTGTTTATCTACTCTTCGCAGTTAATAAATATATTTTCTCTTTCTGTTTCCCAGTAAATTAGACAGGGGGAAAGCTCTCTATATCATCTCTATAATCTGTTTAGATCCATAAATATGATCGCATTTGTAATCTGCAGTACTTTATTCAGAAAAATTGTCTTTAGTTTCACCGTCTTGGTCGCTTGCAGCTCACGCAAAAAGTAGGTCAGACGCCGAAACCATCAGTTCACGGCACTCATAAATACTGTCCTGCATTCTGACCCTCACCAGTCCCTGCCTGAGAACGTTTGGACCTGACACAATTTTCACATCTTGTCCCAACCATAATTACTTTTTAACTGCCTGGTACGATAATTTGTCTGCGCTGTTACACCTGGATTCCTGACTCTCCTCGGCAGTTTGTTTTTTGAAAGTAGTGGCTGATTTTCCCAGGTCATATCCGTAACGCTAACATCCATTAACGTTACTCTGAGACTAGGGTTGGGCGATATGGCCTTTTATAAATACCGCGATATTTTTAGGCCATGTCACGATACACGATATATATCTCGATATTTTGCATTAGCCTTGAATTAACACTTTGATGCATACAGTCACACCAGTATGATGATTCTATATGTCTACATTAAAACATTCTCGATCATACTGCATTTATATATGCTAACTTTAAACTTTCGTGCAAAAAGGGGATATCACCACTAAGTTAAAGTTGACATAACTGTATTTATTAAATAGCGAGTGGCACAAACAAAATTGTCAACATGAAGTGCACGTTTTGTGCAAAATCGTCACAGAGACAACATTTCAAAACAAGACATTAGTGCACCTTTGTCCATGATGTAACTTATATGGCATTTCAAAACACAAAATTAAAGTGCACTTTTTGTAAATAATGCCACTACAATATTTCAAAACAAATAAAGTGCCCTTTTCTGCATGTTGTCATTAAGATGACATTTCAAAACACAAAATTTAAGTTCACCTGTTGTGCATAATGCCACTAAGATATTCGAAAAAAATATATATATAAATATAAATGCGTTTTTGTGCAGGATGTCACAGATGATTTCAAAATCAAATAAAAAATAGCTCCATAATAGGAAATTAAATGGTGGAAAAGAAAGTAAATTTATAAGGACTCTCCTTTTAGTTTTTTAATTTTACAATCTCATGGTTTCAAAGACAATACCTAAACATAAAACAATTCACAAAAGGTGAATCAGGTCCATTATGGATAAGTTTGCAGCTTTAGTTTGGGTTTTTTCTGTATGAAATATATGCCACAAATAAAAAAATATGTAGTTGTTTGTGCATGCTCTGTTGTGCCTTTGTTACAACAACCAGTGAATACCAAGTTGTTTAAAGGTTTTGTGCCAAAGCCCATCAACGGAGTCTGGTTTGAGAGATGCTCAATGGCATGTAACGATATTACCACTGGTACTAAATACCCTTTCTGACGGGGAACTGGTGGGGGGCACAAACAGATATTTTTTTGGCACATTTTTTAGGTTTGGGAACATTTCCTCATGGTCGTTCCACCACTGCAATGGATATGATTCACTGTCAGCACTAACAGACTGCAAGTAGGCCGACAACTCTTTTTCAGTAAGCTCTCTCTGCGACAGTGTGGTGGAGGATGTTGCTGCAGTTATAAAGAAGCTGCCCAGGGATTTCTTCTTTAGTGGCTCTTCTGGCTGTGATACTATTGTTGCATCTTGAGGCAGTGAAGCGGCCAACTCAGCTGTGTCCTAGTCAGTCTCATAGAGCATTGCCTCCATCTCGGTTATGTCAGAATACTTCTCCCTCAGGTATTCCAGGATTGAGGCTTTGATAGACTGGGTCAGCGGGGTGTCATCCTCCTGACGTGCCAAGAGGCTGGACTGGAAGAGATGGAGAACCGGCTTGACATAGGACACTGTGACATAGCTCTCACCGGATAGAGCGTCGGTGAATTCTAGGAGAGGTTTGAGAGCCTTGTGCACTGACTCTTGAACTTCCAGGTCTTGCCAGACGAGAACAAGATGCCGGGTTTTCTTGTCTGCAGCTAAGACTTAGGAATTTCTTGCTCCTCCTCTCTCTCCTCTCTCTCCTCTTCTTCCAACTGACAGAGAAGCTTCTCACTACCTTCTTGCACACAGCAACAGCACGGTCAATACGGGGGTCCTTCATGCTTCTCTCTGAGAATGAAAACGAAAATTTAAAACGTTATAATAATTTACTATAAGTCTGCACTGCTGTATATACTCACTGTACAATAACCCCGGTTTGGTGTATATATGATCCTTTATTATTTATTTGTAATTATTTTTATTTCTTTTTTTAAGCCTGCAAATATTCTCATTCATCCAGGTCATGGTTATCTCAAGGAAATTTCAATCGAACGCAACTGGACTTGGTAATTTGTCTTGGAAGACGTTTCACCTCTTATCCAAGAGGCTTCATCAGTTCATGCTATATGAAGCCTCTTGGATAAGAGGTGAAACGTCTTCCAAGACAAATGACCAAGTCTAGTTGCATTCGATTGAAATTTCCTTGAGATATTTATTTTTTTATTTCACTTATTTAAGTTCTGTACTTGAGAGAAAAGTTGCCGGAGTCAAATTCCTTGTATGTATCATACTTGGCCATTAAAGCTGATTCTGATTTAAAAGTGTAACGTAATTGTGAAGAGATCCACTAAGCCTAACACCAAACTAACTCTGGGTAATTGTTTATTCATATAGTACTGTGCAAAGGTGAAGAAGCTATCAAAAAATATAAGTTTCAAAATATAAAAAATGCACAATAATGAGCAGTCTACTGACACACAAATGCAGAAAAAGAACATTTAAGACTATAAAAAATCTAAGGTGCCTAAGCTAGTATATTACAGTGTGTACATTTTTGAAAAATCGCTCACATTCATTCTCATTCATTCTTTCTCAACAACAGAAATTTATCTGTGCTTCAACAAGAAGGTGCAGCAGTTAACGAATCTTGCAGCTTTTTTGCACATTGCTATACTTGCTCTTCAATTTCATTCAGTTGGTGCTGCGCATGCTCTCTCACACATTAATTGCATAGATGTATTAAGTTCTGTGTTATGAGCATGCAGTAGGCTATTATAACATTGCTCATATATTAATAAAGATAATGACTCTTTTATCACAGTGGTAAACACTCACCAATTGCAAGATGCAGGCGATGGCCAAAACACTGTAGACGTGTCCAGTGAATCAGGCTCACAGCTTTGACGGTGTTAGCGCCGTTATCAGTGGTGATGCACACCTGATGAGCTTCATTTAAGTTCCATGACATGAGAGCATCTTGCAGGCCTTGTGCGATGATCCCACCACTGTGATCCTCAGGAAGAAAGCTTGTCTGAAGGCACTTGCTTTTCAACTCCCAATTGTCTACATAGTGGAGCTTCAAACTGAGGTATGGCTCACATGTTCGGCTGCTCCATATGTCGGCAGTTGTTGAGAAGTGGGTCACATTTACAAGCTGATTGGCCAGCTCTTCCCTCACTTAGATGTACAACTCAGGCAGCGCTTTCTCTGCAAAATATTTGCGACTTGGCAGACTATCTTGGGTCAAGTGTGTTGATGAGCTTTCTGAACCAGGGCTTTTCCACCACATTAAGCAAGGCCATATCTTTCGCGATGTAGTGGGTTACTGCGCACGTTATCTCCTTTTGTTTTTGACTGATTTTGTCGTACGGTGTTGATCTGGAAACAGAAGAGGCCAGAGTCAGTTGCGTGAGTGCTGGTTGCTTCGGCATTTTCGTCGATATTGCACCGCTCTTAGATGTTGTCGTGCGGAGTTTCAAGCACTCTTAATTCTCTAGCGGGTGGTTTCTCAAATGGTGATGTAAATTTGACGTAGTGCTACATTTTGAAGCGACGCTTTTGCGACACATTTTGCAAATCACCGTTGTTTGTTCTACATCTTCCTTCTTGAAACCAAACCACCGCCAGACGATGGATCCTGTGCTGTTTTTCTTTTTCATTTTTCGTCCCCCTACATGTGTAACCGTTAGCACCTGCTGCCGCTAACTTTCTGCTGGGCGAAGGTGTATGACGTAGAGCTGTGTTGAAATAATCGAAAAATCGATTCACAAGTTCAAAAAACGATTTTATTTTTAAAAATAGTTTGCCCTTTTTAAAGATGAAATGGGAAGGAACAGTCCAGATGGCCGTTTTAAGGTTTTTGTCTGACAGGGTTAATACAGTTTTCCATGTTGAACCGTTCCAACTCTTGAGAATAGGAATCGAATCGATTCTTGAAATTTGAATCGATACCCAGCCCTAGTATGACGCTGCATGTGCGACAGACTGAGTTTGCAACTAGGTGCGTTTGTTTTGTCTTTGTGTGACAGGGAAATACGAGAAAGACTGTGAGAAGCCGAGAGAAGCCCGGAGTGGAATGTCCGCGAGTATGTAAAAGTTAATCTACAAACAAGCATAAAAAATAAGATAAAATAAAATAAGCTTAACTTAGGTTATAAAGTTATCTTCGATGCAGGAAAGAGAAGAGTTAAAAAAGTCAGCGAGTTTAATGATATGGTCATTTTCTACACCGCACAGACTACAAGCTGCGGTATATTGAGTATATTCGATATACCGCCCAGCCCTATCTGAGACTGAGGATAGTTTAAAAAAATAAACATGACATGCTTGGATCCAAAAAACAAAACGTATACCTGGTTGAAGAACCGGGGAAAATCAGGACGCCGATAGCGCCAACTAGCAGGAAAACCTAATTTTTATAATCTATGGAAAACAATTTTATCTTCTTTTTCTGCGCTTCCCCCGGCACACTGCTGCTGATATAGCGCCCCCATAGTGGCGCTATATCAGCATATCTATCTATAGCTGGCGGCAGAGCGATATCAGGCTGGGGCGGCAAGCAAATTAGTTGGAGACGGCCGCCACGCAAATTTGAAGGCAGAAAAAACCCTGATTGCCTCCCTTAAATCAACGTCTTAAAGCCTAATCAAATCACTTTTCACCCCAAAAAGATGGAAAGAGATTTCTGTCCCTAATCTATGATGTGATGTTTGCAAGTTAGCCCAAGCATCGAGATGCCTCCTGGACAGCTGTCTGGGATTCAGCCAGAGCAAGAGGGGCGCTGGTCATCTCCCTGCTTAGATAAGCACGGACGCCGGAGAGAATCCATCTCTGTCCACTGAGTCTGCCTGTTGAAGTTCACGTTGGGCGCCAAGCTGATATGGGATAATTCCATAGAGATGGAGATGAGGTTGATTCAGTCTCTGTTAGAGTTTTAACATATTTATCTCAATGTTACAGAGTCAGCGGTTTCTCCCTGTAATATGGTGTCTCTGCCTGTCCCCTGCTGATGCTGCCTGTGTGTTATATCAGAGTTCCATAGTCAAAACAAGATGACCACTACATCAGTGTTGGCAAAAGGTCCATGATTCTACAGGATTCTGGAATATTTCCCGTTCCTACGTTCAATAATAATTACTTATTGCTAAAAAGAACAACTTGGCTGCGTCTTTTAACAACAAACCAACCGCCATTTTGAAACCTCGCTACAGCGAATGTATGTGTTTAGTGTTTGCTGAAGAACCAGCGCTGTGATCCAAATGGAGTTTTAGCATTTCTGAGCTTGTTCAATTCAGAAATTCAATTCAAAAATACTTGATTGATCCCAGAGGGAAATTAAGTGTAGTTGTAGCTCATTACTAATTCTTTTTCAAGGAGTTGTTGTAGACTGAAAACAACCCTGCAGGGCTTCTTCAGCTTTGTGTGACCATTTTCCAACAGTTCTCCTTGCCTCTGAACAAGTGGTTTATATGCTGAAATTTTGGAAGTGTAAGAGAAAGTGAGGCATGATTCAAATCACCAGATATTGCCACAAATGCATTGGGGTGCTGGGTCTGTAGCTTAGCGACAACGGAACTGATGACATCACATGCATGGTTGGCAACGGCTGAAGGTGGAATGTAAACGAATGCCAAAACAACATTGGGGAACTCTCTTGGTAAATAATACGGACATAAGCTTAGTGCCAAGAGTTCAATATCTGGGCTCATAGAAGAAGAAGATTCAGTGTGAGCTGGATGGAGCTGACCGCGGTTCAGAGGCGATGTCTCTCACCAGCAGCTTGAAGCAGAGAAACTGATAACGCCGAAGTCCTGAACTCGATGTCTCCTACCTCGGTGAGAAGCAAATTTCATGCCTGTTGTATATCTTATTCAAAATTATATTCTTCAATATTAATCTGTTCAGTTACATATCATATTCAGCATGACTGTTTTTTGTCAGTTATGCAAATTAGTTATAATGCTACTGTTTGTTTTTGTAAATATGAATGACCTACTTAAGTTTTCTGCAGCACAGTAAGATATGTTTGTTTTTATTCCTTAATTTGAATTATTCTTAGTGTATGTTTTTAAATGCACAGTAAGCATAGTACTTAAAAATAATATCTGTAATCCGTTGCAGCAGGATCAACGCCTTCTGATGGAGCAGAAGCAGGAAACCGGGTTATGGAGGGTGGAGATGACACGATACCTTCAATCTGCCTTCAATCAAACCTTCCTGGGATGCTTCAGAATAAACCATGACCCACAGACATGTGCAGCTGGACTTTTGTTCCTGAACTTTTTCTTTACCTGTCCAATAGAAATGTCCAAGTTTTACGCTTGTATTTTCATTTGCTGTTTCCTTACACGCTAGTTGGTGGAATCATTTTACAATATTATATCCAGCATCAGGGTTCAGCAACATTTTAAAATCTAACAGCAACATTTGCTGTGGCTGTTAAAAGTAAAAAAGTCTCGCGCTCCTAAATAAGTAAACTGCATAGATTTGAAAGCTAATGAAAAGCCTAAGCCTACTCAAAGATGGGAAATCTGTAAAACACATTGTAGTGGTGATTATTTATTACAAAACATACAGTTGTGGTTTGTGATTCCTAGAATTTGTAGTGTGTATGTGGCAACGCCTTTCTTTAAGGGGACAAAGAAGCGAAAAGACGTGTTGCTCCAGCGCTGGACTTAGTTTACTACACATGTAGATGAATGCGCTGATTTTCTTCAAATTGTTGGGGTGCATATGCAGGTATATTGACATTTTTAATATAGTTGGTTGATTATATACCAAAACACAAACACAAAAATGATGCCCACAACTTAATATTTTGTTGCACAACCTTTTGAGGCAATCACTTCAATCACACGCTTCCTGTAACTGTCAATGAGGCGTCTGCACCTCTCAGCAGGTATTTTGGCCCACTCCTCATGAACAAACTGCTCTAGTTGTTTCCAGTTTGAAGGGCACCTTTTCCAGACTGCATGTTTCAGCTCCTTCCAAAGATGCTCACCAGGATTGAGATCAGGGCTCATAGAAGGCCACTTTAGAATAGTCCAGTGTTTTCCTCTTAGCCATGCTTGGGTGTTTTTTGCTGTGTGTTTTGGGTCATTTTCCTGTTCTAAGACCCATGACCTGCGGCAGGGCCCTAGCTTTCTGACACTGGCCAGCACATTTCTCTCTAGAATCCCCTGATAGTCTTGAGATTTCATTGTACCATGTAGCCCTCTTTGGCTCAAAAAGCGACGGATGGTGCGATCTGACACTGATGTTCCTTGAGCATTAAGTTCAGCTTGGATCCTGAAGTCTTTCTGGGTTCTTTTGTTGCCATTTGGATTATCCGTCTGTTTGATCTGTCATGAATTTTCCTCCTGCAGCCACGTCCAGGGAGGTTGGCTGCAGTCCCATGGATCTTACATTTCTGAATAACGTGCAACTGTAGTCACAGGAACATCTAGCTGCTTGGAGATGGTTTTATAGCCTTTACCTTTAACATGCTTGTCTATGATTTTCTTTCTCATCTCCCGAGACAACTCTTTCCTTTGCTTCCTCTGGTCCATGTTGATTGTGGTACACACCATGTCACCAAACAACACAGTGACTACCTTGAGTCCTATATATAGGCCCACTGAGTTATTACAGGATTGTAGACACCTGTGATCCTGATTAGTGGACACTCTTTGGATTAACATGTCCCTTTGGACACATTATTTTCATTCTTTTCTAGGGGTACCATCATTTTTGTCCAGGACTGTTTCATGCATTTATTTTTTTTATAATGCCATTGAAGCATTGTTGAAAAGCAATGTTTGACTTTCATTGGTTAACTTTTATAGAATTTTCCTTTATTATTACTTTTGTCAGATTAAAGTTATTTCTGTGTCCATTATGAGTTTTTCTTTTGACTGAGGGGTACCAACAATTTTGTCCACGTCTGTATGTTCATTGTTTGAGCTGTCACTGTATGGGATGGTCCCCCTGCACTATAGAACTTTTAACCCGCACATCGGTTTTTCCGGATTTACTTACTAAATTTCATTTTAGATTGCCTGGCTACTTGCTAATAGCCAGCAGTCCCCGGGTCGCGATGCAAAGATGATAAAATCGGCATATTTATGTTTATGTATTTTGGTTCACTGTGTAGTTTCAGCACATTTCATAGCGAGTTATTGCTAAATTAAAGTGTGCACAATGCAGCTAAACTAATATTCTCAGGGCTAAATTAATGCAAGCTCATTAGCAGAAGTACGTCTGTAGATCTCTGAAGTACTGTATTGTACAATTTTGCTATTTTGCATTACGTCGCAAGCCATGAGATGGTGACACAGGAAAATTATCTGCAAAGTTCTTTGCTCTTCTTTGGGTAGCTGTAAACACTAGTGTTTTTGCTACAGTAAATTTCAATCCCATTTACTGAACCATCAGAACCTTTGCTGGGGAGGCTCTTACTTTATTATGTGTCCGATTCACACTCTTGGATTTTTCCCATTGCTCTTGGCAGTTTCTGGGTGCTGTGTCTTCATTCATTGTAGTATTTGTTCTTACTATGTTTTTTGCGTCTGGATTTCTCCTGCTGGACTTGACATATCTCGGTGACCATCGTCTTTCAGGGAGTCAAGGGCTGTAAATCTTTTTTTTTTTTTTTTAAGATTCCAGGAGAGTAGAGAACACTTAGTTTGTGTTTAAGCCTTTTTTGCTTTAGTTTTTTCCTCCTAAGAGCTGGTTTAGATGTATTTGTGAAGCATTTTAGAGCTAGGCCAGTATTCATCAAAGTTTGAGTTGGGTGTCCTTCAGGTTCTGCGCCTAATTGATGGAATAGTGTTATATGCCTTCTGAGTGAGGTCAGACCAAGTGAGCATTAGGCTGCCACGTTATTACTACTTCCGAGTTAACAGGAGTGTCATCTCTTTTATGCTTATTCACGTATAGTTTTGCTTCCGTACTTTGGAGCAGTTTATCAAAGTTCTTGGTTGTGCAAAACAGCATATTGTTAATCCACAGTCATTCAGTCATACAGTAACTTCAGAGGCTGGCCGCATAAATTAGGAGAAAAGCTAAGAAGAGTAAGTAAAAGGGAAAATAAGGAGAGAGATCAGGAGAGCTAAGACAGAGCCTGCTCCACCCTCAGCAGTCAGGCCTAGTTCATTCTTGAAAGATCAGACAATGTGACTTTCTGGATTTCCATTTTCTAAATTTGTTTGTCATAGTTCAGATGCACCTATAATAGAAATTACAGGCTTCTAGTATTTTTACGTGGGATAACTTGCATAATTGCTGGCTGACTAAAACCTTTTTTGATCCACTGTATTCGCCAATATGAACTAAATCTTATTTAGGACATTTATTTTAGAAAATGATCTGAAGCTTCTCATAAAATGTAGTTTTAATGAGATATTAACCCCATCTATTCTCTATATTAACGTACTATTGTTCTTTATTCCCTTAGGCCTTCCACAGGATTATATCGGTTACTAATTGGGAACTTCTTGCTGTACACATTTTAAGAACTGAAGAGATTGACTCCATCCTTGACCACAAGATGCCTAAAGGGGTAGAAATAAAGGAGGAATCAGAAAAACAGCAAATGAGTGATCCAACAATCAAAGAAGAACATATTGAACTGTGGATCTCGGAAAACGAAGGACAGCTTGTAGTGAAGCAGGAAAACAACACTTCTCTGTTTACTCCAGTTCACAAGGAAATACTCCATGATGCACCAAAAGGGCTGTTGGAGATAGAGATAAAGGAGGAGCTAGAACTTGTAAAAACTAAACAAGAACAAGAAGATCCAGAACCAATCAAAATAAAAAAGGAACAAGGTCCTGTGAAGATGGAAGAGAAAAGGGAGGATTTCTCTATTGACATGGATGAAGATCAGCTTGAAATAAAACAAGAGACGGACAGAATCATGGTGACTCCATTTAATGAGCACAGGGACAATTTGGACAATTCAGAGCTAAAGAAACATAAAACAGATTTGGTTTCGTGTAAAATATGTGGTAAACATTTCAATACTGTGAAGGATTTACCAGCACGTATCAGATCCAACACAGGTGAGAAACTCTCTCCCAGTGAAGTGTGTGGTAACTGTAATGGACCCAGTCACAACCTCACTTTAAACAGAAGTACTCACAAAGGTAAAAATCCCCATTCTTGTGGTTTGTGTGATAAATCTTTTCGAAAACGTAGTGATTTGACAAGACATTTTAGAATTCACACAGGCGAAAAACCTTTTTCTTGTGATTTGTGTGATAAATCTTTCAGTGTCAGAACTAGTTTGGTAACTCATAGAAGATGTCACACAGGCGAGAAACCTTATTCTTGTGACTTATGTGGAAGATCTTTTAAAAAAAGGAGTAATTTGATTTGTCATGTCAGAACTCACACAGGTGAGAAGCCCTTTTCTTGTGATTTGTGTGATAAGTCTTTCAGAGTCAGGAGGGTTTTGGTTGTTCATAGGAGAACTCACACAGGTGAAAAACCTTACTCTTGTGACTTGTGTGGTAAGTCTTTTAAGCAAAGGAGTACTTTGATTTGTCATGTCAGAACTCATACAGGTGAGAAGCCTTATTATTGTGATTTGTGTGACAAATCTTTTAGTAACTTGGTTAAACACAGAAGAACTCATACAGGTGAGAAGCCTTTTTCTTGTGACTTGTGTGGCAAGTCTTTTGCAGCATCGTTTAGCTTGACATCTCATGTTAGAACTCACACAGGTGAGAAGCCTTACTCCTGTGATTTGTGTGGTAAATCTTTCAGTGTCAGAGCTAGTTTGATAACTCACAGAAGAACTCACACAGGTAAGAAACCTTTTTCTTGTGAGTTTTGTGATAAATCATTCAGAGGCAGAAATGACTTCATTCATCACAGAAGAACTCATACGGTTAAGAAACCTTTTTCTTGTGAGTTTTGTGATAAATCATTCAGAAGCAGAAATGACTTGGTTGAACACAAAAGAACTCACACAGGTGAGAAGCCTTACCCCTGTGATTTGTGTGATAAATCTTTCCGTGTCAGAACTAGTTTGGTAACTCATAGAAGAATTCACACAGGTGAGAAACCTTTTTCATGTGAGTTTTGTGATAAATCTTTCAGAGGCAGAAATCACTTGTTTTATCACAGAAGAACTCACACAGCTGAGAAGCGTTACTCCTGTGATTTGTGTGATAAATCTTTCGTTGTTGGAACTAGTTTGGTAACTCACAGAAGAACTCACACAGGTGAGAAGCCTTTTTCTTGTGACTTATGTGGCAAATTTTTTACACAGTCGTGTAACTTGGCGCGTCATGTTAGAACTCACACAGGTAAGAAACCTTATTCTTGTGATTTTTGCGATCAGTCCTTCACTAGCAGTAGTAATTTGGCTCGTCACAGAAAAACTCACAGAGAAGCTACAACGTGCTTTCTTGACTCATCACTGTAAATTCTATTTGACTTTCATTTCTATAGCTTTTTGTCAGATACAAACTACACTGCTCTCATATATTCACCTGTAAATGCACACCATCCACCAATAATCTTCTGCTTATCCATGGTTGTGTTGCAAAGGCCGCAGCTTGGATAAAGGGACCAAGACATCCCTCTCCCCAGCCACTTGGGCCAGCTCCTCGGGAGGTCTCCCAAGACAATAAAGAGACAGTCTTTTCATCATGTCCTGGGTCTTCCTCTGGTTCCCCTCCTGGTGCGACATACCCGGAACACCTCACCAGGGACGCCTCCTGGAGGCTGTACTCTGAGCCCCCATCGGATGACTGAGCTTGTCACTTTATCTCTGAGAGCCCAGCCACCTTGTGGAGGAAACTCCTTCAGCTGCTGTATCTGTAATCTTGTTATTTCGGTCACCACCCATAGTTCATGACCATAGATTGTCACGAACTGTGGACAAAGACTGACCGGTAAATCAAGAGCTTCGCCTTTCGGCTCAGCTCTATCTAAACTACAACAGACCAATACAGTACCAGCATAGCTGCTGACGCCTGACCAATCCGTCTATCTCCCGCTCCATTTTTCCCTCATTTGTAAACTATATCCCGAGATACTTGCACTCCACCACTTGGGGAAGGACCTCGTCCCTGAGCCGGAAGGGTCACTCTACGCTTTTCTAGCTCAATATCATGAACACATTCCCACATTAATGGTGATAAGGTACCTGTACGCCTCCCTGGTGAGGTGTTCGGGCACGTCCCACTGGGAGGAGGCCTGGAGGAAGACCCAGGACTCGCTGGAGGGACTTTGTCTCCCGGATTCCTCCCGAGGAGCTGGCCCTAGTGGCCGGGGAGAGGGAAGTCTGGGTCTCCCTGCTTAAGCTACTGCCCCAATGACCCGACCCCTGATAAGCGGAAGAAGATTGATGGATAGATGGATGGAAGGTACACTGTAATCACAGCTGTGCTGTGGCACACTGACAAAACAAAGTCATACACAATGCCCATCTGACCCTCATACCAGTACCAGGAGGCAGGGTGGGTAAAGTGTCTTGCCCAAGGACACAACAACTTAGACTGATAGAGCAGGATTTCTAGCATCCATCCATCAGTTATAGTTATGGGATGAACTACTAACAACTGACCCCCAGTAGTGTAATTGAGCTTAGATGTCAAGCAGTACAGATGCGTATCGTTTAGGTTTTATCCGATACCGGTGCCAAACTGGTACTTTTGAAAAGGTGCCTGTGGTTAAACGGTGCTCGAAACCGTGCTTAAAAAATAGAAAACAAACAAACTTTGTCCAAAAACCCTTAGTTTTTATTTTTAGTAGGACTGTAAAAACTATTTAAAAATTGATGTAATTAAATGCAGGGTAGGTGTGAACTAATCAACATGCCTAAATATGACCAAAAAACTACAATATTCAGTGTAAATAATGGAGAAATCTAGATTCAGGTGCTCTTATTTTATTAAATATAGGGGAAATCAATTGAATATATATAATATTTGAACATAAATCAAATGTAATATAGACTTTGTAATCTGATGTGACAATTTACTGTTTTCCCATAAGTAAACAAAAAGAAGATGAAAGTCTCCGGTTCGTCACAATGGGAAATGACCGCTCTTATTGTGAAGATGTACAGAGCTTTCAACATTGGCTTAATAATAAAATGTTACTGTTATGCTGCATTCAATTTGTCTTGGAAACTTGGGCGTCCGAGTTGCTGTACACGAGAACGTGTAGTCATTCCCGACTTAAAGCATTCCAGTTTGTCTCGCTACACTCCAAGTCCGAAAGAACATGGACGCTTTGAGGGCAGCAGCTGTCGAGGGGCGGGCTAGTCATTGCTACTGTTGTTAGCGACATAGCATCTTCAGCAGACCAGCATGAAATGCAAAGCTGTACATCGTATTGCACGTACAGCAAGGCCGTGCAATGTATAAATTGGTGACCGGATTAAAGCAGAAATGTAGTCAAGTGTGTAAGAGCATTTAAAAATGACACTGAAATGACCAACGGTGCAAATACAAAGAAAATATATCTCAACTACGGGCTCAGACATCTTTGTTTCCAACTCTGTCTACTCTCAGAACTCCGAGTTGGAGCTCGTAAATTCCGACCTAAAGGGGGCGTGTCACTGTGAAATGACGCGAGACAACTGCGAGATTTCCGACTTTCCGACTCGGAAAGGTTAACTGGAATGCAGCATTAGTGTTATACGGTATTAATTTGTCCTGAAAGTAAAGTTGTATCCTGGAGTTGATGTTGGACCACAAAGTAAAATGGCTCATTTGTCTATAATCCCGCCTCCTGCCCCCAACTCCATCACTCCCCTCCTCTCCCTTTTAGAGCCACTCTGACTGAGAAAAACAGGCTAAGCCTCATCTCAAACAGGAGTCCAACAGGGAATTTGAAGTGCACAAAGTACCACAATGAAACTGTGTTTAATTAAGGGCTTGGAGGTTTGGTTTATTTATTTTTTGTTAAAAAAACAGTCAATAAAGCTAATTTCAGCGGCTAAATCTACCAGGCTATAGACGGAGCCCATCCAGACTTAACCCGTGGCCCAGTCCAGCAAGCAGATCTTTCCAGCCTAGCATATAAAAAGCCGTGGGTTTTGTTTGCACCCGTTTACTGAACATTCTGAGATGCTACAGAACAATTAATTATCCACATAATGCTGTTTATAAAATTACGTAAGGAGATTGATAAATTGCTAAAACGCATTAGCGTGTTGCTACCTACTTATCTATCCATCAGGTGTCTGTTGTTGGAACTGATCCAGCTGCTGTTCTTTAGGAATGTAGAATAAATTCCTGTTATCCATGCAGCCAAATGGGTGTTTTCACAGACATTTTAAAAATTAAAGTAAAAAAGTTGTTTGAGTTGCTAAAACTCGTGCAAATATGAGCTGCAGGGCGGTGCAGACACCTCTAGCACTAGGGATGGATATCGTTAAGGATTTATCGATACTTCTACTCTTAACGATAATCATCATCAATCCGGTACTTTATTGGTATCTTTTTTGGTACTTTTTTTTATGTAAGACTTAAACAAAAGGGGGAAAAAGACTAATAATGAACTAAGGAAGAGCAAAGCACAGAAAATAACTACAAAATAAAAAGTAAGAAATTAATAACTTAACACTACATTAACAAATTATTTTATGTCAAAAACTAAAAATACCATGTTGTCTATTTCTAAAAAGTTTATGGTATTCAAATAAAAAATATCAAACATAACTTCCCTATAAAACATTGCAAGAGCCAATATGAAAGTGCATAATTTAAAATAAGCCCTGAGAACATTGAAAACAACATCATAACATCCGTCCATCCATTTTCTGTACTGCTGCATCCTGCTGAAGTAAAAGAAAATTGTTTTGGTGTGTTTTAGCAAGGTGTTTGGTCAAATTCCTTCTGGCCTTTCCAAGCAACGCTTTTATTGTATTTGTAACAGCGTGCATTTTCGGCTTCTATTTTTGTAAAAAGGACCCAAAGTTTGGATCGCTTCATTCGTTCTGCCATTGTGTCTGTGTACCTACTGGTGCGCGAAGCTTGCAGTCAGAGCGCTGCGCAGCAGTAGCTCCACCCACCTTCATTTTCCGCGGCGGGTGTTTGTTAAGGAGGAGCGGGGGGAAAAATATTTTGGCTTGAGTTTATATCTCCCGCAAAAGATGAATACGGCCTTATTTTTCCGTTAAGAGGATAGATGAGGCTGAAGCTTATTGGTCCGGGGGGACCGTCAGAATCAGCTCCGGGGATAATTTAATACCAAATTTCGGTACCCATCCCTATCTAGCATTCCCTTGTTTCCACTTAAGCTGTTTTTATAGGACCATACTTTTTGTTAAACAGGATTTGCCACTGCTCGCTGAGGAGGACTTGGGCATTTATAAGAGCAAAGCAGAAGCTAGAATAACCTCCCATCAGGCATCATTTAAGCCAAGACGGGATAAAGGTGGGTCTTGGGCGGGCCCCCCGCATGTGACGTACAAAACTTTGAGCTTGGACACGACCTTTTTTTTGTCTCGCTTGACGCCCCACTCAGCGAGTGTTTTCTGCCACTCTGTCGAACTGCTAGCTGTCTCTCACCCGTCCCTGTAAACAGAAGGTTAAACGGTTCGTCCGCTCGCACGGCCAAAAGCTCCATGGTCTCTGCGTCCATCCAGTTTGCCATGTTGCAGATCGTACAAATTAGCTGAGACTACTCTGCGGGGGACCTCCCACTGTCAACCCAAAGGGGTGTTGTTCGTTTAGCGAGCAGTGGCGGGGGGCTCAAGCGGTATTATTACTACGAGGCAAAAGGTTGCATAATCGAGTGATGTCACCTTTCGCCTTGGCACATTTACCTTACACACCAATGCAGCTTTATCACTCTGTTATGGCGCAATGGTCTGTCTTATAAAACCAGCTCTATTGACGTAAAACACGTAACAATTCGAACACTCATTTGAACAGTCATTTTAAAGGAGAAGGCAGTACAGCTGCTCAGAGAGCAAGATTCAGGAGTAATACTCAGACATGCTTGAATTAAGAGGAAAACCCCTCTGGTTGGGTTTTTAATGAGAAATGTGGATTACCAGTTGACTGAAAGCTCCAAAAAATTTGTTTTGCATGATAAAAGACCCATTAACTGAATAATTTTGTATTCTTAACGCACCTGCACCTTACTATGAAATGTATTGAAGCGATGCATTGAACCAATGTACACAAGTCATCATGAATACAGAACATTTAAACTCTCCACTGCACACAACGAGCTGATATCCGAAGCGGACAGAAAAATTCCCAAAGAAAACTTGTAGTATCAACATACAAATCTAATACGGCAATAATAAATATACTCGCATGTCATTTAGGATCAGAAACACATACTGCTGCACAACAATCTGTGGTTTTGACTGCTTTGGAAGGAAAACTGATGTTTATGAATCATAAAACATAATTTTTTTCTAAGGAGCTGTAAGTTTCTGGGGACAAATAAAACACCCAGCTTTCTCACTCCACAGTTTGGATTAATTGTATGTTATGGGGAGTGACCAAACTTACATAAAGTGGAGTTGTAAGATGTAATGGTTCAGACACAGGCTAGGACAACATGTTTGTCTCTCTCTCCTTTTTATAGCAAAGTTTAATATGAGCTTGTCTTAAAGCTGCCATTTAACTTTTGTGTTTTGAAACTGGTTATATCCTGAAGGGATCCCCTGTTTTGTGCTCCCTCATTTCATCTCTCTGTTCTTCTCCCTTACTCTTTGATATTTGATTATATTTGGGGTGATATTTTGGGTTCTGTCTTGTGGCTCCATGCCTACCGCTAGGCTATATGACTAGGCTAACTCCATTTGTCTTTGTTCCCCACCTTTAGTAAAGCCGCGGCGCCTTTCCACGTGGGGAAGCTAACGCACACACACCCTGTTTTTAGTACCCAAACTTCTTTGTAAATTTTTAAGCACACCGCATACACACACCTGTTTTCTTGATAAAATTGTGATTTTGAAGGGATTTCCTGATAATTGTTCATTTTGGCCCCACCTGTGTGAAACATTTTGATCCATTCACATTTTATCCATTTTCTAAGATCTGTTTATTAGTTTTAGTTTGCATGCTTGTAGAATAGATTGGATTTATTGCTTAAATGTTTGACTGTAAGGTTGCTCTATTATATGAATAAATGTTCATACCTTTACGTGAATTTATTTTGTGGTCTTTTTTTGGCTTAGCGTGCAGACTGTCATGGTGTGACTTCCTCCTTGTTTGTGTTACTCCCTGTCTCGCCATTGTCTCATAATTTTTTATTAATATGTAAATCAGACATTGTACTCTTGTGTCATAGGATCTCTATGTAAAATATTTTTAAGTAATTGTAGTCTCTTTAAACTTTTTATATATATTTCCATCAGATTTCAGCACTAATTATCCAAATAACTTAGTTGAATACACATTTTTTATGATATTGAGTTGCTGAAACAAATTAGCGACTTGTACCATAAACACCTACTCATGACTCAATCGGGTCAACATTCAACATTTAAATCATGTAGGGTTTTCTTTTCCTTAGTGGGTCAGTTTTCTCACTTCTGATAAAAAGCTGTGGAGGATTGCACATCTGAGTGATTGATCCCAGTCTGAGGAGCTGAGTGCAAATCCACAAGATGAGCTCTAAAAAATAAAGGATCAGTTAAAATATCTTCCTAGAGTTTGACACATTGAGCGCTAAGAAGCACCTCTAACTGTAAACTTCTAAACTGATGTTAAATCACATTTCCCTGTTTGGGTAGGGCAATATAATTATGAGTGTGTGAATTATTAATACCTGCATATAGACATGGACTGAAAATACCTGAAAGTTTAAATGTCTTAGAACATGCTTTATTAGAATTTAAAACGATATTATTACAAATAATTCTATTCAATTCACTTCTATTTATATAGCATCAATTCACAAAGAAACTTCATCTCAAGGCACGTTACAACAAAAGTCATGATTAAAAGAATATTGTTCAAAGTGGTCTGTTGATGAATGATATTAGCGATTATTTACCTGTTTTTACGATCTATGAAAAGTCAGCCAATAAATATGATAGCTTAGGTCAGTTCACATAACAGAAGCAAGAAAACAATTAATGAAAGAAAAAAAATATACAAAAATGATCTCAAACGGACGAGATAAAATACAAAACATATAAAAACAAATATTTTAAGAAATGCTGAAAATGATAATTATAATAGAAAATTAAGAGAAAATCAGGGAAACATGAAAATACAGGAGTGTAGTGGACAAAGCAATGAGAACAATTTATAAAGAAAATACACTACCAGATTGTTTTATTGATGAAGAAGCTGTGTATAACAGCAAGAATATTGCTGTTTAATAATTTTTTCACTAATATTGGAGCTAATATAGCAAATTCAATTTGCTTCTATTTATATAGCGCTTCACAATGACAACAAATGTCATCTCAAGGCGCTTTTCAACAAAAGTCATTTCAATACAATCATTCAAACATTCCAATCAGTTAAAAGTTTTCTGTATAAGGAATCCCAGCAGACTGCGATGAGTCATCGACGTGAGGTTGTGCCCGGATCATGCAGACTCCAACCACAGTCATTCCTCAGCAATCCCTCATACTGAGCAAGCATGTAGCAACAGTGGAGAGGAAAAACTCCCCTTTAACAGGAAGAAACCTCCAGCAGAACCAGAACCTGGACCAGGTCATCTGCCACGACCGTCTGGGGGTTTGAGAACACAGAGAGGAGACAACATGGAGGATGCTCGGTGACTTTGAGCATCATCTGGACCAATGTTCCCCATCCAGCATGGGGACTTTATAGTTGAGCAGGGTACCAGACCGTGTGTAGCTTCAATGGGGAGAAAAAACGGAGAGAAAACTGGGTTAAAAATCACATTAACAGCAGAAAAAATCTTATCTGGAGAGTGGTAGAAGAGAAAAGTACAAGAGAGAAGAAAAGTGGTCAGTCTGTCCTCCAACAGTCTAAATCTATAGCAGCATAACTACAAAGATAACTGAGGATAACCTAAGCCACTCTAACTATAAGCTTCATCAAAAAGGAAGGTTTTAAGCCTAGTCTTAAAAACAGAGTATCTGCCTCATGGACTTAAACTGGGAGCTGGTTCCACAGGAGAGGAGCCTGATAACTAAAAGATCTGCCTCCCATTCTACTTTTAGAAATCCTAGGAACTACCAGTAGTCTGAGAACAAAGTGCTCTGTTAGGAACATATGGAACAATCAGATCTCTGATGTACGATGGAGCTGATTATTAAGGGGCTTTATACGTAAGGAGGAGGATCTATAACTCTATTCTGGATTTAACAAGGAGCCAATGGAGAGAAGCTAAAACAGGAGAAATGTGATATTTAATATATTTAATATTCATCAGAACTCTTGCTGCAGCATTTTGGATCAACTGAAGGCTTTTGATAGCATTTTGTGGACTTCCTTATAATAAGGAATTACAGTAGTCCAGCCTTGAAGTAACAAATGCATGGACTAGTTTCTCTGCATCACTCCTGGACAGGATGTTTCTAATTTTAGCAATATTCTGGAGGTGAAAGAAAGAAATCCTAGAAACCTGTTTTATATTGGATTTAAATATCATGTATTGGTCAAAAATTACACCAAGGTTATTTACATTATTACCAGAGGCCAAATTCATCCCATCCAGATGAAGTGAGAAAATGTGAGTAAGAAAATGTCAAATTAAAACTTCTATATTGATAGACTGCATATGACAATTATTTAACCGTTCGCTGCATTGTTAAACCATTTACTTTAATTTGTAATCTATCCATACAAAGTGACTTTTTTCCAGACAAAATTAAAATTGGGTAAGTAATCCCCCTTTATTAAAAATGAGGATATTCAAAAATTTTATAATTACAGACCAGTGTCGCTGTTATTACAGTTTTATAAAATTGTGGAGAAAAAATCCCATCCATCCCTCCATTTTCTAATCCGCTTAATCCTCAAGGGGTTGCCGGGCCCATCTCCAGCTGTTAACGGGCAACACATAAACAAACTGAACAAACAAGCATGCACACACACACACACACTCGAGAACAATTTATAGAGACCAATTAAACTAACAGTCATGTTTTGGACTGTGAGAGGAAGCCGGAGGGCACGCCTGCACGGGGAGAACATGTACACTCGATGCAGAAGACCCTGGGCTGGGATACGAACTCACAACCTTGTTGCTGCGCCACCCTTCTTGAAAAATGGTTTACTCAAATTTTTTAGAAAAACAAATTAATTACTGAAAAACAGTACGGGTTCAGACCACAAAGGTCTACTAGTTTAGCACTGATTGATTTGGTCAAAAAAAGCTGCTACTGAAAGAAAATAATATACAGTGGGAGTGTTTATTGATTTATGTAAAGCATAAAGTCTGACTTGTTTTGCAACGGTATTTGTCACTTTTCTGTTGCCTTTCAAGCACGTTTGTCACTTTGTAGCTTTTTTAAAATAAATACATCTCTGGATAATGCTCATTACTGTGCAATATCACAGATACAGAGGTTGGCAAAACTTAATAGACAGATTTTTATTTTTATTTTACCCAAATTTGTCTTAGTTTTGCACTTTTAATGAAAAGTGTCTGATTATACATTTCCAATATTTTTTGTATATTTTTAAATTTCTGCATATAGCTTCAATGTTATTGAGTCGAATTCAAATACCAAATGTTCTAAAATACTGTATTGTGTTCTGTTTTTTTTCTTTGGTCATTCAGTTATAACATTGTTTAATGTAAGATGCCCAACACTGGTTATAATACAAACTTATGTGGTATAATGGCGAATCTGGTCATCTGAGCCTGCGAAGCGCTCTAGACTGAAACGCGTTTGCAGCTACAGTCTCTTTATTTCAACCCACACCAGCTCAAGCTGTCTTCGAAGGGACTCCTTTTCCATTTGCAGCTTGTTGGCCATTACCCCAGTTGCCGCTTGAAGACAAAAATCGTGGTCGGGAGCCACCACCTCCATCTCCGACCCCGAAGAGTCCTCAGTTGGACCTGCAGCAGCAAGGCTCTCCTCCGGTCGTGGCCTACGTTCCCACACACTGGGTCTTAGCTCAGGTAATTCGTAGTTTTTCCACGCAAAAAGAACTGGAACATCCCCCATTTTTAAGCAGCCTCTTTCCCCATGATGTAATAACAATATCGCCAGTTAATGGTGTTTTTTCTTCTGTACTTGTTTTGAGAATTGACCTGTATGTGTACTGCTTTCTGTGTTTGTTCTGCAAATATGAAGCGCTTTGTGACCCTGGTCTGTGAAGGGTGCTAGATAAATACATTTTACTTACTTACTTAGAAAATGCCAGCTACACACCCTTGTGTCCCTACTTGGAGTGAAGTTATCCCTCCAGATTTTAGCTTGCCAGAGCTGGCGTGTGGCTTTATCAGCATGGATGCAGTGGAATCCAAGGCAAGAATTTTACCATTAAGAACATGTACATTTTGGAACGCAGTAGTGTAGTGATTATCCTCCAACCCATTGATAGGTGAATCTCCTTTTCTGGACACCGAACAAACTCACTTTTCCTTCGTTCGCAAGCTGTCTCTGACAACAAACCAGGTTGATTGACAGGACTGGGAAGCGACCGGAAGTCCCGTCCATCACACTCTTGGAGCAGAAGTTAGTGGCCGCCATATTGTGCACATAGCCAATTCTATCCATTATTTTTCCCGCTTCTCACTGAAGGGTCGTTGGGGGGGGTCTAGTGCGTATCTCCAGCGGCCACGATGCACCTTGGACAGGTCGCCAGTCAATCCATCCCAGTGCGCCCAGTTAAACACGCTCCATAGAGCCCGATGTGCGCCACAGTCAGGTGTGCGGCACCTGCTGCTGCTTGCAGGCTTTCCTCTGGTAGTTAACGGCTCGTTCTGTGTCTTTTTAGTTTTTAAAATGGGGGAAATGTTTCCTCATGTTAAACATTTTGTCTGAAGTGAATAATCTAATTGCAGTCTCCAGGGGAGCACAGTGTGAATTCTGTCTGCAGATCAACAGCTATGGTTATCCATGGGGGTAATCTATTATGTCCCTGGAAAAAAAATCCAAAAATTCATACAAATAACTTATGCAATAATCGATTAGATTACGAAAAAGAAAAGTGAGCTTATTCGTTCCATGCTTTGCAGGAAACGCATCAGATTTTCTAATAATGGCGCAAGCGTTTAATTTCCCTTTCATGTTAAGTTTTCTGGTCAGGTTGTTTTGATTTAATACTACTTAACAAATACTATTGAATTGGTGATAACTTCTGCAGACAGGCAAACCCCCTCCCCCCATTGCAATCAAATTTGATGGATAAAAATAGATTGTGACTGGATGTTTTATACCCTGCTGGTCAAAACGACGGAATGAATTGAGTTGTAAATTTGCACCTGTTACTTGGACTGATATGTTTTTGTTTCTTTTTCTTTTTTTATTTTCTTGCTTGAAATAAATACCAGTACTAAATATTTTCCTACATTTTTCCAATCATGAGGGCCACCACTGATAGGTTAGCTAAGCTTCAATACAAGTTTTCATCCAAATGTGTTTCAGATTAATGGTAGGGTAGGATCCTAAAGTTCTTTACCTTCTTAAAGCTTGTTTTTGGTAACATGTACTGTCCCCTGTAGTTTTGTCTTGTTTGTTGGATTGAGATGCATTGTAACAATGATAATGTAATAAAATTTCTAAGATAAGTGTATTGTTTTATATAAATAACTTTTTGACTGCAGGTACTCTTATGTTGAGAAGTTTTACATGTTAACGTTTTTGCAGATTTTTTTTATGTACTAGGTTTTTTCATAAATTCCAATCATGTTTAGATGGAGCTAAATAATCTTTGCTCCATCAGCTTATAGAAAATGTTCAGCTGGCTCTTCAGCCTCTAGAGAGAACTGTTAATGAACCATCATTTGGTTCAGATGTGATTAATTTAAGAACCAACTTTAAACAACCCTGATCCGGAGGAAATCACACTTCTAGCTGCAGGCGGAACTAAAGAAGGAAACAACTGTTTCTGGTGTCAGTTTCCGTGTGGGACCTTCAGCGGAAGTAAACAAGACGCTAGCAGCGTTAGCTTCCGGGCTTCCGCGTGTTGTATCGTCGGCTGGAAGACTGTTTCTGCTGTGTGAGCGGAATATTTCGGTATCTGCAGTAACGAGATCTTCGTTTCATCATCAGAGAGAACTGATCAGAACCTCCAGGTTTGTTAACCGTACAGTTCTGGATAGATTAACGCTGGAACACAGAGAATAAGATCAGGAAACTAGTAGATAGCACAGATGGAGCAACAAGTTTTCATAGCAGTTCAGTTATTTGCTTTGTTCATCACTGATTTTTTTTTCTTTCCTTTTATGTTTGAGAAACTGGAAACTGTATAAAAACATCCAGAACAAATTATAGATCAGTGGCCTTTAGTACTGAAACTATTCATTTAAAAGTTTCCCAGTAATGTATTTACAGTATTTATTTAGAGAGAAGCGCTCCAATAAAAAATAAAATCAAAATGGCTTGAATTTTGTAAAGCAAGTTTGAAAACAGAACAAAATAAACTTATTTTAAAATCAAATTTGTTGGCATAAAAACAACTGCTTAATAATTGTATCTCTTATTTTAAAAACATGGAAGTCAAATGAAGAGAATATGTTATTCAAATACATAATTTGACACAGTGATATAATAAACTGGTCTAAAATAATATAAGGCTGTTTTAGAAAGGAGACAGATTAATTTTATCCTTACAACCAACCGTTTAGACGTTTACCATTAAAGATGGAAAAAAATTAAAATGATTGAAATAATGAACCAAATGCATGAATGATTGAATCAATTGAATCACTGCGTGTACTTTAGGAATGTAAGAAAATATCCGTACGCCAATATGTCTCGATATTATAGTATAGATTTTTTATTTTTTTAACAATTTGAATTCGGGCTGCAGCGATTCGTCGAGTTACTCAATTTACTCAATTCCAAAAATTGCTTCAGGCAAAAACTCTAAGCCTCGTTAAATTCCTATAGCTCAGGGATCTGATTGTTTCACACAGACCGTTGTTTTGGACGAACCTGTGCGAAGCACAACAGCAGCGCGTGATACAGTTAGAGTTTACTTGGCACGATGGTAGAGAGTAAAGATGCCCATAAACGGCAGAAAACGTCTAAAGTTGGGAATTGTTACATTCTAAAAAGAGAAGACAACAAAGTGTATTTACTACAAAGTAGAGCTGTCGTACCTCAGCAGTACGAGCTCATTGATCCAGCATCAGAAAGCATCCACATGTTTCACTAAGAGTTGCTGAAACAATGTAACATAAACCTGAACCTGCATAGATTGGTGTTCGCTAAATTTAATACTGTATTTGTAGCGATGTTATGATGCTGTATGACTAGATATGATGTTTAGCTTTGATGTTTTTCAGTAGTAAACTTTATTCACGTTTCATCGCATGACAGCCTTGTCCACACGTTGCCGGGTATCTCGCAAATCGGAGATACGCGTTTTCCACACGTAAACGCAGCTTTTCGGCACAAAAAAAAAAGAAAACTCCGGCTAAAGTGGAGATCTGCGATTTTTCTGTTTTCTGTATCTGTGTGTGGATGGATGAGAACAAAGTTTTAGGTGCCGTAACGTCAGTATCTGCGACAAAAAATGCTCCAACATCACAGTTACAGCTTAAAATCAACAGACTTAATGCTGCGCTGCCACCAAAGTAAGAGAAAAATACTTTCTCACTTTCTCCTGCACCAAAATAAAAGCAGAGATGTTATTCTACTAGGGACCCAATCTGAGCTGGTCACATTTGAGAGTTTTCAACTGTTAAAAGAAAATTTAAAGTAACTTTATTTTGCTAAGGTTTATGTGACAATGTCGTCTCAAACTCTGCTAGCTTTTCAAACAATTTTCACCAAAAAGTGGATGGACTATTTAGCTTATTAACTTACATTATTGCTGTTGACTGTTATTTTGTCAAATAAATAAATAAATACTTTTAATGGGCTTAGTTTTGGAGCCAAATGTTGGAGTTGGAGTTCTCTGTTTTTTTTTTCAGAGATAAAAGGAAAATCCTTGATTATTTTGCAGCCACAAAATTTTTCTAAAATAAAGGGCTAGATTAAACGGTTTCAAAAATAATCGATTGCTGCAGCGCTAATTTGAATGGAACCATTAATGATGACAGAATTTTTTGCGGTAAAATTAAAAGAATTACTGGTGGTTGGTGGCGGTTTTCAAAATTTTCATTCAAGTAGATCAACTAGTTTTAGTGTTTAAAATGCTGTGCAGTTTTTCTTCATTAAATTTAGTTTTACAAATCAAAATATGTTTTGTGATAAATATTGCGTCGACAGATTCTTGCTAATACACATTCCCCCTGCAGCTGATGTACTATCCTTGTTGAAAAAGTTGTCCATGCCACTTATTGTTGAACAAAAGTTCAGTCAGTATTTTTCTCTAATGTTCCCACCTGTCCTGACTGACTATCGTGTACAAACAAGCTAACCAGCATAACCACCGTTTTTCAGGAGGATCTGCTTGGAGGTAAACTGACGAAAACGAGGCTGCCGCCACCGGGCCCTCTGACCAACACCAGTTGGCAAACTGACTCAAGAACACAACCAACAAGACGGACAAAGCGATTCACAGGGTGAGTTCTGATCCATTACCTACACAGCAAAGGATTAAAATAAAGTTTTTGTGTTTTTAATCTAAAGCCAATTGTTAAGGCCATTATCAAAAGCCGAGTTATCCCCGCGTGTGATTTTCGCACAATTAAACACTCACTGTGTGCAATGTAAATCCAAATTCCAAAAAATATTGAACTTCAAATACTAGCAACCTAAGACCTAATGTTTTCAGAGCAATAGAAAATAAAATAGATTCAAGTTTGTTTAAGTATATAAAATAAATTCAAACAGTACCCAGAATAATGGTGCAAATAGCTGGATGAGGTAGAATTTTGATTTCAAATTTTAATGAAAAATTACCACAAAGTAAAGCATGCTACCTCATGGTAGTAAATGATAAATATAAAATAATGCAAATTAAGATTAAACACCAAACTTAGGAGTAAAGTATGAGTGGGCTGGCTCATGGTGGTTTTGACTGTTTGGGGGTCCTTCCTTCAGTCAAGTAGTGGCTGCAGCTGGTCACACAGGCGCCTGATCTTTTCTGTTTTTTATTTCAGCCGGTGGCCAATATAGAAAAAATATTATATATCAGGCCGATATATCGGTCGGCCCTAGAAATATAATCTTAATGAATTAATTGTAATGCTTTACAATTAATTCATATATATCACCACTTTAACATCTTAAAACTGGAAGAGATTTACAGAGAAACTTAAAATCTCTATTGACGGTGAAATAGAAGTTATTTAAAGACCCTTTTAGATATGTGAAAGACGTAAGTTGGATTCACAGGTGTCCTGACCACAAATCTGCTGGGGAGACATTTATCCCTATTCCTAAAGCCAAGCCTTCACTCATAAAAAAGTTTACAGCTTCCAAACGTCTGGAGGACTGAGATTATGTTGTTTCAAGGAGAGTCAGGATGATCTCTGTGAAACAGAAAGCCGTGTTTGTGCTAAAAGCGGAGGTCAGACGAGCAGAAACAGCGTGATTCAACGCGACTGCAAAGTTGGCTAAGTCCTCATTGATCACCATGCTTATTTATTTATCTATTTATTTATGGAAATATAATCGCTATTGTACAAGTTATGTTGTTATGTTATGTCATGTACGCGGCTTGAGTAATACAGAGGCATATGGTCTCTGGCAAAAACTGAATATCAGCACTTAGTTATTTTTTTTAATCCAGTCGTGGAGAAACCTCACATACACATGGTCGCTTATTCAGCATTTATGAACTAATTATAAAACAAAATATTAACGTTAGAGCAGACACATGACATGCTAAGGGAAATAAAATCACAATTACTACAGTTAATGTTAAAGATATCAATACAAGTAATTAATTACATTTTCCTTAAACTCTCTCTTTGTTTAGCCTTTTCATAGTTTTTGTGTCCATGAGACCAACATAGTGTTGGGCTGCTCCCATAAGGAATTTAGCTAATTAGCTGTAAAAAAAACATTGAATTTTCCTTTAAAAGTCCCGCTGTGCCGTAAATGTTATTATGTCCGAATCGGCCCGAAAGAGAACTAAGAAGCATGTTCGAGGCGTTCTTAAGTCTAAGGAGAATATAAACATTGTAAAATGACTGCGTTTTGGGCAGATTAAACAAGCAGAATTTGTCCTGCCCCGAGCGCTCCCATTCCACGGATGAACGCTGATTGAGGAAGTGAATATAAATAAGGCTGAATGGCTTCGACTGGCTCCAAAATTTTCAGGGTGAGTAAGAAAATATGAAATTTTGCAACAACAAAAAATAAGGTCCAGGTAAAAACAAAAAACAAAAAAAAGGAATTCCCCCTTAAGAGGCCGCTGCTAATTGTATTTTTTTTTTCTTTAACTCTCTCAATCAATTGCCCTGCATGATTGTTTTCACTTTAACGGCCTTAATTGAGGGTTTCCATTAGTTCTGAAAATGCTTAGAAACCAGTAAACTGCCTAAATTATTTTGTGGGAAACTGTTTAAAGGGCCTATATCATGCAAAATCACGTTTTCTGGAGTTATCAACCATATGGTAATGCAGTTGTCTCATAAAAACCCCCACCAGAATAGTTTTTCGCTTAATTCAGGCATGTCTGAGTAATCCTCCTAAATTCTGCTCTCTGAGAAGCTGCCCCTCCCTCTCCTAATCGACTCCATTTAGTGACATCACTAGCTGGAAACAAGCAGATTACCTCTGACAGAATTCAAACACACCTCATCACAGCTAATGGCTGCTTCGGTTTTTTGGCAGCTTAAATCTTTTTTTTTGTCGGATTTTTTGCTTTCTCTGTGAAAACGCCTGTTTGGCTGCATGGATGACAGGATTTTATTCTACATTACTAAAGAACAGAATCTGGATCCAAGACGCCTAATGGACAGAGAAGTAAGTAGCTACATGCTAATGCGGGTTCGCAATTTATCAAGCTGCTTATGTGACTTTATACCAGCATTGTGTGGTTAATTAACTGATCTGTAGCATCTAGCATGTAGAATGTTCTGTAAACGGGTGCAAACAACACCCATGGCTATTTTTATAAACTGGGCTGGAAAGATTTGCTTAGTGGACGCAGCTATGTTGTTTACGGCCCTGTCTAAAGCCTGGAGAATTAGCAACTCAAATAGGCTTAATTGACTCATTTTTTTTACCAAAGAAAATAAAATAAACCAAACGTCTGAGTCCTTAATAGAACAGAGTTTCATTGTGGTACTGTCGTACTGGTATTTGTGATAATACTGTTTGTGATGAAGCTTAGGACTGTTTGTTTCATTTTGACCTGCTCCCGGCTCGTGGAGCGGTGCGTAGTGCGGAGGGGTTATAGAGAAACGAGCCGTTTTCTTTCGTGGTCTAACATTAACTACAGGATACAATTAAAAATTTAAGACAAATTAATACTGTATAACACCAACAGTAAAATGGCATGATATAGCTCCTTTAAAGGTGGAGACGTATCGCGTTGGTAAGACGTATCGCGTCATTTCCTGTTTTGTGACTAACTCGTTTGTAGCAAGTCAGTGTTTCTCTCTCTCTTGAACTGATCTAACTTTCTCTGTCAATAAGTTTTTTCTGAGTTGCTTTAACACACAAACACATTAAAATGTTAATTTTCTTCACGGTTTAGGACTCTTTAAGCGTTTTACTGGGTTAATTACTTTGTTCTTAGGTAAGGTAAGGTACCGCTTGGTTAGCTTAGCTTTACGGCTAGCATGGCTTCGGCAGCTTTCTCTCTTGTCCCTCCATCTCTCTCTACACCTCCTCCTCTTTCCTGCTCTCTCTGTCAGATGTTTAGTTACTCCTCCGCCTCATTTAGTGAAGTTGGTAGGTGTAATAAGTGCAGCATTTTTGTAGCTTTGGAGGCGAGGGTTTCTGAGCTAGAGGCCCGGCTCCGCGCTGTAGAACAGCCAGGCCCAGCAGTAGCTAGCGCGGAGTCAACTAGGACAGGACCTAGCCGTCCTTCAACAGCTCCCGTGCAGCTGGGACCTCAGGCGAGCTGGGTGACTGTTTGTAGGAAGACTAGCGCCAGACCCCAGTCCGCGGCCAACCTCCAGCCCCTTTCTCTGAACAATAGGTTCGCCCCGCTCAGCGACGCACCCCGCTCAGATTTTTTTAACATCAAGTGTGTCTAGATCTGATATTTATCCCTGTGTGTACATTTGTACACGGGGATGGTAGTATATTATAATAGTATTTTAATCACTCATGCATAGTTTTGGAGCTATTAGTTTATTCTAGTTCAAATTATCCAAAATGTGTAGTTTCTTATATTATTACCTAAAAAGTCTTGCCATACCCGTTGTTCAGTTTAAGTATTCTTTGTTGAGAGCTTTTAACTCAGCAATAAATGTGTTTACCATTTCTAAGGTAAATAAGTCTTATTTTATTTCCTTCTCATTGTAGTGTTCCTGTAGTCCCCTTTAATCTGTAGTTATCACCTTATTCTGTGTCCCTGATCATCCTCAGGTATTTCACCTAATTGCTCCTCCACAAATGCCATCTTCACTATATATATATATATATATATATATATATATATATATATATATATATATATATATATATATATATATATATATATATATACACAACTTTTTAGCTTAGCTTTTAATGAATATTATTTATTAATATATGTTTAACTGCTCAGCATGTTTTACCTGATTTTAATTTTTAGTTTACCTTTTAACTGTTTATTTATTAATCTGCTTCCCATTTTTATCTTGATTCTATGTTATCATTGTTTTAAACTTTATATTTTATACACTTTATATTTTAACTCTTTTTAAAATTCCTCCCAGTGTTTCCTCTGTGGGGGCCCTCTGCATCGCGGGCGGGTGGGTGGCTGTGGATGGCCTGCGGGTGGAGGTGGGGGTACCACTCGCCCCTCCCTCATCATGGTGCGGCACTGGGTCGGTGCCTTGGCTGTGCTATGCTGTTGTATGGGCTACTGCATCTGCAGTATACTAGCGTCGCACCCGCCGAGCAGGAGAGGCACGGATTCTTGTATTTGAGCGAGCTCTCATAGTTAGGAACGTGCGCTCCAGAGACCACGAAAAGACCACCGTGACAAAGAGTCTCATATCCTCTGGTGGGCAGGGCTTGCGGACATTAGAGGTCCCTACATCTGAAGGTTTTGAGCCAAGGACAAACGGCGTATAGATGCAGGATCGATTACCCATGATGTGTGGCAACCGACACCCGGCGACGGCAGTCCGGAGGTCACTAAAATTGAGCGTAGCTTCCGGTGTGTAGGGCTGCTCCAAATAGATGTCTGACTCTGTAATTGTGATTTCTTGTGGCATGCCCCTGATCGTATCTAGCCGATGACATATGGTACAGCCGTATGCTTTCGTTCCACCTTTTGAGGTTGTCAAGGGTGGTGTCCAGACAAACCGCAGAACTGCGCCACACTCGCGTGCTAACCATTGCTAAAGCGCCTTTCTGGAAACGGAAAACCTGGAACTGTTATCGTAGAGTCTGCCGATCGCACCGCACAGGAGACCGGAGCTTCGCGCTTCTTTCCAGGAACATTGTTAGGGTCTATCCTCTAGTTTCACAAAGCCGTGACAACGCTGAGTCCCAGCTCAGGGAACCCAGAGTCGCAGCTCACGGGAACCCAGAGTCCAGCTCAAGGGAAACCCAGAGTCCAGCTTCAAGGGCAACCCAGAGTACCAGCCTCAGGGATACCCCAGAGTCGCAGTCTCAGAAAAACCCAGAGTTCCAGCTCAGGAGAAACCAGAGTCCATGATCAGAGGGAAAGCACAGGTCCAGGTCAAGGAACACGCGGACTAAGGCCCACCCACCCACTACCCATATAGCAAAGGATAGTTTCCCGTCCACGTACCCTAAAACTAATGAAATGTGTAAAGTTTAATGCTACTAGAGAGCATAAGTATAAAAATAGTATCACATAGAAAGATAAATAAAATCTCGGAACTGAACATAGAAACACATCAATTAAATGTGGTGTTTACCTAAACATAAGACACTACTCCCCTCACAACTCTTCGTAAATGGACTTAAATGTTGTGAAAATAATATGATGTTGTCTTTGTCTTGCCAGAAGACCATGGTTGCAGGAAGAGGGACCATGTCACTATAAACTGTAGTCCAAACAGCCACCGCTAGTACTTAAACTTTAGTGGTCACCCTCGCAGAGTACTAGGTCGATGTGGTGGAGTAGCAACCGCTCTCGTTTCATTCCGATTTTACTATTAATCTCCCCATAGTTACAGTTCCTTTGGTGCATGCTAGTAGAGCTTTCCTCAATACACATAATCAAAGCAGTTAAAGCCTCTTTTCTGTTTGTGGTCTTATACTCGTCCACACAGTGACCTATATTCTCAATCTTTTAGGATCCACGATTTCAGATTTTGCTATCTGACTTAGTAGTTTTAAAAACACTGGATAAAGAAGGTCAGTTATAGTCGGAGACCTTCAATATTCCATGTTGACATAATGACAAAGTGATAGTCTAGAATACAGCTTGATAAAACATTATCTCTCGACTCAATAGGCTTTCTACCTCAAAATGTGCTGGAGGGACGCAAACCCATTCATTGTCACCACATCTCTTAGATCACGAGAGTGCTGACTTATGGCCTATATGACTCTGGTGAAGACCATAACAGTCGTTTCCACAATGACCCTATCCCTGTCTGATCCAAGTTTCCTTATTATCACTTTTAAAGACTTACTCTAATGGATCATAATCCAAACCTGAAAAGCAAAACTTCAATTATACCCAGACCGTTATCTCAGATAACGCGGTAGCAAATTTTTAAAGCAGCATCTTCCAAACTTTAATCTTCCTCAGTTTTATAAAGTGCAGAAACAGAAAACCCGTGGATTTAAACCTCGTGGGACCCATCACAACTTGACATTTTAGTTCAGTAGCGTTAATATCTCCCTGCGTCGGGGCAAGATAGACATAAGTTGACTTGAAAATGAGGTGGCTAACTCATAGAATCGATTAACTCCCTGGTTTAATTTAGTAGCTAACGTTCCCTAGAAAGCAGAATGTTTAGAAAACTAGAGAGGAAAATGGCGCTCCGTAGAAGGGACTGCTCGACGCATTTACATTGATTCCTTTCTGTAATATGGATTAGTTTAGTTTATTGCTATATAAAAGCAGAGCCTTCACACAGCTAGAACAGCATATGTATTCATCTGTAAATCGAGGAGAATTAAAAAATAGATCCTAGGTTTCTTTTTAATACAGATGGCCAAACTCACACTGGGATCATAGCTCTATCGAGCCATACCATTCCCAAGGCTCTAAGCAGTCGTACGACTTACATGCAATTTCTTTATAAATAAAATAGACTCCATAAAGATTAAGATAATTGGGATCCTTCCCAATATGCTTGCTTCTTTCCTATAGTTAATTGAGGCATGCCTCAAATGGGTTGAACCTAATATATGCTTAAAACTGCTATTAATGCAGTGGTCTGTTTACGGGTGGACAGATTTTCGTCGGATAAACTAGGTACTATGGTGGGACCCTCCCAATTTGAAAGCGAATCCCGTTTGCAGTGAACGACGCGTGTAATGTAGACTTTCACGTGATTGGTACTTACAAGGAATGTCGCGCGTCACAGTGTCTAGCGGATCTTGTTTGTTTGTCCATGTGTGTATCCTACTAGATTCAACCCGGGATGGGCAATTGCCCGTTTATATTGATGGTTACCATGGTATGTGACTCAGTATTCTCAGCCGAACTATTTGTGGAAGAACTAACATTATAAGCATGCATCTAAACCTTCAACTGACAAGCGTTTTAGACATCCCAACTAAAACTCTAAAGAAGCATTTCCTTCCCTCTGATCGCTGCTCCAATTTTAAATATCATGATCTATCCTTATGACAATTGATATGTACCACAGAAGTTTAGAGATTGCTTTAATTAAACCTCTACATTAAGAAAACCCTCTCTTAGATCAAAACTGACTTAAGTTAACTATAGACCGCGATATCTAATATCTCCCTTCTTGATCTAAAAAATTCTTGAGAAAATAGTTTGCACACCAGTTATGTGATGCATTTATAAAACAATAATGGAGCTCTGTTTGAGAAGTTTCCAGTCAGTGCTTTAGAGCTCATCACAGGCACTGAAACATGCTCTGGTGAAGTGTCTAACTTAAATGATATTCTCATAGCCCCAGACAATGGACATGGTGACCATGTCTGGACCTGTTTAGATCTCAGTGCTGCCTTTGACGACTGTTGATACACAATATTCTCATAGAAAGGCTTCAAAGCTTCGGTACGGTCAATTCAGGTTCATCAGGGAATCAGCACTAGGTTGGTTTTAAATCTTATTTGTCTATACAGATTGTCAGTTTGTTCAGAGTTAAACAATAGATCTTCCTCAACCTCAATAGTGTACTTGCGGAGTACCAACAGGGTTCAGTGCTTTGCCGTTCTCCTTTACTATATATATGCTCTTCCCTATTGGTAAAATAATTTAGGGCAGCATGGGATAAAATTCCATAGTTACGCAGATGATACACAGCACTATATCTATCCATCAAAATCCTGATGAATCCAATCAGTTTAGGTGAGACTACAGGCATGGTCTGGAAGACCATAAAAAACTTGGATTGACTCTAAACTTCTTGCTTCTAAATTCCTGATAGAAACAGAAGTTGTCGTCGTCTATTGGTACCCAGAAGCTCTGAAAATAGAAACTACTTAGTACCAGTCAGCCCTTGCACCTGGACAGACATTAAATTTAGCCTCCAGGAAATAAAGCACACCTCGGTGTCATTTTTGAACCAAAGGATATGTCATTTAGAACATCACATTAAAGAAAGTCTGTAGTGATTTCCTTTTTTCACCTTAGGAATATTTGCAATAAATTCGAAACCATCCTGTCCAGGAGTGATGCTTGAAAAACTAAGTCCATGCCTTTGTTACTTCAAAGGCTGAGATTAGCTGTAAACTGTCTATGATCAGGGATAGTCCCACAGAATACAATTTAAAAAGGTCTTGCAGTTTAGTTTCAAAATGCTGCTGCTAGGTTTCATGATGAAATATTAAAAGAAGAGATAGCACATGATTCTGTTTCTAGCTATCCTCTTCACTGGCGTCCCAGTTACAAATCTAGAATTTAATTCAAGATCCTCCTTCTTGACGATATAAAGCTCTTAACAATCAACGCTCCATCAAGACATAAGATACCTGATTGTATCATAATGTTCCTAACAGAGACCTTCGCTCTCAGAGATAACTGCAAGGTTTACTGGTAGTTCCTAGGATTTCTTAAAAGTAGAATGGGTGGCAGATCTTTCAGCTACATCCTGGCTCCCTCCTCCATATGGAACCGAGCTGCCAGGGTTGGTTATATTTTCGCTGATAGCCACCCGACACTCAATTTTTCATATCTAACTAAAACACCTAGTGCTAAAAACTTTCCTCTTTTGACCAAAGCTTTCCGCTTAGTAGACATTATTGTTTATAGGTATAGTTTAGATGTCAGGTCAGTACATGGTAGTATAGGAAGACAGACAGGTTCAAATGTTTAGTGTATCAGGCAGAGTCGTCTCAAAAGTTAGGGAAGAGGATAGTGAAGAGGTAGAGTAGCTAGGTAGTGATAGTTTAACTTGTAAAGCCATGGGAAAGGAATCCGGAGCTCGGTCGCGGCTGTCTCTCCCTGATCCAGCGCGAAAAGGTTGGTTCGAAATAGGCGCACCCATCAGCAGGCCAGCGCCGGATGAGAGGTCCCTCCAAGAATCCTCCCCGCACAGTGCTAGCCGCCACATTACGTGCCTGGTGTGGAGGGTTGTATCCCCCGGGGCGGAACTGTGGCGACCCTCACCCGCGTTGTATACTCTTAAAATGTTTCTCGCTCTTCAACCTACTGTCCTCTCGTAGTTCTGTCTATTTTTCCTTATAGATAGTTGTCGGACTATCGTGGGTCTCGTGCCGGTATTTAGCCTGAGATGGAGATTTAATACCACCCACTTTGGTGTGCTGCATTCTCTAAACAAAAATACAACTCCTCGACTCCGAGAAGACCCCGGTCATGAACGACCGTTACCCTGTGACCCTACACACCCGGTTCCACGAGGTCAGGAGGCGACTCCAGACATAGAGTGTTGGTAGCCTAGGTCTCCTAGTAGTAGGAGACAGGTTAATGTTACGTAGCTATGCTTTGCTCTTTAGGCTTAGGTCTGTTGGCACAGGACAATTATTAGGGGTCCTGTTCTCTACCTTTCGTCTCCTACTTCTGAGTTCGCAACTGCAACATGATCGTGCTTGTCTATTCACATGCAACTAACACTGTTTTCTATTACAGTAGGGCTCTCGGATTAAGCCCCTGCTTCGTCACAATCCCTGAGACTAAGACGGTCGCATTGCAGTGACGGGAAAATTCATCCCACGTCCTGCAACATACTTGTAGCATCAGATTCTATTTGCTCGTCTATCTGGGTCTCTGTTTATGTATTTCTCCAAGCACCACAGACGGTCGCTAGGAAGATAACCGCTGTGTGCGCTGACTGCCTGGTTCTGCCGGAGGGTTTCTGTCCTGTTGAAAAGGGAGTTCGTTTTTCCTTCCCACTTGATCGCTAGCAGTGCTTGCTCAGTATGAGGGATTGGCTGAGAATTCCATCGACAGCAATTTTCATGTGGTTCTGTTTATTTTCTACCACTAAACAATTGTGTTGTAATAAACTCTTTTATTCGATAAAGGGCCTTGAGAGTACAATTCTGTTGTGCATTTGCGCGCTACTATAAATAAACTAGAATTAGAATTAGCGAAATGCAAATTATAAAATTCTGTCAGTTAACAGTAAAATAACTCTGCAAACATATTTATATAATTTCTCCTTTTAAACAGCTTTTTTTAACATCAAGTGTGTCTAGATCTGATATTTATCCCTGTGTGTACATTTGTACACGGGGATGGTAGTATATTATAATAGTATTTTAATCACTCATGCATAGTTTTGGAGCTATTAGTTTATTCTAGTTCAAATTATCCAAAATGTGTAGTTTCTTATATTATTACCTAAAAAGTCTTGCCATACCCGTTGTTCAGTTTAAGTATTCTTTGTTGAGAGCTTTTAACTCAGCAATAAATGTGTTTACCATTTCTAAGGTAAATAAGTCTTATTTTATTTCCTTCTCATTGTAGTGTTCCTGTAGTCCCCTTTAATCTGTAGTTATCACCTTATTCTGTGTCCCTGATTATCCTCAGGTATTTCACCTAATTGCTCCTCCAAAAATGCCATCTTCACTATCTATATATATATATATATAAATATATATATATATATATATATATATATACATACAACTTTTTAGCTTAGCTTTTAATGATTATTATTTATTAATATATGTTTAACTGCTCAGCATGTTTTACCTGATTTTAATTTTTAGTTTACCTTTTAACTGTTTATTTATTAATCTGCTTCCCATTTTTATCTTGATTCTATGTTATCATTGTTTTAAACTTTATATTTTATACACTTTATATTTTAACTCTTTTTAAAATTCCTCCCAGTGTTTCCTCTGTGGGGGCCCTCTGCATCGCGGGCGGTGGTCGGCTGTGGCTGCCTGGGTGGAGGTGGGGGTACCAGCCCTCCCTCATCTGGGCGCCCTGGGTCTGTGCCTTGGCTGCTGCTGTTGATGGGCTACTGCATATGCAGATAGCTCCCATGATGGCATTTCCTGGCTCATCTGTGCTCAGCCTGCTTTTTTACATTTTTTACATTTTTTTATTTTTTATTATTTACATTTTTTTATTTTTTATTATTTTTTTAAGCTTTTACGTGTGTGTGTGTGTGTATGGCTGTTAGGTTGGGAGGGGGGTGTAGTCGCGATGATTTTATTTTGGTTTTTGTGTGGGGTTTTGGGGTCATTATAAATCTGTAAAGCACTTTGAGAAACTCTGTTTGAAAAGCGCTTTATAAATAAAGTTAGATTTTTATGTATATATATATATATATATATTAGTATCAACCTGTAAACACACGTTTTTGGCATAGTTTAAATGAGTTTTTAATAATTTTCATGTGTATTTTACTTAATATTTATAAGTAAACCTGTTTATCTTATTTATTTCTTACTCACACTATCACATATACATTTTATTTAAGCATCTGAACTTCCCAATTTAGGATTGCAGCTTCACAAGGCAAGGTGGCGTGGCTTGCTCTTAAACAGGTTTATTATTTTGTCAAAGTCCAGTTTGTCTGCAAGCTCTTTTTCGAACGTGAGCAATTAGATTCTATTAAGTCTCTCAGTTAGCATTTTAGCTCTGCTGCGGGTTTTAATTCTGTTCACCACTGGAAAAAAAAGGTACTCCTAAGACCAACTTGTAATAGGCGGTGAAATGAGAATACGAAACACCTGTTTTTGTTATCTAATAGACTGTTGCAGAAGTTATTGCCCTTAAGTTTTTGAATTTGTTTCCATGGACAGAACACATTACCTCCATGGGTAATTATAGCTGTTGATCTGCAGGCAGAATCAGCATTTTGCTCCACTGGAAACGGCAACATTATTCACTTAAGACAAAAAGTGTAACAATTCAATTCAGTTTATTTATGTAGCGCCATTTCACAATAAATATAATCTCAAGGCACTGTACAAGAAGAGTTATTACAATACAATGTTAAATCTAGGAATTAGAGAACCACAGAAGATTGCGTCGTGACTTCTCAGCAATCCCTCACACTGAGCAAGCATGAAGCGACAGTGGAGAGGAAAAACTCCCTTTTAACAGAAAGAAACCTCCAGCAGAACCCGGCTCAGCATAAGTGGTCATCTGCCAAGACCGTCTGGAGTTTGGAGAAGGCAGCAGAGACACAGAAAGAGCAACAGAACTGATGCAGAAGCAGAATGTGGTAGCAGGACGTGGAGAACGTTCCTCCACTGTAACGCCATCTTAGTCAGGGTCGTCAGGCAGGGCGGGTCAGGAGCACCTACTATAAGAAGAGACTAAGAGAAAACAGGTTAGCGCTTGAACTGACAGCACATCATGCAGTTGGGGAGAAGTAGGAGAGAAAGTAGGAACAGACCCTAATAATGTCCTCCAACAGCCTAGCCTAAAGCAGCATAGCTACTAACATTAACCTGTCTCCTAGCTACTAGGAGACCTAGCTACTAACACTCTCTACTTGGCTTACATTAATCTATCTCTACCTAGCTACTCTACCTCTTCATATCCCTTCCTAGCTTTTGACACTCTACCTGACTACTAACATTAACCTATCTCTTCCTAGCTACCTGTCTGACCTGACTCTAACTACCTATAAACATATCTCTAACTGTATGCTTTGTCAAAAAGGAACGTTTTAAGCCTAGTTATAAAGACAGACAAATTGTCTGCTTCACGAACCAACCCTGGGAGCCGGTTCCATAGGAGGGGAGCCTGATAGCTGAAAGATCTGCCACCCATTCTACTTTTAGAAATCATAGGAACTACCAGTAAACCTGCAGTCTGAGAGCGAAGGGCTCTGTTAGGAACATATGGAACAATCAGGTCTCTTATGCATGATGGAGCTAGATTATTAAGAGCTTTATATGTCAGAAGGAGGATCTTGAATTATATTCTAGATCTCACTGGGAGCCAGTGAAGAGAAGCTAAAACAGGGGAAATGGGATCTCTTCTTCTTTTATTCATTAGAATCCTAGCAGCAGCATTTTGGACTAACTGAAGACTTTTAATTGTTTTCTGTGGACTACCTGATAATAAAGAGTTACAGTAATCCAGCTTTGAAGTAACAAAGGCATGGACTAGTTTTTCAGCATCACTCCTGGACAGGGTGGTTCTAATTTTTGCAATATTCCAAAGGTGAAAAAAGGAAATCGTATAGACTTCTTTAATGTGAGATCTAAATGACATATCTTGGTCAAAGATAACACAGAGGTTCTTTGCTTTATTACTGGAGGCTAATTTAATGCCGTCTAGGTGAAGGGGTGACTAAGAAGTTCCTTTCGGAGCGTCTTGTCCAAAGACGACAACTTTTGTTTTATCAGAATTCAGAAGTTTAGAGTCATCCAAATTTTTATGTCTTCCAGACATGCCTGTAGTCTACCTTACTGATTGGATTCATCAGGATTTATGGATAGATATAGCTGTGTATCATCTGCATATATATAGTAAAAAGAATCGGCCCAAGCACCGAACCTTGTGGTACTCCACAAGTAACCATTGAGGCCGAGGAAGATCTATTCAATCAATCAATCAATCAATCAACTTTATTCAAGACACAGTGTGGTCCATAGAGACAGAACGAAACATATAATAATAATAATAATAATAATAATGATAAAATAAAATACATTTAAGAAAGATGCAAGAGGCATCGTTTTTTAAAATACATACAAGCTTCGGGTCCAATGTTTCCAGAAGCAAGATGAGTACCTTGTGTCACTCTTAGAAACATCGGTTAGAGACATAATGATCATGTTCTTAGACCCAGTCAATCTGCACATAAATCTAAACATACAATTTCTCAAAACAGCCTTAAAAGTGGGCACATTGTTAGTCACAAGCATTTCACTGGCACCACTCCACCTGGGAATTTTAAGCACAATTCTCAAAGCATCATTATAAGCCACTTGAAGTTTTTTCATTTTTGCTATACTAAAATTACACCACAGTTTAGCAGTATACAAGGGAGTGCAATACGTTTTGAAGAGTGATATTTTAACTTCTTTAGTACACATGTAAAATTTGCGTGCCAGCATGTTTGCCTGCCCATACAGTTTACCACACTGACGCTGAACATCATCATCATCACGAAGGTCATCTCTTATCACATGTCCCAGGTATTTAACTTTTGTCACAACTGTTAGTGGTTCACCCGCCAATGAGAAAGAAGGATAGACAAGCTTCATATCCTCCTTGGTTCTCGCAATTAGTACCACACTCTTCACTGGATTAAATTTAATATCATGCATTACTCCATACTGAGAACAAATTCTAAGAAGCTGCTGCAGTCCAGCACTGGAGGGAGACAGAACCACCAAATCATCAGCATAAAGCATGTGGTTAATGAGGCTATCCCCCACCAAGCATCCAGTTTTACAGTGCTTTACCTCCTTAGATAGATCATCCATGTATAGATTAAATAGAAGTGGAGAAAGTATTCCGCCCTGTCGCACTCCATTGGAGACATAGAAGGGTGTGGACATACTCATCCCCCACTTAACTTGCATAGTCTGGTGAGAGTACCAGAACTGCAGTATTCTAATTAGGAAAAAGGGGACACCACGCTCCTGTAGTTTACAAAAAAGTTTCCCATGATTGATGCGGTCAAAGGCCTTTGACGCATCCAGAAAACACATGAACACTGTGCTATTGCGTGATCTATACTTATGAATAATTTCTTTAAGTGCATAAATACAGAGATCAGTACCATGCTTGTTCTTAAAACCAAACTGATTATCAGTTGAAGCTATGTATTCTGAAAGCCTGTCCATCAGGATCCTTTCTAGAACCTTGGAAAGTATATTTGCGAGTGCTATAGGTCTATAGTTATCTATACTAGTTTTATTTTTAACTACAGGAACCAACAAGACAGATAACATGGATTCAGGAAGTACGCCATGCTTCATTAACCCAGAAAAACATAAAGCAAGTAGTACTGAAATACATTGACTAGCATATTTCAGATGTTCTGCTGTTATTTTATCCTGCCCACAGGTTTTATTCATTTTAAGTTTCTCAATAGCAAAACATACTTCATTTGGCCAAATGACCACCCCATCACTGTTGGGCATTTCACCCATGTTAAACACATCACTCTTCACACAGTTAAAAATGTTCTCATAGTGTCTCCTCCATAGCTCTGCAATGATATCAGGTTCAGAAATGCCATCAATACAACAAGGCAGTGGCATCTTGCTGTTGTTTACTACCTTCACTTCCTTCCAGAACTCATAAACATTATTAGTTTGTAATTTTTTTGCCATGGAGTTTGCCCTCATGGCCTGCTCATTTCTTTTTATAAAACGCACAGCATATTTGAATTTAGCATTAGTCCGTATCTTGTCCTCACATACTAGGCCATGCCTAGGTTTGCCTGCTAAAACCCATCTTCTAAACGCATCTTTAGCCTCCATATGAACACCATGGACATAGTCATTCCACCCTGGTTTCCCAACATGTTGTTTCACCACCTTTCTCCTCAAAGGTTCACTTCCAAGAACTAGACAGTTCACAATTTTATCATACATTGCACAAAGATCATTATTGTGACTTACATTTTTACAGTTGATATTCTCACACATAATTGCATCAATGGGTAACACAATATTTCTCAAACGCACGTCAGTCATTAACTTGTAATATTTCAGGTCATCTTCTGTGAGCCTTGTCCAGTCTAGCATCTCATTTAGTCTATGGCTGTCATTACATACAAGTTCAGGTAGACCCTTGACATTTATGAACATAGAGACAGGGATGTGATCAGCTGTGGCCAAATTGTATAAGATCTCAACCTCCTCTATACATTCATGTGCGCATCAGTTGTAGATATACAATGGTCCAACCATGATGTAGTATGCCAGGCTTCACTCACATGTGTAAAGCTATCGGCTGGCAATAGTTCCTTAGTGGACAGAATGACCTTGTTATCTTTGCAGAATCGTATTAGGTGTTGACCAAAAAGTGAGTTAGAATCTGATATATCAGCATTAACATCCCCAATGACAAATATGGATGTATATTCACTCTCCCCTATATAAGACCCTAAAAAAGCAAGCTTATTCAAGTACTCGTCTTCATTTTTGTGACATTCATTTGGAGTGTATACATTTAAGATTATAAAAATAGTCTTATCGTGCACCACCTTGATTCCCATGCACCAGTCCACATCTAACCTGATCACAGTGACAAATGGATCAAGTTTCTTGTGCCAGAATATGGCCACACCTCCTGGGATCCTGCCACGCAGAATTCTGGTGTTTAGGTCAGTTTTAGATTCCCCTGCCCCATGGAACTTATCATGCATGGGATCCAAGATGGCTCCAAGATGGCATGCATCATTCAACATGCAAGTTGAAGGTTTTGATAAAGCTAATAATTTTAGTAGATCTGAAAGTTCAGCTGCATTAAAGCAGTTCAAGCATATATTAGGTTCAACCATTTTTTAAGCTGCCTATTGTTTACCCGAACAAACGGAAATCTGTTAGACAAATAAGATTTAAACCAGCCTAGTGCTGTTCCTATTATACCGACAGTTTGAAGCCTTTCTATGAGAATATTGTTATCAACAGTGTCAAAGGCAGCACTGAGATTTAACAGGACCAGAATGGTCACCAGTCCATTGTCTGAGGCTATGAGAATATCATTAGTAACCTTCACCAGAGCTGTTTCAGTGCTGTGATGAGCTCTAAAGCCTGACTGAAACTTCTCAAACAGCTCATTATTGTTTAAATGCTCACATATCTGGTGTGCAACTATTTTCTCAAGAATTTTAGATAAGAAGGGGAAATTATATATGGGTCTATAGTTAATTAAGTCGTTTTTTAAAACCCTCTTTTAAAAGTTTAGTTGGGACTGGGTCTAACATGCAAGTTGAAGGTTTTGATAAAGCTAATAATTTTAGTAGATCTGAAAGTTCAGCTGCATTAAAGCAGTTCAAGCATATATTAGTTTCAACCATTTTTTAAGCTGCCTCATTTAACTAAGGAAGAAGCAAGCATATTGGGAAGGTCCCCATTTATCTTATTTTTTATAGAGTATTTTATTTATTAAAAAATTCATGAAGTCGTCACTACTAAGAGCTGGGGGAATGGTTTGCTCGACAGAGGTTTGATCCTGTGTGAGTTTTTCCAACTGTGTTAAAAAGAATTCTAGGATTGTTTTTATTCTCCTCGATTAAAGATGAAAAATATGCTGTTCTAGCTGTTCGAAGGCTCTTTTTATATAGCAATAGGCCATTTTTCCACACTAAATAACAATCCTGTAAATGTATGGAGCGCCATTTTCTCTCTAGTTTTCTAACATTCTGCTTTAGGGTACCTAGCTCTAAATTAAACCAGGGAGCTAATCTTCTAAGGCTGGCCACCTTCCTTTTCAAGGGGGCAACTTTGTCTATTGCCCGACGCAGGGAGGAATTAACGCTATGAACTAAATGGTAAAGTTGTGAGGGGTCACGAGTTAAATCACTGTTTTCTATTGTACTTTTATGTACTGAGGAAATTAAAGTTGGAAGAGCTTCTTTAAAACTTGCTGCAGCATTGTCTGATAACGTTCTGGTATAATGAAGTTTTCTTTCAGGTTTGAAATGGTCAGTTAGAGTGAAATTAAAAGTGATCAGAAAATGATCAGACAGGATATGGTTATGTGGAAAGACTGTTATTTCTAAGATAATGTTAAACGCTGTATTTAGACTATCACCTTCCCTATCAACATGAATATTGAAGTCTCCAACTATAATAACTTTATCAGTGTTTAAAACGAAGTCCGATAGAAAATCTGAGGTCTGATCTAAAAATTGAGAATAAGGGCCTGGCGGACGATATAAGACCACTGAAGAATACTGCTTTTTTATGTGTATGAGGAAGGTTAACGATTAAATGTTTAAAGAAACTATAACTATGATTTTTTTGGGGGGATTAATTAGTAAATCTGAATGAAAGATTGTGGCTACTCCACCTCTTCGACCGGTACTTCAAGGGACAGTAAAGTTTAAGTAGCTAGGGGGAGTTGACTCATTTATTGTGACATGGTCCTCTTCCTGCAACCATGTCTCTGCAAGACAATACGGATCAATATTATCTTCACAAATTCAGTCATTTACCAGGAGTGTTCTAAGGGGAGAGATCTTATGTTTCGTAAACCACATTTAATCGATTTATTTTTCTGTTCAGTCGGAGTTGTATTTATCTTTATGATATTTTTATGCTTTGCTCTAGTAGCATTAACTTTTAATTCAATAATTGTGGGTAGTGGACGGGAAACTTTCTCTATAGGGTAGTGGGTGGGTGGGTGGAAGTCCCTGTCCCTGGCCTGGACTCTGGGTTGTCACGGCTTTGGGGAACTAAAGATAATCCTACCAATGTTCCTGGAAAGAAGGGCAGCGCCGTCCGCGGTGGGATGGATGCCGTCTCTAAGTAACAGTCCAGGTTTTCCCCAGAAGGTCCCCCAGTTATCAATGTAGCCCACATCGTTGTCTGGACACCACCTTGACAACCAAAGGTGAAACAACAGCATACGGCTGTACATGTCATCGCTAGTACGATCAGGCAGGGGACCAGAAAAAATGACGGAGTCAGACATCTTTTTGGAAGCCCTACATACCGAAGCTACGCTAATTTTAGTGACCTCCGATTTCCGTAACCGGGTGTCATTGCCACCAGCATGGATAACGATCCTGCTATACAGTCACTGGTCCTTGGCCAAAAGCTTCAGATGGGACCTAATGCCCGCAGCTCTGGCCCCTGGAAGGCATTTGACTGTGGTCTTTCGTGTCACTGTAGCCACGTTCCTAACTATGGAGCTGCCAATTACAAGAATCGGCCTCTCACCCGCTGAGCGGGGCGAGCCTGTTGTTCACAGAAAAGGGGCTGGAGGTTGGTTGCGCGCTGGGGTCTGGCGCAAAGCTTCCTACGAACAGTCACCCAGTTCGCCTGAGGTCCCGGCCGCACGGGAGCTGTTGGAGGACGGCTAAGGAGTCCTGTCCTAACTGGCTCTGTTCTACAGTGCGGAGTCGGGCCTCTAGCTCAAAAACCCTTACCTCCAAGGCTACAAAAATGCTGCACTTATTACGCCTACCATCTTCGCTAAAGGAGACAGAAGAGTAACTAAACATCTGACTCAGAGAGCATGAGAGAGGAGGAGATTCAGAGAGAGACGGAGGAACATGAGACAAAGCGGTAGCCATGCTAGCAGTGAAGCTAAGCTAACTTAGCGATAGCTTACCTAGCCCAGAAAACCACTTTAACACTTAACGAGTTCCCAAAACGTAAAGAACACCAACAGAAAATAAGTGTTTCAACGTGTTTGTGTGTTAGAATAACTCAGAAAAGCTTCTGGACAGAGAAAATTAGATAAATTAGAGAGGGCAAGAGCACTGAGATGTTTCAGCCAAGTGAGTCACCAAACAGGAAATTACGTGATACGCAGTGTCCGTTGTCCGTCACACAGCAGGCAGGACAAATATCAGACCACATAAGAAAAGAGCATGAGGAAATAAACCGTTTTTTGACCTGTAAACTACCAGAGCAGTGCCTGCTGTTAAGCTAGATGCAGGCACTGCACATCTGTGGCACATATTGGGCTGGAACGCGACTAACCAGGCGCACTGGGATGGATGAACTGGTGACCTGTCGAAGGTGCAGCATGCCTCACACCGGATACCCACTAGAGAAATGCACCAGACCCCATGTGACCCTTCAAGCAGAAGAGGGATAAATATTGGATGGAATTTATTTACCTGGACTCCATGCATAGTCTGTCACCAATATCTCTCTCTCATATATATATATTATATATGTGTGTGTGTGTGTATAGGATATTATGCACATTCAGTTTTTTGGGTGTGCCAGCTGGCTCTGTGGCAGTGGCACAACCGTGGCTACACCAATGTTACAGATAGTTCTAAATAAGGCGTCTATCCACCAGTATGATTCGACTCGACTCTGATCGACTCAACCTCAGTGCCTTTTACTCTCCACTGGCAGAAGTCGGGCTGAGCCGCTCCAAGCCGCACCGAGACGATACTATTTTTCGTACCACCTCAGCTGTGGTTCCATCTGTGCTGAACTGGTACTGAAAAGCGACGTCAGATGGCTGTCGGTCACTGATTGGCTGGAGGGCGGAGTCAGCGGAGAGTAACTTGACAGCGTCTTTTAACAAACCGACCGCCATTTTGAAACCTCGCTGAAAAGCCTAAACCTACTCAAAAGATGGGATATCTGTAAAACACAATGTAGTGGTGCCGATTAAAAACAAAACTGAAAACATTTTCAAAGCACACAGCTTTATTACAGTTGTGGTTTGTAATTCATAGAATTTGTAGCATATATCTGGCAACTCGTTTCTTTAAGGGGACACATAGCCGAAACGCCGCGTGGCTGGACGTAGTTTACTTCACATTTAGATGAATTTGTTCTGACATCCTGAAGTTCTGTAGCCACTGAGCTTCAGTGAAACACAGAACAACAACGTCGCATCACTGCAAGGCCCAGTTAAAAAACCAACAGAGCAGTCACAGACTGCTCTGTTGCAGACTGCATGACTGCATGAAGAGCAGTCATGCAGACTGCATGTCTGCTCTTCACAGAGCAGTCATCTGAAACACGCACACACAGAATGCTTATTAATAAAGCAAACTTGTCAACATAGGTTTTTACGCTGGGCTTTAGCGAATAAATAAATACGTAAAATAAATAAATTATGTATAGCCCATCACACCGGGGTAGTATTCACATCAGCTTACCCAAACAAGCTGCCGGGGTCCTGTCTGTAGCATCATTCTCCTGCAGAGCTTCTCACACTACTTTGCACTACTCCACCGTGTTTTTCCTTACAGTTTGCAGCTTTTCTGGGGTCTTTATTATTTGATGAGAGAGGCTTTCTCTTCAACGTGGGACTACAGAAAAGCACAAACTGAGCAAAAAACCTCAGGATCGCTAGTGAGGTCACCATTGTTCTTCTTTTTCTCCGAGCCTTTGTTTATTTCCCGCTACTTACTCTGGGGCCGCCCACCATATGACGCATGCGCTCACTTGAGACGCTCTATTGTGTTGCAACTGTGAAGCAACACTTAACAAGTCGAGCTGTGTCGAGTTGCGTTAATGATAGTAACGCTACAGTACGGCACTGCAAAAGGTACTAGTGGAGAGACGCCTATAGTCCTACCAAAGCGGGAAAAATACTATCTAACGATATTTTACAGCCTCAGGCAGTAAAGTAAATGCTAAAATGGCATTGCAGCTGCTGACTTTTTACCCCTGAGATGTTTGTGTTCCTAAGGAGCTAGCAGCTAGCTTACTAGTTCAGCATGCAAAAATGATAAATACCGGTAATCCTACATCTTACGTTCAGTCAATCCTACCACATTAATCAGTTGCGTATCCTATCAAACCGGCCTACCTCATTTGCTAATCCTTACCTTAGTGTCGTTCTTCTGTTTTCATAGTGCAGTGAAACATAGCAGACCCACAGTCTATCCTGACCTGCTAATTGCGATGTCGGTTTTTGTTATTTACCATATGACTTAGCACTTGAAGGCAACACATGAGACTGCATCTGCGGGAACCACAAACTAATTTAGGTTCAAAGACTACTTGGGTTGCTCGCTATAATTCAAAGCAAGCCCACTACACTTCACTGACGCTTCATACATGGAACTTGGACAGGGCCAGGGCACACTGGCCACTGTGGCCGTACTATAATTTTATTTACATGGGGCATGAAGGTCAAAGTGTAGGGCAACGGCGGCATTGGCCGCAGTTTAATTCCCACTCTGCCTCCAAGCAGCAGCCAGTAATCACTTTGAAGCACAGACACAGGAGAAAATGCATCTCTGTTCACTCAGTCCACTTATTGATGGTCACGTTGGGCGCCAAGCTGATATGGGATAATTCCATAGAGATGGAGATAAGGTTGATTCAGTCCATTCATCATTCGTCATTCATTTTTCCACTTTAAATTTTTATTCAGTGTTTCCCACACACAAGTGTATGTATTTGACCGCCACAGAGTAAACACAGAATTTTCCACTACAGGATCTACTCATACACTGTGTATATACAATAGACTAACCGTCGTTGACGTCACGCATAGGTTTCTGAAGAGCAAAAATGAAGCCAACTGGGTGGTTCCCACTGCCGCCATCTTCTCCGCGTGACTCACCGTGTCACCCTCAGAAACTCCAAAAATGGGCAAAGAGGTGGAACTGAGAGGGACGCTGGGGGCGGAGGGTTGATGGTCTGAGCCGACATAGCTACAAGCTAGTCGGGAGCTTACTAGGCTGCAGCCGGTTTCAGCCTTCAGACAGTGGTTGAAGCCCCGTTTTTCCTGTAGGGTCGCTTTAGACCCGGAAACATCTCGAGTAGAGAAAACATCAACATAATAAGACCTTAAATGGTTGGGTCACTACAGCCTAAAAATTTGTTATTTCCATTACAATCGGTGGAGGGTGAGGATATGGACAGGCAAAATTCAGTCACAAATTCATGACAACTCAGATCCTCTCACGGAAAAAAAAGACTCACCTCACATCTCAGACATCCATTAGTTCATGCCTCCAGCTGTGTTCCTCACACCAGTACTGATCTAAGCAGCAATCATCCAGTCTGTCTAGAGTCCGACTCTGTTGTGTTCCTTCCTGATCCAGCTTACTCTCGCTGTCTGATACCGTGGCTTCTTAGTCCTACCAACTTTGCTGCTCTGCTGTTACCCGACTGGTTGCCAGCTCCAACTTGCATGTAGAAAGGTCTGATCCGGACAGCTGTTCACCCCCCACACACACACAAACACAACCGGTGAAGCATCAGCCGGTATAAAGCCTTCCCAAAGCTGAGACTTCTGGGAGGGTCTGTGACTGTAATCGATACCACAAAGCAGACTATGGAGCAAGCTATTAGCCACCACTAGCCACCAGCATTGGCCACACATGGGCACACCCCTGATTATTAATAATTTCAAGATTAAATTACGAATAAACTGAGAAATTAGAAGAAAAAAATCACCCCCCTCAGAGTTGTCATGACGGTATACCTGAACTATCTAAGCTAAAATGGTTTTTTGAACCATGTGTTTATTTTTGTTGTAAAGCTGGCCTTTTGAACATGGGAGCCCCCAGCGGATGAGGGCTGAACTGCAATTGTTTGCCACTTCCTGGACGACTTCAATCTTTATGGGCTGAGTTTGCCCCTTGGATCTACTACATACATCATCTACACTGTAGATGATGTTGGAGAATCACATATTTGCTAGAAGCTGTTTTAGCTGCGTTAAAGTGCGCATTATTCAGTTAAACTGATGTTTTTAGGGATAAATTAATGCCAGCTCATTAGCGGAAGTACGTCTGTAGATCTCCACAACATCATGATGGCATAAAGGGCCGTGTTGTGCCATTTCGCCATTACGCATTACGTCGGGTGACAACGGGAAAATATCTGCAAAGTTGCTGAGTGTGTCTTTAAGCGTATTAAGAACCTGAAGCAGTTGGGAGATGTTAGCCTTTTTTTAATCTTATGTTGTATAATCCTGCGTGGATTGTGATCTTTTTTTAATCATGGATGAAGACCAGTGATAAAAGGGATCACCACCGGGATTTGTCTAATAGTGTTCTTTGTTTAGCTGTAAACACTAGTGTTTTCGCTACTGAAGATTTCAAGCCCATTTACTGAACCATCAAAAACTATCAGAACCTTTGCTGTTGAGCTTTTTACTTTATTAAGTGTCCGATTCACACTCTTGGATTTTCCCCTCTGCTCTTGGCAGTTTCTGGGTGCTGCCTCATCATTCATTGTAGTATTTCTTCTTACTCTTTTTTTTTTGCGTCTTGATTTCTCCTGCTGGTCTTGACCAATCCCAGCGATCATCATCTTTCAGGGAGTCATGTGTAAATATATTTTTTATAGAGATTCCAGGGGAACAGAGATCACTGGCTATTACAGGTGACAATTTTTTGGGATTCCCACGGGTCACGGGATTCCTGCAGGATTCCCGCGGGATGGGAGTCAATTTCACTGTTGGTAACGTGACAGGAAATAATCCACGGGATCGGACCGGAAACCGGAAATTAGAATTTTCTTTTTCTTATTTCTTATTTTATTTTTTTACATCTATCTTTAGTTGAATTCCATTGAGTCTACTACACTGCACGCACCAAAACTGAAACTGCTACCTTGTTGCTACACCAACTGGATAAACTGGTGGGCATATGATATCCGACTGAAAATGCGATAATGCTGCGTTCGAGAGCCCATTCAAACCAGTGGGACATGGGACTTGTCCTTCCTCCAAATAGGAAAAGTGCACTGGAATGCCTGTTGAAGTGGAACCTCCTACCTGCGAACTCGGGGTAGTTCGATGTACCCCAACCTCACCAAAATTAAGTCGGAGGATAATGGCGGCGCCCACGGAGTCTCACGTCTTGAACGAATAGGCTATAAACTGTACTTCTCTGCTTGTAGTGTTGTTTTAGACACTGTAATTTTAACACAACTTGTTTTTCATATTATGCTGTGAATGTCGTTATTATCTGTTAGCATGCCTCTTCATAAACAAAGCGACTATCTGTTTAGCATGGCGGTCGTCCATGTTTTCTGTTTACATTCCACTTCAATTGCCTTGAACGCTTAGAAGTGGGAGCCAGCACAATTCAGGTAGGGGAAGTCCCACGTCCGACTGGTTTGGATGGGCTCTCGAACGCAGCATTAATAGTTTTCTAGTCAGACGAGTGGAGTTCATTCATGACGTGGCAAGGTGGCCAAACGAGAATGCAGGATATGGTTAAAGATGGCGGAAAAAGCTAAATGGCGGGGGTGGGGGAGCGAGCGCCATAGTAGGAAATTACTAATCTACGGGATTGGGGTCGGGAGTCTTTCTCTCGGGATTTTTTCGGGGCAAGATTTTTTGGGGGGGGGCTGTCACGTGATCGGGACGTGACGGGAGTATTTTTTTGGGATCGGGACGGGAGCGACAATTGATTCCCGTGTCACCCTCTACTGGCTATGGGTTGGAGTCTTTTTGCTTTAGTTTTTTCTTTAAACAAGAAATTTAAATAGGCATCGGCGGTGTTCTGGATTACTGGGAGTGGATTGTGGAGCTGTGCAAATGTGTTGCATTGTGAGAGTTGTGGTTTTCCATACAAATGCACCCTAAAGTTACTTTCTGTCATAACTCTGTCAAACAGGAACAAAATTCGAAAATATTTATACATTTTTTCTACATATATGGCCCAGTTTAAATGAAAGTCAATGTTCCCAGGGGTGAAATGTTCCTTTAAGCATATGAAAGAAGAGGGGGGACACATTTTTTCCATTGCTTATTTCATAGTTTGACTCATCACCGACAACAAATGGGGCCTATGCTCAAGACTTTGTTTTTACTCACCTCTGCTGCTTTTTTCTTTACAAAAACATAACGTAACCGTCTGAGCTGCTGCGGGTATGTTAAGCTCCACTCCTGTCTAAGACGAGATATGATCAATTTGGCGCCATCTCCTGGATAAGTAGCTCAATTGCTTAATTTGCTGTACCCCCTCAAAAATTGTCGATATTATCCATGACCCCCCATATTGGCCGATATTATTGGTCAGGCCCTAGTTTGAATGAGGTTTCCTTCCAGTTCCATGCCGAATTGATGCGAAAGTGTTATGTGGCTTCTGAGTGAGATTGGACCAATTGAGCAAAGGGCTGCCAGGTTCTTGTTCCTTCCATGTCATTGTTAGCGTTGTCTATTTTATGCTTATTTATGTATAATTTTGCTTACGTACTTTGGATCAGTTTATCAAAGTTCTTGGTTTTGCAAAACAGGATATTGTTAAGCCTCAGTCATTCAGTCTTTCAAAAGTTCTTTAAAGGTGTTGCGATTATCCGTAGTTTTCAATCGCTACGGTCGCAGGTTACTCTAATTTGGCGGAGTACTTCAGCTATTATTTGCTTATTCTCCTCCGATTTACACTGTAAAACCCCTTCATGGGATTTGATTCGTGCCGCTGGGACCCTTGTAATTACAGTTTCTCTGATAATATATTCATACGATGAAGTCAGGGAAGGATCACTCCAAAATGGCAACGATCTGCATGGCAAAGCCCCGGTCTACCCAGTGATAGGGATACCTAGGTTTAACTAATATAAGTGATACAACAACACTTTATCATATTACATATAAACAGTATCATGCATCAGTACACCACCCAAACCTAGGGAAGGGTTTTTTAAGCCAAGGCTGCCTATAGGTCAGGTGGACAAGTTGCAAAGGGTACCTACGTCTGTTATCAGCTGGGTTCTGTGCTACCCCAGGCGCTTTGCAGGGTGAGGTGTTCGGGAAGCGCCTCTGTCCCCCACGAGCTGAGCGGTAGGCAATTGTAACCTTTCTTGTTCTTGATAAATATTTTAAGTTTAGATTAGAATAGATGATAAATAATGCAAATAAACAAAAAAAAAACTCCAATACTCACATATATCTAAAAGTACATGCTAAATATGTTATTGCAGAGTGCAATCTCAAAGAGTAATTTAACAGAAACAATTACAGCTAATACAGAAAAGGCCTTTTACATTCCCTGCATCCAAATCCTTAGTTTTTACTATATGCTACCTAGCAACTATTACTCGCCTGTTAATGTAATACTGCATAGCAATCAATCGCTTAATAGGCATGAAATCAGATATACTGCTCCACCATTTTGCATGTCCTTTGACCCATATGACTTCTGTTGACCCAGATGTTTACGTTTCGTTCGCCTGTGGTCCCGCCTCCTTTAGCCTTTATTTTGTCTGGTTTGACTTAACAACTTAAATGTTTAATCAGTCAAAAAACAATTACAGTAATCAGTAACATTGCTTCACGTACATTTATCCGTCGAAACTGCGGTGGTGTCAATGGTTGACAGTTCGTCTGTAGCCATTTTTAGCTAGGTCCTTCTTCTTCTATGATTTCAAGGCGTCCGCTGCATTTTGGGATAGCGTAGCATCCATTGGCTGCTTACTGTGGTGGGTAGTACACTTTCAGGAACTTTCTGCTTATTAGTCAGATCCATAATGGGGATTTGGATCTACTACATTGCTCAAAAACTCCTTTTCCCCTGCTACGTAGCAAGCGTAGTGCAGCCATTATGAGTGCTGAGTGGCGTGTGCGCGTTTTTTATTTGAGCAGCTTAATGAAGCTTTAGCCATGCGTTTGCCCCCTGGTGGCTCCTAAACTATTGATTGAGTCGGTGTGTGATAAAGAAGAAAGCAGAAGAGCTCGCATTTTAAATGTAAATATCGTTGACGATCAGGTTCATGAAATTGTGGCCACCAATATCGTGATCACGATTAAAATCCGATTAAGTGTGCAGCCCTATTTGACACACACTCACAGGTTCAGAGCAGAGCAGAAAGCAAATCAGAGAGAGAACTGCTATAATACTTATCATCTTTTAAAGCATAACTTATTTTCAAAGCCTTCTAAATACAATAACGAGCATAAGATATTTCAAAGCCTAATGTTTAATATACTTGAAAAACAAGTTACTATAAATAACTCATTTAAGCATAAAGCACTTCAAGGCATAATACATTTGAGGCATTTTTAGTATAATTCTAAGGCTTAAGCAATTCAAAGTATTTCATTGCCATTTTGAAGCATAATATATTTTCTTAATGTATAAAGCATTTTAGTTCATAGTAATATCATTCTGTAGCATCGTAAATTCATTCTATGATAAGCATCCTGAAGCACAAGACATAATCATTGGTTAAACATCAGTCTAAGAAATAAATAATTTAGCAGCATTATGAGTAATTCTGAAACATGAGATATTTTAAAAGGATTACCAGTGGATATTAGAAGCTAACCTATCTAAAAGCTGAGATGGAGATAGGCCTTTTCCATTATGAAAGAACGAAGAATGGTTCAACAAAGGTAATCCATAAAATGTTATGATCCGTCTTTGTCTGTTTCTTAGTTTGTTTCATCTGTTGGCCTCCCTGTGTTTTCCTCCCCTGCTCCCAGGTGTTTTCCATTCCTTGATTACCCTTCCCATAGTATTTATACCTCCCTGTGTTTGTCTGTCTTCGCGGGATCCTCGTCAAACCTCCCCTCGTGTGATTCCTAGTTCTGTGCTCCCGAATATATTTATTGGATTTAAAAGAATAACGGGAAATAACCACTCAAAGCCTGTCTCTGCGCCTGAGTCCGACCACCACAACCTAACATAAAAAGTTATCCGGTCAAATACAGTAACTTCAGAGGCTGGCTGCATAAATTAAGAGGAAAGCTAAGAAGAGTAATTAAAAGGGAGAATAAGGACAGAGATCGGGAGAGCTTAGACAGAGGCTGCTCCTCCTTCAGCAGTCAGGCCCAGTTCATTCTTGAAAGATCAGACAATTTGATTTTCTGGATTTCTTTTTTCTCCTTTTGTTTCTCATAGTTCAGATGTACCTATAATAGAAATTACAGGCTTCTCTAGTATTTTTACGTGGGAGGACTTGTACAATTACTTGCCCACTAAGTCCTTTTTTGCCCCGCTGTATTCGCCAATGTGAACTAAATCTTATTTAGGACATTTATTTTAGAAAATGATCTGAAGCTTCTCATAAAATGTAGTTTTAATGAGATATTAACCCCATCTATTCTCTATATTAACGTACTATTGTTCTTTATTCCCTCAGGCCTTCCACAGAATTAAATTGGTTGCTAATTGGGAACTTCTTGCTGAACACATTTTCAGAACTGAAGAGATTAACTCCATCCTTGACCACAAGATGCTTAAAGGGGTAAAAATACAGGAGGAACAAGAAAAACATCAGATGAGTGAGCCAACAATCAAAGAAGAACATATTGAACTGTGGATCTCTGAAAACGAAGGACAGTTTGTAGTGAAGCAGGAAAACAACAATTCTCCGCCTACTCCTGCTGATGAGGAAATACTCCATGATGTACCAAAAGGGCTGTGGGATATAGAGATAAAGGAGGAGCAAGAACCTGTAAAAATGAAACAGGAAAAACAAGATCCAGAACCAATGAAAATAAAAAAGGAACCAGATCCTGTGAAGATGGAAGAGAAAAGGGAGGATTTCTCCATTGACGTGGTTGAAGATCAGCTTGAAGTAAAGCAAGAGACGAACAGAATCACGGTGAATCCTTTTAATGAGAAAAAATACAACAATGGAACAGAACCAAAAAAGAATCAGCCCTTCACTACAAATCATCCTACAACTGAGAATCACCATCAGGAAGAAGACGACCATAACTACTCAAAACCAAACAGAGATGAAGATCAGAGAAGATATCAGGACCCCAGAAATCACAGGGACAATTTGGTCAATTCAGATCTAAGACATCAAACAGATTTAGTTTCTTGTAAAATATGTGGTAAACATTTCAATACAGTGAAGGATTTACCTGCACTAATGAGATCCCACACAGGTGAGAAACTCTCTCCTTATGAAGTGTTTTGTAAATGTTATGGACCCAGTCATAACCTGACTTTAAACAGAAGTACTCAGAAAGGTAAAAAGTCGTACTCTTGTGATTTGTGTGCTAAATCTTTTAGATCCAGATATGGTTTGGTTATTCATAGGAGAACTCACACAGGTGAAAAACCTTTTTCTTGTGATTTGTGTGATAAATCTTACAGATCCAAAAGTTGTTTGGTTGTTCATAGGAGAAATCACACAGGTGAGAAACCTTTTTCTTGTGACTCATGTGGAAAATCTTTTAAAAAAGGGAGTAATTTGACACGCCATGTCAGGACTCACACAGGTGAGAAGCCTTATTATTGTGATTTGTGTGATAAATCTTTCAGATCCAGAAGCTGTTTGGTTGTTCATATTAGAAATCACACAGGTGAAAAACCTTTTTCTTGTGACTTGTGTGGAAGATCGTTTAAAAAAAGGTGTACTTTGACATCTCATGTCAGAACTCATACAGGTGAGAAGCCTTATTATTGTGACTTGTGTGGCAAGTCCTTTGCATCATCGTTTTGCTTGACATACCATATTAGAACTCACACAGGTGAGAAGCCTTATTCTTGTGATTTGTGTGGTAAATCTTTCAGGGTCAGAACTAGTTTGGTAACTCATAGATGTCTCACAGGTGAGAAACCCTTTTCTTGTGAGTTGTGTGATAAATCTTTCAAAGGCAGAAGTGACTTGGTTGAACACAGAAGAACTCACAAAGCTGAGAAGCCTTACTCCTGTGATTTATGTGATAAATCTTTCCATGAAAGAAGTGGTTTGGTAACTCATAGAAGATGTCACACAGGTGAGAAACCTTTTTCTTGTGAGTTTTGTGATAAATCATTCAGAGGCAGAGGTGACTTGGTTAATCACAGAAGAACTCACACAGGGGAGAAGCCTTACTCCTGTGATTTGTGTGATAAATCTTTCCGTGTTAGAAATAGTTTGGTAACTCACAGAAGAACTCACACAGGTGAGAAGCCTTTTTCTTGCCACTTGTGTGGCAAATCTTTTGCACAATCATGCAGCTTGCCTCGCCATGTTAGAACTCACACAGGTAAGAAACCTTATTCTTGTGATTTTTGTAATAATTTCTTCACTACCCGTGATAATTTAGCTCGTCACAGAAAAACTCACAGAGAAGCTACAAAGTGATTTTGACTCATCACTAAATTCTTTTTTACTTTAATTTCTATAGCTTTTGGTAGATACAAACTACACTGTACTCATATTCACCTGTAAATGCACACCATCCACCTATAATCTTTTGCTTGTCAATTGTCGGGTTGCTGGGGATGAAAGTTAACTTGTATTCAGGAGTTAATGTTGGACTCCGAAGTAAAACGGCTCGTTTGTCTATAATCCCGCCTCCTGCCCCCCACCACTCCCCTCATCTCCCTTTTAGAGCCACTCTGAGAAAAACAGGTTAAGCCTCATTTCAAACAGGAGGCCAACAGGGAATTTGAAGGGCACCAAGTACCACAATGAAACTGTGTATTATTAAGGGCTCGGACGGTTGGTTTATTTAATCTTTGTTAAAAAAACAGAGTCAATAAAGCTTATTTCAGCTACTGAATCTACCAGGCTATAGACGGAGCCCATCCAGACTTAACCCGGTGCACAAACCAACCCAACTGAGTCCAGCAAGCAGCTCTTTCCAGACCAGCATATAAAAAAGCTGTGGGTGTTGTTTGCACCGGTTTACTGAACACTCTGAGAACTACAGGTGAATTAATTGATCACACAATGCTGTTATAAGATCACATAAGCAGCTTGCTAAATGGCTAAAACGCATTAGCCTGTTTTTACTTTTCTGTCCATCAGGGGTCTGTTGTTGGAACTAATCCAGCTGCTGTTCTTTTAGGAATGTACATAGAATATAGTCCTGTAATACATGCAGTAAATTTAAAATTTTGTTTCAGCTTTTAAAACTGTTGCAGCTACAAGCTTTGAGTAAAGGGAGAGGGTGTGTTTGCAGCTCTGCCAAAGGTAATTTGCTCTCTGCAGTGTCTGTGCAGACACCTCAGACACAGGCTAGGACAACATGTTTGTCTGACTCTCCTTTTTATAGCAAATAAAACTCAGAAGAAACGTCTCAGCAATTTTGTGGGTGATATTTTGGGTTCTGTCTTGTGGCTCCATGCCTACCGCTAGGCTATATGACTAGGCTAACTCCATTTGTCTTTGTTCCCCACCTTTAGTAAAGCCGCAGCGCCTTTCCACGTGGGGAAGCTAACGCACACGCACCCTGTTTTTAGTACCCAAACTTCTTTGTAAATTCTAAAGCACACCGCATACACACACCTGTTTTCTTGATAAAATTGTGATTTTGAAGGGATTTCCTGATAGTTGTTCATTTTGGACCCACCTGTGTGAAACATTTTGATCCATTCACATTTTATCCATTTTCTAAGATCTGTTTATTAGTTTTAGTTTGCATGCTTGTAGAATAGATTGGATTTATTGCTGAAATGTTTGACTGTAAGGTCGCTCTATTATATGAATAAATGTTCATACCTTTGCGTGAATTTGTTTTGTGGTCTTTTTTTTTGGCTTAGCGTGCAGACTGTCATGGTGTGACTTCCTCCTTGTTTGTGTTACTCCCTGTCTCGCCATTGTCTCATATTTTTTATTAATATGTAAATCAGACATTGTACTCTTGTGTCATAGGATCTCTATGTAAAATATTTTTATGTAATTGTAGTCTAATTAAGCCTTTTTATATACAGACCTGGACAAAATTGTTGGTCCCCTTCATTAAATAAAAGAAAAACTCATAATGGTCACAGAAATAACTTTAATCTGACAAAAGTAATAATAAATAAAAATTATATAAATGTTGACCAATGAAAGTCAGACATCGCTTTTCATTCATGCTTCAACGGAATTATTTAAAAAATAAATGCATGAAACAGGCCTGGACAAAAATGATGGTACCCCTAGAAAAGAATGAAAATAATGTGACCAAAGGGACATGTTAATCCAAGGTATGTCCACTGATCAGCATCCTAGGTGTCTACAATCCTGTAATCACTCAGTGGGCCTATATATAGGACTCCAGGTAGTCACTGTGTTGTTTGGTGACGTGGTGTGTACCACACTCAATATAAACCAGAGGAAGCAAAGGAAAGAGTTGTCTCAGGAGATGAGAAAGAAAATCATAGACAAGCATGTTAACTGTAAAGGCTATAAGACCATCTCCAAGCAGCTAGATGTTTCTGTGACTACAGCTGCACATGTCATTCAGTAATGTAGGATCCATGGGACTGTAGCCAACCTCCCTGGACGTGGCTGCAGGAGGAAAATTGATGACAGATCAAAGAGACGGATAATCCAAATGGTAACAAAAGAGCCTAGAAAGACTTCAAAATAGATCCAAGCTGAACTTTATGCTCAAGGAACATCAGTGTCAGATCGGAACATCCTTCGCTGTTTGAGCCAGAGGACAAATCATAAAAAAAAACAGACTGGAGTATGCCAAACTACATACTGACGAGCCACAAAGCTTCTGGGAGAATGTCCTGTGGACAGATGAGACAAAAATTTAACTTTTTGCCAAGGCACATCAGCTCTATGTTCACAGACGGAAAAATGAAGCATATCTAGAAAAGAACACGGTCCCTACTGTGAAACATGGGGGAGGCTCGGTTATGTTCTGGGGCTGATTTGCTGCATCTGACACAGGGTGTCTTGAATCTGTGCAGGGTACAATGAAATCTCAAGACTATCAGGGGATTCTAGAGAGAAATGTGCTGGCCAGTGTCAGAAAGCATGGTCTCAGTCGCAGGTCACGGGTCTTACAACAGGAAAATGACCCAAAACACACAGCTAAAAACACCCAAGAAGGGCTAAGAGGAAAACACTGGCCTTCTATGAGCCCTGATCTCAATCCTATTGAGCATCTTTGGAAGGAGCTGAAACGTGCTGTCTGGAAAAGGCGCCCTTCAAACCGGAAACAACTAGAAACGTTTTCTCATGAGGAGTGGGCCAAAATACCTGCTGAGAGGTGCAGAAGTCTCATTGACAGTTACAGGAATCATTTGATTGCAGTGATTGCCTCAAAAGGTTGTGCAACCAAATATTAAGTTGTGGGTACCATCATTTTTGTCCAGGCCTGTTTCATGGATGAAAAGCAATGTCTGACTTTCATTGGTCAACATTTATATAATTTTTATTTATTATTACCATTGCCAGATTAAAGTTATTTCTGTGACCATTATGAGTTTTTCTTTGATTTAATGAAGGGTACCAACAATTTTGTCCACGTCTGTATATATATATATATATATACACTTGTTTTAGTCACGCTCCTCCTGCTGACAGTTTTCCCCATTTGAGAATTGCTTCTTTAGACAGGAAGGCCGAATGGTGAGGCAACTGTTGTTGAACTTGTTGATTTGGTTTTTATTGTTCACTTGTTGTATTACATTATAGTATTATTTAAGGTGCGGCCTGTTTCCTGTACGTTTGTTTCACACTTAGTTTTCATTAAATAATTTTGAAGAAGAAAGCAAAGATGAGCTCCAGACAGAGAAAGGAGCCAGCAGCAGCAGCAGAGGTGTTCCAGTCAAACATGGAAACTGATCAGTTGTTTAAGTTTGTGCTAGAGATTGTTAACCAAGTAAACACAGTTGTAACACTTCTGATGCATCACAAATTGATGTAGCCCAGTTGTTTACATAAGGATATTTAGTTTGTCTTTTATTATTAGTTTATAAAAGTCCTACTTTGCAGAGTTAATTCTGATATCATGATTTTTTAAGAGGGTACGAGAGATGACCTAAAGAGAGAAGCTTTAGCTGCAGCTTCCGCAGAAGCACCAGTTTCATCATTAGGCATGTGATCATGTAACAATGAAATATTCTAACATTGCAGATTGTTAATAAGAGGTTAAAGGTCCTTTAATTTCAACTATCATAATACGTATTAGAATAGAAGCTAATTCGAAAATAGTCATTAATGCATCGAGGACACAATAAATCGGTTGCTATGCGCCGATTAACTGGCAGCAAGTCAGAGTAGCTCCAGAACTTTAGTAATGTTTTTTATAGTTTAATTACTTTTTTAAATTATTTGCATCTGACAAACTTTTTAAATACTCTCCCTATTTTTTTAGAAACAATATATTTTTATAAATATAATGTGTACAGCGTCTGATAAAGTAAGATAAGAACTATCGAGGACAAAACATGGACTGAAACATCCCATTCCAACAGAATTGAGGAGGATGTTTCGTGGATGCAGAAATGGAGCCAAGGTAAAGGCATTAAGAGGTGGAGATATAAGCCGGTCCTATCCTCTGTCATCATGGGAAATGTTAACTAACTCCCAAACAAGTGTGACGAATTGGAGGCGCTTGTACGAAACCAACAGCTTTATAGAGTGCAGTCTGATCCGTCTAACAGAGTCCTGGCTGAATGACAACCCACTGGACTCATGCGTGGACATAACTGGCTTCACAGCTGTGCGAGCGGATAGAGATCCACAGAAGAGCGGGAGGTGCCGAGGTGGTGGAGTAATTTTATTCTACAATCCAGAGATGGGTTAACCCCCTAACGTGATAGTTAAACTGGAAGTAGGTTGTCCTGACATTGAACTGCTGGCAGTTGGTTTCTGTCCATACTACATGCCACGGGAGATATGTGGCCGTTTATGTTCCTCCGAGAGCAGTTACTGCAGATGTGTGTGACGTCATCCATGACGTCGTTGCTAGGATACAGACCCAGCGACCAGAGACTCTCTTTGTAATCACATGATATTTTAATCACGTCTCTCTGTCCTCCTGCCTGACTGACTTTGTGTAGTATGTGGACTGTCCAACACATGGAGATAAGACTCTAGAGCTGCTATATACCAACCCGAAGGAGGCGTACAGGGCTGTACCTCTTCCTCCACTTGGCAGATCTGATCAAAACATGATCTATCTCCAACCTACATACAAACCTCATGTAAAGACACTTCCTGTTACCACAGCAGCTGCCATGTCTGCAGCTGCCTCCTCCACATCTGCCTCCTCTACCTCCACGTCTGCGGCTGCTTTCTCCACCTCTTTGGGTACTCACTCCACTTTCAACACCTGTGCTGTCCCCCCTCCCCTGTATCCTGAGCTGCTCTGACTGTAACAGAGGAGAGGTGGGCGTTGAGCTCAGGAAACCTCGACCAGACGAGGCTGTTGGTCCGTATGGAGTTTGTCCAAGGCTTCTGAAGGAGTGTGCCGGACAACTGGCAGTTCCTCTGCAGAGGCTCTTCAATCTGAGTCTTCAGGTAGAAAAAGTCCTAGTGCTGTGGAAGACTTCATGTCTCATACCGGTGCCAAAAATAGGGCGACCAGTAGAGCTGAATGACTACAGACCAGTGGCTTTGACTTCTCACATCATGAAGACCTTGGAGCGGTCCCTTGTCCGCAGAGTGAAAATGTAGGTTGCTGAGGAACTAGACCCCCTCCAGTTTGCCTATCAGGAACACTTAGGAGTTGAAGATGCGGTCCTTTACCTGCTGCACTAGGTATACTCCTACCTGGATGTGCCTGGTTCTTATGTCAGGATAATGTTCTTTGACTTCTCCAGCGCTTTTAACACCATCCAGCCTTCCATACTGAGCAACAAACTTGTGGGCATGGGTGTAGCCACCTGCCTGACATCCTGGATTATGGACTACCTAAAATCCAGACCTCAATATGTCAGAGTGGAGATATATGTTTCTGGGACACTGGAATGCAGCACTGGGGTCCCACAAGGGACTGTTTTGGCTCCCTTTCTATTCACTCTCTACACATCAGACTGCAGATACAACTTGGAGTCCTGCCCCATCCAGAAGTACTCATATGATACAGCTGTTGTGGCGTGTGTGAGCGGTGGGGGAGTACAGGGACTGACCTTGACTGACTGGAAAAAAAAAAAAAAAACTGCCTTCTTCTGAACACCACCAAGACTAAGGAGCTTGTCGTTGACTTCAGGATATTTTAACCACCAAGACAGCCAGTTGGATAGGAAATAGAGACTGTGGAGTCCTACAGATACGTGGGGGTGATTCTGGATCAGACCACCAACACAGACGCAGCACACAGGAAGGGACAGAGTCGTCTTTTTTTTCCTCAGGCGGCTAAGGTCTGTTTGATGATGGGCGCAATGACAGTGACAGAGACACTGGCGCCACCGGGCCCTCTGACCACCAGTAGGCAACGGGTGAAGTGTCTTGCCGAAGGACACAACAACTGAGGCCGTCAGAGCCGGGGCTTGAACCGGCAACCTTCCGGCTTCCGATTACAAGGCAAACACCTAACTCCTGAGCCACAGTCGCCCCTTGAAAAGACAATAACGGTAAAGACCGGATAGAATTGTCTGCGAATTTTTCGGAACGTCTATCTGAAAAAGGCTATAGTGAATGTTCTGGCCAATCACTAACTGGCAACTCTCCATGAAATTCAAGGAGGGGAGTGGCATGAGTGAATGAAAGTTGACTACGTTGTTTTTCTTTATGGACTGCAGTACTCCATTTTGATGTCGATATTACATTACGTACCCCTTGATATAATAAATTTTTTTATTTTGAAAAATCTCAAAGTCATGACTACGAAGAGCCAGGAGATGACCTGGGATTTTTTTTTTATTCACCTCTATTTATGATCTTGATTTATCCTATTCTAGCTTGTTGAAGGTTTTTTATGTAGAAGTAGACTATTATTCCATGTTTAAATTGAATCCTCTAAGTGTGAAGTGTTAGTTTCTCATACCTGTCAACCATCAACCATGACTGCCCTTACTAACAATTTAAATTTCCCTTACTCAATGACCAAAAACTGTATTCGCGCCGTAAATGCCGTGTTTACCAAAGAACAACATGGAAAACTGCACCATCAATTTGCATTATTCAATTCTTTATTCAATACATCACTACCATATAATGATGTGTTCACATATCACACAATGCCCTTAAAAGCCTAAATGACATCATTTGTGATTGTTGTTGTACTTGGAAGTTGCGGCCTTTGCTGATTGCAACATCTCACTTGTTGGTTTTAGCTGATACGATTTACTGTCAGTATTCAGTTTTACTTGTAGTAAAGCTGTCAGAGTGTCCACCCCCATCGATTTCCTATACTCTGTATTGAGTTTCCTGACATGGCTGAATACTCTTTCACTGTCTGCGTTGCTGTGAGGAAGGCATAGCAAGGCCAAGAAAACGCTCTTCATTGCTGGGAACCTTGGCCCACCAAATGCTGTTCTCAACTCAAAAATCTTAGACCAAAAGGTGCGAGAGACTCCTTGATAATCATGGTTGCCTTTGTCCTTCTGCATGCAAAATCCTGCAACATAGAGATTATATTCGTTACATGTGGATGTTTGAAGAATCGATGTTCAGAGTATAATTTCATAGCATTAAAAACTTCAACGCATGTAAACATCTCTGAATATTTTTCATCAAACACACTTTGAATCATAATCTGTTGATGATATTATCAGTTTGCATTGAAGATTACAGTCTTTAATATAAATCATCTCGATCTACATTGTTTGCATTATTTTCAAAAAGATTAATTGCTTGAGTGACAAAGAAAATTTTAATCTGTCTTACATACCTTTGCAACTTGTGAATCGATGAACATTTCTGGTACCAACTTGGTGAATGTATCTGCAGCGGCGAGTGGAATGTTGTGCTCGGCAAAAAACTGGCACATGAGGATTTCTGCTTTGAGCACCTTGTTGCTTTGTGACGATGCAGGGTTCGCACTGGCAAACTGTTGACTCAAAGGAACGTATGTCTTACTTCTTGCGACACTATCCACGTGTGACGATGTTTTGAAATGGCTTTTCAAGTCATAAAAACCACTGGCAGCAACTTTCACGTCTTTCCTACACGGTACACAAAACGAATATTCCGGGCCTTTGGACGAAGATTTTATCCATCCACTATACTCTCCTTGCAGATGTTCCCACACTTTCTGATGCTTTCCAGTTGACTTAACTTTCCACTTCTTTTTCAAGGGTTCAGACATCTTCACTGGTGAGAGTTTCGTGTTTAAATGATATCGATTTCCTCGTGTTGTGTTGCAATCAAGAAGGAAGCGGAAGTTATAAAGCGACGCATGCGTGATGGAGCTTAATTCGGCAAAAATACCCCGTTTCGGTCTGGGTGTTTTCCCGTATTATGTTGTAGTACGCCGTATCCATTTAAAAGATAGCAAAAAACGTATTAAATACGGGCAAACCGTATCACTTGACAGGTATGGTTTCTAAGTATTTTGTTTTAAAGTATGCAACTCAGCATTAAACCAGAGCGTCAACTTCCTATGGCTAATTGTCTTATTTGTTTAAGGGGGCTACACTGTCTAATGCCAGACACAATGAGGAATTAACACTATGAACCAGACCATCATTTTCTGAAAGGTTAGAGATGGAATTGCTGCTGTCCACTGTGGTAATGGGAGACACTAAGGGAAGTAAGAATGGAACAAATAAAAAAATAAAAAGAGTTGTTACAGCGTTGTCTGATAAAGTTATACTATAATACTGTGACAGTATGGCTCTGTTTGATCATGTGTCCTGGCTGCTTGGCCACCGGGTATATCCCTTTGGCATACAACACTGTATGTCAGCACAAGGTTCAAAGAGTGCTGACCTGTACCTTCTGAATAAAGCCAATTTAGTCTATAACAATAAAGGCTGCATTTAGCAATCTCATTCAGTGTCCCCTTGAATATTGAATCCCCTGATATAATGACCTTATCATTACTTAACACTAGATCAGATTTTTTTTAAATCTGAGCTCTGATTTAAGATATGAGAGTAAGGACCTGGTCGACGATACAAAACCCCAAACAAAAGTGGTTTAAATGTTTTTGAAACTTAGATGAGAAAAACTAAGGATTAGATGTTCAAATAAACTGTAGCTATTAATTAGTCTGAGATTTATTAGTAAATATGAATTAAAAATCTTCCTCATCTAGGACGTTTAGGACATTTTAATAATTGGCAGGAGTTGACTCAATTATACCAACATAATCCTCCTGCTGCAGCCAGGTTTCTGACAGATAAAAAAAAATCAATTTGATTATCACAAATCAAGTAATTTACAAATAGTATTTGAAGAGAGGGATCTTCTGTTCAATAATCCACATTTAATAATTTAATTTTTACATTTAGTCAAAGTCATACTTGATTAGATTTATATGTTTTGCTTTATTTAGGTCAAATTTTCATCCATTTGATTTTGGCTGTGGGCAGTGCACTGGCCATGGGCTAAATAGTTCATTAATTTAAATGTCTTTATTACACTCTGTTATCAACCATTTATTTTCTTTTTTGAACAACTATACATTTTTATGCTAGACAAAGAATATATGAGGGGTTCGCAGCATCTCCTTTGAGTTCCATTATTGTATCTGAACATTTAGCAATGTTTATGAAACCCATTCCAAATATTTAACCATTGAATTTCATGGAAGCTGCATTGACTATACTAGTCAATTAGCAGGTGATACTACTTCTTTAAGGACATTTCACAGGTTCATTTTTGACTAAATGAAATTTCTCAGTTTTCAAAAGCTTCTGGTTTTTATTTGAATGTTAGAAAATATGAATTATTAGCAATTCATGATCCACCGGAAATCTTTTTACAATAGTGATAACAATGGAAAAATACATTAAAAAGCTGACAACATTTCAAAGAATAAAAACAAAATAGAAACCCAAAATTTTTAGCATATTTACAAAAGTCTGAAAATATTTTGAACAGTTTAATAGAAAATAGACCTGTTTTTTTTGTACTTGTGTTGTTTACTAAATTAGAAATTATTTCCAGATTGATTTATCCCTCAAAATGTTTATCAGTTTCTAATAGATTAATAAAAAAAATACATATCAATTACATTTGGAAAAACAAACACCATTATATTACGAAGAATGATACAGTTAAGTTATTTTAGGAAGGTTTAAATTTAATTGATTTTGAATCGGTGAATGGTTCCATTTAAATAAAATAAAATCAAACTTTATTTTTAAAGCACAGGTTACACTCTTACATGAAGAAGTTGGGCTATATTTCGTTTTAATTTCCCTAAAGTAGTTTTTGAGAGTTTTGAGTCATTTAATTTTTACTAAAGTTAGATTCTGTCATTTAAAAAAAACAACTAATTATTACATTTTCACAAACATGTCCTCCAGTTCTGGAAAATTTTATTCTAATTCTAATTCAATTGGGAGCAACAGATACATTCTAATAAATAGAAAATCTATCTTCTACAAGAATTAGATGCATTATGGAATTTTGACAATTTTACATCTATTAGACAGCAATGTGAATCTATCATGCAACACCTTCATAGACAGATATACTATAATGCACTGAAAGTAATTTATTAAAGTTCTGAAAGCTGTTCCCACATCAATGATTCAAATGGCTAAAACCACTTTAACTGGTTCTTCTTGTATAAGTTGGGAAATCATTTTTAGTAATTTATGATAGCCGGTTTAAGGAAAAGGCATATATGTTTTTAAGGACATTTCTCACCAAACAGTATTTCCCTTCTCAACTATATACAAAATATATGTTTAGGGGTTCTAACTCTAAATTTTTGACTTAATGTGTAAACTTTCAAACTCCTCCAGAAGCAAAAGAAAACTACACTGAAGTTTTAAATACCATTTATCTTTCTACTGATTATCTTTAAAATATTCCATATCAATACAAATGCATGCACTTTTGGATGTTGAAACAGAAGAACACGTTCTCTCTTTATGTGAAAATTCCCTTTTTTTGGTCTGGTTTTCAGAACTGGAAAAGCTGTAAAATCATTGGCCCTGACTTGATTTTTCAAATAATTAAATTGGGAATAAAAACAAAATTTAATTTTATATTCACATTTTTTCCACATGTCATTATTTTAATTCATCCGGCTTTTGTTGCAATTAAAAATGAAATATCTATGTGGATATGTATGTGGTTGATATATTGCAATTTGACTAACTGACTTTGGACACCCATGATCTGGAGGAAAACAGACCCGTAGTTGGAGGCGGAACCAAAAGAAAAGCTACTGTTTCTAGTGCCGTTTTCCGTGTGACATTTCCGGAAGTAAACAAGAAGACGCTAGCGGCGTTAGCTCTCAGGTTTCTTTATGTTTATCGGCGGTTAGAAGACTCTTCGTGCTATGTGAGTTTAGTGTTTTAGTGTCTGCGGCGATAAGAGCTTCGCTTCATCATCAGAGAGAATTCATCCGCCCAGAACCTCCAGGTTTGTTAACCGTACGGTTCTGATTGGACCGGAACACAGACACTATGGTTTATCTCATTAGTTTACTTAACAGGAACAATTTGCCTGCACATTAGTGAGCATTTCTGTGAATGTGTCGGTGTTAGCTCCAAAGCAAACAATTGTTTTCCCTTACCATGGTGGATATTTCCAAATACTCCTGTAAATACTTGCATTAAAAAAGTAAATGTAGAAGTTAGAGGTACACACATCAACACAGTTTACATGTTTATTCCGTTTGTTGATGAAAGTGATAACAGTGAGAAATAAAAGAGGAGAAAAAGACAAGAAGAGACAAATATATTGGAATTTAAAAGTTTATTTTATGTCACTTTGTTCTTTTTTGTTCTGTTTTCCAGTAAATTTTTATATGCTGTCCCAGATTTTTCCCCCCCTTTTGCACTAGCAATTAAATTTCTAAAGAAATGTGTCTGAGCTCTGGGTAGCTTTATTTCCCATGGACATTTTTTTGTTTGACAACATTCTAACCTGATTTCAATTCCGCCTTGAGAAGATGTCTCTATTTTTTTTTTTTTGGACTCTTTTTGCCTTTCCCTTGTGGTAAATATTGTTCTTATAGCTGCTATTATTGCTTAGAAATATCCTGAACAAAACTCAGTCTTCTGAAAAGAGGATTCTTTTCTGGTAGAGTTTTCTATTATGTTGATGACTTATTATGTAGAGAACTGTTTGGAATTATAAATGGGCTTTTTTGTTGTTGCTTTTTTAAAAAGTTTTCTGCAGAGGAAAAGTGCATTGTGATCAGATATTCCGGGTGAGAAAATTGTATGTATGGGTAATTCTTTCAGGTCTATTATTAAGTGAGAGATTTATTTCAGTCTGTGAGTGAATAGTTATTCTGGTTGGTTTATCTAATAGGTTAGTTAAGCTATAGTAATATGTTTTAGGTTTTTCTGTATTATTTTTGTACCAGTTTATATTGAAATAACCATGATCACAACATTTTAGAATCTTTATAAGTAGAAATCTACTTTGCTCGTGGTTTTCTGATATATACTAGACGAGTAGAACACTTCACCCCAGTTGTAAATCCTTCCTCTGGCTCCCTGACTATCTGAAAAGCTGCTCAAACAATGGACTAATTTAAAGCAAAACGTAATGCTAATCTGTTTAATCTGCATTTAAGTAAACTATTATAAGTACTCTCTTATTGATTCTCATGTTTTATGCTTAATTTTTGTGTGAATTTTCATACTTTTACCCTGTTTTTTTGTGTGTCTTATTTGTAATTGCTGTTTGGAGCTGCCGTTTTTGGAGGGTCCTACTGCCGTTTACCACACTAATTTTTCACCGGCTTCCTCGGATGTACCGACTGAGTTTTGCTTTACGGCAGTGCTCTACGCCTCTACCTAATGATATAAACGAAGCCGCGGTTTGGACATTTGAGCCATGGCAGATCCGCCAAAGAAGACGTTATCAGTAGAAGACTGGGCTGTAAAAAGCAAGCATGAAGCTGCCGGAGCTTCACAGCTGCAGAACCACCTCTGATTAATATCTCTGTGTCTCCATACACAAATTGTCCATTTTAAGTCATCAGCTACAGACACCCTACAATAGGGCTGGGTGATTATTAAAATAAAATAATCACTATTCACTGTATTGAACAATCTTGATTTATGTTTTAATTTCGTCTAATCAAAAAAACAATAATAAAAACTATTATATATGACCTTCACTATTAATGTTGCATAAAGAGTGTGCGTCCTACTACTGTTCTATTGCTAACAACAGCACTTCAAAACTGTGTATCTCTTTGTACTCAGAGGGATAATAGGACTTCAGGTGATTTATTAGGTTAGTTGTATTTCTAGCTTTGTTGAAACGGTCCGTCAGCAGATTTGACAGATCCGTTTAGTCTGGCTGCTGTCCTTTCTGAAATATCCAAACCATTCCCAAACTATTGAGCTCACGTTGCCACTTCTCTCTACAATGTCATGGCAATGTTCTCTTCTGTGCTCAGTGTCAACAATTTGGTGTATCATTTTCCCTATTGTCCATTTTTCCTTAAAAATTATTAACCAGCTGTACACTGTTGACACTAACCTCTTGTTTTACTTACCAACATGGGCCTGCTGCTTGTAAGTACCACATTGTTTCTCGACTTAATTGGCCGTGCTTCGGCTGGATTGGTCAATTGGCATAACGATTCAAACACACCCAGCAATTAATTGCAATCAAGCTTTTTAAAATCACAATTTCGATTAAAATTCGATTAATCGTCCAGCCCTACCCTACAAACCACATTGTTTCAGCAGCAAGTAGTTTTAATCCATCTCTCTGGTCTTGTTAGATCTCAGTGCTGCTTTTGACTCAGTCGTTTATAATATTCTCTTAGAAAGGCTGGAACATGTAGGGATTAAGGGAACGACACTAGGTTGGTTTAAATCATAGCTGTCTGACAGATTCAAGTTTGTTGATATAAATGATCAATCTTCTTCGCACAATTATATTTATCCATAAAACCAATCGGTTACGTAGAATATAGGCATATATCGAAGAAATAGAAAGATGGATGACTCTAAACTTTCTGCTTTTAACCTCCGAGACGACGGAAGTTGTCTTTGGACCAGAACCTTTAAAAGGAAACTGCTAAAGCAATCACTTCGTCTGTATGGCATTAATTTGGCCTCTGGTAATAATGTAAAGAACCTCGGTGTAAGTTTTGACCAAGACATGACATTTAAATCTCATATTAAACAGCTTTCTAGGATTTCTTTCTTTCACCTCCGGAATATTGCTAAAATTAGAAACATCCTGTCCAGGAGTAATGCAGAGAAACTAGTCCATGCATTTGTTACTTCAAGTATGGACTACTGTAATTCCTTATTATCATGAAGTCCACAAAATGCATTAAAAGCCTTCAGGTGATCCAAAATGCTGCAGCAAGAGTTCTGATGGATATTAAAAAGAGAGATCACATTTCTCCTGTCTTGGCTTCTCTCCATTGGCTCCCTGTTAAATCCACAATAGAGTTTAAGATTGTCCTCCTTAGTAATCAAACTCCATCTAAGATCTGATTGCAACAGGGATTGACATGGAAGCAGCAGGGCTTGTTGCTGTTGTTCTGCTTGATCCAACTCGGATCGGGGTACTTCATAATACAAACCCCCATTCATGTACTCCATTGATTTCTGAAATGGCCTTGAAAACAGCCCTACCAACCGGATAAATTGGAGACACTTGGGTATCGGGGCGTTTGGGTCAAATGGAAGTTGGGATAGTGGGACCTCACCCGTTGTCTTGCAACTGCCTTAAAAGTGCTATATATCACACAGAGATATTCCCCAAACTGAACGAAATCTTATTTTGGGTTTTGATTTAAAAAATGTTAATTTTCCTATTAATTTTTGCTTTAGCGAGATATTTACCCCATCTATTCCCTACATTAATGATGTTCTACTCTTCTTGATTCCATCAGGCCTTCCACCGCATCATGTCTGTTGCTAAATGGGAAGTCAGTGATGATAACATTATCAAAACTGAAGAGATTAACTCTATCCTTGATGACAAAATGTCAAATGGTGTAGAAGTAAATGAGGAGCCAGAAAAACAGCGGAGGAGTGAACCAACGGAGGAACCAGAACCAATCAAAGAAGAACATATTGAACTGTGGATCTCTGAAAAAGACAGAAAGTTTGTAGTGAAGCGGGAAACCATCACTTCTCTGCTTACTCCTGTTCATGAGGAAAAACTCCATGAGGAACCAAAAGGGTCGTGGGTTATAGAGATAAAGGAGGAGCAAGAACCTGTACAGACTAAAGATGAACCAAAAGATCCAGAACCTTTGAAGATTAAAAAGGAACCAGAACATGTGAAGATAGAAGAGAAAATGGAGGATTTATGCTGTGATCTGGATGAAGAGCAGCTTGCACTAAAGCAATACACTAGAATAATCATGGTGACTCGTTTTAATGAGCAAAAAGACAACAATGGAACGGAACCATACCAGAACCAGCTCCTTTCTGCTAATCGCCCTGAAACCAAGAACCAACATCAGCAGGGAGACGACCAGAACGACTCAGGATCAAGTAGAGATAAAGATCTGAAGAGACATCAGGACCCTAGAAATCATGACGACAATGTGAACAATTCAGAACTAAAAAGACATAAAACAGGTTTGGCTTCTTGTAAATTATGTGGTAAACATTTCAATACATGTGAGGATTTATCTGCTCTTATGAGAGCCAACACAGGTGAGAAACTCTCTCCTGGTGAAGTGTGTAGTAAATGTAATGGACAGAGTCACAGTTTTACTTTTAACAGTAGTACTCACACAGGGGAAAAGCCCTATTCTTGTAATCTGTGTGATAAATCTTTTCGAAAACGTGGTGATTTGACCAGACACCTCAGAACTCACACCGGTGAGAAACCTTATTCTTGTGATTTGTGTGATAAATCTTTTGGTGTCAAAAGTGGTTTGGTTGATCACAGAAGAACTCACACCGGTGAGAAACCATTCTATTGTGACTTTTGTGGCAAATCTTTTTCAAAAAAGGCTCGCATGACCTCTCACGTTAGAACTCACACAGGTGAGAAACCTTATCCTTGTGATTTCTGCAATAAATCTTTCAGTGTCAAAAGTCATTTGGTAATTCATAGGAGAATTCACACAGGTGAAAAGCCTTTTTCTTGTGACTTTTGTGGCAAATCTTTTACAAGAAAGGCTCGCATGACATCTCACCTCAGAACTCACACAGGTGAGAAGCCTTATCCTTGTGATTTGTGCGATAAATCTTTCAGTGTCAGAAGTCTTTTGGCTGATCACAGAAGAACTCACACAGGTGAGAAGCCATATGCTTGTGATTTATGTGATAAATCTTACAGAGTCAGAAGTGTTTTGGTTGATCACAGAAGGACACACACAGGTGAGAAGCCTTACTGTTGTGATTTATGTGATAAATCTTACACAGTCAGAAGTAATTTGGCTCGTCACAGGAGAGCTCACAAAGAAGCCACAAAGTACAGTTTTGAAGCGTCACCTTAAATGGTATTTGGCTCGCTTTTCTATAGATATTTTTCCGTCGGAGGACTTCAAGCTACAATATTATCAGTCACTCTGCCATAGATGCACACATTCACAAGTTGATGTTTGATACGCTACGTTGTAAGGGCAGCTTCCCTGGGGTACACTGATAAAAGTGGGAAAGGCAAGTAAAGTGTCATGCCCAAAGACACAACAACTGAGACTGACAGAGTAGGGTTTCAAACCAGCAACCCATCGGTTACAGTTACAGGACAAACTACTAACAACTGAGCCTCAGAAATGCAGTTTTTAGTTCCTCAGGCAGCAAATGCTACATATTAGGATTAACCTTGTCACAAAGACATAATACTGTGAGGGCTAGAGGCAGAAGCTGGTAACAGAGCGCAGCGGTGAGACTCGTGTTAGGGAGTGTCCTGTTCAAGACATGTCGTAATAAAATAGAAGAAATGCTAATCCAGACTCTAGCCTCATCTTTGTTTATACAGGGAAGCAATTGACTTCCGAAACAATCAGGCGCCCAACATGGGCCTCATCCTTGTTTATCAGTCTTTGTCAGATGATGTATCGGGTGCTTTAGTCGTGTTGCGTGATAGGATAGTTGAGTGTAAAAAACATAAGCTTTTATCACTGTGTGTGGAGTTTATAAACTCGGACAAAATCCATTGTTCTTGCTAGGGCTGCAACAACGAATTGATAAAATTCAACGATAAAAAGCGTTGGAAACGAATTTCGTCATTCATTCGTTGTGTAGCGTGATTACGAGGTCTAGAGCTTGGTTTATGCTTGACTCTATGCTTGATTCGGCCGATAGAGATCACTGTGATCAACTGTGTTTAAATATACGACTGGACAGTCTCCTTTTTCGTCTTTTTTTCCTAAGTAAACAGCATAAAAGTTCTGCTTTGTTTAAGCTCACGGGTGTCGCCATCTTGTAAACAGTTTATTTAACAATCAGCGCGAGCAACTCGTCACGAAGGCTGTAGGCTGCAGCGGAGCACTTTATTTTAAACAACGCAAAGACATCTGTTGTCTGCAACATTTGTAAGTCCAACCCTGCATGACACAGGAGTACAACGGTGATGATGCAGAATCATAAACGCAAGCATGTTTGAGTCATCAGTGAGGAAGGGGAGAGCTCAGTGTTTGCGTAAGCTGCGAAAAATTACGTTACTTTGTAAGTAAAGAATCAAAGCGTCTCTGTAAGAAAAATCTGTTAGTTTGGTGCATTACTACTCTCCATCCAGCTCATCATGCATGGCTAGAAAAACAGTGAGCAACATGCGTTAACTACATTGATCAACAGAACAGAAGTTGCTGTTCCGATCCGATTAATCGTTATCCAAATAATCATTTGTTGCAGCCCTATCCGTAGCCATAATTTAGCTGACTACGCTTGGTTAGTTTTGGTCTCGAGTGAAAGGGGATCCCTGAAAATGGCGGTGACTAGCACCCGTCTCAGAAATAGCAAAGTTTCAATCATATTAAAAATAAGACTAGGAAATAAGAAATAGGTCCTTTTTGAACCCAATAATTTTATGCACGCATTAACGAAACATCTCTGCTATAGACCATTTCTGAAAACATTTATCCCTCTGCTCCTTCACAAGTTTGTCTCTGTAAGGAACGCGTTCGTCCGTCTGCTTTTTATCCACGCTCGCTACTCGACTGTGCTTCTTCAACTTCGGCTTCTTCAGTAAATTTACTGCGGCTTCCCCTAGCATTTTGAGACGCTTGCACACAAGGTGGCGCTGGGGAGTAGCGGTTGCCAGGCAGGTCGCGTTTCTGACAAAGACCAATTTGAAAAGAGATCGATTACCATAAACATCTGGCACCCATGTGCCCTTCAGCGGACGAAACCGAGAGAATAGGGGAGGATTATTTTTCTTCAGTGTTTAAGTTTTGGACAGGGAGTCACCATCAAGGAACTCCTGCATGAAGGAGGCGAAATCACTTTGACAACAAGCGAGCACCCTGAGCCACGTCCAGTGACTAGCAACTGTGAAGTGTCAAATCGGTGGTGACAAAATTATTTTACAGAAACAATCAGGAATACTAATAGAGACAGTAACAAAGGAAAAGGCATTACAACGTACTCCTACTCCAAAGGTTTATTAACTGTTGTAAAGTAAATTTTTTGTCCTGGAGCCGCGGCGTCTAACCGTAGTTTCTCTTGGTTTGATGTGTTTTAAATGATTATTTGGCCTTTTTTTTTATATATAACTTTGTATGTGTTAACAGAAAACAAAAGATATTAGATCCTGTAATCTTCAGACTATTGAGCACACCTGCTGAGTTTTCATAGAAAATCTCTTTTAATCATATGTATCCCAGACCTGAATAGAAGCTGCATGTTTAATGCTGTAACATCAGATATTTACACAGAAAGTGGGAACTCTGAAGATATTTTTATTTTCATCCACCAGGAGTTGATGTTCGTGCCCATCTGCATGCTGCCAACATGACTCAAAAGGTTATGGGCAAATTTCCATAAAGTTTTCAGTAAATGTCCACGATGGGACCAGGAACAACAGATGATTTTTGGGGCTGATCAAACATGAAAACGATAAAAATAAATAAAAATAGGCTCAGGCCCCGTCCACACGTAGCCGGGTATCTTACAAAATGGAGATATTTTTCTACGATTTGGCCTGTCGTCCACACGTAAACGGAGATTTACTCTGAAAAACAGCATTTCTGCCCTCAGAGCTGTGTTGGTATCATTTTGTTTGTTTGCTTTTACAAGCTGCATGACTGCTGCGTACTGAAGTTAGAGGATAGGAATTTACTCTGAGCGGATAGGATTTGGGAGATTTACTGCCCCCTACAGGTTTGCCACGTCTATGATTGTGCTGAAAAACATTTATCCGGTTATGTGTGGATGGAGAATTTTTTTTTTTTTAAGGACTGGAGGAAAATCTTAGTTTAAAAAAAAAAAAACTCGTCTACGTGTGGACATGGCCTCAGATCCACAATATGGCAGCTAAGGCTGGATCTCTTATTTCTCTGGAGAGTGATCTAATGAGAAGGCTGGACTTTAGTTATCTTGTGAAGTAGACCCCTTTCAAAATCCCTGTCAAACTAATAATGCTTATGAGTCTATCTATATGACAACTAATTGACTCATCACTGAAAGGACTTCTTATTTGTTAGGGTATTCTTTTTAAAACTGTTGTTTGCCTGGTTATATATTTGTTTGCATAAATGTTCTGTCTTGCCGGCAAATAATTTTTTATTTTTTATTTTTGTCTCCTTTTGTATTTACCAAGTAGTTTGAACTGAAGACTGTTTATTTCCTCCTCTGAAGGACTTATAAGTGCTGGGAGCATTTATAGCTTGCTCAGATGGCTTTGCTACAGTATATTACAGTGTTGCACTTTTTTGTACAGTTTAATTGTTTCTTTTTAAGTCCATGTAACGGCAGCCATTCAAGGATTTTAATTTATTATTGAAATAAACATAATGTAATTTGGAATCTGAAATTGTAGTTTTGTTTTTCTTGAAACCAGTTAACCAGGGTAATTTTTAGATTGTGTCTGACAGGTGAATAAAGATGTAAAATGTGAAAACCTACTTTTCAGCTTGTAATCCTTTCAAAAGAAGCCCGAACATTGGGACGTCCTGAACAGGTTTTATGCCTTGAGTCAGTCATTTGATTTTGAGTATCTGAGTACACATATATAATCCATAATAAAAAAAAATACTAGCAAAGAAACAGATCCAGGATGTTCCATATTTTTCAATATATTAACCTTATTTAGAATGAAAAACTCTATTGTTAAAGCTATTTCACAGAAGTGCTGTTTTTCAAAGTAATAAATTATTCTCTTTAGGACTTTAGTGCAACATAAATGTAAAAAGTCTGAAATAAAAACAAATAACACCTCAACTTAAAATACCCAGCAGATGCAGTACAGACCAAAAGTTTGGACATACGTTTTCTTTATTTTATGTCTGTCCTTGAGTTTCTGCTGCTGTTAGCCGCGGACCGTCCCTGTGACCGCTTCTCTCTCAAGATTTCCTCAAAGCCCAAGTCCCAGCTGCTACATGCTTCACGATGTGGTGCCTTGCTCACTGGCTCTGCTGCAGCCTCATTTTCCTCTGGCACTTGACTGTCCGCCCTCCTCCCCTCTGTCTTTGCCACCTCCTGGATAATACGTGTTCCTTTGAAAGCAACAGGTTGTCTGACTTTGTGAAAAACCCAGAACCAGATGGAAGTAACGCACAATTCCTAACAATACGACAGAGACGCCACATAGCACAGCGATTCAGTTTGGCAACTCCTTACAAATTCACTTTAGTAGTAAACAATAAAAAATATCTAAAAAGTAAATTACCCAAAACTAAATTAAAAAGTGAAAAAATAAATTGGCTTAGTTGTTTCTGGTGATGACTACAAAAGGTGCACGTTTAACATATTTTTCACTTATATTTGTATGTCACTTGATTTTGTCTCCCACTCATGAGTTTCTGTAGCCTGGGTTGACTAGTGGAAACAGCTGTAATGATACTTCTCTCCAGTCTGTTTCCCTGTTTGGTCTTTATGTAACTCAGAGCTGATTAATTATGAGGTGATTGGAGTGTGGCACCAGGTTTCTTCAATATTGAATATTTTCACAATATTCTAGTTTTCTGAGATACTGATTTTGAGAATTTTGTTGTCAGTTATAATCCTGAAAATTAAAAGAAAACAATTAAATTTATTGGTCTGTTTATAATGAATTGATCTATTATACAAGTTTGCACTTTTTAATGCAGTTACTGAAATAAATCAGCTTTTTCATGATCTTATTTTATGACCAGGATCTAAACAATGGCTTGCACTTGTGAAAGAGAAAAAGGAAATTTAACTTTCTGTAGTTTAGGTAAATAAAGTTATATATTACATATTTAAACTCAAAAAACACCAGACACAGACCTAGAGTTTATTAAAGGGGACCGCCTGTGTCTATAGAACATCCTAATGTAATATCCTGTCGCTTTGACTTTTTGCATTTTGAGGTCAATTAAGTATATAATAAATGTCATACACTGGAAGCACCTTTTACCTTGCTCTAAAATCTATACCTGCAGTGAAGAGTGGTATTACATTGAAAAAAACGACTCAGAAAAGTCTTTCTTCTGCTTAATTTTTTTATAATTACTTATTTATTCATATATATTTTTGTAAAATATTAGAATTTGCCTTAACTTTATATTTTTCTCTGTTTGACATAATTCAAAAAAATATTAGCTCTGATGGTAAGTACTGTCCATTTTACCAAATACTTTTTTTTTATTCTTAAATATTTTTGAAAGGCTACTTTATACTTTTACTTGGGTAAAAGTATTTTGAAGTAGTGCTACTCTTTAGTACAATTTTTGGTTACTGTACCCACCTCCTAATATAGAGGGGAAAAAACGCTTATTCCTGGAGGCGGAACTAAAGGAAACGGGACTGTTTCTAGTGTCGGTGTGCGTGTGGGACCTTCAGCGGAAGTAAACAACAAGACGCTAGGAGTGTAGCTTCCAGGCTTCAATGAGTTTAGAGCGGGTAATAAGGCGTTTTTTTCTTGTCTGCAGTAACAACATCTACGGTTCATCATCAGAGAGAATTCATCCGCCCGGAACCTCCAGGTTTGTTAACCGAACGGTTCTGAATGGACCAACACCGGAATCCAGAGAATAAGACCAGGGAACTATTACCGCAGCGGACACCAGAAAACAATCAGAATAAAGAATCGATCAAAAACTTACTGTTTTTGTTAGCATTAAATATAGTTTCCCTGTATTTTCTAATATTTATTTAAAGGAGAAAGCAGCAGCAGAAAAAACGATCTACTTTATCACGGCGGTCGGTACAATCTCTGTAAAACAGAAGAATTTAAACCATCTTTCAAACGATCCTTTAACAGAAACTGCTTTAGGTTTCGCTGAGATGATTAAAAGTGATTGCTACTTAACAGTAAGGTGGATGTACAACGGAGTATTGTGGCATTTGAAAAAGAAAAATAGTTTTGAGTATATTTCCACATCAAAATCTCAGATTTTTTAAAAGATTAAGTTTACATATTTTCAGTAAAAACAAACATGAAAAGTCGAAAACGTATTAGTTATTAATTATATTTTTAGATTAATATTTTTAGTTTGATATATTATTTAATAATAATTATTATTATTAAAACATATTTTTAATATATTAGAGATATTTCGGAAAACAAGAAGAAAAACTCTTATGTTTTAACAGTTAATTAATTTACTGTATATTAAACTCTGAAGTTAAGAATCAGATATTTTTGACCAAAAAAATATCAGTCCAATAAGATTCAAATTTTATATTTACAACATTTACATCTGGATATTTTGAAATGTGTAAGTGATCGTTGCTGCAGTATTTTCTGACTTTACGGTGTCAGAAAATATTTATCTAAATATCAGAAACGTATGCTTTTAATTATTACAATTCTTGTATATTGAACACTTAAATCTTATGGCACTGGCCCTTTCTATGAGAAATAACCGATAAAAAAAATCCCAGCAAACTTGATTATTTTATTTTCTGTCTTTACAATATCAGAAAGTGTTTATTTAAATATCAAAAATGTACACTTTAAATCAGGAAAATATTTTGAGTTTCCTTTTAAATTTAACAACTTTTTAACATCAGAAGACTGTGGAGTTTGTTTTTTGCTGTCTTTTATGTGCAGTGGCCCCGATAGGCCGTCGTACGGATGTGGGTTGAGTAAATGCAACAGAGACCGTGCTTCTGTGATTGGTCAGCTCAACAACAGAACGGGCCTCTTTAGTCGCTGTAATCAGTAGCTTTATATTGAAAGGACATTTGATCTAATCTGGTCTTGTGTGATTTTGAACATGAGGTGCAGAGTTCAAAAAAGTGAGTGGTCTGGATGTTTTTTTTCCTCCTCCAGATGAGAGGAGCATCGAAACTGAAATCTGCCTTTCCATGTTTGATTCTGATTTTAGGTAATGATAGTAGACTGAAGTTGGAGGACCTAAGTTTTCTGGGCCGTTGGTATAACAACAGTAGATCTTCAACATACTTTGGTCCTAAGCGCTCCGAGATTTGGGAGGTTTTCTGAGTTTCTTTGCTCCAAAAGCCTCCGCGGTTTACCCGCTGTGATGATCCTGTCGTCTGTGTTCCTGAGTGACAACACGTGAGTGAGGCGTCTTCTTATATAGAAGATTTTTGTGAACGGTGAGCTACAGCTGAGATGCACCTTCTCTGAGCTCTCTGTAGAGCTGCAAACTTTTCTAATGTTGAATATGAAACACATTTTGTTACTATTTGGACTCGTCATTTGATTCAGGATGTAAGTTAAATGTTTTTCGTCTGAGGCAATACCTCATTTTCAGCTGAAGTTTCTCGAACTTGCTGAAAAAAAATGAATCATTTCCATTTGATTGACCTGCAATGTTGCTTCTCACTGCTGCCATTTATTTAGATCTGGAGATTGTTTTAGAACAACTAAATATGGTCCATGTAGTCCCCAGTTTAAGTAGTTTTCTCCATTCTTGAATTCAGCTGCGGGGGGAAAATAAACTCTGTGATGCTGCGTTTGCAAATATTCTGGTGTGTTTTTATGTGGCAACCACAGGTTGGCAGAGTACGAAAAAACAGTTCTCAAGCAAGAGCAGAATTCAAAATTTTTTTGTTTGAGTAAAAATTAAAAGTAGCCGTCAAAGGAACTACTTCGGTAAGAGGCTGGAAGTTCTGATCAGCCTCTGACTGATCAGAAAATCAGATCAGCTCTGGCTGATATTTTGATAATGATTTAATCTGACAGACAAAAGCTGCAAAGTTATGTGTACATTCTGGTATTTGAATCAGTTCGACGAAAGAATTGATGCATAAAAAAATAAAAAAACGTTGAAGCAGAGGGACGTTGTGTGGCGTAGGGCTTAGTGCGGGCTCCCCATGTGCTGAGGTCTTTCCCTGACCTTTGCTGCATGTCTTACCCACCTCTTTCTCCCTTCAAATCTACTGTCTGTTGTCAAATAAAGGCCACTGCGGCCAAAAATAACCTTAATAAAGAAAAAAAAGGCAGCATTTTGTTGAGTTTTTCCAAATTTGGTAGTAGCCGATTCCCAAGTCAGTGAGTTTCTTTGCCAACCTCATCCTATGGAGCAACAAACTGCTCAAAATTTGATAAATAAATAAAACCTTTTGATATAAATATTTACATTGATAAATGTTAGACAAATATATTATGTGACAATGAAATTATGAAATAGCTCAATATGAAAATTTTCATTTTACTTAAAAAATGCATTAATTAAAATAAAATGTAGTTGCTTAAAAAAAGATTTAATTTTTTAGTCATTTTTGTTTAATATCATTAGGCTTCTAATATAAGCTTTTATTTCATGGAAATATTTGAGTTTTCTGCCTGTTTTTCATCTCAGGACTTCGCACCTCTAAAGCCCAGTTTTTGCTTCTCCGTTTTGACGGAAACGGATTGACGCAACGCCATTATCCGTCAACGCAAGGGCTCTCCGTCACCTACGCAAGGACGCATGGAGTATAGCCCTATTTTTTTAGTATTTATATCTGAAAATCTTAATTTTGAATCTGAAATAAATGTAAAAAATGTTCTTGTAATAAAAGTGAAACAAAAATTTAAAGTGAAAAGATTCTTTTCTATGAAACTTTGAACACATGGATTGTACTGAAGGCACATAGAACCCTTCCATTGTATATGAATTAACGTAATGGGGAGCCACATAAAGTGGTTTAGTTTTATCTGTGTTTCAATAGAATCAACAAACTGTAAGGAATCAAAACGTGTTTTTTAAAGTATCTTCTAATCTTTGCCATCCAGCTGTATTAAAACAAGTCAGTTGTTCTTTAATAATAAGTTCTCCATGCTGGAGGCCAAGTTCCCCTTCATTTATAATTTTTTTGTCAGTAAAACAATTAGGCCATTTAACAAGTTGTCTATTTCTCATAAATAATATCTTAGAATAACACAGTTCAATATACAGTGGGGAAAATAATTGTTTGACCCCCGAAAGAAAACTCTCAGAACCGTATCATTTATTATGGTAGGTTTATTTTAACAGTGACCGATAGGACATCAAAGGGGGGGGGGGGAACCAAAAAACTTTAAATAAAAGATAAATATCTATTTGCATTTGTTTTGTGAAATTTTTACCCATGATCTTAGTGGATCGGCACACACAATATAAAAGGAAGAAAGTAAGGACACCAGACTGCTTATTGTGCTAGAATATATGTGTCATCTTTTATTATTCCGCCACACAGATGCAGTTCAGCCAAAGCAAAGCAATAGTTCATCAAACAAAGACACTGATTTATGCTAGAATAAGGCGTCCCTCTCTATTCCCCACATAGATACAGCAGTAAAGCAATGCAACTCAAACAGGCATTAAGTTGTCATCACAGCATCTCACCTTTGACACCTGAGAGTGGAGAGCCAGTCACCTCCTCTCGGTCAGACATGTTAACGCTGCCGGGCGATCGTGCACAAACCCCACGGCGGACTCTCATCAGCTGGACAGCTCCATCTTCATTTATGCAGCATACAGAGGAGGCGCCTGGGAGCAAAGCGGGCCAAGCTTTGCTCCCAGGCGCCCCCCCCCCGCCTTATCAGTCTGTCCGGCCCCAAAACAAGTTTTAGAAACCGAACAAACTACAGCTGTTTCATGGGAGCTGTTCAGCTGAAGATCCAAACTCCTTTCCCGTGTGAATGTTTATCATTATACAGCAAGCAGAGGATAATATTGTGGTGCTCTCATAACATTGCAGAGTATAAGATTATGATGCTTTCATAACATTAGAGAACATTATAACATTATACACAGGTGACTTGAGGACACCAAAACGATTTTACCCATCAGCATTTCATTGAGTGAAATAAGTATTTGAACCTTCTAACAAAAAAACACTTAATACTTGGTGGCAAAAACCTTGTTTGTAGGCACAGAGGTCAAACCTTTCTTGTAATTGATGACCAAGTTTGTGCATATTTTTTAGATGAATTTTGGTCCACTCCTCTTTGACGATCATCTCTAAATCATGAAGGTTTTGAGGTTGTCTCTGTGCAATTTTGAGCTTTAGCTCCCCCCATAGGTTTTCTGTTGAATTATGTCCGGAATCTGACTAGGCTACTCCATGACCTTTATGTGCTTGTTCTTGAGTCACAGCTTTGGTTTCCTTTGCTTTATGTTTTGGGTCATTGTGGTGCTGAAACACCCATCCACAACCCTTTTTTTAGTTTCTTGGCAGAGGGAAGGAGGTTGTCGCTCAGGATGTTGCGATTCATGGCTCTGTCCATTTTCCTGTTGATGCGGTGAAGTTGTCCTGCACCCTCAGCAGTAAAACACCCATCCATCCATCCATCCATCCATCCATCCATCCATCCATCTTCCTCCGCTTATCCGGGGTCGGGTCGCGGGGGCAGTAGCCTAAGCAAGGAGACCCAGACTTGCCTCTCCCCGGCCACTTGGGCCAGCTCCTCGGGAGGAATCCCGAGGCGTTCCCAGGCCAGCTGGGAGACATAATCTCTCCAACGGGTCCTGGGTCTTCCCCTGGGTCTCCTCCCGGTGGGACATGCCCGGAACACCTCACCAGGGAGGCGTCCAGGAGGCATCCTGACTAGATGCCCGAGCCACCTCAACTGGCTCCTCTCGATGTGGAGGAGCAGCGGCTCTACTCTGAGCTCCCTCCGGATGACCGAGCTTCTCACCCTATCTCTAAGGGAGAGCCCAGCCACCCTACGGAGGAAACTCATTTCAGCCGCCTGTATCCGCGATCTCGTTCTTTCGGTCACCACCCAGCGTTCGTGACCATAGATGAGGGTAGGAACGTAGATCGACCGGTAAATCGAGAGCTTCGCCTTTCGACTCAGCTCTCTCTTCACCACGACAGACCGGTACAGCGCCCGCATGACTGCAGACGCCCTACCAATCCGTCCATCGATCTCCCGCTCCATTTTTCCCTCATTCGTGAACAAGACCCCCAGATACCTAAACTCCTCCACTTGAGGAAGGACCTCATCCCCAACCCGAAGAGAGCACCCTACCCTTTTCCGACTCCACGCGGGACGTTTTGGGTCGGTGGATGGAATACTTCGAAGACCTCCTCAATCCCACCGACACGCCTTCCTGTTTGGAAGCAGAGTCTGGGGACTCTGGGACGGACTCTCCAATCTCTGGGGCTGAAGTCGCCGAGGTTGTTAAAAAGCTCCTCGGTGGTAAGGCTCCGGGGGTGGATGAGATTCGGCCGGAGTTCCTCAAGGCTCTGGATGTTGTAGGGCTGTGTTGGTTGACGCGGCTCTGCAATATTGCGTGGACATCGGGGGCAGTTCCCTTGGATTGGCAGACCGGGGTGGTAAAACACCCCAAAAACAAAATGTTTCCACCTCCATGCTTGACGGTGGGGATGGTGTTTTGGGCATAATAGGCAGCATTTTTCTTCCGCTAAACACGGCGAGTTGAGTTAATGCCAAAGAGCTCTATTTCACTCGAAGAAATGCCAATCAGTCTCTATCTTTTATTTAAAGTAATTTTTTTCAATTTTACTTTTAATGTGCTATCTGTCAGTGTTAAAATAAACCTACCATGAAAATGATGCTGTTCTGAGACTTTTCATTTCTTTGTCATTGGACAAACATACAACATCAGCGAGGGGTGAAATAATTGTTTCTCCCACTGTGTAAACATATATATATATATATATATATATATATATGTGTGTGTGTTTGTGTACAGGTAATGGTCATACAATTAGAATGTCATGGAAAAGTTGATTTAGTTCAGTTATTCCATTCAAAAAGTGAAACTTGTATATTAGGTCCATTCATTATACACAGACTGACATATTGCAAATTTTTGTTTCCTTTAATTTTGATGATTATAACTGACAACTCAGTCCCAGGTTAAGTATCCTAGAAAATTAGAATATTGTTAAAATGTTTAATATTGAAGCAACCTTGTGCCACACTCTAATCAGTTGATTAACTCAAAACACCTACAAAAGCCGTTAAATGGTCTCATTGTAGTTCTACAGGCTACAAAATCATGGGGAAGACTGCTGACTTGACAGTTGACCAAAAGAGGACCATTGACCCATTGCACAAGGAGGACAAGACACAAAAGATCGTTGCTAAAGAGGCTGGCTGTTCAATAAGCACATTAATAGGTAGATAGGTTGTAAATCGATGTCCCAGAGTCTGGAGGAAGAGAGGCAAACAATTCATGTTACTTGAGGTCCAGATCGAAGTTTCCTTCTGCTGATGTTGGTCCTTTGCGTTTTCTGAGGTTCAAGGTCAAAGCAGCCGTATACCAGGAAGTTTTAGAGTACTTCATGCTTCCTGCTGCTTACCAACTTTATGGAGATGCAGATTTCCTTTTCCAACAGTACCTGGTTTAAGGACCATGATATCCCTGTTCTTGATTGGCCAGCAAACTCGGCTGATTTTTACTCCATAGAAAATGTATGGGGTATTGTGAAAAAGAGGATGCAATACGCCAGACCCAACAGTTAAGAAGAAGTGAAGGCCACCATCAGAGCAACATGGACTCTCATAACACCTGAGCAGTGCCACAGACTGATCCAAATCACATTGCTCCAGTAATCCAGGTCCTAGGAGCCCCAAATAAATATTGAGTGCTGTACATGCTCATAGTTTTCATTTTTATTCTTTTCAGTTGACCAAGATTTTATATTTTTTTGCTGCATTGGTCGTAATCGATGTTGATGAGTTTGGGATAGGGTTGGGCGATGTCCCCCAAATTGAGAGCTAACGATGTTTACAGTAAAACATCGTGATGGACGATGACATCTCTGGAGGGGGCGACGTCTTTTCTTTTTTTCTCTTCACACGCCTGAAAACGCCTGAAAATGTTAACTTAACATACAGCAGAGAAAATAAATGTAATTTTTGTAAACTGTGCTTTGCAAATCACAAAATGCTCGTATAAATGTAGTAAAATAAACAAACTGTCACATGGATTTGAAATCCATACTCATGCTTTTATGTGCGCACGGATTTCTGCATCATGCTGGACCTTTTCAAAGCTTTGAACTGAAAAATGGGCATTATTCCTTTACCTTCTAAATAAGAGGATTAAGCTATACGTAATAAACTCACTGCAAGTTGTTCTCCTTCCAGGTAACAGCCTTATAATAAGCTCTTCCAACCGAGCATACTCCACTACGTCAGCTGACAGGTGAACAGTTGATCTCCTTTGAAGCTCTCATTCCCCCTTTCAGCCACAAACAGCAGGGAAAAAAAAGGCAGACACCGAAATCTGCGCAGCCTTGACTCATAGTGCGCACAGTGAAAGTTTTGCGGCGATCTTTTCTTCACAACACAGGTGAAAAGGTAATTATCTGCCTCGCGCCGCCTGTCTGCCGCTGGAGACGTGTGCGCGTAGCTGTAATCGGGCCTAAAAGTTGGCCTCGAACCGACCTGAATCCGATTTAAGTAGTTTTTTTTTTACTTGCCCAGCGTTATCTCAGGAAGAATATGTAGCCATAGAAAGTTTAAAAAATAATTGAAACCAGGCATTAAAGTTGTTTTTAACGTGTCCAAAGTCCAATGCTTTTCAATGGGGGCCTAGCGGCCAAATAGAGGTACTACAGCAATGGAGGAGCAATCGCGGCTTCCATGGTATGCGGTCACAAAGCAGAGCAGCCAGCGGCCATTGATCATCACGCATGGTGTGTGCCAATAACATCTTGACAGGTAGATTCCGAATAATGTTAGTGTCCTACTGCAGCGCTTTATTCTAAATTATCGCACTAAAGAGATGGACGGGTTCGGGCAAAGATCTTCAGCTTTAGTGCGCAGTAATCGGTTGTGTTGTTCGGCCAGTAGGTTCAGTCTTTGCCGTCCTGCCTCGGCTCTTTTTATTTGCAGCTTAACAACTTTTGCGCAGCTGTAACAAAGCAACTGATTGCTGCACTCGTCCTGAATCATTCAGATCAATTCTTTTTTCTTTTTTTTGGAGCTTCACAGAGGGAAACGAATGCAAACAAAACACACCAATTCCACACACACAAATCACGCAAACAAATAAAATATATATATATATACAAATATTTTCCACTGTGGTAAACTCATTTGTTAGTTATGTTCTTAATGGTTACGGAGCAGTCCCTGCAAAGGTTTTAGTTAGTCTTAGTTTAGTTTAGCTTAGTCTCTTCTTAAAGGATTAGTGCGTGTCTGACAGAGTGAGGGGCGTGGCATCACGCTGGTGGCTTTCCATCGTGATGTTGGTCAGCCATCACGATGGACGATGACATCGTTCATCGGCACAACCCTAGTTTGGGACTTTCATTGGTTGTCATAATCCTCTAAATTAAACGAAATAAACACCTGAACTATATCAGTCTGTGTGTAATGAATGAATTCAATGTACATGTTTCACTTTAGGAATGAAATTACTGAAATAAATCAACTTTTTCATGATATTCTAATTTTATGACCAGCACCTGTATGAAATGTAAAAAAAAAATAACTAGAATGTTTGTCATTTGTTTTGATTTCCACTTTTCCCACAATTGGAGTATAAAAAGCATGTAGAATAAATAACCTAAGGATTTATTTTTAACCCAAACACACTTTAACTAACTGACAAACAGTTGAGGTCCTTCTAACTTCTATAAACTATACTGAAGGTGCAACTCACCCATTTGCTGTCCAATAAACGTGACCAAACCTGTCAATCTTATACAAAAATGGTCCTTTTACAGCCAAATGGGCCCAATTAAAGTCTTCCAATAAAGTATTTGGTCCACGACAACAATGAAGTCCATAAAAAAGCAAATAAACAGCGAAAATGCACAGGCGAAACTAGTACTCCTAAAACATCTGCTCCGTTACCAATGACGTCACTTGACGGCACATCTGTAACCAATAGCTGGTGGACGGAAAGTCACGCTAGGCTTTCTTCCGAACCAATGGCAGTCCGCAATTTGATGATTGAAGCATCGAATAGCCACTGAAATCCTGTAAACGAAGATGTATGAGATGAGGGTGAAGGTATACCACTGCCATTTTAAGTGGCTTATCCAAACACGGACATAAGATGAATACGCACAATTCTTACCAGTAACATACCCTTTCAGCACCATGTCTAAACATCAAGCCATGGAGCTTTGTGTGAGAGAGGGCAGTAATGATTGCGACAATGTTTAACTGCTTTTTGTTTGCTTTAGTGAGATATTAACCCCATCTATTCACTACCTTAAGTTGTTCTACTCTTCTTGATTCCCCCAGGCCTTCCACAGCATCATGTCTGTTGCTAATTGGGAAGTTCTTGCTGAACACGTTCTCAAAGCTGATTAGATTAACTCCATCCTTGACGACAAGATGCCTAACGATGTAGAAATAAAGGAGGAACCAGAAAAACAGATGAGTGAGCCAACGGAGAAACCAGAATGGATCAAAGGAGAACATATTAAACTGTGGATCTTTGAAAATGAAGGACGGCTTGTTGTGAAGCAGGAAAGCAACACTTCTCTGTTCACTCCTGCTCCCGAGGAAATACTCCATGATGAACCAAAAAAGCAGTGGGTTACAGAGATAAAGGAGGAGCAGGAACCTGTACCAATAAAGGATGAACAAGAAGATCTAGAACCTTTAAAGACTAAATTGGAACCTGAACCCATGAAGATTAAATCAGAACTAGAAAGTGTGAAGATTGAAGAGAAAAGGCCGGATTTCTCCAGTGATCTGGATGAAGAGCGGCTTGTAATAAAGCAAGAGACTGACGGAATTATAGTTACTCCCCTGAATGAGCAAAAACACAATGGAACAGAACAAAACAAGAATAACAACTTCTCTGCAAATCACTCTAAAGCTGGGAACCAACATCCAGAAGTAGGAGACCAGAATGACTCAGCATCATGTAGAGATAAAGATCTGAAGAGACATCAGGACCCCAGAAATGACAGGGACAATTTGGGCAATTCAGAGCTAAAACGACATGAAACAGGTTTGGCTTCTTGTAAAACATGTGGTAAACCGTTCAATACATGTAAAGACTTACCTGCACTTATGAGATCCAACACAGGTGAAAAACTTTTCCCTGGAGAAGTGTGTCATAAATGTTATGGGACAAGTCACTATCTGACTTTTGACAGAAGTGCTCACACAGAGGAAAAGCCCTATTCTTGTGATTTGTGTGATAAATCTTTTAGAAAACGTCACAGTTTGACCTGCCACCTTAGAACTCACACAGGTGAAAAGCCTTTTTCTTGTGATTTGTGTGATAAATCTTTTACTAGAAAGAATAGCGTGACACGTCACAAAAAAACCCACACAGGTGAAAAGCCTTATTGTTGTGATTTATGCGATAAATATTATCGACAGAGCAGTGAGTTGGCTATTCACAAAAGAACTCACACACACGAGAAGCCTTATTCTTGTGACTTGTGTGGCAAATCTTTTACAACAAAGCGTTACTTAGCAAGTCACAGATTTAGTCACACGCATGAAAAGCCTTATTCTTGTGATTTGTGTGATAAATATTATAGAAACAGCAGTGAGTTGGCTATTCACAGAAGAACTCACACGGGTGAGAAGCCTTATTCTTGTGACTTATGTGGCAAATCTTTTACAGCAAAGCTTTTGGTGGCACGTCACAGAAGAACCCACACTGGTGAGAAGCCTCATTCTTGTGATCTGTGTGGAAAATCTTTTACAGCAAGGCTCTTGGTTGAACAACACAGAAGAACTCACACGGGTGAGAAGCCTTATTCTTGTGACTTGTGTGGAAGATCTTTTGCATCAAAGCCTTTGATGTCACGACACAGAAGAATTCACACAGGCGATAAGCGTTATTCCTGTGATTTGTGTAATAAGTCTTTTAGAGACAGCTATGAATTACGTAGTCACAGAAAAAATGGCAGATGCCATATTTCTGTAAGCAGTCCTGAAGCACCACCCACATGCATCACACATATTGTGTAGATTACCTACAAACTAGGCATATGAAAATGTATCACAGTTATAGTAATCATAATAATTACATATCTAAAATAAAATGTGTAAATGATAACAGCCTTCAGCCTCTCTCATACGACCTTGGATGAATCGAAAAATAATTAACTGTTGTTCATTGAATATAAGATCTCTATCTTCATAGATTTTGTAAGGAAATTACTTGATTTGTAAAAATATACGTGATATATTTTATTTTACAGAAACCTGGCTGAAAAAAAAATAAGTCCGTATAAACTAGGAAATTTCAGGAAATTTCACAGAGACATGCTACGTGGTGCATAATCAGTCCAACCCCCAACCAGAGGTTCTGTTGCCAAAATAATAAGTACAAAAAAAATGAAGCACAGTTTAAAAATTAAATTCCAGTACAGCCAGATCAAGAGTAGACAAAAAAGCATCATTACACAAATGGATATGGGCCAACTGTGGTATTGCAGCCAGCGTCAAGTGACACCATATGCAGAAAGAGTGGATTACCATTGGTTCAGGGTGGTCACAAAAGTAATAGCGCCTATCTCAAGATCAAGCCGCACGTTTTGTTATATCTATTGTGGGGCTGCATACAGCAGTATATAGAAAAAATTGGGGAGTTGAATTATGAGAGTTTAAAAAATGTGAGTTAATTTTAACACCAACAGAGTAATTTCAACCTTTTCAATGTAAAGTTTTAATCATGTCTGCAGTTATTTATCCGAGTCGATCACACCGGTGTTGATTTCACTCAGATCAGAATTAAATAAACCTCCATCCTTGCAATTCAAAGTGGAGCGTTATTTTTTTGGTGTTAAATGAAATGAATGAAGAGTGCCAGTTCAGAGTGAATTTAACTCCTTCCAGACGTAAATAAGCTCCACGCAGAGCCCATAGATTTTGTTGTAGACCGCAAAGACTTATGGGTAATGTGTTTGGGTTAATTGTAGAAGTTCTCCTTTGTACATTTTAGTTTGTGCCCTACATGTAGCCGTGCTCCTTAGTTCTACTTTGAGTAATGTTGTTGTCAGTGTTAGACGGTTGTTGTCTGCGCACCATCAGCTGTGAGAAATGTGAATGAACTTTTCACTCCAATGACTGATTTCATGAGTACTGTCACTAGAATTCTTTCTTGCTCTTGACTACAAATAATTCATATGTTACTTTGATAGAAATAAATAATTGTTAAAAACACGTTACTGGTGCCTTTCTGAATATTGTATTGGGGTTTGTCTCAATATGTACACCAATGAGTTTTTATTATCTTATATGTACACTTGTATGTGTTCATATTGAAGGTTTGTCTTTGGACTTTGCAGTATTGATTGAGTTCACATTTAACACCCAACAGTGTTGATTTTAATCCCTCTTGTTGCTTTTAACTCTGTAATGTGAGTTAAAGAAAGAACTCAGGTGTGGTGTTAAATATTTAACTATTCAAGAAATGTTAAATCAACTCTTCAGAGTATGGAGCTATATAAACTAGGGATGCACCGGTCCGACTTTTTCAGTCCCGATACCGATGAGTGGATTTTGTTTATCTGTCGATACCCGATACCGATCCAATACTATTCGTTACAGTGTGGAGGTCCTGTCACTATGGCTCAGATAGATAATGTGCCCTGGCTGCTTTGCCACAGGGATATCCCTTTGGCTGACTGGTTGACGCACATGACCTTCACCTGGGAGTCGTGGGATCGAATCCCGCCTGGGCCCTCGTTGTGTACCTTGCGTCATATTGTTGAATTAATAAACTGTGTAACTTCTGGTGCCTTTCTTGAAGAGACTAAAGGCACCAGACTTTACAAACTAAACATAACTGAGACAAAATAGCAGATGTAAAATATAAAATTACCACAAAAATAAAATTTCAAGTGAAAAATTCATATTGTTTGGTGAATTTGTTGCAGATTTCCCCCATTTTGAGTATATCGGTTAAGTTTAACCGATACCAGTACATTAGGCAGTATCGGGGCTGATACCCGATACCAGTATCGGTATCGGTGCATCCCTAAGATAAACCCTAAAAAGTGTTAAAATCAACTCGATAGGAGTTGATTTTATACTCGACTTTTTGCTGTGTATGACCCATATTAAGGGAGATTCAGGGAGGGATTTATAATGAATAATGAGTTCAGTCTAGAGGTGTAGAATAATAGGTGCCTGCCATTCATTGCATAGGAGACAGTGCCCTGCACTGTTTCTCCTTGTCTAGCTTTGGTAGGCTCCAATCGGTTAAATTGATTAATTATTTACTTTTTCACATTCATCAAGGTACTGGTGGAGGTGTAGCAACCGTTTTTCTTTCTTTCTCGTCTTAGACCGATTTAACCAGGATTTTATCCTCTTGTATTTCAAGGATGCGTTTTTACCATACTTTTTACTCCTCCGGCACATACTGGCCATGATGGCAAACTTGTCTAATAGTTGTTATGATTGTGGTTTTATTAATTTTATTATTTTATGTTGTTGACATAAACCTCTCGAAGTCACTAAAAATAGCCATAGACTATATCTTGCATATTTACACATGTCCATAATATGTATTGTCGCTGTTGTAAATAAACAGACTCGCTAAACTCAAACTCAACATTACACGACTGATTTAACACCGTACATATCAGATACGAAAAGGTAAGAGATTGTGCTTCATCTAAAAGTATTGAGTGATAACAAGATCAAAAATCCTTCTGTAGTTCGTTCCAAGCGTGCTGCAAACCGAATGGGCTTCCTTACTGATTTATTTTCGTACTCTAGGCTCAGAGAGAAGGAGAAGGTTGTGTGAGTACAGGCTGTGGTTGCTGCTGCTCCTAAGGAAGGAAAAGGATGGACAAGTGTAGCAATACTTTTGGAAATTAAAAGGTACCTACGTTTTAATCTGCCAAGCAACAAAGAAGACCAACCACTCTAGTCATACAGGACACAGTGGATAGTCAATGACCTCATGTAATGAAACGGAATGACCCATGATAAATAGTGTTCAGAGCAAGTAAAGCATCAGAGGAAGCTTTCATATATACATCACAATAATCCAAAATAAGCTTCACATGATAAGGGAAATTAAGGATTTTATCCCAAAATGCAAACCAAGTTGTAGTTTGTCTATGATCAGATTTTTAATACGGCCCCTCTTAATGAACTCCTTTAGTAGGCCACTAACTAGAGATTACAGAGCTTTAACTAGGACAAAAAGCTTAAAAATAGGTAAATCCACAGTCAACGTAGCTCCAGGCAGTTTCAACAGGATTAATCACGATGTAAATCATTTTCAAATAGATCATGACAAAAGTGAGCTCAGTGATACGTTTGTATTTGTATTTTTATGGAGTTTTTGTGTTTCTCGAAGTGGCAATGACGCAAAGGTCACTGATATTATTTACAAAACTACAGCCAGGAGAATATTTGGATAGGGCTGGGCGACATAACCTCAAATTTATATTGCGATATCATCTAAAGCATGTGCGTTAAACGATATGTATTGCAGTATATTCTTAGTTTTTTTCTTTATATACTGTATATGTCAAAATAACTGGCTATTAGCATTCTCCCTTTCAAGACCATACCATATAAAGAAAATTTTTTGTGCAAAATGAATTTAAAATATATATTAAATACAATATAGAAATGATAATGCAACACAAAAATCCTCACATTAATAGAGATAGAAATATGTCAAATAAAATAAAAGCCTAATAGTATGAAAATTAAGTTCGAAATGGTCTGCTTTCCTGATTTACTTATTTATACTTTCGTTACTCACACAAAAAGAAACCTGTATATATTTGAATTTAAAAATTCTTCAAGTTCAACAGGTTTTATTTTCTGTTAAATGATAACGAACTTTAAACATTCCAAATGTTGTGTGAAGCAAAAACTGAACATCCGTATCGTAGCGTACCTGGTACAAAGTACGTAGGCACAGCTTGATGACATCATCAAAAAGCATAGCCGCGGTATAGTCAAAATATCTACCTTTGGCTAAATTCATATTATTCTACTTTATACCTTCTATATTGCCCACTATTACTGTGGCGTTTCTTAGTCATTTCTATCAGGTTTCGACTTTTCTTGGGTTTAAGGTTTGGTCTTGTTGGAGCATTTACAAATTGAAAAATATTTGTTCAATTACAGTTAGACTTAGTCCTGAGAAATAGATCCTAACAAAATCCAGTTTAGATCCCCAATTATTACAACTTTTATGTAATTTAAGGAAGCCAAATAGTCCATAAGAGAAGGAAGAGCAAAGCTATCAGCAGAAGATGCCCTGTAACAACCAACAGTAATACTTAGGGAATCTGAAATCTTAAAATCATAAGCTACAAATTCAAAATTCTGTATCCTAGATTGTGATTTAAGAACTCGTTAAACTTTGTTTTTACATATATGGCTAAACTACCACGCCTCTTTGTCCGGTCAGCCCTGAAAACATGTTATATGAACATCTAACCTTTACTTTTCTACATTCAAATTGGAAAGCACTAAAGGCAATTTTCAGATCGGAAATCAGAATCAGGTTTTATTGACATACGCGTGAATGGGGAAATGCAGCGGTACTTGGTGCAGACATAAAAACCTGCAATTAATCAAATTAAACTAGAATAAACTCTATGATTTAACAAAATTACAAGAATATAATGAGAGTTCTGAGATAAGTTATAACCATGTTAGTGCAGTGATCGTAAAGTGACTAGTGATGAAAAATAGATTATGCTGCATCATAAAGATTAAAATAAACAATAAATTTCTGCTAACAATCAGTGCAAAACAGATGCGTTCAAAGACACATGACTGAAACAGAGCAGCTGGTGGAACAGTCCCAACAGCAGAGCGGACAATTTGTTTGTAGTTTTGTATTTTTCATCACGCCCTTACTCCAGGGGTGTCCAAAGTGGGGGCTGGGGCCCGTTTACAGCCCTTGGACTGATTTTTGTACGGTCCTTCACCAACGTTTAAGATTTGTACATTCTGCAATGAGCACCACAACACAAATGATTGATGCTGATGGATACTATCTTTTATAAGGGCATTATTGCTGTTGACAGATTAGAAGGATTAGAAAATGATCCATGACACAAAACAAGTTATTCATCTTTTAGCAATCATGTCCTTTTGCTTTCTTTTTAATTTCATTGTGTAAACATATAACTCAGACGTAGAGACAACCAAACATAGCTAAAAATGACACATTTTTAAAGAAAGGAAACCCAAAGGCGGTTCTTTCTACTGAGAAAAAAAACCCAGATTTTTGTTTTAAAATTAGCCCTTCTGAAATATTTGCACATATTTTGCGTGATTAAAAACGTGGAAACTCTCTGTCACAAAAGTCGTAAAATTATGAGTTCAGATATATTTTCTTGGAAAAAAAGCTTAATTCTCTGTTGTAGTAGGAACTTTGCGAGAAAAAAAAAAGAAATTTCTCTGATTAAAGGCATACATTTCAATAATCTAAACTAAGATATTTCCGACATTTTAAACTCATAAAATAGTAAGGGAAAATTAATGCCTTTAATCTTAGAAATGTCTTAGCTTTTGTTCTTGCAAATTTCCTACATCGGAGAATTATGCTTTTTTCCCTAGAAAATATCTGAAATCATTTCTAAAATTTCTGTCTTTTTACTCTTAATTTTACTACTTTTTGACAAGAGAATTTCTGTGTTTTTTTCTGGAAAATCTGACGTTAATCTTTTTTTTTTGGGTGGAAATTTACTCTACAATAGTTTTCTTTTGTTTACAATAGAAAGAAAAATACTCTGTCGTAGTTGATCCCACTATGAATATTAAATTACACCAATGTATATGTCCTGTATCATAGCTTTATCTATCACGATTGCAGAAACAAAAGCGGCATGAAAATCAGTTCAGCATTCAGAGTGTTATGATAGATTGAGTCTATCATTGAGTCCTGTCCCAATACTCGCACTTGCACCCTTGTGCACTTCAATTGCGCGTTCCCGTTGAGGGCTGAAAGTGCGTAGGGTGTCCCGATTCTCCACAGCAGAGAATCCGGCCCCTGGCCCCGCCTCTTCTGCACCCTCGCTCCGCACTTCGCTGAAGTCCGCACTGATGTGGGCTTCGCAGAGGGTATTACCCACAATCCATTGCTGGATCTCGAATTCTGTGACAAAAAGGCAAAAAAAAAAATGGTTCCAGCTGCTTCTCCCACAATTTTATTTTCAAGTGCAAGGGCGTGAATTTGTTCTTAAAATTGCCTGGGACAATAACCATAAACTGGAGTCTGGTTTGAAATGGCTTGAAATAAAATATTACTTAATAGCCTACATCAGCTATGTTTTCATCTCATCTGAACATACACATTAGTGTACTAACTGACAGATTTCAATTAAAAAAAGTTCAAAGCTGTAGGCTATATGTTTTACATTGTTTTTCAAATGACTCTTAAAACCATCATCAGGCTGCCGGCATGGAAGAATCACATTCAAATTAAAATCCTCGCACAAACAACGATGGACTGGCCGTCCGTCCAGGGTGTACCTCGCCTCTCGCCGTGACCCCGGTACAGAAGATGGATGGATGGACGGATAAAGGTCTAACAATGCGGCGGATCAACCGCACGCTTGGAAAAAAACATTCAAGCATTCAATTTCACAGGCTCAGCCTTAAGTGTCATTAACGTGGTCGGGTTACAGGTGGAAATATTCAGCCTAAGTTTATAAGTATCGTTTAAATATGTGCATATAGCGGAGCGTCCTGCTTTTCATAACCATCTGTAAATATCGATGGGGTATGTAAAAACATTGTGTGTATTTTCCGACATGATGGGCCAGAAATAATTTTCACTGTGTGTTTTTAGCAACTCATAACAAACTTAAACATTTTAAATAATGACATAACCTATTTCTCTACATTTTAAATAGAATGGCGTTTGGGTACTTATTTCTGTTGAAAAGAGCATCTCCATGTGAACACCTGCATTCCAGTGTCTGTTTACTTAACACCGCAGGTTTGACAAATATAAATACTAAACTAATATATTATTTTAAATAATCAAAAGTTTTTCTTTATAGCCAATATTTTCTGTAAATAAATAAATATATACAGTTGGTGCCTTTGATTAAAATCCGATACGTTCTATAAATTTGGGACTTTTTGCCATAGAATTTGCTAGATTTAATTTTGTATTTGTCAAACTTAGATGATTTCGTTTGAGTTTTATCACATCAAGCAGCAAAATAACGCAAACTGCGAGCGGCACGCCCATTTCGGTTGTCATGGAGATGCGACGCCGTGGCACAGGCTGATGACGTAATTCCTCGCTGTCCCAATCGTGCGGTTATTCGCACACTTATTCAGTACGCGCTTGAACCGTTGTCTGCACTTCTGCCGAGTGCACTTCGTAGAAGGCTGTGGGATGCAGTGTGGTGATTGGGACATGGACAGACACGTCACAGCATCGCTGGGACAACACCGACGTCAGTATCCGTGTGGGACATGAACCGGAAGTAAAACATTGAGACGCTAGCAGCGTTAGCTTCCAGGCTTGTTTGTGTTTTTCATCGATTATAAGACGTTTCTAGCTGTTTGAGGCGAATATTTCAGTGTCTGCGGTGTAAGTATCTTCGGTTCATCATCGGGGAGAATCCATCTGCTCTAATCCTCCGGGTTTATTATCCGTACGGCTCTCTGAGCTCTTAAATTTAATGAAAAGATGAGAGTGAGAGCGGTTGAAGGAAAAACAGATTATTTGCGGCCCCTCAACCTCATTCTCTTCTCCCAACTGATTTTGGTGTTTTAATTTTCCCTCCTCCTTAATGCAAACCCGGAAGGCCGATAGACATTGAAACTATGTAAAATCCACATTTAATTGTCAACCTGAAACCACTAAATTGGTGTTGGACTTCAGTGTTAATTTAAAGTTAGTTTGCACCCAAAATTATTTATGATACTATGTCGATTTATTCATTATAGATCAAAGGAATTACACTTGTATTTCGATTAATTTAAATATTAAAACATGACAATTGCAGCATAAACCCAGATCAATGTTTAATACCAGAAGAATTAAACCATATCCTGCAGTTAAATGCATATTTATTAATAAATAGTCGATGGTTTACAATAATCTGTATTCTATAACGTTTTTAAAAATACTTTTTTTAAAGCAAAGATTGATCAAACTATAAATAATCCTCCTGAATATTTTATTTATTTATGTGCAAGTGTCCTGTAATGTTCAGATGAAATCAAATGGACAAGTGGAAAATAGTGTTGCCTGCAGACAGTTAAATAAGACTACAGAGCTACAGCAGTTCATTTATTTCATTAAAAACTGTTTCTCAGTTTGATGTGATTGATTTCTTACATGTAATAGTAAGTAAACTAAAGGCAGATAACTGTGGGAAATGATTTGTTTTGGCAGGTTTTCGAGATCACAAACAGAGGTCCACAGCCAGAGCACAGTTGAAGAGGACACTGTGGGGGAGAAGCAGAGACAACACGCTCAGGTGAGCCGGAGATTTGATAGGGAACAGTGCAAAGGTAACAGAGAATTGTTGGAACTTGGGAAATCTTGGAGGGAACTTATGCTTTATGGGGAAATAAAGGCTAATTTGAAATATGCTCAATGCAACCGGTCTCAAAGTAGTAAGGACAACTTGTTGGGCTGCAGTGATAGAATATTTTAGTAATCGAGTATTCTATCAAGTATCCTTATCGATTAATCAAATAAAATAGGACTGGGTATCGATTTTAATTTCAAGAGTTTATTTAGATTCTTGAGAGTTAGAATCTGAAAACAACGATCCGATTAGATATAGAAATGGGTCTTTGACACAATATTACCTGCTGCTCAAAAAAGATGGATGTAGCTGGAATGCAGAGCAGAGAGATTGCATACTTCGCCAGTCTTGCTCATTCGCTTTCAGCCATATCAGAGGTTTATCACTCTGTTTACACCGCGCACACTTTATCAGCATCAAACAGTGCACATAAATGCTCCTTTTCCACTAGACACACTTTAGACCCGAACAGTACGGTACGGTGCGGCCTCGAGCAGGTAGGTTGTGTTTCCATTACCATCTCAGAAGAACAGTAGTGGGAGAGAAAACGGGCGGGCTTAGCTTAAGAAAAACTCCAGCTAAAAGCAGTCACAAAGTCGTGACAACCCAAATCCTCTCAAAAGTTAGGACTTTTGTCTCACCTCACATCTTCAGACATGGATCTATTCATGCCTCCATCTCCTGATCTGTGTTCTTCATGCCAGTACTGATCTAACCAGCGATCATCCAGTCTCTTTAAGTCTGTTTAATGAGGCTTGGAGGCATCGTTAATTCCTAAATAATTTTTTATAATTGAATCATTCAAGTTACTTGCGTGATTTTTGCAGCCCTATTTGGGCAGAGCCCAAAAAAATCTTTAAAAGTTGAGCAATGCTAAAAACCTAATCATAAAAACTGTTATTATGAGTATATATAAAGAGCATCACAGAGAGTCAGTCAGAAGCCATAGAAAACTATCCAGTGGATCCACAAGGGGAAGTTTTTTATTTTTTTTAAATTTGAAATTTTAGTCTTACAGCTTCCAGGTTGCATAGGAGAAAATGCATCCATTTAATAAGTTGGAAAGTCCATGATGGTATGATGATACCGTAGTGGCCCTTAGTTATGGTCTGTTTACTCATCTGGAGAGTGTAATTTAATGCAGAAAAACATAAGATTAACAGCTAAGCTGTTACCCAGACAGTTAGAAAGAAAGCTTTAAATAATATTATAATTATTTATTTTATTTGAAAAAGAGGGACAATACATATTAATGAAAAATTTCACAAATGTAAATATGCCAGATTATAGCCGTAGGCTAGTTTCCATCTGCAGACCCCCTGGCAGGTAGATGTTAAGCATAAGTTAGAAAAAACATACAGAGACACTATATACAGACTATGTACGGAGAGACAAGTGTAAGTACAGATTTCACTTGTTAGAACAAATAATAAAAGGAATGGACAACAAAGGACATTATATAAAAACAGTAACGGAAAAGCATAATCTGTATTGCACAAACCCCTTATATTGCACTGACTCATACTGCACCAATCTATAATGCACTGTCCAACATTATTACAATTACAATATTACCAGACAACGAGGACTTACTTCATTCTATACTCACTTAAAATTGTTTGCCTCCATCATAAGGGCAACCAGATGCTAAAATGACTCATCTGTGGTTCAGATGCGTAAGACTTTAAGTATAACAAAAGGAGAATATGATGATGAAGACACCTGCAAAGTTAAGCTGCTGAAATCATGTTCAGGACAAGACAAAATCATTTTGGTGACTGCAAAACTAACTGAAGTGTCGTCCATTGGTTTTTCTTTAGTCTTAATTGACTTTTCCTGCCTTCTGTTGACACCACAATATTGACTTGTTTGAATGTTGATGACCTTACATGCTAAATTACCATCATATAACCCATATAACTAAAACAATCCAGTTTAAACAACTGATATGTTGTCCTTAGACTATTCTCTAACAAATGTTGCTGGCACACTTTTAGAATCACAATAGTATTATTTGTCACAGTTCACGCAACTTTCTAACCTTGGAATTTGGGTTGGACTACCAAACAATAACTCATGCAAACAATAATTTAAGATTGACATTCACCTACATCTCGTTCTTATTTTCTCCCGTCTATTCAGAGGCGTAATGCATATAGTTGTTAATGGTGTCGGTGACAGACCTGCAGCTGGTGGTATTGCACAGCGTCTGATGCGGACATCAGCTCTGATACATAAGAAAACTACAGGTCTGTGTAATTATTAATATATTATTGTAACCTCCCATGTGAGAGTGTGCTTGATCTAACGTTATTGATCTCAACATTACCTGTAGCTGAACTATCTTGGTTTACTATTTAATCAAATGTTTTGTGGTTTTCTAAATTCCTCCGTCTGCATTTTTCCCATATCGCCCTGTCTTTGTCATGCCAGCAACACAGCAAAAGTTTGTTGCATCTTGGCGCCAAATGCTCCAAGACCACGTTAATCTTTGTTCTGCTATCTGTTCGTTATACTCTTAGCAAAATTTGTTTGCATAATGTTTAACAAAGGTGCAAAATGTACATATTTTACAGTGAATTAATCATACAACAGTCTAATGCCCCAATCATGTTGGAAGGTAGGTTACAGTGAAAGAGATTTCGATCTCAGCCCGCCGATTGGTTGGAAGTTTTTTTCATTTTAAAAATTCTGGGCCAGGACATAGCCATTGTTTACAATATCTGTCCCCCGTCCACACTTCGTGGCTCCAGAGGCAAGCTCATGTGAGCCCTCAAGGTTGCCAAGTCGTCAATGCCAATATGTAGATTAACCTTGTAAAACCTTGTAAAATTAACTGTACCACAACAGTGGTGCTGATTTTAAACTATTTAAACAATTTCCCATTCAAATTAAAAAAGTTTTCAGAAAAATTACCATTTTGCAGCAAGTGTTAAGTGCTAACTAGCACAAATTTGGCCAGCTGGATGCTGATGGGAAGTCATATAGATAGGTCTACTATTCTAAAGCTGCTTTTCAACAATCTAGTCCACAATCTACTGTAGGTCGTTCTTTTTGTACCATAATTCAGAGTTGAGTAGATTTTATCAGTTACATTCAGAGACCAGCTGACCATTTCCATCTTTCAGTTCGTTCAGTTTTGATTTGGAAAAAAATGCAAAAAGACACCCCAGACAGAGGCACAGGACACACAGAGTTCTAAGATAAGACACAGGAGGAGGAGGGAAAGGAAAAAAAGCATCCATCCTCGCTGAGAGCTGGAAGGGAACCGTCGTATGTTAACCACCTCTTCTGTAGCCAGTGTCTTTGGCAAATGTATGGAAACTAAGAACAGAATTCAATTTATCTGAAGCTGTACACTGCGGCACACAGCAGTGGTGTCCTGATGTGCTGTCTTGCCTTCGTTGAAAACACAATTTAGCTTTTTTGTCGCCATGGCATTAAAATCAAACCACAAAATACATGTAATGAAGATGAAATATATGGGGAAAATGTTAATCTCGCCTTTTTATGCAAGGATAAAGTCTCTTCGTGTGCCGGAAGTCGTGAAGCCGCCGGAGCAGCTATGAGCTTTGAGAAGGGGGGGGAGTTGTGTTTGCAACTCTACCAGAAGTAAGCTGCTGTCTCTGCAGGGGCGGTGCATACAACTCTAGCACTTCCTTGTTTTCACTTAGTGATGTAAAATACATCACAATTTGAGCACTCAGTCATTTTCTAACCTTACTTGATGATTCTCGTGATTCGTAGATCTGTGTTGTAGGGTGAATCCATTGTCTGGGGGGAAATGGTAAATGGCCTGTACTTTTATAGTGCTTTATTTAGTCCCTGTGGACCCCAAAGTGCTTCACACTACATTCAATCATTCACCCAGTCATGCACAGCTGATCACCCGCAAATCAGAAACGCACCCTTGCTGCAAAGTTTTTTGCTTTGTTTGGAATATTGATAAATCAGGCGGTTTGTGAGCTAGCTACTAACTTTACAAAAAGCACTAAATAAACCTCTGTGTTTGTACAGTACAACCTGTCTTGTAGGTAAGTTTGTATAATGAGATAGGGCTCCAGCAAAACTTGCAAGTACTAATGAAAAAACATTGATAGACTGACGCATTTCAGCATGTGGCCTTCATGTCATTCAACTTTTTATTCCCTCTGTGTACCTTGCATGTTGGTGACGTTATACCAGTAGACATTTGGATATCCACTATTATAACATTCTCTGAAAAGTCATCAGATTATGAATATTTCAATAGGAGAGACTCAACAGTGCTCTCTGAAATTAACATGCAGGGATCAAAGACCTTATGTGTCGGCAGTTAAAGTTAGCTAGCTTCTTTACTGTTGTTAGCTGCTTCAGCAACTAGCATTGAACAAGCAAGTTTTCTAAGTGGGAAGAACAATGTTCATTACACGCAGAATATCAGCTCTGTTTTTGCAGTCCTATTATTTTTTTCAACAGTAATGTTGAGCCTTCATGGATCTCCTGTGCACAGCACATTTTTCCATCCGCTGCATAGGAGTGAAAAGGAGGATCAGCGAGTGGGGCGACAACGTTTGAAAACTGGAGTTTGTGCGTGTCATGTGGCATGAACGTGAATGCACGTGTGCGTCAGTAGTGAGTCCATGTGAAGAAAAGGTGCAGATTCATCACCAAAATCATCCTGGTGAGTTAAAGATTTTTTGCCACGGTCCAAGGCCTACATGTGGGGGCCAGATTAGATAACCATAAATTGTTTTAAGCCAGGAAAGAGCTTGTATTTTTTTCTTCGTTATAGTCTTTCTAGTCTCAAATGCATCAAAACAGAGACACTTTCCTGAGGGAAACTTCAGTTCCATTTTACTTACACGTTCCAAAAGGGCATCGGGGTTGGCAGTTAGTTGGCAGCGAACGGACATTGGCCAGGAGGATGGAAGGGACTGATGGCTGTTACGGGCAGGTGCTAGCCTAGCCGGGATATCTGTGCGAATTCCCCTGCTGTGCTTCATCACCTTTCTATCAAGACGGAAGTTAGCAGGTGAGCTTTAGGACAGAGTATAGTTGCTCACTGAGCTAACCGTCCCAAGTGGAGTTTATGGACATTTTCCTGAGTTCCCTGATGTCCAGTAAACTACTATGAGTGCACAATAAAAGTGAGGAACTGGACTCACTCTTTACAATTAAACACTGTAGGATTGGACTAAGGCGGGATCGCTGCGTCTGTATGTGCCAAAATCTTTATCAAAGCAGCTGCTCTAAAAAGCAGTTGATAAAAACGAAGAAGTTCATATTTATTTTTTTGACTAGGTTTCATATGCAAGGATGCAGAAACGACTCCCAAAGATGATTATACTAGCGTAACAGGCCAACAATGTCAGAGCCGTAATCACATGTGCTTTATACTACCCAAAGGTTGAAGTAAGCCAGTCTCCCAAAAAGTCATGTATTCATGAGTCCTCTCCCATATGGTTGTCTAGGATTTAAAAGGCTAAAACTAACATTTAAATACAGGAGAAAAGCATAATATTAACCCTCAGGTCTGATTTGTCTTCAAGAAAACATTTATTTTAAAATCATGCTACAAGCAAAGGTTTAGTAACAATTTTTAGCTTGGAATTTGATTTAAAAGATTCTTTAAATCTCCCCATTAATTTTCGCTTTACAGAGATCGTAAGCCCATCCATTCTCTACATTAATGTTGTTCTACTCTCCTTGATTCCCTCAGGCCTTCCACAATATCTTATTTATCGCTAGTTGGGAGGTGTATGCTGATCACATTCTCAAAATTGAGGAGATTAACGCCGTCCTTCGTGACAAGATGCCAAAAAGTGTAAAAATTAAGGAGGAACCAGAAAAAATGCAGATGAGTGAGCCAACGGAGGAACCAGAACCGACCAAAGAAGAAGAAAAGATTAAACTGTGGATCTTTGAAAACGGACAGCTTGTAGTCAAACAGGAAACTGACAGTTCTCTGTTTACTCCTGTTCATCAGGAAATATGCCATAATGAACCGAAGGAGCATTGGGTTGTAGACATGAAGGAGGAGCTAGAACCTGTTAACATTAAAGATGAACCAGGAGATCCTGAACCTTTGAAGATTAAAAAGGAAACAGAACCTGTGAAGATGGAAGAGAAAATTGAGGATTTCTGCTGTGAGCAGGATGAAGAGCAGCTTGTGGTAAAGCAAGAGACCGACATAATTATGGTGACTCTTTTGAATGAGCAAATTGACAGCAATGGAACAGAACCAAATAAGAACCAGACTTTCTTTTCAAATGGTCCTGAAGCTGAGAACTATCAGCAGGGAGGCAACCAAAATGACTTGAGACCAAGTAGAGATAAAGATCTGAAGAGACATCAGGACCCCAGAAATCACAGGGACAATGTGGACAATTCAGAACTTAAAAGACAACAAGCAGATTTGGCTTCTTGTAAAACATGTGGTAAACGTTTCAATATGTGTGAGGACTTACCTGCATTTATGAGATCCAACAGAGGTGAGAAATTCTCTCCTGGTCAAGTGTGTGGTAAATGTAATGGACACAGTCAAAATCTGACTTTTAACAAAAGTACTCGCATGGGAGAAAAGCCCTATTCTTGTGATTCGTGTGACAGATCTTTTCGAAAACTTGATAGTTTGACCAGACACCTTAAAACACACACTAGTGAAAAGCCTTATTCTTGTAAGTTGTGTGGCAAATGTTTTGCTAACCATAGTTCTTTGAGTCGACACAAAAGAACTCACACAGGTGAGAAACCTTATTCTTGTGATTTGTGTGATAAGTCATTCAGAGTCAAAGATTATTTGGTTATTCACAGAAGAACGCACACAGGTGAGAAACCTTACTCTTGTGACTTATGTGACAAATCATTTACAACAAAGGCTTCCATGGCTGATCACGTTGGAACTCACACAAGTGAGAAACCGTTTTCTTGTGATTTCTGTGATAAATCTTTTTCAACAAAGACTCGCATAGCACGTCACATTAGAACTCACACAATAGATAAGCCTTATTCTTGTGAAATATGTGGCAAATCTTTTACAAGAAAGGCTTACATGACCACTCATGCTAGGACTCACACAGGTGAAAAGCCTCATTCTTGTGACCTATGTGATAAATCTTTTGCAGACCGTAGTTCTTTGAATAGACACAAAAGAACTCACATAGTTGAGAAGCCTTATTCTTGTGACTTGTGTGATAAATCTTTCACAACACAGGGTTGCCTGGCACTTCACATTAAAACTCACACAGGTGAGAAGCCTTTTTCTTGTGACCTGTGTGGGAAAACTTTTACAACAAAGTCTTACATAGCATGCCACATTAGAACTCACACAGGTGAGAAGCCTTATTCTTGTGACTTGTGTGATAAATGTTTTGCAGACCGTAGCTCTCTTAGTAGACACAAAAGAACTCACTCGGGGGATTAGCGTTATTCTCGGGATTTCTGTGATAAATCTTTTGTGTACTGTTGTCATTTGAGTAGACATAAAATAACTCACACAGGTCAGAAGCCTCATTCTTGTGACTTGTGTGATACATTTTTCAAAGATGGTATTCTAATTAGTAATTAGTGACTGGGCTCGTCACAAAATAAATGACAAAGAAGACGCAAAGTACTTGTTTGACTCATCATTTGTATAATGCTGTTACAGTCGGAGGACTACAAACTACATTCAGTCATTCAACCGCACATTTGTACTTTGATGGCACTAAGCTACGCAAGCGCACACTGACAGAAGTAGGTCTGCCATGGGCACTAATGGATCCTCTGACTAATACCACCAAAGCATTGCCCATTTGTCTTGCCCAAACGCACAATGTCCAAGACTGACTGAGCAGTGGTTCAGACCATTAACCCACTGGTTACTGGTTTACTACATGCGCTCAGACATCCTGAGCCACATCTTATGATTTGAGGCGAATATTCCGCCATCAGCAAAACGTCAGGAAATATTCTATTCCGCTCTTTCCACCAAAACAATACATTAGCATGATCCCTTATATCAACATGATACTCTTTGGGAGTCTTAAACAATATGTTTAAACAATTATGTTTTTTTCATTCCCAAGTCCTAACCCATCCGCATTATCAAATTCACAGCAATCTGCAAAATGTAAGTTATACATTTATCCACCTGAAACAGCGGATTAGCCGCAGGTACCCGTTCTATTGCAGAATTGCAAATTAAATTTGAAGTTGCTCTGCACAAAATGGGCGCCAATGGCAAAGGGAAGGCGTTAAGTGTTTTGCATATTCTTCTGGGGTGAATACATATTTGCTAACATTCTTGCTGTTATATGTGGATTTTAATATTTGCCTTCGCCAATCTTCATAGGACTGGGTAAAAATATCGATTCATTAATGGATTACAATTATTTCTTTCTCAATTCAATATCGATTAATCAACTCTTTTGAATCGATTTAGCCCTCCAGCCAGTAGGGGCGCTGTGGGAAACACTCTATTGTGAGCGTTCAACATTGAACTAGACGGCCTTTACCAAAACACAGCATGAAACATGCTGGGGTCTAGCGTTGTCAAATTATTCAATAGATATTGACCAATACTAAACCTGGTATCCATATTATATATTCTGTCCCTGTAGTGTAGATATGTTCATCTGTGTTTCCTCAGGAAACCGCAGTGCGGCTTGGTAGAGCATGACTGGCTGCTCCACAGAGAAGGCTCGGCTCAGCGGATCCCCAGACTCAACCGCATCACTATTTTTATTAAATAGCTTTTTGTACCTTGACTTGGTTCCGGGGGCAGTTTATAACTTTCGGGAAGCGGAGTTTGACCTAGAAAATATTTCTATACGCTGCATTATTGACGTCTGCCGTCGGCTTCTCTCATGTCCGCTTTGTTTACGTAGCTCTGTTAGCTCGCTGATTTAGACTACAGTCTGCTGACAGAGTAATGTTAACGTTTGGTAATAAACTTTGAAACGAGGATTGTGTAGTGGGATTGAAGTGTATGCGCTTATCGGAGTAATATGCTACGTTTAAATTTCTGTATGTGGCAGACAGCAAGGCTAGTTAGCATTAGCATATAGCTTCCCGTCTGTCATTAACTGAGTGTTTCTGGTACGGAGTCATCTCTGGATCAGTTACCAGCCAATAATACTTTCTCCAGTTGAGTGTGGAATCATTTTACAGTCTGCTGTAGATAAAACCAAAGTGTAAAAGTCAGTCAGAGGCAGATATCAAGCACCTGTCAGCCTCTGCTATGCATAATCACATGGTATGAAACCATCTTCTCCTAAAACTCTCTGCCAAACCACCACAAGCACCAAGTCATCACAGCCATGTTCTGCCCTGCAACTCAGTTTCGATCACCTGAATTAGCTAATTTTAATGCACCTATCCGCCCCACTACAAAGCAAGTAAACACTGATAGAAATGAAGCGAAAATTAGGAGTGTAACAAACACATTTTTTTATTTTTATACCCATTTTGAATTTTAATTTAATACAAATAAGAATTTGTTTTTAAAAATTGATATTACTCCAATCATTTAAAAGAAATATTCTCTTAATTACATGTGGAGTTATTGAATCGATATCAAAGCTGATTAAACAATGTTGAATCGAAATCGAATCGATGCCTCAAGAATCGAAATCAAATCGAATTGTGAAGTTCCTAACAATACCCAGCCCTAAATCTTCAAACCATACTCAAGTTTGTGGTTAAAAGCACAGTGGATGCGAGATACTGTAGAGGTTTTAATTATCAAATATTTTGATAATGTAATCTATAGGATTTAAGAATACTTTATCAGAGCATACCTCATTAATTATATCGGTCAAGGGAATTTTAGTGTAGGGACGAATAATAATAGAGTATGTCGTTAAATTTTTCCTGAACTGTCTTTAAGTTCATAAATACTTATTTTTAAAGCACCTGCAGTTTATCAAGGTCCTGTTGGTTGAAGAAAAGACCTGCCATTATGTTAGTGTCATGAGTGTGTAATTTATAGGCATGGAACGACCAATGAGGTAATACTTTGCTTCAGTCATAGGAAGAAAAACATTAAGAAATGTTTGCTATGTGAAAATCAGTTAATACGGATCTACTCACCTGTCTCTCTGTCTTGTCTTGTAATAAACATTTTTGGATTCTGACGAAATCTGCCTGACTTTTTCCTAGTTTAGTTTCTTTTCTTTAATAGTTAGCTAGAATTTAAAGAATCAGAGTCCATGTTGAACCACGACAATACCACCTCTTAAGGATTTACTTCGGACACTCTGGAGGAAAAAACACGTTTTGTAGCTGGAGGAGGAACTAAAGGGAACACTATTGTTTCTGATGTCAGTGTCCGTGTGTGACACCAACCAGAAGTAAACAACAAGATGCTAGCAACGTTAGCTTCCAGCTTTCCTTCTGTTTATCGCTGATTGGAAGATCGAGCTTAGTGAGCACAATATTTCAGTGTCTGGAGCAACAAGATCTTCGGTTCATCACTGGAGAAAGTTCTTATGCTCAGAAACTCCAGGTATGTTAACTGTACACTGTAAATTCTAACAAGTGTACTTGAAAATATTAAGAAAACCTTGTAAAAAGTAAGTAAATACACTTAATTGTGGAAAGTATTGTGAAATCATATATTGAGTAACCTGTACTTTTATTTAAGTTGAGACTAAATATATCTCAGTATAGTTAAATTCAAATCAAGTTGTTACAACTTACATACTTTCAATCACAATACCTTCAATCAAAATAGGTGGACATTACTTGAAATTTGGTATAGACTACACTTAAGTTATCTTAGTGTCATGCACTTTTGTTAAAGTTGTCAAGGACTCAAAGATAGGTCACATCAATTAAACATATATGCCCTTTTAAGCACAATATGACTCAAGATAAGGGACACATTGACCAGAACTGTAATCACTGTGGGTGTGGAATAAAGATCGACACCAATATTTGAACAGTTAATTTTGGAAACACACTGGATATTTCAATACTACAGACTTCCAATTCACTCATGGTGTCAAAAACAGGCTCCTAAGAACCTAGGGAGATATGATAATTAGGTCACTCCCAGTATGACAAAAAGTTTGAGTTACATATACTCAAAGCAAGCATAGGTTGCACTATCTCAACACATTTGAGTTAGAACATATATTTTTTAATATTGAGTTTCAGATACTCAATGTAAATAAGTAATCTCACATTGGGATTTACAGTGTACAGTGCTAGATTGAACTAGTTGATTTCGCGGCGGAATAAACTCGCGTCCGTGTTTTTCCTCACAGCTTGATTATATTCTTCATTTATCACTGATTGTGTTATTTCGTTATGTTTGAGAAACTGGAAACAGTAGAAAAACAATGAGAACAAAGAATAGATTGATGGCCTTTAAACTGAGGCTTTTGATCTCAACCCAAATGATTTTATGGTCATTTTTTGTTTAAAAATTCAAAGACCAAGAGAATCATATTTTTCTTGGAAAATGGCTGAAAGGCATAAAGGCAGATTATAGCACTTTTACTTTATTTGGATAACGGTGTAGTTTAAAAATAAACTATGGGTAACACTAGATTAGCTCTAGCTCCAAAACTAGAATATGTATATTTATTTTCTTGATTGGTATAATTTATTTTACAAGTATAGCGTATTAAAATATAAACTCACGAAAGGGTAAAAGTTGATTGTTTTTTACCATCACCTTTGTATGTTGGAAATTATGAATTACCCAGATCCAATACAGAAGAAATGTAGAATTCCATATCTAAACAAAACATTCATTAAACCTTTAAAATAACCCAAAGTAAATGTTATATGCAGTGCTCTCAAGTCTCACGCAATGAGCGTGAGACACGCGCATTTCACCGACTTCCCACGCTCACACGCCACACATGCCATTTCTCACCCTGATAAATGATTAACCCTCTAGGCGCCAAAGTCGCAATATTGCGACAAGCAACATTGCTGACTTTAACGAGCCACAGCTGGAGATAGGGCCACTAATTTAATTACTACTTTACACCAGGAGATGGAGGGCATGTGTACCTTTAATCTTGGACACCTTTTTGGGTGTGTTACCAAGGAAACTTTTGGAGTATATCGGCCTTTAAGTCAGCGCCGCGAGCGGGGGACGCGAGGTGCAGCTACTGCAGTCACAGTATAAAGAAAGCGAGTTTTAGAAGATAAAACTTATGAGGCCGAGATGTCGGAGTTCCCCGCCGTAAAGTATTGGCTTAATCAGATTCTGAAGAGAAATATTTACCTCTGATCTGTTCAGTTGTCCTGGGAGAAAGTGAAACTAAAATGTCCCGCAGCAACAGCCAGTCTCGTTTCGCCATGACGCTCCAAAAGCAGCAACATTCCAGCTCTGCATCACGTTTTCCCGGTGAGAGAAAGGTATGTGTTCGGGTAGCAAAGTGGTCATCACAGCGCTAATTGTGACCGAGGTGGGAGGGATGTATAAATCAATTGATATAATAGCAGATGCGATCGAAAACAGGAGAGAAAAAAGACCGCTTATAAGCGAGTAAACAGCAGTAAAGTTCTCTACCCCGCTGCAAGTGAGGATGATTATGATGAGGTTTGCTTGACAGATGAGGAAGAGTAGAATCACCAGTGGATCAGACGATTTGATGAGCCTGTTAGTTATTTTTGGGACGGATCTGTAACATTCTGTGGCCAATATTTTCGTTCTGTTGATTTTATATAGTGAATAGAGTAACAGAGCCACATAAGAAAGGACATAAACAGATATATCCACCTGTTCTTGAAAAAAAGCCAAAAAAATGAAACATATAGATGTAGAAAATACATATATAGAAAACTCTAAAAAATAAATAAAATTATTGATGAAAAAAAGTTTTAAACAATTTTAAAAAGCAAAAAATGGTAAAAGTCATACAATCCAATAGTGCCAACACCTGATGACGTCATAATATGCAAATTAGATGTATGATTTTGCTCGTGTCACAAACTTTTGATCATACTGAAGATTTTTCTAATTTACAATGTACCTTTATCTATAACCATATTAAAGCTACAACATTTTGAACTAGTGATATCAAAATGGAATATTTTATAGAAAAACCCCTCGTGCCACGCCGTTTTACCATGAACAGTAAATGCCCACCACCGCTGTGCCCTTGTTTAGCTCATCATACAGCTGTCTTTAGTTAGCAAATCAGAACATAGAATTTCTAAACCAATCAGAAAACAGAATGTCTTGTCTCTAGCCGGGTAAGATCCAAAATAGGCAGTGCTGTCACTGGCTGACGAAACTGGACGAAGCTTGACGAAGATAGACCTGACAACCCCCCCCGCCCCCCCCCGAGCGTGCTGTACGATTTGCTGGCAGGACCCCTGCCCTGCCACAATCTCACTCCAAGCAATCTTGAAAACTTGAGAGCCCTGGTTATATGTACATAACAACCAGGATAAATGATTGCTTTTTGTATTCCATACAACAAATCTCTGTCAGGTTGGGGTTAAATGAGGACCCAGATGAAGAGCATTGTGTCAAGCTTAGACGGCTCATCTTTAATGATTAATCCAATACTCTGACTCAGGTCTGGACGTGGAGAATGAAGACAATCAAAGACTGTAAGGGTTAACGCTCTGAGCTACAAGCTAGAAGAGACTTTTACCCCGTTTTTCAACAACGATCATTTTATACCCAGAAACATCTCGAGTAGAGAAAACATATCGATATAATAAGACCCAAATGGGTCGGGTGAATACGGCCTGATATGGTGATATTTCCACTACCATCGGTGGAGGGTGAGGACATAGACGGGAACATCTTAACAACACATCCAGCAAAAAGCAGTAACAAAGTCATCATGAAAACTCAGATCATATCAAAAAATAAAGGGCTTTTGACTCACCCCACATCTCAGACATCCATTAATTCATGCCTCCAGCTGTGTTCCTCACACCAGTACTGATCTACCCAGCGATCATCCAGTCTGTCTAGAGTCCAACTCTGCAGTATTCCAGCCTGATCTAGCCGTCTCCCGCTCTCTGATGCCGCGGCTTCCCGGTCCTGCCGACTTTGCTGCTCTACTGCTACCCGGCAGGTTGCCAGCTCCAACTCGCGTGTAGAAAGAGATAAAAGCTCCGACCAGAACAGGATTCCTCTCGGCCACCTGACAGAACCCCCCCACAGCTGGTGAAGCATCAGCCGGTATGAAGCCTCCCACCAAAACAGAAACTTCTTGGACGGTCTGTTACTGTAATCGACACCACAGCAAGCCGTCTTCGTCCAGTAATTGCAGATTAACATCCAAAACCGAATAAAAACTGCAGAGGCAACTGATAGTAGAGTTCAGAAACACCAAATGACTGAAGTCTTTGTTAGTCCCAGGCTGTGAAGAGCTTCCCTTCAAGCAGAGCGGGACAGCAGACTATGGAGCAGCTATTAGGTACAGTTAGCCACCATTAGCCACCAGCGTTAGTTCCTTTTTGGAGCCAGCCCCCAGTGGATGAGGGCTGAACAGCAATTTTGGCCACTTCCTGGTTGGCTTCACTTTTTGCAAGCAGAGTTTGCCCCTTGATTGGAACCCTTACCAACCATTAACAGTTCTGGCTCCCACAGAGATGTTAGTCTTACTCAGTTAATCACCCTCATTAAAGACACAGGTCTGTCTGAACTAATCACCTGTATAAAAGACACCTATCCACAGAATCAATCAATCAAGCAGACTCCAAACTTTCCAACATGGGAAAGACCAAACAGCCTTCCAACGATGTCAGAGACACAATTGTAGACCTGTAGAAGGCTGGAATGGGCTACAAAACGATTAGCTAGAAGATGGGATAGAAGGTGACAACTGCTGTTCAATTGTTCGAAAATGGAAGGAGCACAAAATGACAATCAATTGACAAGGAAACCATTGGAAATACAGTACACCGCAATGGATTAAAATCCTGCTGAGCTCGCAAGGTCCCCCTGCTCAAGAAGGCACCTGTGCAGGTCCGTCTGAAGTTTGCCAATGAACACCTCAATGATTCAGAGAGTGACATGGGAGAAAGTGTTATGGTCAGATTTAGTTCAATTCCCTTTTATTTATACAGCGACAATTCACAACAAATGTCATCTCAGGGCACCCTACAACAAAAGTAATTTCCATAGAATTGTACAAACATTCCAATCAGTTAAAAGTTTTCTATATAAGGATCCAAGCAGATTCCATGAAGTCGTTGGCATAGGGTTGAACCCCTTTGATGGAGGCCTGCAACCACAGCAAACCATTAAGCTATCCCTCTTACTGAGCAAGCATGACTCGACAGTGGAGAGGAAAAACTTTCCTTAAACAGGAACCTCAGTACCTGGCTCAGTATAAGCGATCATCTGCCGTGACCGTCTGGGGGTCTGAGGTCACATAGAGCACCATCGGACCGATGTTCACCATCCAGCAGGGGGCACCATACTTAAGCAGGACATCGGACGAGGCAGACCCTCTATGGAGAGAGAAACACAGGAAAAAAATTAGGTTAACATTTGCAATAATAGCAGAATAAATGTATCTGGAGAGTAGTAAAACAGAAAACTAGCAGAGCGAAGAAAAGTGGTCAGTGTGTCCTCCAACAGTCTAAGCCTATAGCAGCATAACTACAGAGATACCTCAGGATAACCTAAGCGATTCTAAATATAAGCTTTATCGAAAAGGAAGGTTTTAAGCGTAGTCTTAAGAATGGAGTGTCTGCCTCACATACTAAAACTGGGAGCTGGTTCCAAATGAGAGGAGCCTGGTAACTAAAAGATCTGCCTACCATTCATTTATTGATTTGCATTGAATGGGGGGGAACCTTTTGTCTTGGAGACTGGCAAGGATGAATTTTGATTCTACGAGGCTGGTGGCAGAGAACCTTGTTCTGAGGTAGTGGCTTGAGAAGCAACAGAGGTGGACCTTGTGGCCCGGAAGGCAATGGAGCTAAACCTTGGGGTTTTGGAGGCAGCGGAGCTGAAACTTTTTGCTTGTGAGATGGCAGACCATAACCTTGTGGCTTGGAAAGCGGCAGAGCTAAACTTTAAGGTTTAAAAAACGTCAGAGCTGAGGCTTGAGGTGAGGCGTAGGCTGGCTGAGGTGACTGTTATAGCTTGGTGGTCAGCTGCACTGGAGGTGCAGTTGAGGCCGGCTGGACTGAAGCGTTTCCTGAGGCGGAGGTTGGTGGAGGGCAACCTTGTGGCGAGGCCGGCTGAGCTGTACCTTCTGTGAGGCCATTGTAAGCAGAGCTGAGCCTTGCTGTGAGGTGATGGTCGGCAGCGTTGAAGTCTGAGCTGAGGCGGAGGATGTCTGGGCCGAAGCTCAAGCTTGTGTTGAGAATGCCTGAACTGAATCTGTCTGTCTGTCCCCTAGAAAATGCTGTTTTACATTGGTCTTATTGTGACTCGAACGTTTGGTAGAGATTAAACTTTCAAAGAAGACACACCAGTAGTCAGATAGCGCAGTATGAACTTAGAGATTTTAGATAAATAAAAAATGTTGCTAATAATTAAGTCTAGAGTGTGTCCTCGATTGTGTGGATATCGGTCCCAGGAAGCTGATTTAGACAAAGTTTTAGTGTCAGTTTTGTCCCCACCATGATTTGTGCCCTCATGTTTTCTGAGAAGGTCCTTAAGGGGGAGTTAGTGCTTCTACAGAGGCTGTTTGGGAGTCAAGCAGGAGCTGTGAGTTCAACAATTTTTGTCTCTGTACTTTTGCATCTTTGAGCTGGTGGGGCAATGTTTGGACCTGTTTGTCTTTGGGAACATTCAGGGATGTTTGATTTAGATAGCTAAACAGATTAGAAATCGGGAGTCTCTGTCCACTTTTGTTATGATAATGCTAGTTGTGTTTTAGAAGGTGTTTTGCGCCACCACAATATTTTTAAATTGTTGATAAATCAATTGATCAGCACGTGTTTTTTGAGAATTTGTGAAGCATACGCACTAGGGCTGGGCAAAACGATTATTTTTGTAATCGATTAATCTAGCGATTATTTTTCAATTCGATGTTGATTCGATTATTTATTATTTACCCAATATTTAACTTGTATAGAAATTTTACATTTATTAATTTATTTATTCCAATGAAATAAACAAATTTCTTCATTTGAACATTTTAATAAAAAAACAAAAAACAAAACAAGAAGTTAAATGAAAAAAGTTTTGCACATACAAAAAAAAGAGATGAACCGGGAGAGAGGTGCTGTTCATTCCAAAAAAATGTTGGACATTTTTCTAGTTATTAGATGGCAACTTTGAAATCAACAAACTGGAGGAGCATTAAGTAAAAAAAAAAATATTCAAACAGGATGAGGTGTTATTAAACCTGATAATGAAGAGTTCGTTGTCGTTTTGCTTTTGCAAGCACTTAAACAATGTTGTATTAATGTCCACAATGGCTCCGTTTAGCAGGTAGTGCATTACCTTTAACATGTTTACTCTCTCACATTTTCGGCTTTTGCTCATAATCAGTCTGTGCGCATACCGACTCATTCTGCCAACACGGGTCACAAATGAAAACCAACAAAACAGATAGCAGTAACATACACCAGACGCAGCTGTGTATGAGTACATGCCCTCTGCGTGGGGGTGTTTGGGTGATTTATAGGGTAAAATACATAACGTTAGTAAAAAAGTTGAAAACTTACGGTGTTTAATCATTTGCTGGAACTGCTCCTGGATGCCGCTGTTTGAGGCGCTGGTGCACAGCCGTCGTGCTTTTATAAGCCATTATAACACAAAATTGCTCCCTTTATTTTAAAATAGTTCCATACCTCTGAACTGCAAGTTTGGATGGAGGTATTTTTAAGTCGACTGACTCACTCATGCTGCAACTACCGACTCCCGCCATGTTTGTTTTGAAAGTGATGACGCATCGACTCGCATTTTTTGCGTCGAAGCGTCGTTCCAGCCCTAATGCGCACCCTAGAGAATTCCTCATCATATCCTGTTGGGAGAGGTCTGCTGACAAAGATGAATGTTCAGTCCCTGTGGTTTATCCTGTAACCCTGAAATGTCCTGTTTCAATATCTCTGACCGTTGTTTGCTTGTGCTGCAAAGCCTGCATGTGAATTAAGCTTAAATTTTGGGTGCTGGTTCCTAATCGATTTTTTTCACTGTATCGTTGGGGCAGCTAAAAACATTAGTGTTGTGGCTACAGAAATTTTCAATGCCATTTCTGGAACCATCATCAATAACCAACACTTATGCTAGGGGCTTCCTCACTTGCTTTTGTGGTTTATTGCGGCCAGATTCTTCGTTGTAACCTTGGCTGACTCCAGGGACAGTCTGATTTCCTATCTACAATCTGATTTTCCCCCATTTACAAAAGAATCATCTTCTCCCTAAATTCAATCCCCACTTGTTTGTTAATTAAAAACAGCTGCTGCTCTCTGTGATCACTTAACGGGGACAGTGTGTGGATCTTCGCCCACACTGGCTGCGCCACTCCCGTCTTGGAGGACTACCCAGAGGGTGACTGTCTGGCTCATTCCACCATCATCGGAGACTTGAAATTCTCGACCAGTCAAATGCAGTCTGTCAATTAAAACGGAAACCTTTGCATTTACTTTCTTCCTTTTTCTGTCAAGTCTTGCATGGAAGATAGATGCAGGAAGTAAGGAGACGTGTTATCTCCTTCTCAAAACATTCTCTGTGGTGACACAGTAAAGGAAAAAATAAAACAACCAAGTACAAATGCCATTAGTTCTACCACACACAAAAAGCAATAAATTTGAAGACAGGTTTTATATTCGTCACTGCTTGTTACAATTGATGGTGAATCAGAAAAAAATAAAATAAAAAATGACAGCAAAAGTAAATTTTCAATTGAAAAAAAAAGTTATATGAAATTATTGCAGTTTACACATTTTATGTATATGTATGGTATGGTATGGGTAACCTTTATCAATACTGATACAGTACATAGGAAATGTAACCGATTTATTGGTGCATCCCTAATTTTGACTACTACCGAACATAGAAAGTAAAAACAGCTATAAAGAATGAAACATGTATTGTAAAAAACTCATTTTAATTAAAGATTAGAAAGGATTCCTTCAGATTTAGGAGGGTTTAATACGGACTTCATAAACAGGACGTCCTCAGAAGTAAGAATGGGTTGCTATGCCAACCCAGAACATTGGGACTTAAATCAATACATCTGACCTGACCTAGAATTATACAGTGTCATATAATCAGGTTGGCTACTATGTCATAAAGAAAATGCACACGATAGATAGATAGATAGATAGATAGATAGATAGATAATTTATCCCCAAAAAAGGGGAAATTCAATTTGTCAAGTGCTCGTATAATTAACTATCAGTATTGAAAAACACAGTATTGAAAAACGCAGAGTAGATCATTCTTAACATTACATTTCCCAAAACACAAAAGTAGAGAAAGTAAAAAAACAACAACACAGCAATTAAACATCATAACCATTTACTCGAACAGCTCTAAACAGATGACTTCTAAGTTTTGATTTAGAACAGCTCAGTGTTTTAGCAGCTTTGTTGTCATCAGGAAGTTCCAGATCTGAGGAGCATATAAAACTGAAAGCTGCTTCTCCATGTTTAGTTCTGATTCTTGGACTGATTCTTCTACTCTTCTTGATTCCCCCAGGCCTTCCACAGCATCATGTCTGCTGCTAAAAGGGAAGTTCTTGCTGATAACGTTCTCAAGACTGAAGAGATTAACTCCATCCTTGAAGACAAGATGCCAAAAGATGTAGAAATAAAGGAGGAGCCAGAAAAACAGCAGATGAGTGAGCCAACGGAGGAACCAGAACCGATCAAAGAAGAACATATTGAACTGTGGATCTCCGAAAACGAAGGACAGCTTGTAGTGAAGCAGGAAACCAACATTTCTCAGCTTACTGCTATTCATGAGGAAATACTCCATGATGAACCAAAAGGGCCGTGGGTTATAGAGGTAAAGGAGGAGCTAGAACCTGTAGAAACTAAAGATGAACCAGAAGATCCAGAACCTTTGATGATTAAAAAGGAACCAGAAACTGTGAAGATAGAAGAGAAAAGACCGTATCTCTGCTGTGATCAGGATGAAATGCCACTTGGGGTAAAGCAAGAGACGGACAGAATTACATTTACTCCTTCTCATCAACAAAAAGACAGCAATGAAACAGAACCATACAAGAACCATCTCCTCTCTGCTTATTGCCCTGAAACCGAGAACCAACATCAGCAGGGAGACGACCAGAAGGACTCAGGATCAAGTAGAGATAAAGATCTGAATAGACATCAGGACCCTAGAAATCAAAGGAACAATGTGGACAATTCAGAATTGAAAAAACATACAGTTAAGGATTTACCAGCACTTAGAAGATCCAACACAGGTGAGGAACTCTCTACCAGTGAAATGTGTGGTAAATGTAATAGAAAAAGTCAAAATGTGGCATTTCATGGAAGTAGTCACAAAGGTAAGAAGTGTTTCACTTGTGACTTGTGTGGCAAATATTTTATAAAAAAGTCTTATATTATGCAACACATTAGAATTCACACCGGTGAGAAGCCTTATTCTTGTGACTTGTGTGGCAAATCTTTTAGAAAAAAGGATCACATGACCCTTCATGTTAGAACTCACACAGGTGAGAAGCCTTATTCTTGTGACGTCTGTGATAAATCTTTTGTAGATTCCAGTTCTTTGACTAAACACAAAAGAACTCATACAGGTGCAAAGCCTTATACTTGTGACTTGTGTGGAAAATCTTTTAAAACAAAGGATCCCTTAGCATCTCATTTCAAAATTCACACAGGAGAGAAGCCTTATTGTTGTGACCTTTGCGGAAAAAACTTCAGAGTCAGAAGTAGTTTGACTCTTCACAGAAGAACTCACACAGGCGAGAAGCCTTATTCTTGTGATTTGTGTGGCAAATCTTTTACAACAAAGGTTCACTTGGCATCTCATGTTAGAATTCACACAGAAGAGAAGCCTTATTCCTGTGACTTGTGTGGCAAATCTTTTAGAATAAAGGATCAAATGACACTTCATGTTAGAACTCACACAGGTGAGAAGCCTTATTCTTGTGACTTGTGTGGGAAATCTTTTAGAAAAAAGGGTCACTTGACACGTCATGTTAGAACTCACACAGGTGAGAAGCCTTATTCCTGTGACTTGTGTGGCAAATCTTTTAGAATAAAGGATCGAATGACACTTCATGTTAGAACTCACACAGGTGAGAAGCCTTATTCTTGTGACTTGTGTGGCAAATCTTTTAGAAGAAAGGATCAAATGACACTTCATGTTAGAACGCACACAGGTGAGAAGCCTTACTCTTGTGACTTGTGTGATAAATCTTTCAAAAGCAGAAGTCATTTGACTCGTCACAACAGAACTCACAAAGAAGCCACAATGGAATCTTTTGACTCGTAAACTTAATTTGTAAATGGCTTGAATTTCTAGAGCTATTTTTGATTCACAAAACAACAAACTACACTACATTAATTAATTTATTCACGAACACATTTGATACGTTAATGGTATTCAGATCCTCTGAGCACCAACACCAAGGCAGGTGAAATTTTTTCACAAGACACAACAACTGAGTTGGAGAGAGCTGGGGTTCAAACCGGCAACCCACCAGTTCGAACTGAGCTCAGGTTGCCCTCAAAATAAGTTGAGTATCATCTCCATAAGTATGGTAGCTAATCTTATTGGTTTAATCTGGGATAGTGGGAGCATATTGATATTAAATAGGAGGGGCCCCGTGATGAAGCCCTGGGGGAGCCCATATGTGATTTCTGTCTGTTCTGATGAAAAGTTTTCTTTTGAAACAAAGAAGTCCCTGCTCTTTAAGCTTGTTTCACATAGCAGGATTTTACAAGTGTTTCAAGAGCTTCACACCACAGACACAGTGATTTAAAAAAATCTGTGATATTCCTGTTTAGCTCCTACCATGTTTGGTGTGCGGCCACACTGCAACGGAGAGACACCACACAAGAACTGACCTTACTCACAAACACTGTTTCCTCTAACATGCGTCTGCACAATTGCACACTGCTGACATGGTCAATGCGCACAGATAATCTGCGCTGAACGTACACACCAAAAAAATCCAACCTGAAATTAAGATAAATAATTCATTCTGTGCTACTTTGCAGGGACTCAATGAGAATATTTGCCCATATACAGTTCCAGCGTTCCTACTGGACCAGTTCCATGAAGACACACACACCTGTACCAGTTATCAGTTAAAGCAGCAGGCGCTGCCCAACATCTGTGTTTGGCGCACCACGGGCTCTATGGAGCGCATCTAACCGGGCGCACTAGGATGTACGGACTGGCGACCTGTCCAAGGTGCACCACGTCTCTCACCCTATAAATGCTGGAGAAATGCACCAGACCCCCGCGGCCCTTCAAGTAGAAACGTGATAAATAATGGATGGAATTTATTTACCTGGACTCCGCGCATAGAGTTGGAAATAAGTAAAAATATATTTTTTAAATCTGCGCGTCACGTAAAGTTGTCAGAGGGAGGAAACTAATCTGTAAAAATGACGGAGAGCCTTCAGATTTTTCCATCACCGTTCTAAAACAACAATGTGTGTGTGTGTGTGTGTTTGTGTGGTAGGCATGGATATTTTTTATTATCTAGATTAATCTCACTGTAATATTGGAATTAATAAAAATTGCTTAATTTGAATTCTGCCGAAGGCATTCAGAATATGTGTGCTACCCAAAAGGTAAGTCTATGAGAATGGGTTCCTCAAGCCAGATTCCGCATTAGACCAGGGCAGTGTTTCCCTTTTACAAAGGCGTTACCATGCCACTCTGCCACGGGAGAAATTCCAGCGCCTACAAAATGCAAACCTGTAGGCTGCGTAGTTTGCGTAGCAAGTACATAAATTAACATCTACGTACGCTGGTACTACTTGCCCCTCTTCCAAAAAAAAGCTGTGAGCTCTGTGCTAAATGTGCAGTACACACGTCTGACAACACGATGCAGCAGCACAGTGAAGCAATTTCAGCCAATCATTTTGGAAAAGCGGCCAATGAGTCTACCGAATTTAGCTTCTGTGAGCCCCCCCACCCCACCCCACACTTCATCCTGCTGTCTGTCTCACTCTGCTTCCTTCCATCCTCCGTCCTTCACTTGCAGCTCCTGGCGCAAAAATGCAGACTGCGTTTGCGGACTTTCTGCTTCTTAAAAATGCATTTTCCCTTCAGCAAACCTGGCAACTTTGCTGCATCCAAGTCAGCGCATCACATTAGATGTGGCAGTTTCACAGTTGACAAACACGCAGGTCCGAAGACTGCTTTGCGCCCCCTACAGGACGATTTTGCATGGTATACATCCACAGTAAAATATCAATTTGAAAGTCATCAAAGCTTGCATGATATAAACCCAGCTCCAAACGTAACTTTGAAAATGGATTAAAGGCGCTAATTTTTTTTATCGCCTAGTAAGAGTGACACATTGACGTAGCACGTTATCGGCCCACCCCTTATATTTATGCATACTATTTCACAGCCCATTGATTGTGAAAGACAACGGAACACTCACTGTCTGCAATATAAATTAAAAAGTCAATAAAACACTTTAAATGTTTATTGAACTTCAAATATTAGACAATATAAAAACAAACACAAAACAGTAACGAGTGACGAGTTCAAATGGTTTCAGAACGATAGAAAATAAAACAGAGTATCATGTTAATGCCGATAATGCCCCACACCTAGCAATTACAGATTTATTGATTGACATCTGGAATGTTAATTTTTACTGGGAATAATTGATTTAAAAATATCACCAATGCATATCCATTCTACTTATTAAATGTAAAAATTGATTGCCATATTTTCAACCTATGCAGGGTGGCTGTCCTCAGAAAGCTAAAGCTTAGTCGGTAGCAATGCCTGGTTCAAATACGATTACAGTGAAAATTTTCAACCTGGAGAGGACACTCGACGAACGCTTTTTGGTACAAAATTAATGTTTTTTACCGAAATGTACTAAAATTCCAAAAATAACGAACAGATATGTAAATAACACTTGTGTATTCCATTTTATCAGTAAAAACAAAAGTTAATTTGGGGGAGAGTTGCACTTTAAAAACTCTACTGATTGATTAAAATATCGAGGCCGCAAAAGTAGGAGCTTAATCTGGTTATGATTTCATCTATTTATTTATTTATTTACGGAATTCAGATATTTTCTCAACACTGATTTTGAATTGAGATTACATTGGTATTGGGTTTGATACTGAAGTTCAGATTTACTGTCTAATTGTCAGAATCTTCATTGGAAAAAGTTGGAAAATTAATGAGATTTAAAGACGCTGAACATCATAGTTACATTTAAAACCATCCGTATTTTTCTGTTGTATGTTCTCCTTGCGTAGTTTAGACTAACAGTTTGTGACACATTTAGCCTAGACAGCAATACACATTTTTATCTTTAAATTATTTCTAAGTAGAAAATATACATTGTATACTCTCTGATCCGTTTAAATATGATTTATGAAATACTCCTCCTTGCTGAAAAGCGCTATAAAACCAGGATCTCATGGCAGTCAATGTTTCTCTTTGTACAACCAATTTCCCAATTCAGTACAGATCTTGCAACATTTCTAAATCTAGCCCTAGCTACAATATAAGAAAAATATTTATCCTGCTTTACATTACAATAAATGGTCGTTTTTAAAAAAAACGTTTTTACAAAAAAAATTCTATGTAAATAGTAGTCCTCTGAGAAACTGAATTTCCATCAGATTTCAACAGTAATCATCAAAATTAGCTTGAATAAATGACTAATGTTCACAATTTATACAATTTATTTCGACTTGCTGAAATAAATAATCTTCCTGTGCCATTAACATCTACGCATGATCAATCAGGTCAGGATCCAACATAGAAATCACGTCTTTTGCTTGTTGGGTTATTGTTCCCACTCCTGAACAAAAAGCCAGGAGGATTGTACATCTGAGAGACGGATCAAAGTCTGAGGACCAGCCCTCTGGATGTTATGGTGCAAAAATCTCCTAGTGTAAATCTGTTTCTCAAAGTAATATTACTATTTTTTTTTTACTGTTGGGTTTTCGTACTGATGCTTTATTCTGTTCAGAGTTGTTCTTATTTTCAAATGTTTTTGTGAAACGTTGGCCATCTGCAAAGTTCTCTAAAGCTGTACTTTGTTCATACAGTGATGTTTTTGTGTTTTAAATGATTTTTGTTATACTTTTTCACTTATATAAGATGTCTTAAAACATTAAAAATATTACCCTGTATATATAAACCCCTCTGCTTTCTTATTTTAAGAGACTTTTAAAGTTACTATTTGTGAAATGTTGCTTTGATTGAAGGCTTACGTTTTTTATTGTTTGAATTTATGAACATTTTAAATTGTTTAGACATTTTCTGTCAGTCTTCCAGAGACGTCCCCAAATGGCTTCAAGTGCCATCCTGAACAAAATGCTGTCCACCACTGCAATTTTCTTCTTCTTCATTAGTACTAACATTTGTGTAGTATTAACATGGTGCAACATTCTCTTTTATATTTAAGTGTCAAAATCTTTTAAAAGCTTATCAAAAAATGTATTGAATGTAATAAAAAATTCAAGTTGCAAATAAATTTGATTTAATTAATATAATATTTAGTGTAGTAGTAGAAGCCTTTGTTCTGGACACTTTGTGTCCTCATGTTTATTATTTCTTTTTAATATACAGATCTTTCGGAAAGTAAAATCTTGTCTGAGGCTAAATCATCTGGAGCATGGGTGTCTAGCTCCAGTCCTCCAGAACTGCTGTCCTGCCAGTTTTAGATGAGTCTTTGCTCCAACAGCTGATTCTAAAGGTTCGACTCCTCAGCATGGCTCTACAGGGTCTGTTAATGAGCCATGATTTGATTCAGTTGCTGAACCAGGGAGAGGCGTAAAACATGCGGGATACCACCTCTTAAGGATTTACTTTGGACACTAGAGGAAAATACGCGTTTATAGCAAGAAGCGGAACTAAAGGGAACACAACTGTTTCCGCCATCGGTGTCCGTGTGCGAACCCCCCAAAAAAGTAAACATAGGGTGTTTCTCAATGTCAAGGCACTGCCTGGGTAGGCGAGGCGTCTTGCTTACGAGGACACTGTCCTTCCTTGGTACAAAAATTGGTTTGGAAAAGACTTGCCTTACGTGACCGCGGCGTCCGGCTTACCTGCTCTGTTTACGTCCCGCCCATCGTATTAGCATTGTAGCGTAGTAATATTACTTCAACAATGGAACTGGAAATGTATAACGAGAGTTTTACTTTTTTTTTATATGTTGATTAAATCAAATTTGCAAACGAATTTGTACCTGGTAGCCACCGAAGCTGCAGCTACTAAGCAACTAACCAACCATATACACTACCGTTCAAAAGTTTGGGGTCACCCAAACAATTTTGTGTTTTCCATGAAAAGTCACACTTATTCACCACCATACGTTGTGAAATGAATAAAAAATAGAGTCAAGACATTGACAAGGTTAGAAATAATGATTTTTATTTGAAATAAGATTGTTTTTACATCAAACTTTGCTTTCATCAAAGAATCCTCCATTTGCAGCAATTACAGCATTGCAGACCTTTGGCATTCTAGCTGTTAATTTGTTGAGGTAATCTGGAGAAATTGCACCCCACGCTTCTAGAAGCAGCTCCCACAATTTGGATTGGTTGGATGGGCACTTCTTGCGTACCATACGGTCAAGCTGCTCCCACAACAGCTCAACGGGGTTCAAATCTGGTGACTGCGCTGGCCACTCCATTACCGATAGAATACCAGCTGCCTGCTTCTTCTCTAAATAGTTCTTGCACAATTTCGAGGTGTGTTTTGGGTCATTGTCCTGTTGTAGGATGAAATTGGCTCCAATCAAGCGCTGTCCACTGGGTATGGCATGGCGTTGCAAAATGGAGTGATAGCCTTCCTTATTCAGAATCCCTTTTACCCTGTACAAATCTCCCACCTTACCAGCACCAAAGCAACCCCAGACCATCACATTACCTCCACCATGCTTAACAGATGGCGTCAGGCATTCTTCCAGCATCTTTTCAGTTGTTCTGCGTCTCACAAACGTTCTTCTTTGTGATCCAAACACCTCAAACTTGGATTCATCCGTCCACAGCACTTTTTTCCAGTCTTCCTCTGTCCAATGTCTGTGTTCTTTTGCCCATCTTAATCTTTTTCTTTTATTGGCCAGTCTCAGATATGGCTTTTTCTTTGCCACTCTGCCCTGAAGCCCAGAATCCCGCAGCCGCCTCTTCACTGTAGATGTTGACACTGGTGTTTTGCGGGTACTATTTAATGAAGATGCCAGTTGGGGACCTGTGAGGCGTCTGTTTCTCAAACTAGAGACTCTAATGTACTTATCTTCTTGCTCAGTTGTGCAACGCGGCCTCCCACTTCTTTTTCTACTCTGGTTAGAGCCTGTTTGTGCTGTCCTCTGAAGGGAGTAGTACACACCGTTGTAGGAAATCTTCAATTTCTTAGCAATTTCTCGCATGGAATAGCCTTCATTTCTAAGAACAAGAATAGACTGTCGAGTTTCAGATGAAAGTTCTCTTTTTCTGGCCATTTTGAGCGTTTAATTGACCCCACAAATGTGATGCTCCAGAAACTCAATCTGCTCAAAGGAAGGTCAGTTTTGTAGCTTCTGTACCGAGCTAAACTGTTTTCAGATGTGTGAACATGATTGCACAAGGGTTTTCTAATCATCAATTAGCCTTCTGAGCCAATGAGCAAACACATTGTACCATTAGAACACTGGAGTGATAGTTGCTGGAAATGGGCCTCTATACACCTATGTAGATATTGCACCAAAAACCAGACATTTGCAGCTAGAATAGTCATTTACCACATTAGCAATGTATAGTGTGTGTTTCTTTAAAGTTAAGACTAGTTTAAAGTTATCTTCATTGAAAAGTACAGTGCTTTTCCTTAAAAAATAAGGACATTTCAATGTGACCCCAAACTTTTGAACGGTAGTGTATAACTGCTTTGGATCTAAAAAATAATAATAAAAACAATAAAAAAACATTTTAGATATAAGCTCGATGGTTAAAATTAGTTGACTTACATTAAAAATAGATATTTACTCCCGAAGTAGCTGCTGCCGGCTCCTACCGCGCTGCATTCTCGGAAATTTTTGACGGAGAGAAGGCATCAAGGCACGTCTGGTGTATCCTTGGTCAGCTAGCTAAACGGCTAACAAACGGAGGACAGATTCCTCGGTAGAACATGAACATTGGAACACGCCTTGGCGGTCCCTTTTTTTTACATACGCCTGGTAAGTTTCTTATCTCTCATACTTGGAGTACGCACAGCTGGACGCAATCTCCTCTTTATAAATCAGACTCTTGGTAGAAATTGGCTCAGCTGTGTTTGGATCATATCCCACCTCCTACTTTCTGCCATAAACGGTCAATGCAAAGTGTCTAATGAATATGCTGCAGCGACTTAAGACGACTAATATGGGGCGTTTCACGGGTAACCATGGCAACTGAGAGGCGGAGATAGACACAGCTGCAGGCATGCGGAGGCAGAGAAAACTGTTTTATTTCAATCAATCAATGTTGATCTATATAGAGCTTTACTGAGCCAAAGGCTTCACATAAAAAGACAAAAATATAGTTACAAACAATGTGTTAGAAGACAAGAGTAAAAAGTAAAAACTTAAAAATAGCCTGGCAAAAAGGTGCGCTTCAAAACTACTTTTAAAAAGTATTATCCATGCAAAATATTGATTTTGGGGTCCTAAAAATAAATGGAAGAGCTGCAGGTGACACGGCGTTGATGCAGCAGTGTGCCTGACATATAAAAAAGAATCTTTATTGAGTTCCAGTGCATCCATTGTGCAGAATTATGCTGGGACGCTGGAGCATATTTGTTCTTCATACATGCACCAAAACATGCAATTGCTATAAAATCTGAAGACATATATATTAACATAATTCTTAAATGCGACATATTTTTTATCAAATTTTCATATTTATTCTCAGTTCCTATAGATAGGACGGGGAGAAGTTTATGTATTGGTGGTGTTCGTCTGTGTGTGCAATGCTCTAGAAGTCTGAAAATGTGGCTTAAATTCACAATTTTGGTATCCGTCCTGCTGCGTTGTTAGTGTCCTCCCTGTCCAAAAAGTGCGTAAGCAAGATCCTTAGTGTGCTTAAAGTTGCACACATTTTTCCGCCACGTTCTTTTTCTATAAATCCCAAACTTTGCATATAAAGTTGCTTATATAGTTTTCAGACCCCATTTTGTGCGTAAGCAAGCTTTTTTAAATGAGACCCCAGGTTGTTGTTCTTTAAAGGGGATTTAATAACTGCATTTTTTAAACCTGGGGGGGGGGGGACACCTAACAGGACGGAGGAGTTAACGTTGTGAATTAGATCAGGCCCAATGACTGGGAAAACTTTCTATTGTCATGATTCTCTTTAAGATATTGAGGCAGCAAGAGTAGGAGCTTTATTATGATTTCACAGACATTTTCTCTACATTGATTGGAGATGACATTGGTAGTGGGTTTGATACTGAAGTTGATTAACTGTCAGAATCTTTTCAGGGAAAAAGTTGCCAAATTTATGCAATTTAAATATTTAATTATGCAAATTCATAATTACATTCGGAGGGTTTACACCTCCGCGGCGTCCATTAATTTGTGATAATGGACACTTCGTCGTGCATTATCCGTTACATGTTACAACTTGTTTGCTGTTTGAATTTGTTATGAAAATTCCAAATTGTTGTTTAGATATAATTTTCTTTCAGTCTTCCAGAGACGCCCCTAAATGGGGTCTAGTTCCACTCTGAACAAAATGCTGTCCACCACTGCAATTTTCTTTTCATTTATACCAACATTTGTTTACTAATAACATGGTGCAGCATTCTCTTTTATATTTAAGTGTAAAAATCTTTTAAAAGCCGATTAATTTACCCAGACCACACCCCCTATGAGCTGGCTCAGCTCTCCAAGGACGCAAATTACATCATAGGCGAATAGACTGTGGGATTGAGCTGTGTGGAGTTCATAGGCTACTGACTACTGATACACACACATGCACACACTTTCCTTATCATCACTGCTCCACCTGTACCCCCAATCTTTCCTGCCCACTACAGGAAACAGTTAGACGGTGCGCATCTGTTGCAGCACGTCAGCTGTTGACTACCCCCCTCCTATCCCTTCTGTTGTGTCATTGCTAATGTCTGCATCCATCCATCCATCAGCTTCGGCTTATCCGGGGTCGGGTTGCGGGAGCAGTAACCTAAGCAAAGAGACCCAGACCTCCCTCTCCCCGGCCTCTTAGGCCAGCTCCTCGGGAGGAATCCCGAGGCTTTCCCAGGCAAGCCGGGGGACATAGTCCCTCCAGCGAGTCCTGGGTCTTCCCCTGGGCCTCCTCCTGGTGGGACGTGCCCAGAACACCTCACGAGGGAGGCGTCCAGGAGGCGTCGTGACCAGATGCCCAAGCCACCTCAACTGGCTCCTATCGATGTGGAGGAGCAGCGGCTCTACTCTGAGCCCCCTCCGGATGGCTGAGCTTCTCACCCTATCTCTAAGGGAGAGCCCAGCCACTCTAGGGAGGAAACTAATTTCAGCCGCCTGTATCCGTGATCTTGTTCTTTCGGTCACCACCCAGCGTTCGTGACCATAGATGAGGGTAGGAACTTAGATCGCCCGGCCTTTCGGCTCAGCTCTCTCTTCACCACGACAGACCAGTACAGCGCCCGCATAACTGCAGACGCCTTACCAATCCGTCCATCGATCTCCCGCTCCGTTTTTTCCTCATTCGTGAACAAGACCCCCAGATACCTAAACTCCCCCACTTGAGGAAGGACCTCATCCCCGACCGGGAGAAGGCACTCTACCCTTTTCCAGCTCAAGACCATGGTTTCGGATTTGGAGGTGCTGATCCTCATCCCACCCGCTTCACACTCGGCTGCGAACCGCTCCAGCGAAAGCTGTAGATCACATTCAGATGAAGCCAACAGGACCACATCATCTGCAAAAAGTAGAGACCCAATCCTGAGGCCACCAAAACGGATCCCCTCAAAAACCTTGGCTGTGCCTAGAAATCCTTTCCATAAATGTTATGAACAGGATCGGTGACAATTCAATTCAGTTTATTTATATAGCGCCATTTCACAACAGATGTCATCTCAAGGCACTTTACAAAAAGAGTTATTACAATACAATGTTTAGTGTAGAAATTACAGAACCACAGAAGATTGCGTCGTGTAATTCTCAGCAATCCCTCATACTGAGCAAGCATGCAGCGACAGTGGGAAGGAAAAACTCCCTTTTAACAGGAAGAAACCTCCGGCAGAACCAGGCTCAGCACAAGCGGTTATCTGCCGCGACCGTCTGTGGCTTGGAGAATACATAACAGAGACACAGAAAGAGCAATAGAACTGATGCACAAGTTTGTTGCAGGACGTGGAGAATTTTCCGTCACTGCAATGCCATCTTAGTCAGGGTCGTCAAGCAGGGCTAATCCGGAGCACCTACTATAATAGAAAACAGGTTAGTGCTTGAATTGACAGCACATCATGCAGTTGGGGAGAAGTAGGAGAGAAAGTAGGAACAGACCCTAATAATGTCCTCCAACAGCCTAGCCTAAAGCAGCATAGCTACTAACATTAACCTGTCTCCTAGCTACTAGGAGACCTGGCTACCAACACTCTGTCTGAGTCCTCCTGACCCGTGGACGGTGTAGGGCCGGTAACGGCCCCCGTCATGCCGGGGTCTTCTCGGAGTCGGGTGACAGTGGGCAACCTTGGCGGAGTCCAACTCTCACTGGAAACAAGTCCGACTTACTCCCGGCAATGCGAACCAAACTCTGACACCGGTCATACAAGGACCTAACAGCCCGTATCAAAGGGCCTGGTACCCTTCTCCAAGTCCACAAAGCACGTGTAGACCGGTTGGGCGAACTCCCACACTCCCTCCAGTACCCTGCTGAGGGTGTAGAGCTGGTCCAGTGTTCCACGGCCAGGACGAAAACCGCATTGTTCCTCCTGAATCCGAGGTTCGACTATCCGTTGGACCCTCCTCTCCAGAACTCCCGACTAGACCTTACCAGGAAGGCTCAGAAGTGTGATCCCCCTGTAGTTGGAACACACTCTGCACTCTACATGTCTGCATATGTGCCTAAATGTTTAGGTGTGGGTTTTTTCTATTAGCTGTATTCTGACTCTGGATTAAGGAATCAAAACACAGCTGAGCGTTTTGGGGTTTTTTTCTCCCCCCACCATGGACCCCTCCCTCCCTGACGTTTATCTGATTCTGTCTGCATACACGGGAGCAATGCTCTGGCGGCTGCCAGCCCTTCAGTGACCTGGATCTGTTTGTTTTGTTTGTTTGTAATGATCTTGGACAGGTTGTACTGTAAACTGAAATTTCCCCTTGGGCATCAATTAAGTATCTTTGAATTGAATGGCTCTACAGGGCCTGTTAATGAGCCATGGTTTGATTCAAGTGTTGAACCGGGTAGAGACGAAAAACAAGTTCAAGTTCAATTTATTTATATAGTACATTTAAACACAACAACATTGACCAAAGTGCTTTACAGAACATGTAAGAAATCAAACAAAGATGCAAACTAAAACTAAAGTAAAAAAACTCCCCCACCCAGTAATTGGCATACTGTATTGAAAGCCAGTGAATACAGATGAGTTTAAAAGAACAAAAAACAAATTTTTTTAATTGACAGTTGGAGCCTGTCTGACGTGTAGAGGTAGGTTGTTCAACAGTTTGGGGTCTACCACTTTGAATGCTCGATCACCTCTGTTAACCAGCCTGGACCTTGGTACTGATAAAAGCAAATGATAATTTGATCTTCGTGGCCAAAAGCTTTGAAAATGACAAAAATATTAGTTTTCACAAAGTTTGCTGCTAAACTGCTTTTAGATCTTTGTTTCTGTGACGTACTGAAATATAATTAAAAGCACTTCATACGTTTCAAAGGCTTTTATCGACAATTACATGACATTTATGCAAAGAGTCAGTATTTGCAGTGTTGGCCCTTCTTTTTCAGGACCTCTGCAATTTGACTGGGCATTCTCTCAATCAACTTCTGGGCCAAATCCTGACTGATAACAACCCATTCTTTCATAATCACTTCTTGGCGTTTGTCAGAATTAGTGGGTTTTTGTTTGTCCACACGCCTCTTATGGATTGACCACAAGTTCTCAATGGGATTAAGATCTGGGGAGTTTCCAGGCCATGTACCCAAAATTTCAACGTTTTGCTCCCTGAGCCACTTAGTTATCACTTTTGCCTTATGGCACGGTGCTCCATGGTGCTAGAAAAGGCTTTGTTCTTCCCCAAACTGTTGTATTATTGGAAGAAGTTGCTGTTAGAGGGTGTTTTGGTACCATTCTTTATTCATGTCTGTGTTTTTGGGGCTAAATTGCAAGTGAGCCCACTCCCTTGGATGAGTAGCAACCCCACACATGAATGGTCTCAGGATGCTTTACTGTTGGCATGACACAGGACTTATGGTAGCGCTCACCTTTTTTTTCACCGGACAAGCCTTTTTCCAGATGCCCCAAACAACCAGAAAGATGCATCATGGGAGAATCTGACTTTGCCCCAGTCCTCAGCAGTCCATTCACCAAACTTTCTGCAGAACATCAATCTGTCCCTGATGTTTTTTTTTTGAAAAGAAGTGGCTTCTTTGCTGCCCTTCTTGACACCAGGCCATCTCCCAAAAGTCTTCGCCTCACTGTGCGTGCAGATGCGCTCACACCTGCCTGCTTCCATTCCTGAGCAAGCTCTGCACTGGTGTCACTCCAATCCTTCAGCTGAATCCTCTTTAGGAGACGATCCTGTCGCTTGCTGGACGTTCTTGGACGCCCTGAAGCCTTCTTAACAAGAATTGAACCTGTTTCCTTGAATTTCTTAAAAATCTTATAAATTGTTGATTTGATTTTGGTTGCATGCATTTCTTTGCAGGTCACCATGGTTAACATTAGAAGATCACTGATTTCAAGCATCACCCTCCTTTTAACATGTCAAGTCTGCCATTCTAACCTAATCAGCCTGACATAATGATCTCCAGCCTTATGCTCGTCAACATTCTCACCTGAGTTAACGAGACGATTTCTGAAATGATCTCAGCAGGTCCTTTAATGACAGCAATGAAATGCAGAGGAATTTTCATTGCAAAGAAGGACTATGCAATTCATCTGATCAGTGTTCATAACATTCTGGAGTATATGCAAAATTATTGTAAAAACTTAAGCAGCAACTTTTCCAATTTCTATTATTTATGTAATTCTCAAAACTTTTGGCCACGACTGTAGAAGGTGTATAAGGTTGCAGGAGCTCAGATACATACACTAGAGCCTGTCCATTCAGGGCTTTATAAGTCATCATAAAATTTTTACATTAATCCTGTAGTAACCAAGAAGCCAGTAAAGAGAGGCGAGCACCGGGATAATGTGCTCACGATTGACTCCAACATATAAAGAGTTATGATAGTCAAGCTGAGACGTTATAGAAGCGCAAGTTTTTAAAGGAATTTAATTATTTCACTTTTGATAAAAGCCTCAATTTAAAGAACGACCGCAGTACAAGGGAAGGAGAAACTGTTGTCAAATATGACCCCCAATTTTTTTTTACATGCGACTTAATAGAAGATTTGAGTCCATGCATGTCAAAAAGGGAAGTGTTAAGATTGCTTGTTGGTCCAAACATGATCACTTCAGTTTTATTCTCATTCAAATTTAAGAAGTTTGTATCCATCCATGCTTTAACTTCATCAAGACACTGGAATAATAGGAGGAAATCACCTTTGAAGGATTTACTTAGGAAACTCTGGCGGAAAAAGAAAAATACGCGTTAAAAGCTGGAGGCGGGGTCTTCCGGCAAGATGGCGCTCTGAGCAGCATGTCCGGCTAGAAGCTCTTACTATTTCCCTCGAAATTGCAAAGTTAATAGCCCTTTTTACTCTCACTTAGTTTGCTAAAACTTTGTAGATTGAGTAGTGAAGTCGTCTTCTTCATTTATGAGTTTAACGGATCACGCTTACTGTGTGGAAATGTCGAGTGAGAAGTCCGTGAGTGGAAGCAAACGTGCTGCTCCACCAACTACTCCTAGCAAGCTTCAGCTGCAGACTAAGAAGAAAAATAAGGCGGAAGAGGAAAATCCAGCAGAAGTTGAGGACTGCACTCTGATAAAGATTCTGAATGCGGTAACCAATCTGTCTGAAAGATTTGATATTCAAGAAAATAAAATGGAAGGGTTTGCTGCCAGGATGGAGGAACAGCATAGCATGTTATCGGTGCTAAAAGAAGAAGTCTCTGTGAATAAGAAGAAAACAGAAATGCTTGAAAGTCAACTGGTAAAACTTCAAGACGAGTTGCTTGCAACAAAAGAAAAGTATAAGGAACGAGAGAGATATAAAAGGAGGTGGAATCTGCGACTTAAGGGAATCGGAGAAAAAGATAATGAAGACATCAAAAGCATCGTAACTGATATTCTGTCCAAAATTGCTCCTGGGGTCCCGTGGAATTTTCAGGATATGGTGGACACTGTTCATCGTATTGGGAAAAAAGATTCTCTCCACACAAGGCAAGTGATTATCCAGTTTGTGAAGAGAGAGTGCAGAGACCTCATCTGGAAGCTTTCGAAAAACTGTGAAGTTTGCAAGAAAAACGGTTTAAGATTTGCGGAAGATTTGATTCAAGAAGACAGAGAAGCGAGGAGGTTGTTGTGGCCGAAGATTAAGGAGGCACGAGAGAAGAACAAGAGGGCGTACTTCAGAGGACCGTTCGCATTTATAGAAAACACCCAGATTTTCCCCTGAAGAGGACAGCGGTGGCTTTCTGAGTGAGTTGTGATGATGTTTAGAGGGTCAGTTCTACCTTTCTTCACTTAGCTAGGCTTTGGTGAATCTTTACATTCCTGTTGTATCTAATTTAGCTTTTTTGTTGTCTTCTATGTTTATAAGTTCAAGATTATCCTTTATTTCTTTAAACACAAGAGGACTTAAAGACATTACAAAAAGAAAGGCATTATTTTTACTTTGTGAGGAACAAAAGGCACAAATTATTTTTCTTCAAGAGACTCATTCAAATGAAGAAGACAAGTCATTTTGGAAGAATCAATGGGGGGACATTGTTCTCTTTAGTCATGGATCCAACAAATCTGCAGGTGTGATGATTTGTTTAAATAACTGTCCGGGTAAGATTATTGAATATAAATCAGACTCAAAGGGACATTGGATTATTGCTATTTTGAATTTTGATGGTGGTTTTTGGATTGTTTGTAACATTTACGGATATAATTTGGTAACAGAAAACAAAATAATCTTAAACGAAATTACAAAAATTATTGGAGAATATAAACTTAAATATCCAACAGATAATATTTTGGTTGGGGGTGACTTTAACAGGGTACCTGATGAATGGATGGATAGATTTCCCACTAAATTCTCTACACATTCATATAATCCAATATTAAGTAGTTTTTGTTAAAACAACTCTCTGTCAGATGCTTGGAGACTTATTAACCCGCATATTAGAAAATTTTCATGGATACGTACAAATGGCAGTAATAAATCAAGAATTGATTTATGGCTAGTATCTCAAAAAATTTTAGACCTTATTTCTCATGCTCAAATATCGGCTGCCCCTGTTACGGATCACTGTGTTGTTTCTATAAACGTAACCCCTAAAACAGTAAATATAAGTAGAAATAGGTACTGGAAGTTTAATGCGTTATTTTTGAATGATGAAGTATACTGTACAATGATTAAGAAACTTTTATTTTCTGTCAAAGAAAATCTTTATCTTTACTCTGCAGGAAAGAGATGGGAATACTTCAAATACGAAGTTAGAAAATTTTCTATTAGTTATAGTAAAGAAAGAGGGAAAAAAAATAAAGAAACAGAAAGACAATTGTTAAGAGATTTGAATAAGATTTGTGGAGTTTGTACTCTTTCAGATAGTAATAGAGAAGAATTTTTAAAACTACAATCAAAACTAGATGAGCTTTATTTAAAAAAGGCTCAAGGATCCTTAATTCGCTCAAGAGCAAAATGGATAGAAGATGGAGAGAAGAATAGCTCATACTTCAGTAAATTGGAGAAAAATAGACAAAAAATGCGATTCACTAAATATTAATGGTAGGGTAATTGAAGATCAAAAAGAAATTTCAATCAGTATATATAAGTTTTATCGTCAATTATACTCTTCTCACTTCAAAGAATTAGATTTAAAACAGTTCTTCAACTGTATTGAAAAGTTTATCCCCAAGATTAACCTAGAATTTAAAAAAGAATGTGATATGGATTTGAATATTTCTGAACTCGATAAGGTTATTCAGAAAATGGCACTTGGCAAATCTCCTGGCCAGGATGGTCTAACCACAAATTTTTATAAATTTTTCTGGAAGGATATCAGAGAACTTCTATTTGAAGTTTTAGAAGAATGTATACGGAATAATTCACTGCTAACCACGATGAAACAAGGAATAATAATATTGATTCCTAAACCCAACAAAGATAAATCTATCATTGATAATTTAAGACCTATTACGTTATTGAATGTGGATTATAAATTATTCACTCATGCACTGGCTAACAGACTCAAAAGTGGCATTAATGATTTCATTAGTGAATCTCAATCTGGTTTTCTTCCAAATAGGCTTATTCATAACAACATTCGGCTGATACTTGATTTGTTAGATTATGGAAATTTAATAGAAGATGATGGTGCTATACTATTTTTAGATTTTTTCAAAGCCTTTGATAGTCTCGAACATCAGTTTATTATAAAGTCACTTCAACACTTTGGTTTTGGTAAAAAATTCATCGATATTATTACATTCTTATATAAAGATTTATCGAGTGCTGTTCTTCTTTCATCGGGAACGACAACCAGATTTCCAGTTAATAGAGGAATTAGACAAGGTGATCCTATTAGTCCACTGCTCTTTATTATAGCAACAGAAATGCTAACTTTACTAATTCAAAATGAGCAATCAATTAAACCGTTAACAGTGGCAGGACATTCACTTAAAATAATTCAGCTAGCAGATGACACTGCATTAATGTTAAATAGTACGAAGGAAATTCCTAATGCCATGAAGGTGCTGTCTCTGTTCTCACAAGCCTCAGGTTTAAGATTGAACACTAACAAATGTGAAATCTTAACTATTCATGATATTGATGATTCTCATATTTGCAGTATCCCTATTAAAAATGAAATTAAGTATTTGGGCATGAAGATTAATAAAAACTTTAAAGAGAGAGTTGATAACAATATTCAACCGATAATTGATAAAAATCAAAAGATTCTAAGTAGTTGGCTCCAAAGAAATATATCAATTTTTGGAAGAATTCTTCTAACAAAAATGGAGAGTATTTCTAGATTAATCTATCCTGCATTTTCAATAGATATCCCTGAACAATTTATTAAGAAAATAAATAAAATACAATATGACTTTATTTGGAATAATAAACAACATGTGATTAGAAAAAATGATCTAGTAAAACCTGTGGATGAAGGGGGTTTGAATGTTATTGATTTTAATGTAATGAATGGGGTTATTAAATTACAATGGCTAAAAAAAATTTTAATTAAGAAAAATTCATTCTGGTTCAGTATTCCTACATTTCTTTTTGAAAAGATTGGAGGTATAGATTTTCTGTTAAAATGTGATTTTGATCCTCTTAAATTACCCATCAAACTTTCTAACTATCATAAACAAGTTTTGCTCTACTGGAAAATGATATACTCACATAACTTTAGCCCACATTCCTCCTCTATATGGAATAACAGATTTGTTCTATATAAACGAAAATCTATATATTATAAAAGTTGGATGGACAAAGGGGTTTGGGCTATAGTTCAGTTGATGGACAGTAATGGTAGGTTCATGGAGCATAATGATTTTAATATTAAATATAATCTAGACTGTTCCTTAACGGAATTTTCTAGAGTTATAAAGGCTGTTTCTCCAGCTATTAGTCAGATGATCAGTCAAAGTATCCTACATAGATCAATTACTCCTAAACTCCCTAATTAATTCATAGATGACTTGTGTTTTACAGACCCTAAATGTAATAATTCCTTCCTAAGAAGAGTCTTGTCAGACAAGCTTTTCCCTATTCCTGTCAGAAGGAAAATTCTTTGTCCGATTCTCTCAAACATAGATACCAAATTCATAAGAACAGGTTTTCTTTCTTATCCCCTTCTCCCCAAAATGAAGGAAATCCACTTTAAAACGATTAATAATATATATCCATGTAAGGAATTATTGCATATCAGATTTAACATACAAGATAATTTATGTCCTTTATGTAATGATGATATTGAAACTCAGAATCACCTTTTCTATGACTGCAACTTGGTAAGTACCTTTTGGTCAGAATTATACAATTGGCTTTTATCCAAAAAGAGTTATGACATCCCCTCTTTCACTTATAGAACTATTCAGTTTGGTTGTTTAAATAAAAATAAACAGATTAAATTTGTTGTTAGTAATTTGATAATTTTAGGGAAATTTTTTATTCACAAGTGCCGTTTTATGAAAGTGAATCCAAATTTTCTGTTTTTCAAAAATGATTTCATTTTGTTTTGCAAATCCCTAAAAAATGTAGTGTAAATAATACTCATGCTGTAAAACTTCTTAGTTTTCTAGAAGATCTTTTGAACTAATGCCTGTTTTTTTTTTTTTTTTTTTTTTTTTTTTGGTCCTGTCTTTTATTTTTGTTTTATAAGCCTGTGTTCTTGTTTTATTGTATGTATAAATCCTGTGGTTCCTGCTGCTTAGACTTTTTTCCATTTGTAAATTATATAGGTTATTAGTTTGCCTACTGAGTTTTCGTTCTTATGTATTCTCTTACTTTGTAATGTGAATGATGTTCAATAAAAAAAAAAAAAGCTGGAGGCGGAACTAAAGGGAACACAACTGTTTCCACCGACATTGTCCGTGTGCGATACCCCTGCGGAAGTAAACAGCAAGACGCTAGCAGCGTTAGCTTCCTTCTGTTTGTCGCTGATCGGAAGGTTTTTGTGAGCAGAATATTTCAGAGGAACAAGATCTTCGGTTCATCATCGGAGAGAATCCATCCGCTCAGAGCCTCCAGGTACGCTGCTGGATGGAACTAGTTGATACCGCGGAGGAAGAAACACATGTTTGTTTTCCCCTCACAGCTCGATGATTTGCTTCATTGATCACTGATTTGTCTTTTTTCCGTTGTGTTTTAGTACCGGGCACCGGTGCAGAAATAATTTTGAGCCGTAAGAATATGTTCCGTTGGTTTATTAAACAATGTGGGACAGTATGGGGTGTTCCTGTCCGAGTGGTGATGCACCGTGGCTGTTCTGCTGTGGAGCTGCTGACCGGTGAGGACTCTTGACTTCCCCTCGAGAATTAAAGCATAGCATTCCTTTCTGCACCTCGTCCTGTACTTTGCCACACATGTATTGGTTTGGGTTACTGCAGGAAAGTAGGGTATAAAAATAGGCGTCATTTAAACCGCGGAAACTGATTTGGGCTGCGGCTCGATGCTGCTTCTTTTTCATCAGCTTTATCAGAAGATTATTATATACAGAATTAAATAACAAAATATTGCCAGGGATATGTCAGAAAAAAACACAAGTTACAGTCTAACTCATGCATGCATACATACATATGCATACATTACTTAGGTTACAGTTTTCCAGGTCGTATAAGGGCAATAAGATATTATAGTTTGAGAACAGTGTCAAAGTTTACCAGCTTTAAAATGTATGCGAGGAACATAAATTAACACAAATGATTTCCTTTTTAAGAACAGGAACATGGGTTGAATTTTCGCTACTCTGCACTTGTGAATTTAAAATGTGGCTACAAGCAATGACTGATTAATTACAAACTACTTGGTTTTCATGTATGGTACGTCCAAATGGTACATTTAAGTTTATTTAGAAGGTATATAGATTATTCCTCTCTTACAAACAAACAAAAAAATCCCCCACAATTCTTGTGTGAAGGCACATGGTCATGATAAGTGGGAAACGAGTCTCTGGGTCAGAATAACAAAATGTACACACTGCGAAAACTGTCCACCTGACCAAGTTAAAAAAATCTTGTTTCCAGCTAAAACATATTTTTGACTTGTTTCAGACTTATGCATTAACCAAGAGCAGGATTTGTTAGATTATTAATCTTATTTTGAGAATTCTTACCAAGTGTAAATTGTCTTATTTCATTGGCAGATTATTGCACTTAATTTGAGAATGTTTAGACTATAATTTAGTATTTTGAGGGTTTGTGTAGTCTAAACCTTCTTAAATTAAATTAAATAATCTGCCAATGAAATAAGACATTTGATCTTGGTAAGAATTCTCAAAATAAGACGTATATACTCAAAATAAGATTAATAATCTAACACATTCTGCTCTTGCTTAGTATAAAAGTTTCAAAACAAGATCAAAAATACTATTTAGCTGGAAACAAATTTTTTTTTACTTGATTAGATGGACAGTTTTTGCAGTGCAGGCTATCAATATCCTTTTTTTAACCTTGATAGGAAGGATTCTGCAGGATAGCAGCGGCGGATATTTTTTGACGAGATGTCTTCAACCTTGTTGACCAGTAAGAACCAGTTAGGTTACTGTTCCAGTAGCCGATGTGCCAACATGGGGCGCGCAAACACGGCCCTCTAGGAATAGGTTGCATATACATCTGTTGTTGTTCTGGGAGTCCATTAGGGCTGCGTGATTATGATCAAAGTAATAATCACGATTGTTTTTATCAATAGTGTAATCACAATTATTAATCACGATAATTCATCCAGTCCTGTAAAATATCTGTTTTCATTGCACCAATTATAAACCTACAATGTTGCAACATTTTCTGTGAAAAAAAACAGCTTTAGATTAGAATAGATGATAAATAATGGAAGAAGAAAAAAACTTCAATACACACACACACACATATATATATTATATTTAAAAGTAAAAGCTAAATATATAATCTCAAAGTGTAATTTAACAGAAACAATTACAGCTTATACAGAAAAGGCCTTTGACATTCCCTGCATCCAAATCCTTAGTATTAACTATATGCTATGTAGCAACTATTGCTCACCTGTTAATGTAATACTGCATAGCAAACAATCGCGTAATAGGCATTAAATCAGACGTACTGCTCCACCATTTTGCATGTCCCTTGACCCATATGACATCTGTTGACCCAGATTTTTACGTTAGGTTTGCCTGTGGTCCCGCCTCCTCCTCTAGCCGTTATTTTGTCTGGTATGACTTAACAACTTAAATGTTTAATCGGTCAGAAAACAATTACAGTAATCAGTAACATCGCTACATGTACATTTATCCACTGAAACTGCGGCGGTGTCAATGGTTGACAGTTCGTCTGTAGCCATTTTTAGCTAGGTCCTCCTTCTATGATTTCGGGACGTCCGCTGCATTGTGGGATAGCGTATCATCCACCGGCTGCTTACTGTGGCAGTAGTACACTTTCGGTAACTTTCTGCTTACTAGTCAGATCCATAATGGAGATTTGGATCTACTACATTGCTGAAAGACGGTTTTTCACCTGCTACGTAGCAAGCGTAGTGCAGCCATTATGAGTGCTGAGTGGCGTGTGCGCGGTTTTTATTTGGGCAGCTTAATGAAGCTTTAGCCCTGCGTCTGCCCCCTGGTGGTTCGTAAACTATTGACTGAGGCAGTGTATGATGAAGAGGTGCGCAGTGAAGCTCGCATTTTGAATGTAAATATCGTTCATGATCAGGTTCATTTAATTGTGGCCACCAAAATCGTGATCCCGATCAAAATCCGATTCATTTACAGCCCAGAGTCCATCGTAAAGCATATTGACTGAGTTCCGAAAAAATTATTTCTCCACATAAAATATTACAGATGTGAATAATAACAATAGTTTTGAATGTATTCTGTCTGTAAAGCATCCCGAAGATGGTAATATCAAATGTTATGGCAGGTTGTGTAGTAATAATGTTTTTCTGTCACTTGGGCTTAAGCACATGGAGGAATGTGAAAATGCTTGTGGAACTTGGACAATGATGTACAGAACAGACGAAACATTCACTTTTATTTAAAAAATAGAAAGTTTCTCAACAGTTTATTGTTTAAAGATATTTATTTTTTTGACACCATCTCAACTGGTTTCAAAAACACTCTTTCACAAAGCCCAGAAGATCCCGCCGTACACAAAAACACAAGAGCTAGACATATAAGTTGGGTTACAGTAATTTTTGCTTTACCCCTGCTGGGCTGTTAGTGAGAAACTGGAAGCAGTAGAAAAACAATAAGAAAAAAATAGATAAATGGCTTTTGATGCTTTTGATCTCAACCCAAATTATTTTATGGTGTTTTTTGTATATGAAAAAAAAGACAGAGATTTTTTTTCCTTCTGATTCTTTAAGGGCAATTACATAAAAATGTTTATTTTCTCTGAGCATCTTCAGTCTGCTCAGGTTTAAAAACTGTGTGACTCTAATAGATACACAAATTGCAGAAATTATAAAACTAACTTTGTGATTAATGGAACTTTAATAAAGGCAGACTTCAGTACTTTTATCTGGAACACACTATCTTTGCTGTAGTTTATTAAACCTCCTTGTGTTAATAAAAGCTTATTCTATCCACTCGTGTCCATCTAAACACCGTTTTTTCCACTGGTTTTGCAGGCTCGGTTGAGTTGTCCTTTGCCCTGGTTCTGTGTCATTCTCCACTGCTTCCATAATTACATCCTGCTGGCCTCAGCTCTCTGGTAAGAAGATAACTGGTATGATCCGTTTTTTAGCTTGGGCATTATTTGGAGAGATGTTTTAGATACCAGAAAGAGCCATTTGTAAACTTTTCTATTCTACAAAAGATTATCTTTCAGAGCATAGATCACAAAACCAATTATCTATGTCAAGTTTAAAAAATATATATTAACCATTGTTTCCCTGAGGATTTCTGTCTCTGTTCAACTTAAGGCGCAAACAATATTCCAAAGAAAGTCAGTCATTTAGTGAATGATGTTAATCTTTATCCTTCTGCAACTTTGTAATTGCCTCCCAATTAGGGTTGCAGCAATCAATTCTTTCTGTAATTTATTAATCTAGCACTTTATCGATTCCTTTAATCTGATTTCTTTTTGTTTTGTTTTAAACAACCAAAAGAAATCATGCATAATGAAAATGTGGCTGTACAATGATCAAGCATTTGCCTGTTATCTCTTAAATAAACAGATAACTCCAAGATTTGGCTCCAAAACTAAGCTATAGTATACTATAGTACTATACTATACACTATAGTATGTATTTATTTGACAAAATAACAGTCAACTGCAATAATATAAGTTAATAAACTAAACAGTCGATCCACTTTTTTGTGAAAAGTTGCAATGTTTTAGTAATTTTTATTATTTCACCGATCACTTGAATAGTTTGAAAAGCAAGAAGAGTTTGAGACAACATTGTTACATCAACCCTATCAAAAATAAAATCACTTTAATTGTCCTTTTTAACTGTTAAAAACTCTTTTAAGAGAGGATGGCTCCGTTTACTGTAGTGGAAGCTGCATGGTGGATGTCTTACTCCTGTTGAGGCTTTGATCTGCTGCTCGGGTTCTGATATTAGTGCCCCTTTTCCACTGGGGCCATTACGGTACAGAATGGAATAGGTCAGTGCGGCCTGGAATGGGTAGGTTGTGTTTCCATTACCATTTCAAAAGAACAGCAGTGGGTGAGGACGTGGGCGGGTTTAGCTTAACAAAAGCTCCAGCAAAAAGCATATCTCTTCTATGGTTGAAGATTTAATTTTTGGCAAAAGAGAGATTTTTTTTAACCAATGTACTACTTAGACTTCCATAGCTTAGAGTTATGTTAATATAGCCATCTTGTTTTACAAGGATACTTTGCAGCTTGTATTTAGTTGGACATTAAATTCTAGTCAGCTCCAGGACAGGGTGATTGAAATAAAAGGAAGTTTTTGAAAACATTTTTCATCACTTGCTATTTCTTTTTATGAAAGAAATGGATAGGATTTTTTTAAAATTAAAATCTGAAATCGGAATTGGTATGAAAATAATCGGAGATTTATTTTGAAGGCCATATCGTCCAGCCCTACCTCCAAGTATCTCTGTAAATATTCACCCTCTATTCGGAACCTGTAATCCTGTAAAATAAGAAGGGTTTGGCCTTTATTTAATAATGTTAGTCACTGGAATCATTTATTGAAATACAAAACCTAAAACACCCACCACAGCATGTTTTGCTTCTAGATTTTACAACATCTCAGTAAAAAATATGATTCATGCTAAACAATGCATTGAAGATTGAGAAGACCTTGTGCATTTTGGGGGAGCAAATGAATGAACATAATTATTATTCCTCATATCTTTATAAATTTTTAAAGTTCTGTTCAGCACTAAACATACAGAACTGATCTGGCTACTGTCTTGATGTGAGAACCTGGTTTAAAAATGAAATATAAATATATATATTTTTTTTTATCTAGAAAAAGTTTTTTTTTTTCCATTCTATTCTATTTTCCAAAACCGTTTCCAAAATTATTCACAAAAATAAAACATAAAATTTAATAGAACTTACAATGGCTTACAAAAGTATTCGGCCCCCATGAACTTTTCCACATTTCGTCACCTCACAGCCACAAACGTGAATCAATTTAATTGGAATTCATCGTGAAAGACCAATACACAGTGGTGTACATGTGAGAAGAGGAACGAAAATCATACATGATTTCAAACATTTTTTAGAAATGACTGAAAAGGGGCCATTGACCCCAGCCGGTCAAATAGCGTTCTACACTGCTAATGGTTACTTATATATTGCAGCATGTGGCTGCTTCGTGTTGATTTAAAAAGACATACACAATCGACGGTTGAAACAAATGCAAGCAACGTAAGACATTCCTGATAAACACGCGTAATTAAAAGCAAGTATATTCCCGGCCTAAAACACAGAGCCATGGGGTACTTGAACTGGAACAGGAGTCCAGGTGGGGTGAGGATAAACCCCCATCCTAACCCCTGGCTTAGGACCTCTTTTTTCAACACTCCACACAAGCATTTTATACTTGCCGAAAAGTCCCAGAGGGTCTTCTATTCCTGAGTCCTCTCCCATTTGGTTGGCTATTGTTGGAAAGCCTAAAATTATTTAAACAAAAGAAAAAAGCACAGTAAGTACCACATGTCACTGCATTTAATAGTGCTGTTTACATGTGTAGTCATTATTTTGGCAGTTGAATGTATCTTATTTATGAATGGGTAGGAATAGAATTCAACTTTCATTATCATTGCATGTGTCACAAGTACAAGGCAACGAAATTTAGTTTGCATCTATCCAGAAGCGCTTTTGCAATGGCATAAGATATGTTACAAATGTACACGGTATGAGGTCTGTTGTGAACGTACTCTAAATATACACTGGTCATAACTGTAGTGAATGTACAGGCTATGAACAGGTTATGCTTATGGTTATGAATATGAATATGAAAAGCTACAACAAATTATAGATATACAATTCCGAGGATAATAAACATAGCTATAATTATTATACAGTAAGGTTTCTCTATACAGTATTTACAGTAGTGCCTTTGAGATCAGCGAGATATGTGGATAGATTATACAGTAGTTATATAAAGTTACTGCGGTGGTTCAGTCCATATTTTTTTGGTTATGAAGTTACAGTCTGCCATTTATTTGTTTTTGTCCATTGTGTGCATATTCAGTTATTGTGTGTGTTCAATCCATGAGTTTAATGTGGGTAAGATGTCAGCAGGCAAAGTTCAGGAGTCTTCTTTCCTACAGTCCAGCTGTAGGAAAGAAGCTGTTCCATCTCCTGGTGGTTTTAGTCAGGAGGCTCCCGTAGCAACTCCCAGTGTACAGGAGGGTGAATAGTCAGTGTGCTCAGTGACTGGGGTCTTGGATGATGTTTCCAGGCCTTTTCAGACACCGCTTCCTGTAGATGTCTTGTATGGCAAGAAGTGGTGCTCTGGCGATGTACTGGGATGTTTTCACCACCATCTGCAACGCCTTCCGGTCCGAGGCAGAGCAACTCCCGTACCAGTTGGTCGGGATACTCTCGATGCTGCAGCGGTACAAGTTCACCACGTTGTCTGAGGACACGTGGTTCCAGGTGAGATCCTCGGAGATGTGGACTCCCAGGAACTCAAAGCTTTTCACACGCTTCACAGACGTCCCTTTGGTGTTGATGGGTGAATGTGGGTAAGCATTCTGCCTGAAGTCCACGATCAGCTCTTTGTAATGTAAGGCAAGGCAAAGCACAACTTCAACATGTAATTCAAGGTGATTTTCATGATCCTGTGGTAAAGATACAATAAAAAAACATGAATAAAGTTGTTGGTGCTCGAAAATGCACTGAAATCAAGTGATTACAGGACTCACAAGGCTCTTGATTTGAAATGTTCAGCCTGTGTAAGTATTTTGCAAGGGAAACAATGTCTTCATGGAATTTCCAGAAGAACAATTTATCAGCTAAGATGTAAGCATAGATAAAGGATACCTGCAAGGCGTTTCCGCCTGACGCACCTCCAACGGTGTGAACGGGGTATCTGCAGGTTCATCAGCCGGGAGCCACCCTTCATTGGAACCCCTCATGGGGGTGGAGCCACAGCAGGGAGGTCTCCCTGCAGGACCCTAGGACCCATGTTTTCCCCACGACATGTCCTTCCTTCTCTGCCAGGAATGCTATTTTGGCCAAGGGGGACCACATGATGACGTCTGGTCTCGGAGAGGTTGTAGTTATCTCTGGAGGGAAATGGAGCTGGCGATCAAGTTCCACCCTTATGTCCCAGTCACATCCAGGTGTTGACAGTGATCTTCTTTCCCTCTGGATGATGTTCTGAGCCCCTGCCTCTTGTCCAATGAAATGGATCAGCTTCTATGATGTTGCAGGATGGACTTTGGCTGCTTCCAGCTTACATGCCTCGAGGACTTCAGCCAGCTTCTGCAGGACCAGGTCCTGCCGCCACCTGTACCGACCTTTGGCTAGAACTCTCTTGCAACTGGACAGGATTGCTGTAGGCTTGGGTTTGGGGTGTTGCACAGCTGACATATTTCCTCCGAGGCATATCACCGACTCAGATTGCTTGGACTGGGGAGGGTGTCGTAGGTGGCCCGAATGAGGAAACTTAACCTAGCTTGAGGCATCTTTCACATATCGGGCCACTTAACAGTCCTGTCGACCACTCCTTCCCATGTTGTCCAATGTCCTTGCTGCCGCTGGCTGAGGGCTCTGATCTTGTACTGTTCCTCTTCGCTCCTGACCACCTCTTCGATCACCAAATCTTTTCTCTCCTTTCTTGTGGCTTTAGACCAAAACTTAGGGGGTGTTCCCCACCCCAAGCCGGCTGTCCCTGGCTGTGTGTGGCCAACAATCTCTCGGTGCATCAACCTGCTGATGGCCCGGTCAACCGCCTCTTCCGCCTTCCACTTGCGTTCTGTTTGCACCAGAACCTTGGTGTTTCTTATGGAGAGGTCTGTTGAGTCTCTCCGCTCTAGTACACGCCTCACCTTCTCCTGTCTATAAGACGATGGACTTCAATGGCAGCTGGAGTGTGTTTTACCAACCTATCCTGTTGGAAAGGCTCTGAGGTAGGCCAAGCCGCTTGCGAATGAAATTGTTGGCCTTTGCATAAATCTACAGTATTGTGGATATAGTAATCTCACTCAGCTTTAGGAGCCATATTCTGAACTGTAATCTGAAGGACAAGCTGGCCTAGGTCTAAACCAAGGGTTTTGAAAAACATCTTGGCTCCAGAAGCCTGTTGTGTTGGCGAGAAAGTTTAATCAAAACAGTGTGCGAGGTCTGAGCTCTCTTTAATTGACTTCAGCCAGGGCCCTCTACTAGTTTCACGTGATACTGTAGGGCACAATTTTGATTACTACAAAGCATGAAAAGAAAAAACAATTCCACAATTAAAAATAAAACATCAAAAGGAGAACAAATATAAAATTTGAGGGGAAAAAATAATTTAAGGATCGTAATCGTTTACTGAAGAGCAGCTCTAAACAGTTTTGATTTAAAGCAGCTCAGTGGTAAGAGGGGGCTTTCTCTAAACTAAATCTTATTTAGGTATTTTATTTTGAAAGATTCTCCCATTTAATTGTAGCTTTAGTGAGATGTTAACCCCATCTATTCCCTACCTTATGTTGTTCTACTCTTCTTTATTCCCTCAGGCCTTCCACGGCATCATGTCTGTTGCTAATTGGGAAGTTCTTAATGATCACGTTCTCAGAACCGAAGAAATTAACTTCATCCTTGAAGACAAGATGCCAAAAGATGTAGAAATTGAGGAGCCAGAAAAACTACAGATGAGGGAGCCAACTGAGGAACCAGATCAGATCAAAGAAGAACATATTGAACTGTGGATCTCTGAAAATGAAGGACAGTTTGTTGTGAAACAGGAAACCAACACTTCTCTGCTTACTCCTGTTCATGAGGAAATACTCCATGATGAACCAAAAGGGTCGTGTGTTATCGAGGTAAAGGAGGAGCTAGAACCTGTAGAAACTAAACATGAACCAGAAGATCCAGAAACGTTGAAGATTAAAAAGGAACCAGAACCTGTGAAGATAGAAGAGACAACGGAAGATTTCTGGAGTTATCAGGATGAAGAGCAGCTTGAAGTAAAGCAAGAGACCGACAGAATTACGGTTACTCCTCATCAGCAAAAAGACAACAATGCAAAAGAACCATCTGAGAACCATCTCCTCTCCGCGAATTGCCTGGAAACCAAGAAACTAAATCAGCAGGGAGACAACCAGAATGACTCAGGATCAAGTAAAGATAAAGACCTGAAGAGACATCAGGACCCTAGAAATCAAAAGGACAATGTGGACCATTCAGAACTAGAAACGCATAAAAAAGGTTTGGCTTCTTGTAAATTATGTGGTAAACATTTCAATACATGTGAGGACTTACCTGCAATTATGAGATCCAACACAGGTGAGAAACTCTCTCCCAGTGAAGTGTGTGATAAATGTAATGAACAAAGTCAAAATGTGACATTTCACAAAAGTAGTGAAGGAGGTAAGAAGTTTTTTATTTGTGACCTGTGTGGCAAATCGTTTACAACAAGGTATCACATGACATGTCACGTTAGAACTCACACAGGTGAGATGCCTTATTCTTGTGATATTTGTGAAAAATCTTTCAGAGTGAGAAGTACTTTGGTTGGCCACAGAAGAACTCACACAGGCGAGAAGCCTTATTCTTGCGATTTATGTGAAAAATCTTACAGAGTCAGAGAAAATTTGGTTCATCACAAAAGAACTCACACCGGTGAGAAGCCCTTTTTTTGTGACTTGTGTGGCAAATCTTTCGCAAAAAAGCCTTATATTGTGCGACACATCAGAACTCACACTGGTGAGAAGCCTTTTTCTTGTGACTTCTGTGATAAATCCTTTGTCGATGCCATTTCTTTGACTAAACATCGAAGAACTCACACCGGTGAGAAGCCTTATTCTTGTGACTTGTGTGGCAAATCTTTTACAGTAAAGGCTCATTTGGCATCTCATGTTAAAATTCACACAGGTGAGAAGCCTTATTCTTGTGATTTATGTGAAAAAGCTTTCATAGTCAGAAGTAGTTTGGTTGGTCACAGAAGAACTCACACCGGTGAGAAGCCTTTTTCTTGTGATTTATGTGAAAAGTCTTTCGGGGTCAGAAGTAGTTTGGTTACTCACAGAAAATCTCACACGGGTGAGAAGCCTTTTTCTTGTCACTTTTGTGGCAAATCTTTTAAAATAAATGCTCTAATGGTAGCCCACGTTAGAACTCACACAGGTGAGAAGCCTTTTTCTTGTGACTTGTGTGATAAATCTTTTACACTCAGATGTAATTTGACCCGTCACAGAAGGACTCACAAAGAAGCCACAAAGAACTTTTTGGATTCCTAACCCTAAGTTGTAAATGGTTTGAATTTATTGAACTATTTTTTTTAGTCATAAGACAACAAACTATACTACATTTGGTGATTCATTCATTCACACAGACATTTGATATGTTGATGGTAGTAACCGGGTCCTCTGAGCATCAATGCCAAGGTGGATGAAGTATGAGATGGAGCTGAGGTTCAAACCGGCAACTCACTAGTTAAGGGACGAAATGAGCCAACGTTGCCCCTAAAATAAACTGTGTTTCATCTACATAGGTATGGCAGCTAATCCTATTGATTTAATCTGGGATAACCGGAGCCTGTTGATGTTAAATAGGAGGGGGCCCAGGATGTAGCTCTGAGGGACCCCACAGGTGATTTCTTTTTATTCTGATGAAAAGTTTTCTGTTGAAACAAAGAACTCCCTGTTCTATAGGCCTGGTTCACATGGCAGGATTTTAAAATTGTCGCACAAGCTTCAGTAGCAGACACAGCAGTTAAAGGATCAGTCATATTCCTGTTTAGCTCCTACTGTGTGAGGTGTGCGGCCACAATGCAACAGTGAGACACCACACACAAACCGAATTTTCACAAACACGTCTAAGATGCGAGCATGCACAGTGGCGCGCTGCTGACACAGTCCTCGTGCACAGAAAATCCCCGCTGAATGCACACGAAAAAAATCTAACCTGAAATCAAAATAAATGAAACAATTAACTCTGTGCTATTTTGCAGTGTGAGTCAACAAGCATATTCGCCAACGGTGCTGCTGTTCCAGACCCATGAACACAAAACCACCTGTACCCGTTATCCAGGGCTATTTCCATATTAAAACGGCTGAGGCCCACACACTGACACAACACTGTAATAACTATATAGGCAGGGCAATTTTATTTGTATAGTACACTTTCAACACAGGGTCATTCAAAGTGCTTTAAATGATTCGGTGGTAAAGAAACCAAACATATGATAAAAGCATAGAAATTAAAAACAGCAATTAGGAATAAGACAAAAAGCAGCGTAAAAGTATGAAAAATAAAACAGCTATTAAGCATAAAACATGAGGATAAATCAAAGAAAACAGAGAGCAATTACAATAGTTTACTCGAAGCCAGCTTTAAATAGATACGTTTTGCTTCAGTGTTTGAGCAGCTTTGCATTCAACAGGAAGATTGTTCCATATAAGGTGAGTATAGAAACTGAAAGCTGCTTATCTGTCTTCGTTTCTGATTCTAGGGATTAATAATAAGTTAGAGTTGGAGGACCTGAGTAGTCGGGGGTATAGAAACAGCAGGTCATCACCATATTTGGCGCTAAGCCTTTAAATTATTTTTAAAAATAGTAGGAGTATTTTGAAGTCCATTTTCTGAGCAATCGGGACCCAATATAAGGACTTTAGAACTGGGGTGATGTGTTCTACTTTCCTGGCTCTAGTTAGGACGCCAGCAGCAGCGTTCGGCATCAGCTGCAGCTCTCTGATTTACTTTTTTAGGTAGACCTGTGAGGACGCTGTTGCAGTAATTGAGCCAATTAAAAATAAATGCATGGATACGTTTTTTTCAAGTTCGTGTTGTGACGTTAGTCCTTTAATCCTAGAAATATTTTTCAGGTGATAGAAGGCTGACTTCGTTATTGTTTTTTTTTTTTTTGCGACCCTGGAGGTTCAGGTCTGAGTCAATTGTTACACCTAGATTACGCGCCTGGTCAGTAGGTTCTAGTCGTATCAACTAAAGCTGTGTGCTGACTCTTGGTGGTTCCTCTTTTGGTCCAAAAATAATTACTTCAGTTTTGTTTCTGTTCAGCTGGAGAAAGTTATAGGACATCCAGCTATTGATTTATTCAGTGCGTTCATTTAAGGTCTGGATGGCATAAGTCACCCGGTGACATTGTAGTGCACAGCTGAGTGTCATCTGCATAGTTATGGTAACTAATCTTATTAGCTGTTATAATTTGGGCTAGTGAGAGCATGTAGATATTAAACGGTAGGGGTCACAGGATGGAGCTTTTCGGGACCTCAAATGTAATTTCTGTTTGTTCTGATGAGAAATTGCCCATTGACACAAAGAGACAAGAGAGAACCTTCTATACCGCTACATAACACTATACCAACCCAGCAGGCCACTCAGGTCCTCCAACTCTAGTTTACTAAACATCGCAAGAACTAGATCCAAACATGGAGAAGCAGCTTTCAGTTTCTATGCCCCAGAAATCCGGAACAAACTTCCAGACGATTGCAAAGCTGCTGAATTATTAGGCTGTTTTAAGTCAAAGATTAAAACCCTTCTGCTTATGGCTGACTTTGAGTAGTATTCTTTTCCTAAATTACTGTTTGGTATCATATGCTATGTTTGTTTCTCTACCGCCAAATATTGTAAAGCACCATTAAATGTTTTCTTTTATTGATTCTCATGTTTTATGCTTAATTGCTGTTTTTGATTTTCATACTTTTATGCTGTTTTTTATCATATTACTAATTGTAGTACGACAATAAAATTGCTAATTGCTGTTTTATCTTTCAATTATTTGATCTTTTTTTTTGCTGTTTATACTTTCTGTGCTTTTATCTTATGTTTGGTTTCTTTACCACCAAATCATGTAAAGCCCCTAGAATTACCTTGTGTTAAGAATTTGCTTTGCAAATAAAATTGCCTTGCCTGGAACATGGAGTCACTTTTCCGACATTTTCTCCCAGCTTTGCGACACTCTTTTTTTCACTACCTACCAGGGCAGCACTGGTCCATAGAGAGTTCTTTTTACCCCGGACTACTTCAACTTTAGTCGGAGCAATGGTATTAACGATGTTGGAAACTTTAGAAAGTTATCTACCAGCTTGTTTACTGATTTTTTTGTTAGAGGATGAGGGGGGAGAGGGCTGAGGCAGAGCAGTACATTTGTTTTAAGATTTTAGCTGAACTGACTCCAATGAAACGCTTTTTTACAATGGTCTCATTTTCTTTAATTTAGTTGGGATCATGCTTGCAAAGAAAATGAAAAAATTTTCAGTTGATGCAATATCAACTACAGAGATGTTGGAGATTTTAAAACCTGTTCTAATATTTAAGTTTAGAGTGTATCCTTGTTTGTGTGTTGGTTGTTTGACATGTTGGATTAGACCAAAGTTAATGAGAGTATCACTTAATGTTTTAGCTCATCTAATTTGGGGATTGTCAGTATGAAGTCTACCTCAATAATCAGTTGGTCATATTCAATACATATTACAGAGAAAAGGTCCTAAAATTATCAGAAGTTTGAGTTAAGTTTTGGAGGTTAGTACAAAATTATGAATAAGACCTTATCTTCCTCTTTAATCTCTGTAGCTAGTTATTCCAAAGACTCAAAACATTCCCAGAAATACCTTTTTTAAAGTTAAGTGGGTTTTAGAATATTGTGAATTACCTGCCCCCTCGTCTCTGCTTCGTGTTCTTGCTTATAAAGTTGTGGTCTGGAGGAGTAAATTCTAGCATTGTAGATGTTTCAGTATTTACGTCAAAACAGAGCGTGTATATTGTTCAGTGATAAAACGATTGGTTAAAAAGACTTTCCTGACGGAGATCTGTTATTTAATGATGCCAGTTTAAGAGATTTGCTGGAAGTTAACTAATTCTTCTAACAGAAGATAATATTAAGGTTTGATTGAACACGGCAGGTTTTGATTTTATGAGTTCTTTTGTTTATAATCACAGAAACGGTACTTTCCTGGTAACCAGATAAGTCCTGGTACGTGAGGGGTCTAGAGTTAGTGTCTGGAAACCTTTCACATCAGTCATTACCAGTGGCAGGAAGGGAGAGCTTCTTCCAACGGACTTCTGATGTAATGCAAGTCTCTGAGTAAGTGGAGTTACTCTCATAATCTATTAATTAAGTTTTGGAGGGAAGTTTAGGGGAGATCCAAATGAAAATATAGATTCCGCAGAGTTGCATCTTCTCTTGAACCTGTCTGATTTTTCAGTCTCTGTTAGAAGCAGATGCAGGGAATGTATGTTCTCTGTCAGCGGACTACAGGGAGCTGTCAGTTTTTGTTTTGAGAAACCCGGCGTCTTATTTGTATAACAAAAGATGTTTGCAGCCATCAGTCTAATTTGAAGATGGCTCTGATTTTCTTTGTATAGATGAGTTGCAGAGCCAAATACTTAGTAGGTGAACAATGTTTCCTAGCTTTCTTTTTTTCAACCATTTATGGAGCTGACGAAGATTACTAAATCTCTCATATTATCCCTCAGGAACCGGCGCACAGATGAAAATACCATACCATACCACTTTCTTTATAAAGCACACTATACACAGCCGCGGCCGACCAAAGTGCTGCACAAGGGAACAGTAACAAAAAATGCAACAAACACAGGTTACCCGTTAAAAGTATGGTACAGTAACTGACATCAGAATATTAAAGCAAAAACATTACAAGGTAAGGTTAAGCCGCATTAAAAGCCAAAGAATAAGACTCCCTTCCTGTCATGTAGCTGATCAAAAGAAGGCTGAGGCCCGTCTAACTGATGGGGGGGCACGAACATCTCCCCTCTCACCAGCTGGCACTGTACAGGCTGTACAGTCGTTCATGGCTTTCCTGGGGGCACTACATCATCTTTCTTCCAGTGACTTTGTTAAATGGAAGTTTACAACATATACTAATTTATTCTAATCAAACAGTTATCATTTCTGTCAGTTAATGGCTTTTTAATGCACTTGGCAGTAGTCATTTTTTCACAATGCAGGATAATTTTGTTTAGCAACATATAATGTGTTCTGTAATCTTATTTAAAATGCTCTTACATGTTACTTATATGTTTGTGAAATAGTTTTTGATTGTTTGTAATATGTAATGTGCTTTGTCCTACAGTTTCTGGTTGACAAAATTAAAGTTATTTTAACAAAATATAGTATAATCTGTGCTTCCACGTCCAAAGGATCATCATCTAAAAGTTCACACCACGCTCTGAACCTCCCTGGAACAAACTTACCCAGAACATCACCTGGTCCGGAGTAAGTTATGTTCAGAAATTAAGTTGCTATGGTTACTAACATGAAGATACCTCTGTTTTTGGAACCGATGAACTGAATGTACCCTCAAACTTATCTGGTTATGTCACATAACCTGCTTTCTGGAATGGACCCCTGGACACATACCTCAATGATTCAACGCAATCTGCTGGGATTCCTTGCATAGAAAACTTTTTAACTGATTGGAATGTTTGTATAATTGTATTGTAATTTTTTTTTTTTTGTAATGTGCCTTGAGATGACATCTGTTGTGAATTAACATCATATAAACATACTGAATTGAATTGAAAATGGTAATCGCTACACATTCCATAAACCTCAACGAGACTCCTCCAGCCAAAACAAGGCACCTTACTGGGTGAATGCCACATTTACTACTCAATGAATAATGGTTCCCTTTGAAACTTAAGAGTTCCATTCTTGTCAAGAAAAAGTGGTCCAAAGCAGGAGACAAAAAGCTGGAAATTCCGATGAAATAAAAGATTTGCTTTGCTTAATATAGCTCCTGGTGACAGTAGAGGTCATTGGGAGAAAAACTGTGCAGCCCACAGGTATCAGCTTAGATCGTCAGGAGAAATCCAGCTACAAGAGGACAGTTAGAACCACAGCAGCTAAAGTTCTGATGATCCATGTTGGTTCACTCAATGGAATGGAAAATTTCTGCAGTAGGAATACCAATGTTATTAGTTATTACCATAATACGGTTAAAGTACTAAAGTTTTCATTCTATTTTGAATCAACACCCAAAAACAGAGAAGCTTGTCTCTACATGGGATCTATGGATACCTGCAATTATAAAAATGGATTTTTCTCTTTTATTAAAAAGACTGGAGGCCCTCAAAATATCCATTATCAGCTGATCATTACCCCTGGGAGCTGATGAGTGGTACAGTCGGTTAAGAATGCTTCACAGATTCATAAATAACTATTCCGCTGACTGTTCAAATAGATGTAGATATATCAACAATTTGAAGATATTTAGTGGTGCAAAGCAACTCACAAGTAATGAACATTAAGCAAAGCTGGGCTGAGATTAATGACCTCAAACATGTTATTTGTGAACAGCACATCACATCACAGCCATCTACATTCACCTGGCTCTACACCAAATTACTCCCTGTTTTTGGTTTGACAAACTCTAGGTCCAAACCTGAACTCAAGGTTGGCCAACTCTAAGTTGACAAACAGTTTCAGAACAGGTGTTAAGAATTAGTTCAATCAACTCTGAGTCAAAGTTAACCTGAGTTACGGTTGTGCATGAGGTTATAAAAGATCTCATCAATGGGATATGGATAACATGATTCACCATGGCAATAAGTGAAATAAAGGGTAGCTTCTCCTACTTCTCCTCAGTGGAGATGGATATACTAATGACTTCATATGCATAAAATTTGCATATTTAAAAAAATATATTTTGTCTATATGCAATTGACAATCCTGCTCCATTTTGTTAACTGCTGTTTAAGCTTGCAAACGGCTTGGTGACAGGCAAACTTGTACTTAGTTTGAACCAGTCTGGTATGACAGCAAAGACTCATGGGAAAATGTATAAATTGGTTAAATATAACTGTTTGTCGTCTTAAAAAGTGTGCAAATGTAAATATTTACACAAATGTGCTATACATGCCCCTTGTATTTGCTTATATTTCTATTTTAAATCTAGTTTTTGATATTTCAAATATAATTTGAGCACCATGTGTGAGGACTATATGAACCCAATAGCCTATATGTATATATAGGGCCTGTTTTAGAGGTGGTATCAGTACTAGCAATATAACTATCTTGCGTAGTCACACATAAAATATTAAACATATTTTTGCATAGGACATTCTCTGGTGGGTTAAAATAAAAGGTTTTGGGGCCAACCTTATTTAATCCTGCCCAATCAAAGAAAATGTTAACTCTTTAGCCATACTATCGTTGCCATCATTCAATGTCTATTTGAAAGCCACACCTAAATGCCTGCTATAACCGCATGTCTCAAAATTTGAGTTTTCAGGATATGATCAAATTTGACCTCTATAGCTGCGTTTCCATTACAAATTTGCGCAAAACCTTGTCAATATCGTCTACGTGTTGAAAAAACAATTTCACGATTGCGGTGTTTACATGAAATAACAAACTCAGTTTAAATCTCAAGTTTTCACGCAAGTAAGAAAAGTGGCGACAGATGTGAGAATTTACAGTAGATATATTCATATTGCAGGCACTAGCGTTCATTATCAGCCATGAGGAGGAGACGTAGACGGCTTGTAGAGGCATTGGAGCAACAAGCCCCCTTTTACATTGGAGCGGTCGTGGTAAATGCTCGCGTTCCTTTGCTGATTTGAATCTAATATATTAGTTATGCCTTTATCACGAACCCACACAGTCTCTTCGTGAACCCTGTTGGGATTAATTTTCCATAAATCATATGACGTCTCCAGCATCCTTTTGCATGCCCTAAACTCTTCCTCATTGGTCTGTGACCAGTGACGACAACAGAGCGGCCCTCAGTGTATTTTCATTGGTCTTCGGCCGGTAATCACAGGCAGAGCTCTTAAAATGACTGTGCTGAAAGGAGCTATTGTCTTTCCATGCCTGTTGGGCGACGGGGAAACTCAAATCTTTCCCAGCAAAATCTCCCCTTTGGTTCCACTGAAGTCGCTGCCTACATCTCTGAGCGCATTCTTTTAAAGTCAGCTTTCTGCTGCTGTTCCTCAACATATATCAACATCACCTTCACATGTTCATAAATTGTGACCCACCATCATATTTCTGTCTTTATCTTCTTGTGTATCTTAAATGCATCAAATATATTTTAAACTTTGATAAATATATTAAATTATGCAGTGTGCAATATGGAATGAAATTACTTAATTTTATTGTATATACCAAATCATTCAATCAGTATGTGAGATCATTTTCCCAGTTAGGTTGCCTGCAACGATGTTTAAGATCCAGCAGGTGTCATTAGACCAACACAGTGTCAATATAGTTGGATTAATGTGAATAACTCTTCAGTAGGCTTTATCCACCCATCACTTAGGGTTACTGTCAGTCTTTGCTCACACAGCTGATGTTCAACTTCTTACTCAATATGGCTTCTACAGTCCCTGTTAATGAGCCATGATTTGATTCAGGTGTTGAACCAGGGAGAGACGTAAAATATGCAGGATATCACCTCCTAAGGATTTACTTTGGACTTTGGAGGAAAATGCGGGTTTATTACGACGGAGTATTAGGGCCATTGTAAATAAAACAAAAATATTTTGGAGTAAAAACCCAAAATTTCTGAGATTGCTTGCTGATATTTTCAAGAGAAAAAAAAAAAACACGGAAATTCTCTGTCACAAAAATTGTAAAATTACAAGTTAAAATATATTTTATAAGGAAAAACCATAGGAAAAACACATAACTTTATGGTGTAGTAAAGAAAATTTGCGAGAAAATACTAATACATTTATATGATTAATTGCATACGTTTTCGATTTCTAAACTAAGATATTTCTGACATTGTAAAGACAGAGAATGTTAAAATAAGAAATATATCTTTAATAATAGGTCATTTATTATTTTTTTCTAGCAAATTTTCTACTTTTCTACATAATAGAGTTACGTGTTTTTATTCTGGAAAATTTCTGAAATGAATCTCAAAATTTCTGTTTTAAACTCGTAATTTTACGATTGTTGTGACAGAATTTCCGAGTATTTTTTTATGGAACATTTTTGCAATTAATCTCAGAAATTCTGAGTTTTTCCTTGTAATTTTTCTTCTTTTTCACCTCAGAGAATTTCTCAGGTTTTTTTCTGGAAAATATGACTTTTATCTCAGACTATCTGAGTTTTTTGGATGGAAATTTTCTTTTTGTTTTGTTTACAATGGCCCTAATACTCCGTCGTACGTTTATAGTTGGAGGCGGAAATAAAGGGAACACCACTGTTTCCGCCGTTAGTGTCCGTGTGCGACACCCGGCGGAAGTAAACACCAAGACGCTAGCAGCGTTAGCTTCCAGCTTTCTTTCTGTTTGTCGCTGATTAGAAGACGGGTTTTTTATGAGCAGAATATTTCAGAGTCTGCAATAACAACATCTTCGGTTCATCATTGAAAAGAAGCCATCCGTTCAGAACCTCCAGGTATGTTAACTGTATGGTGCTGGATGGAACTAGTTCATACCGCGGAGGAACAAAACACAGCTCGTTTATTTGCTTCATTTATCGCCGATTGTGTTTTATGTTTTATGTTTGAAACTGTAGAACAACAATGATGACAAACATTTCTCTACTCTGAATGTTTTCACACACACAAAAAGAAAAAAAATGAAACATGATGGCATTGGTGGAACATTTGATATGTGAAACTTGAATTTAGAAGAAAATATTTTATTTATGCCACACTAGAACAGGTCCAGCTCAGCTAATACAACAGCTACACTCGTAAAACCTGGACTATATTAAACTTAATGGAGATTATTTAAAACTCAGGTTGTGATTTGTGAAACCTCAATATTTGGCCATTTTAATGTTTGTTCTGTTACATCTGGATAGCATTAGATTAGCTTTAGCTCCAAAACTAGAATATGTAAACTTACTTCCTTCAGTGCTCTATTTGTTTTTTTGTATAATTGTATTGACATTACTTTTGTTGTAAAGTGCCTTGAGATGACATTTGTTGTGAATTGGCGCTATATAAATAAAAGTGAATTGAATTGAATTATTTGTAAAGAAAATAAATAAATGCACATAAAATATAAATTCCAGAAAGGTTAAAGGTCTATTTTTGTGGGTTTTTGACCATCACTTATGTATGTAGGAAATTAAGAATTACCAAATTCCATTAGAGAAGAAATGTGGAATTCCAGACCTATAAAAAACCTTCATTTAGTTTTTTATAGAATATTAAATATTTTATTGAAAAAACAAGCTGGATAAATGATTAATTTTTGTATTTCATACAACCGATTGCAGTCTATGAATATGGTACTACAGACCAAAACAATACATTTATCTTTTTAAGCATATTTGACAACATAAAACAGTCTAGAATATTGAAACGTCATAGTTTTATGAACTACTTCGAAGGGCAGCATATTTTGTCATCTTTCCTTGTAGCCTTGTCTTATGTTTTGTTTCTTATTATTGTTCTTTCATCAGTGTAGAACAGTGGCATCTCTGTCATGATAAATTAGGTGGGGCACAGTAACACCTGATTGCAGTAACTAATTCTTCTCTGATGTATACAGTGACTAGATCAATAATACTGATTTCGATTTTAATGTGATTAATTTAATATTGATTCAATATTAAATGAACCGCATAAAACACTACACTATAAATGCCACTTTTGTAAATGTAACTGAAGAATGATACCTTATTTTATAGCCTACATAAAATGACAAAGGGTAACTCATTGTTCTTGGACATAAAAATGCAGATTGTTAATCTGGAATGTTCAATAACTGTATAATTTTACAAATAATTCCCTTTAAATCTATAATATTTTCAAAGTCCTTGAGCGTTGTTAAAATCCGCTGGCGATGTACCAAATGTTTAATCTCTTATTTTCTTTCAAGATGCAACGCGCTACATTTAGACTTCATCAAAGATTCTACTTATTTTTATTTATTTGTGGCCAGAAAAGATATTAGAAGGCTATACACTTCTATGAAACAGAACAGAAACGTGACGTGTGCTATTCTATTATTTTAATATGAGTTATGCTGCACAATCACCTTTTTTCATTTGGCAAAACTGGGTAAATAGACCTGGCTGCGAAAAGCAGGTCATTCTTAAACGGGGCTCATCACTTCCTGCTGATAGTGGAATCGCTTCTCCTAATAAATTTACGACAGATTGCATGCAAGATGACACATTGCTGCTTTCTCCGTTGAGGAAGGGGAACCTCAGCTTGGGGCCAAAATATCTGAGACCGTGTTTCCTGATTTCAGCTCTCCATCGTTTAAACAGATGTTAAAGGGGAATTCAGTTTAGTTTTTCCACCTGGACCTTATTCTAGTAAATTTTATGTTTTTTTCACTCAACCTGAGAAGTTTGGAGCCGGTTTGAGCCAAGTATTTATACATCCAGTCTTGATCAGCGTAGATTCGTTTAACGGGAGCGCTCAGGGCAGTCCAAATGCCGCTTATATATAAATAAGGTCTAATCTGCCCCAAACGCCTTAATTTTACCATGTTTATATTCTCTTTGGATTTACGAACACCTCGGAAGTGATTCTGTATTTACTTTTCAAGCCTTTCAGTATTTATATCAAAACAGAGTGTGTATATTCAGTAATACAATAATTGATTAAAAAGACTTTCCTGACAAAGATCTGATCTTTAATGATGCCAGTTTAAGAGAATTGTTGGTTATTGGCAGATTCTTCTGACAGGCGATCATTTTGAGGTTTGGTTGAATGCAGCAGTATTTAATTTAATGAGTTCTTCTGCTTAAAATCACAGGAATGCTACTTTCCTGGTAACCAGACAAGAACTGGTGGGTGAGGGGTCTGGAGTTTGTCTAGAAACCTTTCACATCAGACATACGTCATTACGAGTGGTTGGAAGGGAGAGCTACATCTATCGGAATTTGGTGTAATGAAAATCTTGGAGTTGGTGAGAAGGTGACTTCCTTTCATTACGTTTCTTAGAAAAGAAATTGTTGAAAGTGTAGATGATCCTGTACTGTAGAATCTAATCTTTGCTTGAAGCTGTCTGAGTGTTCAGTCTCAGTCTTTGTAGGAGATGAGAGAAGTGTTTCTCTCTCTTTTTTTTTTTTTTTTTTTATCAGTGGGCAGGAGGATGAGCCCCTGGAGGGAGGCGCCGTCCTTCTTGGAATCAAAGTCGTGTTTTGAGAAACCCAGTGACTTATCGTTTACATAACAAAAGATGTTTGCAGCCATAAGTCTAATTCCAACCCGGTTGAGATAGAGCTGATTTTCTTTGAATAGATGTATTGCAGAGCCAAATGCTTTGAAGTTGTTAATTTAGATGAACTATTTTTCCAAGCATTTTGATTTCCGTTTATGTAGCTGTTCATCTTTTCTACCAGGAACCGGGCCACTAAGGAAAATGTTTTGTTTTATTAAACCTATTAAGAACCTTAAGCAGTTGGGAGACATCAGCAGTGTTTCTCAACCAGGTGTCGTCTGTGGTGGAATTGCAATAAAATAATTAAAATAAATATCTTTTTTTTTTTAAGATACTCTATCATTTATAAAAAAAAATAGATTATTATTTTACTCAAATGTGACCGAGACCTTTATCTACCTTACCTACAGAAGGTAGCATGACCTTTTTCTCTTTCACAAGTGCAATTGATTGTACAGATGCTGGTCATAAAATTAGAATATAATGAAAAAGATTATATATTTAAATAATTTTGTTTAAAAAAGCGAATCTTTTCATATTAAATCAATTAAGTACAAACGGAACGATATATTTTTGTAGTTCAAAAATTATTTCAAGATTAATTCTATTTAGTGAATAGTAATTAATAGTAAAGGTAGCTGGGAAATCTTCCACAGTGCTGGAGAACCATGGACCCTTTACTTACACTGATGTAAGTGAAGGACTCTTCTCTGTTTTGTTTTTTGGCTAGCTAAGCGCGGATCTAACACAGGCAGAGGAGCCGCATGCAGGCAGGCAGAGAGAGATGCAATGTTAGAGGGAGAGACCGTTGGCCCTATACCCTCAAAATAAAGACGTTAAAACTCCAACGGAGACTGATTCATCCTTATCTTTATCTCCATCTCTATGGAATTCTCCCATATCAATTTCAAATGTTTTTTATTATCTTTAAATGTTCATGATTATAAGTAACTATTGATGAAAGTCCCAAATTCAGCATCTCAGAAAATTATAATATTGCGAAAATTTTCAGTATTGAAGACACCTGGTGCAAAACTCCAATCAGCTCATATTTAATCAGCTCTGAGTCACGTAAACACCAAACAGGAAAATGGACTTCAGCTGGAGAGACGTATCATTACATCTGTTGCCACTGTTCAATCCAGGTCACACAAACTCATGAGTCGGAGACGAGAGTAGGTGTCTCACTAACACTAATACAATTAGAAGTGATAATTATGTATTGTTACATATATTTATGAAAGTTACTGTATATTTATGCAGTAGTTTTCAGAAATATCTATCTAAAAAAACAGATATTTTATATTGTATTTTTCAGAAATGTGTAAAGTGTTACATATTTCTGGAAAATACTATAAAAGTGTTTTGTTACTGTTATTGAAATTTACTCCATATATTGTTTCATATGTTCAGAGTCTGCTCAATATAGATCTTGGTCTATTGCATTTTTCTGCAACTTGCCAAAATATGCCAAGGAGCTACTGTTGATTTAAGTTTTTTATTCTGAAAATGACAACAGAGAGCTCGTATTTTCCTCAGAGTAAATAAATGCCACAACTCAATTTTAAAGGCCGTTTCTACTGTTTCTATCCCCTAAAAACAGAGTATATAGAACTATCCATTAGAAATGAATCTATCAATCAATAAGATTTTATGAGGTAGCTTAATACAACTGTCACTACCTACTCCAAACGAATCATCAACACTGACCCAGGCAGCTCTGTCAGCCATCACTCTCTCCTCTCAAACCACAACAAGAAACAAATGACTTGAGCTGCGACAGAATTTGTTGACGGTCCCTAAGCAAACCAGCGGTGCAAAAACAAACTTCACCACAGTCAAATATCACAGCAAGGAGGAAGTTGTCCCTGAAAAATGTTTCAGTAGCTCTGGTAAATGTTGGGTCCCATTTAGTTCCTTCACGCACTAAAAAACTAAAAGTAGCAATGATATACCAAATAAAATACTACGGTCAGTTGTCTTCAGCAGGACTTCCCTTCCACGGCTCGCTGTTATGGAGAGACATTTACCAGAGTTACGCTATTAACAACACATGTGGCTTTTAAAATTTCCCCCTGGTTCTCCATCCTGTCCCCAAAAGCGAAAAACGTTTTAAAAACTCAATTGTGGGTGGACAGAACTGCTGGCTTCAGCTCTCAGTGATTGGACAGGGCTTCGGTGTTGTGGGCTCAATCTACACTCTGGTATAGGTGAGTAGATGGATAGCTTTAGCAGGACTGAATTGGATTCAACTTTATTGACAAACTAATTTTCTAATATAGTAAATCTGCTAAGCATTTGACTTTCAACCCTTTCTAATTGGGCAATGTCTTTCAAGAAAACAGCCAATGGGCTGCCACAGTCAATAAATCAGTTTATAATTTGCTTCTAAGGCCCAAAAGATTTACCTCAGCCCACTCGGCATTACCCAGTATTCCAGAAGATATGGGGTCAGGAGTCTGAATGCGGAAAGTATTCATACCCCTGGTCCCCTATTCTCCACTTTACGATGCATTTCTTGTATAATAAGTTCTTTATATACTAGGTTTGTATAGAGCAGGGCGGTATACCGAAAATATGCACATACCGAAATTTATTACTGTTACCAACATCATTTTGCTTGTGCCGGTAAATTCGGTATGTAATAAAAAAAAGAAAGAAATAAAAGAGGTAAAGATGTTTTAGTCTAGCGGTGCTCCTGCCCATTTAAGAAATTAGCACTGCCTTGAGTCACGTGACTCCGCACAGTCATGTGGCGCACACAGATCCAATCCATTAGTCTGTCGTGTCCTTGGGCAAGACACTACACCCACTTACCGGTGTTGGCTAGAAGGGCCAATGATGCAATAAGGCAGCCTTGCTTTTGTCAGTTTGCCCCAGGGCAACTGTGGCTTCAATTGTAAACCACTTTATAAGTTTGATGCATTATAGAGCCTGGGACTCTTCATAAAGTCTTCTCCTCAGTGAGGCCCACCACCCGTGTTTTGGACCAGATTCTCACTTTTTTAAAGCAGTTTTATGGATCTTTAAGATCTTAAAGAAATGAGATTGTTCATACACTGCTCTCTCCAGACGGGGGTCTTTCCTGTTGCCTTTAAACAGGCGGTAATGAGACCCTTGTTGAACAACAGCTATTAGATTTTAATGACTTAAACAATTTCCGACCAGCATCTAAATTACAGTTTTATTAGTAAAAATTTGGAAGATATTTTTTTTAAGCCAATTTAATGATTTTAGTAACACTCATAATGTCCTGAACATTTCAATCTGGTTTTAGGGTGAACCACAGTACTGAGGTGGCCCTTCTTTATATTTTAAATGATTTGAGATTAAACTCTTTATGCACAGAGGGTGACACTTTTGGTTCTTCTGGATCTAAGTGCTGGCTTTTATACAGTAGACAACACTATTCTTTTAACCCGTTAAGAACAGATCGGCCTCTCTGGTGCTGTTCATAAATGGTTCACATCATTATCTAACAGACAGGACTTTTTAGGGAAGTTTAGGCTACGTTCACACTGCAGGTGAAAGCGCATCAAATCCGACTTTTTTGCCCCCATGCAACCCATATCTGATCTTTTTCTGGCGGTCTGAACGGCACAAATCCATTTTTTTCCTTCCAGATCCGACCCAGGTCACTTCAGTATGTGGTGCTGAATCCGATACATATCTGATGTTTTTGAAAGCGGCTGAGGTCTGAACGGCCATGTCGCTTTAAATCCGTCTTTTACGTCACTGACACAAGACAGCGTGTCAGTGACGTCAATAATCAGCGCCGGAGAAAACACGGAGGTAGCAGCCACTGCTCCCAACAAGGCCATTGTTAAAGCACGAGTTTTCCTTTTTCTTGTGGTCATTCTTTCTCTAATTCATTTGTCAAAATTCTGTCGGTTCCGACTATGCAAGAATTGATAGACTGCTGAAAAAACACTTACATCTGTAGCCGCCATTTTTGCTTCCGTAAACAGAGCGCGGTGTGTGTGTGACGTACTATGTTGACGTCTCATCTTCTTCTGCGCATGCGGGGTGCTTCGGAGCCGCGAAACGTTCACACTGTAGCGCGTTTGCTGTCGCATTTTATCTGTGGTGTAAACGACCATACAAAAAAATCGGATTTGATCAAAAAAATCGGAATTGAGCATTGAGACCTGCAGTTTGAAAGTAGCCTAAGATACCTGCTCGTCTAAGGTTGACAAGATCACATGTGGTGTTCCTCTCGGTTCAATTTAAAGCCCTCTGCTTTTTAACCTGGCAGGAGAATTTTTTAAATCAAATCCTAGGGACTGAAACCATTGGATGTGTCGAGCAACGCATCCACTGGATGAAGTTTGACGCATTTCCTAAAAAGCATACAACGCTTCCATCTGTGGAAAAAAGAACGCATGGGCGGGGCTTTTTCTGTCGCCGCACGTTCTGAACTATGGTGGATAGTATCGAGAGAGTGGTTTGGCTTTATTTGCTAAATAAACTAGACAACGTCGACTTTGGCTACATCAGCGCCGTTTGTGGGTTTACCCCGTTATTCAGATGCGTTCTGAGTTTGGAGAATTTAACCATTTGCTCCAGGAGCTAACGACACGGGCAATAACTACGTTGAGAAAAGATTTGATAACTTACCCGACACCCCGATCCCTTCAGCGATCTTCATCCAAGCAAGTTCCTTTACATTCCTGTCACTATATAAAGACAAGGGCGGATCATAAAGTTCTTTGCGACTGCAGACGGCCACGATCAGCTTGTCTTTCATTGTTTGAAAATGTTTTTTCTTATCCCGCTTCATTCAAGATACGTGTATAGTGACATCACTACACTTCACACCGACATAAAAATGTTTACTTAACATACAGCAAAAAAGCCTTAATTTTGTAAACTGTACTTTCATTATTTCACAACACTTATACAAGCATTTTGCGATTTGCAAACTGCTCCGCCGTCGCTTCAGTGCAAGAGGGGATTTTGAGCAAGCAAATCAATTTTAAAGACGAGGGGAATAGAAGGATAAAAAAACTCTATCTTCCCTTCATGTCTGCAAGGAGCCCGGAATGGATCAGATGCAAAAATAATTTTGAGGCATAAGAATATGTACACTTAGTTTAATAAAGCTTGCTTTTATGTGCACACAGAGTTCGGCATCGGTCTGGACCTTTGCAGAGCTTTAAACTGAAAAACGGGCATTATTCCCCTGCCTTGTAAATAAGAGGACTAAGCTATACTTACTAAACTCACTACAGGTTGTTCTCCTTCCAGGTAAAAGCCTTATAATAAGCTCTTCCAACCGAGCATACTCCACTACGTCAGCTGACCGGTGAACAGTTGATCTCCTTTGAAGCTCTCATTCCCCCTTTCAGCCACAAACAGCAGGGGAAAAAAAAGGCAGACACCGAAATCTGCGCAGCCTTGACTCATAGTGCGCATAGTGAAAGTTCTGTAGCGATCTTTGCTCACTTCTCAAAACAGGTGAAGCGTTAATTATCTGCCTCGCGCTGCCTGTCTGCCGCTGGAAACGTGTGCACGCTAGGGCTGTAATCGTGCCTTAAAAGTTGGCCCCAAACCGATCTGAACCCGACAGAGTTCAGCCCGAGCCAAAGAGTATATTTTTATTGACAACACGAACCGATTAAACCCACAATTTTTCCGCTAGAAAAAAAAAACTGTAACCTAAAAGGTCATGTTGTCCGGTTTTCAATTTACTGGACAAATGTTTGGAACTCCGATCAATAGGCCTGTTAACCGAAGCTTAAAATGATAAATGAATAACAATAATTTCAAGGCATGTTGATTAATAACATTTTTGTTTAGTCTGCAGCTATATGAAGCTTTAACCACTTCTGTTGCGTAAAAGTCTTTCTCGCCTGCGTGCGTTTCTGTCTGCGCTCTTGACCGCTTCCTTTAGAGGTCTTCCTTTTGGGTCTCTCACATCATGATGCATGCTGTGAGCCACTAACATCTTGACAGGTAGATTCGGAATAACGTTAGTGGCCCAGTGCAGCGCTTTGTTATAAATTATCACGCTAAAAAGATGGACGGGTTCGGGCAAAGATCTTCAGCTCCAGTGCGCGGTAATCGCGCGTGGTGTTCGGCCAGCGGGTTCAGTCTTTGCCGTCCTGCCTCGGCTCTTTTTATGTTCAGCTTAACAAGTTTTGCGCAGCTGTAACAAAGCAGCTGATTGCTGCACTCCTTGTCCTGGATCATCCAGATCTTTTTTTTATTTTTGGAGCTTCACAGAGGGAAATGAATGCAAACAAAACACATAAATTCCACACACACAAAAACCATGCAAAATAAATAAAAATATATATACAAATATTTTTCCACCGTGCTGCACTCATTAGTTAGTTATATTCTCACTGTTTACAGAGCGGTCCCTGCAAAGGTTTTAGTTAAACTATAGAAGAGACTAAAGGATTAGTTCGTGTCTGACAGGGTGGGGGGCGTGGCATCACGATGGACCATGACATCGTTCATCGGCACAACCCTAATACTCGGCCCAGTGTCGTCGCTGTAACTTGAAATTTGTCATTTGTATTTTTAAAATGTGTGTAAATTACAAAACTTAAGTTACAAGTACAAATAATAAGTTACAGGTACAAAACAAAAAGTCCCAATTCTACCTCCATAAGTTGTTTTTTTTTTGTGTGGCTGTTGTATGATGAAAGTATTTTGGAAGGGAAATTATGTTTTCCTAGAAGTTCCAAAAGAATAACTTATCAGCTAAAGATGTCTGCCAGAACTGTTAGCTGTGGGTCAAGCTGACCTAGGTCTAAGCCAAGTGTAGAAAATGATCACGTACTGGAGACAGACTTGTGTTTCTTGGCTCCAGAAGCCTGTTGTGCTTGTTTGTGTTCATGTGAAGGTTTCATCAAAAAATTTCCCTGTGTCATGTTAACTCGTCTCTGGCTTCGAAGCCTGTAAATTCTTATGGTGCGAGGGCCCAGCTTTCGTATGAGAAGTTTAATTAAGGCATTGACTTCAATCTAGGCCCTCTACAAGTTTCATGTGATACTCTAGGGCAAATTTTTGACTACTATAAATAATGGAAATTAAAAACAGCAATTAAGAGTAAAACATGAAAAGCATAAATATAAAATTGGAGAAAGTGAAAAAACTACATTTAAGGATCATAATGGTTTACTCAAGATCAGTTCTAAACAGACGAGTCTTAAGTTTTGATTTGAATCGGCTCAGTGTTTCAGCATCTTTGCAGTCATCACGAAGTTTGTTCCAGATTTGAGGAGCATAGAAACTGAAAGCTGCTTCCTCATGTTTCTGATTCTAGGAATGATTAGTAGACTAGAGATGGAGGACCTACAATGCTCTGCATAAATGAGTACACCCCCTTTAAAAAGTATCAATTTAATCAGTAGCTCAATGAACAAAAGAACAATTTCCAAGCTTTCCACAAGGCCGAATTTTATTTAAAAACATCTATTTAACTCCATAACATGAAATTAAGGTTAATAATCTAATTTAGATCACAAAATCTTCAGTTTTACTCAAATTGGTTGAAACAAAAATGAATACACCCTGCAACAAAAACTACTACATCTAGTATTTTGTATGAGCACCATGATTTTTAAGGACAGCACCAAATCTTCTAGGCATTCTAGGCAACATCTATCTTTTTCCATTCTTCAAGAATAACCTATTTTAGAGCCTGTATCCTGGATGGAGAGGGATTCTCACCTTGTCGCTTCAGAATTCCCCACAGGTGTTGGATTGGGTTCAGATCAAGAGACAAACTTGGCCATTCAATCACCTTCACCCTGTTCTGCTTCAGAAATGCAACAGCAGCTTTAGATGTGTTTTTGGATCATTGTTGTGTTGGAAAAGTGATGGCAGTATCTTCTCCTTCGGTATAGAGCAGTACATTGTTGAGTTCATGATACCATCAATGAAATGCAGGACTCATGCAGCCCCACATAATGACACTGCCACCACCATGTTTCACTGTAGGCACAATGCATTTTTCTTTGAAATCCTCACCTTTATGACACCATAGAGTTTTTAAACCATTAGTTCCAAAAACAGTGATCTTGGTCTCATCACTACAGAGTATAGAGTCCCAGTCGTCTTCATTTTTTCAGCAGGGGCCCTAGCAGATTCTAGGCGTGCTTTTTTGTGCATGGGCTTTAGGAGAGGTTTCCTTCAGGGACGATACCCAGCATGCCATTCCTCTGCAGTGGCGCCGTATGGTGTCCCGGAAAACGGTCACTCCAGTTTGGCTTTCTACTGCTTTAGCCAACGGCAGTGAACGTGCATGGTGATTTTCTTCAACCCTTCTCATCAGAAGAAGCTCTTCTTTGTAAAGTAATGCCCTTTTATTGTCACCTGTCTGCTGGAAACCTCTTAAATGAATCATTAGACTAACCTGTGGTTGAATGTCTGTTAATTAGAAGTTTGTAGTCTTAAGCGTGGCTTTTCTCTTAGGACTATAATTGGGGTGTACTCAGTTTTGCAACATGGGCTTGAATGAATTTGTTAGGCAAATCACTTTTTTGTGTGTGCAAATGAACAAATCTTGTTTGCAATCAATGACCCACATTTGTGGGAGTATTTTGTAGTAAAATATATCATACAAAATGTTGATTCTGAAAGGAAGCTAAAGGTTTTCTGACAAACTTAGTGGGGTCTACTCATTCATGCGGAGCACTAAGTGGTCTGAGTACATTTTCCTCCTAAAACCATAAGCGTGGTGCTCTATTCAGGTTTAAAGTCTGTCCTTCCTTTGAATTAGAATCAGCTGTTTCTATTTGCTAAGCAGTTATTACATCAGCCGTTATTTCTGATATCAGCTTCGCTGCCCTGTGGGGTATAGAACTAGCAGAGTCTCGACCACACCTCCATAGCAAATTGGAGTTGTAATGGCAAGAAAGTGTTGACGCTGCCCAGCCCTCTGCCCCTCACACGTTCAGGTTGGGGGGTGATCTCAAGGAAATTTCAATCAAACGCAACTGGACTTGGTAATTTGTCTTGGAAGACGTTTCACTTTGATTGAAATTTCCTTGAGATAACCATGACCTGGATGAATGAGAATATTCACAGGCTTGTTGGGGGGTGACTTGCTCTTAGTTAAACTAAATCTTATTTGGGTATTTGATGAGTAAAATGTTCTGAATCTCCCCAGTAATTGTTGCTTTAATGAGATGTTAACACCATCCATCCCCTACATTAATGTTCTACTCTTTTTGATTCCCTTAGGCCTTCCACAGCATCCTGTCTGTTGCTGATTGTGAAGTTCTTGCTGATCACATGCTCAAAACGGAATAGATTAAGATGCCAAAAGATGTAGAAATAAAGGAGGAGCCAGAAAAACTGCAGATTAATGAGCCAATGGAGGAATCGGAACCGATCAAAGAAGAACGTATTGAACAATGGATCTTTGAGAACGAAGGACAGCTTTTAGTAAAGCAGGAAACCAACACGTCTCTGCTTACTCCTGTTCATGAGGAAATACTCCATGAACCGAAAGGAACGTGGGTTATAGAGATAAAGGAGGAGCAAGAACCTGTACAAACTAAAGATGAACCAGAAGATCCAGAACCTGTGAAAATAGAAGAGAAAAGATTGTATCTCTGCTGTGATCAGGATGATGAACCACTTGTAGTAAACCAGGAGACTGACAGAATTACGGTGACTCCTCATCAACAAAAAGACAACATTGGAACAAAATCATCCAAAAACCATCTCCTGTCTGCTAATCGCCCTGAAACCAAGAACCTAAATCAGCAGGGAGATGACCAGAAGGACTCAGGATCAAGTAGAGATAAATATCTGAAGAGACATAAGGACCCTAGAAATCACAGGGACAATTTGGACAATTCAGAACTAAAAAGACATAAAACAGGTATGGCTTCTTGTAAAATATGCGGTAAAAATGTCAATACACGTGAGGACTTACCTGCACTTATTAGATGCAATACAGGTGAGAAACCTTCTCCTGGTCAAGTGTGTGGTAAATGTAATGGAGAAAGTCAAAATGTGACATTTCACAAAAGTGGTCGCAGAGGTAAGATGTGTTTTACTTGTGACTTGTGTGGCAAATATTTTACAAAAAAGGCTTACATTGTGCAACACATTAGAACTCACACTGGTGAGAGGCCTTATTCTTGTGACTTGTGTGGCAGATGTTTTACAGTAAAGGCTCACTTGGCATCCCATTTTAAAATTCACACAGGTGAGAAGCCTTATTCTTGTGAGTTATGTGAAAAATCTTTCAGAGTCAGTAGTAGTTTGGTTCGTCACAGAAGAACTCACACAGGTGAGAAACCTTTTTCTTGTGATTTATGTGAAAAATCTTTCAGAGTCAGAGATGATATGGTTCATCACAGAAGAACTCACACCGGTGAGAAGCCCTTTTTTTGTGACTTGTGTGGCAAATCTTTTACAAAAAAGCCTTATATTGTGCGACACATTAGAACTCATACAGGTGAGAAGCCTTTTTCTTGTGACTTTTGTGATAAATCTTTTGTAGATTGTAGTTCTTTGACTAAACACAAAAGAACTCACACAGGTGCAAAGCCTTATTATTGTGACTTGTGTGGCAAATATTTTACAGTAAAGACTAATTTGGCATCTCATGTTAAAATTCACACAGGTGAGAAGCCTTATTCTTGTGATTTATGTGATAAATCTTTTAGAGTCAGAAGTAGTTTGGTTGGACACAAAAGAACTCATACAGGTGAGAAGCCCTTTTCTTGTGACTGGTGTGGCAAATCTTCTACAACAAAGTCTGACAATTTACGACACATTAGAACCCACACAGGTGAGAGGCCTTTTTCTTGTCACTTGTGTGGCAAATCTTTTAAGACAAAGGCTCACATGGCATCTCATGTTAAAAGTCATTCAGGTCCGAAGCCTTATTCTTGTGATTTATGTGATAAATCTTTCAGACTCAGAAGTAATTTGACTCGTCACAGAGGAACTCACAAAGAAGCCACAAAGTACTTTTTTGAATCGCAACTTTAACCTGTAAATTGGGTGAATTTCTAGAACCATATTTCTGTTTACAAGAAAGCAAACTACACCACATTAACTCCTTAATTAATGCACACATTTCATATGTTGATGGTAACCGGGTCCTCTGGTAAAGTGTCTTGCCATAGGATACTACAATGTGAGATGGAGAGAGCTAGTGTTTGAACCGGCAACCCACCAGTTTTGCAATGAACTGAGCTAAGGTCGACCCCAAAATAAGATGTGTATCACCTCCATAGTTATGGGAGCTAATCCTCTTGGTTTTATCTAGGATAGCGACAGCATGTTGATATTAAATAGGAAGGGCCCCGGGATGAAGCCCTGGGGGACCCCACATGTGAGTGCTCTGTTCTGATGGAAAGTTTTCTGTTAAAACAAATAATTCCCTGTTCTATAGGCCTGGTTCATATTGCTGGATTTTAAAAGGGTTAAAAGAGCTTCCGACTGCAGATGCAGCAATTTAAAGATCAGTCATGTTCCTGTTTAGCTCCTACCATGTTTGGTGTGCGGCCACACTGCAATGGAGAGACACCACACACGAACCAATTTTACTCACAAACACTGTTCCCTCCAAGATGCGCACATGCACATTTCCTCAGTGCTGATACGGTTTTTGTACACATAAAATTTGTGCTGAACACGCCCATAAAAAAATCCATCCTGAAATTAAAATAAAACAATTAATTCTGTGTTAGTTTTATCCAGGTAATTTCCATATCAATGTGTTGAGACCCGCACACTTACACAGTAATACCATTGTACACTTCCTGTTGTCACTAATGACCTCTGTGGTGTTACAACCATCTTTCATTCAGATTTACAAATTCACCCTAGACCAATTTATAGCTACAATTCTTTTGAACATATAATCCGTACTTTTTCTCATTCAAGCTACAAAACATTAAAACACTTGGGTTTGTTTCATCCACCAGGCCCTTACTTTCATTTATTAGATCAGATCTCAGATGTATTTATTTATTTATTTATTTATTACTGATAAGGTAATTATAGCAGGGGATTTCGATATTAGTTTGGACACTGAAAGTGATATCTTAACTGCAGAATTTAATTTTAACTTGGACTCAATTGGTTTTACTCAGATGGTGAAGCGAAACGCACACTTGGATCAGCACACTTCAGATGTTGTACTGACCAGGGGATGCATTAACCGAATGTTTTCCGTATATGAACGGTGACAGAAAAATCTGAAGGCTGTCCGTAATTTGTTACAGATTAGTATTCACACCTCCCTCTGACCACTTGAAGTAATGAGCAGATTTTTTTCAACTCCAGGTAAATAAATTCCATTCATTATTTATTTCGCTTCTCCTTGAAGTGTCGCAGGGGTCTGGCGCCTATCTCCAGGGGTCATTAGGCGAGGTACACCCTGGACAGGTTGCCAGTCCATCCATCCGTGCAAATGGTTAGACACACTCCAAGGAGCCAGATGTGTGCCAACGACAGGTGTCGTGCAGTGCCTGCTGCTGCTTTAACTGCAGGCTTTCCTACAGTAAATTACGGGTCAGAAAACGGCTCATTCTGAGAGTCTTCGAGTCCTCGTCACTACAATTGGAGAAATGATTACTCATGTTAAAACTTTCTGTCTGAAGTGATTAACGTAATTGCAGTCTCCAGGGCAGGATCAAAACGAGGATTCTGCCTGCAGATCAACAGCTAAATGCCTCCAATCTATTCTGTACGAGGTAGAAGTCCAAAACCTCATGTAAGAAACTTCTGCAACGATCCAAACATTAGATTACAAAAAAAGCGAGCATTTGCTTTCCATGCCATGGAGGCATTGAGTGCGAGGAAGTAACAGGCCTCCCATTGACTTCCGGGTTTAATGCACAGTTGCGTACTTTAAAAACAGAATACTAGGAAACTGGAGAGAACATGGTCATCTACACACTACTGGATTCCTATTTAACCTGGAAAAATAGGCTACAGCTGTATAAAAAGAGCCTTCGACAAGCTGGAACATCTTATTTTTCATGATTAATAGAGGTAAATAAAAATTCAGACATCCTTCCGATCAGACCTGACCTCTTAACATGCCACAAATGGTGTGAATATCTATTTGGATTATTTTAAGAACCGTTCAAATCATCTTTATTTTATTTATTTTTTTTGGAAGGGGAAAATTTGGGCAAAATCTTCCGGAAAATCCTGCTGTGTGAACCAGGCCTTAAATAGGAGGGGACCTGGGATGGAGCCCTGGGAGACCCCATTAGTTATTTCTGTTTGTTCTGAGGAAAAATTGTCTATTGTCACAAAGAAGTTTCTTTCTTAAGGCTACGTCCACACTAAGCCGGATAAGGTTATACGGGGAGTTAGACGCATAATGTTATCCACTCAACATGAGCATTTAAGGTCCCTTTAAGGTCCCATGATTGCGCAATCCAATGCCGACCTATGCATGTACTGGGCATGCGCGGGGAAAAACAAAAAGAACACAGATTGACGCGTATAATCTACGTCACTGTCGGCGCCTCCTGGATCGCCTCCTGTGTCGCCTTCTCATACGCAAGTGGGTTAGGGTTAACTTTGCAAACATCTGAATTTGCAAAAGAAGAAGTAGCATAGCGAGACTCGTCTCCATCTTTGCTGTTGTCATTATCTGGTGTCGCGTTGTTGTCGTCATCAACTTAGGTTGCAGCATTTTATTGACGTCGCTGCTCTGATTTAGCCGGGGACCGGATAAGTTGCGTCCAGACGTGCTCATTTAGCCGTTGAGATAACAGTTACACGGCTCTCTTACCCGGCTAATACTTATCCAGCCACAGACCACGAACAAAGCCGCCTTAGTGTGGACGATAGGGGGGTGTAGACTAAATAATTATACGTTTAAGGCGTTATTCGGCTTAGTGTGGACGTGGCCTAAGACTCAATCCAGCAAAGCACTTTTTCTGAGACCCAGCTCTCAGTGGTCATTTTTGCTAAAATGTATTTACAAAAATTTTTTCTTGTAAATAATCTTCTGAGAAGTAAAATTTTATGTCAGATTTCAGCACTTATCATCAAAATTAGCTCAAACAAATGATTGACTTTCAACATTTTTAGAATTTATTTTCAGTTGCTGAAATGAATAGTGTCCCTGTGCCATTAACATCTACTCATGACTCAATCAAGTCAACATCCAACATAGAAATCATGTATTTTGCTTGGTGGGTTATTGTTCCCACTCGTGAACAAAAAGCCAGGAGGATTGTACATCTGAGAGACTGATCAGAGTCCGAGGACCAGCCCTCTGGATGTTCTCAAAATAATTTAACTTTTTTTTCCACTTTGGGTTTTTCTTGCTTATGCACAAAGTTTTTGTGAAGCATTGCCTTTCTGCAAAGTTATCTAAAGAAAGCTTTATTTTGTCCATACAGTGATGTTTTTTTTAAAATAATTTTTTGTTAGACTAGTTGAGTTCAATGGTATCATATTTAAGATGACTTGAAACATTTAAAATTTAAACTTTTAGGTGTAGAATAGAATAATCCTTTAATTGTTGCACAAGGGGAATTTGGTCGTAACAGCAGCAGCAAAAAAAAAAAACCAACATATACACACAGGACACAGAACAGGAACACAATTTTTCCAGAAGAAAAAAATATTTACATTATGTACAACAGTTACAAAAACAGAGTACTGTACATTTATTAAGGTTAAGTACAAATACAGTGGTCAACCCAGGTTGTAGTGTGCGAACAAAGCAGGATACTGAACCTGCTTTGTGTTGTTTTCTAAGACAACTTTTTAAGTTACTGTTTGTAAAATGTTGCCTCAATTGATGAGTATTTTAATGTTACAACTTGTTTACTTGTTGTTTAGGTACTATTTTCTTCCAGTCTTCCAGAAACGCCCCTATGTGGTGTCTAGTGCCACCCTGAAAAAAATGCTGTCCACTTCTGCAATTGTTTGTTTCTTCATTAGTACCAGCATTTGTGTACTATTAACATGGTGCATCAAAAGCTAATAAAAAATATAATGTAAAAAGTTTAAAAATGCAAGTTGTAAATAAATGTGATTTTCATAGAGAGAAGATTCAGTTTCCTCATATTCACTCTTTTTTTTTTTTATATATATAACGTTTACAACAGCTGATTCCAAAGGTTCAATTCCTCACCATGGCTCTGCAGGACCTGTTAATGAGCCATGATTTGATTGAGATGCTGAACCAGAGACATAAAACGTGCGGGATACCACCTCTTAAGGATTTACTTTCAACACTCTGGAGAAAAACACACAGGGTGTGTCTAAATCTAGGGTCTGCTTCCTACTGAGGACTCATTTTAAGGATACTACGTCACAGCGCTGCGACAAAGACCGTTCGGATTTCGAAGAATCCTTCAAATGCGACCCACAAATGCGTGCTCTTTTCCCCCGGATTTGAAGGATGGGTCTGGTGGATACTTTCACGTCCTACCTATCCCATAATTCCTTTGGAAAGAGTGCTTAAAACGCTTTCAAATAATGTTGGACGAAGCGAGCGGTACTGCAATTGGGGAGGTGTATGCTTTCAGATGTAAGTTTTTTTTTTTTAAACTGCCGTTACAAAAAGTAAAAGCTTATAGCTGTTGTGTTTTTAGTTTGTCAGACTGATGGGGATGCCTGGTGCAACGCTTGGACAGTTTCGTTCCACTCGAGTCTACTCCGTCTTTCCCTCTTTCTATAGGGACGTCCTTATTAAGCATTTTTGTACATTTACATCTGTAAATAAAATCACATTCGTAAACTAGCTTGTTCCTTGCCTCCTGTGTAAATACCCCGATAAACAGCCAATTTGTTATTAGTGAATTAAGCATTTTCTGATATGTTTTAAGGACAACGGAGCAAATTTCCACATTCATAAAGCGCCAAATGTGCGAAAATCTGTTCCCCTGAAATATTCTGTTCCCCCTCTAGGTTTAGGCACTGGTTCCCAAATAGTAGAATAAGGAAAATAGTCAAGTTATGGTTAGATAATGCTCCCTGAATGTTAGGATTAGAAAATGACTTGGGGTTAGGCAATTGTTCTCGAATGTTGGTAAGAAATCAACCGGTCAGCCAATCAGAAGGCTTAGAATACATACCGACGTAACACCAGGGGGAACAAATGACTGTGGCGAGGTATAAAATGACATTTACAAATGCTATTCGTATGATTACGGTTTTTGTTCACCTTCATACTAATAATATCAAGACGTTTCTTGTGTTTTGTGCACTACAGATCATCTTACCGCAGTCATTGAAAAGTTGAAAGATTTTCCCTGCCCCAAATGGCAGTGTCAGTTGCGGCAAGATTACATGTAAAGTCTACGGTCGAGTCTGTCAGACGTCCGTCAGAGTCTCTGCGGTGCGTTGTGTACGTTTGCTCCATTAACTTTTCAAGCGTTACTTGCATTGCAAGCAGCAACGTAGCTGAACTTCTGATGGACTTGACACAGTGCATCAACCAATCAGAGCCTCTCACTGTAGTGATGTCACTATACACGTATTTTGAATGATGAGTGGGATCAGTGAAAACATTTTCACCAAATGCAGATTTCAAAAATCTGAAATAACACTTACCGAAGTCAAATGGTCAGGCGCTCCTAAGGAGGGACAGAGAAGCTGTAGTCGGTGTCCTGGTAGAAGATTTGAGCTCCGATGCGGCCGAGGAAGTTGTAAAATTAGGCGCGGGACAGACGGAAGTAGCGCTGAAAGCGAACCTCATCCATAAGCAGCTCCTGGAGCAAATGGTTAAACTCCCCGAACTCAGAACGCATCTGAATAGTGGGTGCTGATGTACCCGGTGTCGACGTTGTCTAGCTTTATCCAGCTAATAAAGCCAAGCCACTTTCTAGTTACGATCCAGCATAGTTCAGAACGCGCGTCAATAGAGGAAGCCCCGCCCACACACTTTATAATTTTTAAAATTTTTTTGCTCAGAAGCAAGCGTTGGAAGCCTAAAAGTAGATGCGACAAACTACATGCGTTGGGCCCGTTGCTTGACGCAGACAAAGTGTGCAGTGTGAAAGCACCATTATTATGATAGTTCTGTGCAGTGTTGTTCAACAACTACGATTTTTATGCTTATCAACAAAACAACAATATTTTCAGTTCTGGAGAAGATGGGGAAATTAAACCCTGTCCAAAAAAAAAAGTAAGTGGAACAATTTAAAAAAGAAATGTAAATGATTTCCATATAAAATGAATAATGTTTTTATAAGTAACACAAGTTAGTACAGAGTTTATTTGCCTGATCCGAAAAATCAGTCAGAGGTAATTGTTAATATTAGCCGAGACATTATGAAGCTGCAACATTTAAAAAGTTTAAACGAAGATAATTTGAATGTGAAAAATTAAGAAAAGAATTCGTTAAAAAGAAACTTGCCTAGTTGCTACACAAAAATGTAAACTGAATTTTTTGTATAATCTACACTGAAACAAAACTAAATAAAATAGAGTTATATCCACATTTTCATAAACTATAACAACTGTAGTCTTTGTTCAATTTTAGCATTTATGGGGGGCACTAGATGGGTTTAGGGGCCGTAAGCAACCACTTAGTTTAAATTTGTTTAATCAGCACAACTTAGTCTGACATCTTCAGACTACGTTTTTGGCTTTTTCACCCTGCATAAAACTACATGCTTCAATACAGTAGGTGGTGCACCTTGCCGAGCTTGCTTGCTAAACATTTGCAAAACCATTCTCACTTTAGCACCAAATGGAGCAGTGAGGAAGAGGAGACTGGGATGAAGACCTGTTGGACCTCTTCAAGGAAGATGAGGCTGCAGAGGGAAGCTGAGGAAAAAGGAGAGCAGGGGGAGGATTTTTCTTTCAGTGGGGTGTAATAAAAGGTTCTTTGTAATTGTTCTAAGACAGATTTTTTTCTGATTTAACTGAATGAGATAAATACTTCTTGTTATTCATTGTAGTTCAATTTTCTTCCTGTATTTTTAAATTATCGTATTATTTAACAACAGAATAAACTTTATTAATGTTTAATGTTTTGCAGAAAACTTTTAAGAACAATTCAAGAATATAAGGAAATGCAACTAATTACAGAACATGGTAAGTTTTAACAGGTACTTACAGGATTAACCTAAGTGACTGGGTAGTAAACCATTATTTTATTTTTTTTAAATACACCGAATTCACCTTGCAGCGTTGCTACAGACATTGCCGTATATATATATATATCTATATATATATAGATATATATAACTCCAATCTCAGATAAAACATTTTCTAGTGGTGAGTTGAGAACTAATTTAGCTTCTAAAAGTAAGAAGGTGAAGGATTGTGTTTATTTACTGCTGCTTGTACTTAGCGCTGTCACGGTTGCTAGGCGACAGGGCATGCGCAAAGGGTAACTGCTGGAACAGAAAGAGGATAGACCGCTGTCCAAATTCACAGACTCTTATTTTCCAGCTTTTGCGGTCGGTGAAAGACCCTTCCTCCTCCAACCAGGTAGAAAGGATCATTCGGAGGATGCAGAGGCTGATTTTGGACTCAACCACATTCATAGCTGGAGGCGGAACTAAAGAGAACACCACTGTTTCCGCCGTTAGTGTCCGTGTGCGACACTCGGCTGAAGTAAACAGCAAGACGCTAGCAGCGTTAGCTTCCAGCTTTCCTTCTGTTTGTCGCTGATTGTGAGCAGAATATTTCAGATTCTGCAATAACAAGATCTTCGGTTCCTCTTTGGAGGGAATCCATCCGCTCAGAACCTCCAGGTATGTTAACTGTACGGTGCTGGATGGAACTAGTTCATACCGCGGAGGAAGAAACACAGCTCGATGATTTGCTTCATTGTGTTTTTCCCAATATGTTTAAGACACTGGAAACGGTAGAAAAATTAATGAGAACAAAGAACGGATCAAAGAATTTTAAACTGAGGCTTTTGATCTCATCCAAAATGGTTTTATGATTTTTTGTTTAAATAAATGCAAAGACCGAGAGAATCTTATTTTCCGCCTAACTAATACATTTAAAACCTGAACTAGACTATTCTGCATTAATAGAAGAACATTTAAAACCAACTCTGAGATTTCTGAAACTTAATAAAGGCAGATTTCAGCACTTTTGTCTGGACAAAGATATTTTGGCTGTGAATTATTAAAAAATTATATATAAGACAGACATTTTAAACTCAGCTAAAATTAGATTACCTCTAGCTCCAAAACTAGAATAACTACGTTTATTTCCTGGTTTGGTCTAAATTATTTACACTTCGAGTAGAAATAAAATCAAGAAAAAAGTGCCAATAAAGTTTAAATGTAGTATATTTTGACCATCACCTTAGTATGTAGGAAATTTTGAATTACCCAGATTCAATATAAAAGAAATGTATAATTCCAGACTTATGCAAAGCATTCATTAAACCGTTATAATAATCCAAAGTAAATGTTTTATGAACAAAAAAAGCAGAGTTAACTATATTTTTTTGTATTTCATACAACCAATATTAGTCTGAAAGTATGGCTATATAGACCAAAACAATAAATGTATCTTTTAACATATTTAACAACATAGAACAGTCTTACATATTGAAATATCTGAGTTTAATGAACAGCTTCCAAGGGGTCAGCGTATTTTGTCATCTATTCATGAGCTTTATTCAAGTGCACAAAAAGTGCTGAAATTGATCTATATTGACGTTTCCCAAAACCCAGAGTTGCTTTCCGTTGTTTTTCATTAATAATAATCTAGTCCAGGTATGAAATATCTGAATATTGTAGTTTAACTGTAGCAGATTAAAGATCAGAGTAGAGAAATATTTAGCGTAATTGCCCTTTAGCCGTTCCTGAATCTTATGCTAGAAAATGGAAACCAACATCAGCCTCGTGGTTTAATCGCTCTAAAACGGATTAATTTAAACTCTATGTCCCATCACTGCACAATGATTGATTCTGGTTTACTTGAGAGGAAAAGTGGTTCAGAATAGTTTGCATGGGGATATATATGGGGTAAGATATTTTTCCCGAACTGATTTTAAACCGACCATAAGTAGGCCTGGGCGGTATACCGGTTCATACCCAAAACCGATGTTTATTTTCGTTATATGAATTTGTAATATACCTCTATACCAGTGAATAGCGCAGACAACTTCCGGACCCTTTGATGTGGGGAAGTGTTTCAGCCAGGACCGATTTCACTGCTGCACGCTCTTCACCACAGTGTGAAAAGTAACGTTTTGCCGAGGGCTGCAGCTATCGATTCTTTTTGTAATCGATTACATTTTTAAACAACCAAAACATGCATAACGAAAAAATTTTGGCTGTAAAAAAAAAAACTAAAACAAAATAACAGACGACTATTTATAGTATTTAAATAAATAAATAAATATTTATTTGACAAAATAACGATCCACAGCTATAACGTAAGTTAACAAACTAAACAGCCCATCTACTTTTTTGTGAAAAGTTGCCATTTATTTAATGATTTTATTCTTCGGAAATCACTTTAATAGTTTGAAAAGCAAGCAGAGTTTGAGACGACATTGTCACATAAACCTTAGCAAAACAAAAATGACTTTAAATGTTTTTTTAACGGAAAACTGTAAAATGTGACCAGCTCAGATTGGTTTCCTAGTAGAAGAACATGTTTGCTTTTATTTTGGTGCTAGAGTCCCAGATCCACCCTGGGTCCCTTTTAGCTCCTCTTTATTAACCTCCTGGTTACGCCCCTGCTCAGCAGCACTGAACGTTGAGGACTGGTCACTTATTAATCATTTTAAAAACTTACAGGAGTCTCTGTGTCAAGAGAAAGTGAGAAAGTATTTTTTTTCTTACTTTGGTCGCAGCGCAGCATTAAGTCAGTTGAATTTTGTTGCTGTAACTTTAGTTTCTGCCGAACCAAAAGCACGACCAGCTGCGCACTCAGGCTCAAGGAGCTGGAAAAAGCCTTGATTGAAATTAAAGGAAACTAGACATGAAGTCGGTCGAAACATTTTTAAATCATTAATAACTAGGGAGGATTTAAAAAGTACTCGAAACGACAGCTTCTTTCAATCACATAAAGACTGTTCTGAAAACTTGAGGCTGTTTGCTGCGACATGCATCACTAATTACAGCTGATTGTGACCTATTTTGGATTCAAAACGGCAAATTTCGCGGGCTTTCATGTCCGCAATAAGGAAACCGCGCCCCATAGCACCTTCCTTGGCAAAATGCAAATAAAACAGTTTTTATTGTCATCCCTCTCACATAAGAAACAGCGAGTATACATGATATGCCACACCGTCAGATATCGGGAAAAATTCGGAAGAATGGTGGCTCCGGGAGATTTCAGGAGCGGCACTAAAATTCAGGACTCTCCCAGGAAAATCGGGACGTTTGTCAAGTAAGATCGCAAGTGATGTAGAAGCTTTTTTTGTCGCAGATAGTGATGTTACTGCACTTAAAACCAGGGGCGATTTTAGGCCATTTTGGGGCGACGTAGCATTTTTACTATGTGTTTTAAAAAAAAAAATAGAAAAGTTTTTTAAATGTAATATTTTTTAAAATTACAACAATATACTTTTTTTATTTCGTTTTTAATGCAACAATTTTTCCAAGGCGTCTTTAAACGCGTGTGGTGAATCTCCAGTGGGAGACTCCCACTGCAGGGAGCTGAATGTTCAGAAAACCAGTAAAAGATAAGAGGATATGCATTGAGCGGTGTTTCTGCATGAAGATAATCTCTGCTGAATGATTAGTTAATAGACGCTAATATACTGTGTTAAGCTAGTTACTGTTGCCCGTTACATCTTGCTGAAGTGTACTGCAAAATGATTAAAAAAAGAAAACTCAGTTTTTCTGGATCAACAACAATATCAACAAAATAAATGTTACATAAGAGAAAAACTATTTACATACTTTAGAGATGAGTTTTTCTCAGTGTCTAATTACAAAAAATTACATTTTTGGTTGCTTCAGTTATACCTACATATCATCTCGTAAAAACGCCGTATTGATATTTATTTATTTCTTTTCTATGAGTAAATCACCAATAAAAAACCCATGTTAAGAAATACTTTCTTTTTTATTTGAGAAATAATAGCTTGTATCGGTTTTGATTAAGAAAAACTGAGCTTTTAGTTCATTTATTTTCTTGTTAATTCAGCTTTATAATCATATTTTTGTTTTGTTCATTCAGAATAAAACATGTTTTTTGCATTCTTTCAAGCATTTTCTTTGGTTTAGGCATCAGAACTCCACCAAACTACAGTAGAAGATGAGATGAAGAAATTTCTTAATATTTCAAAAAGTTATCCAATATTTTCATGTGTTTCAGATATTTCTTATTACTCAAATAAATCTGCCAAAGAGGTTATTATTTTGCAGCTGTTTATCTTTTTCTGTCTGTCTGAATGAATGAATGAATAAATGAACACACTATTACACAATTTACATGTTAAGGCAACACACACATAAAACGAATAAGAATAAAAGGCAAGTGAAAACAGACAGTAAGCTATGGAGTAGCATATTATAAAATTAATAAATAAAAATAACTATCTGTTAACAAAATAACTCAAAGTTGTTGACGGACTTGGATGCAATATTCATGAAATGTCATGAATGGGCTTAGGATTTGTAAATTTCAAATTCTGAATACTTTTGTAACAAACAAATTCATTTGTAGCTCTATTTGAACATTAATGAAAATGCCACATATCAGTATAATCTTATTATTATAGTGGAAGAATTTAAGCTAAAAACATAATGAACAAGACACATTAAATCATTAACATTGCGGAGGCGTCAAATCAGACTCAGCCATAAAGACTGATAAGTTATAAATGTCAATATATCATAAGCTAGAGAGTAATATTAATTGTGTAATATCCCTTGCTAGTGAGTTCATGCTAGGAATAAACACACTCCTCTTTAAGTTCTGTGCAGAACTTATTGCTCTCACATATTTGACAGAAATATTTATTGTCAAAAAAACACAGAGCACGGTCAGGCAGGGTCTGTCCAGGTGAAAAGATAATAAAAGTGACTGAGGGAAAAATATCAGTGAAACATAAGAGATAGAGATAATTTTCTACCCATTAACTACCCATCCTAATTTGATTTTCAAATTTTGCTTTCCACATTTTCATCTCTTTATTGGTACAATTGGAAAGAGCCAGGGAGGAGACTTGCTCTAGAGGCCAGGAGCAAGTAAGATGATACAGGGTCTTTACAGGTAGAGCCTAGTTTATGCTTCTCGGATTGACGCATCACCATTATCCGTCAACGCAACGGAGCCCAAGGCATATTAGTTTGCCCCAATTATATTTCCACATCAAACATACCTACCAAAAATTCAGAATTGTTCTTTTTATACTCTAAGATGTACACATGGAGACTTCAAATATGAAGGTTACATTCATTATAATTAGTATAAGAGCCAAGGAATCTTCATTTAATCCTTTATAGCTGCATAGTGATGATATCATTATTATACTATCCAACAATTCAACACTTTTTACATACATTTTTCATTTGAATATCTTTTCCACTCACAATGCAATGTGTTGCACCATTGGACAACAGAGTACTAGTATGTGACAGTAAGTCAACTTTTTAGTACAACACAGGTAGAATATATTTTTTTCTGATAGCCATACTTTCACATAACCATAAATGGAGTTAATCTATAAAATAACTGGGTCAGATTCATTGAACAACCCATCATGAATATATTGATATGATGGCGAATTAATAATGTATATTATTAGTTAATTATATTAATTAATAATAAATAATTGTGTAATTATAATTAAATAATCACAATTATTTAATTTTAATCATACAATTATTTATTATTAATGTTAATGACCGGAACAGCACGTTTCGCTCGCGTATTCTGCTGCTTTTCTGCTGCTTGGCCCTTTCCACCGAAGACGTATGAGGCGTGTAGCAGCAGGGAAGCAGCTGTCACCAAGGGAGCGCGAAATGACAAAATAGTATTTATTTTGGTAAGTTGATTGTAGTTAAATTATTATAACTTCAAGGTCCGTTTATTTTAGCTTGCATCATTGAAAGGGGGACAGATACGTTAATTTAGGCAACAACAGCAATTAAGCTTCACAATCGTTCACTCAAAAGCAGCTGAACAGATGAGTTTTAATCTTTGATTTAAAGCAGCTCAGTGTTTCAGCGGCTCTGCAGTCATCAGGAAGTTTGTTCCACATTTGAGGAGCATAGAAACTAAAAGCTGCTTCTCCATATTTACTTCTGATTTTAGGACTGATTAGTAGACTAGAGTTGGAGGACCTGAGTTGTCTGAGTAGATTTTCATCCTAAACCATCATTGTGGCACTCCGTTTAGATTTGCAGTCTGTCCTTCCTCGTTCTTCATTTCTGAAGTCAGCTGCACTGCATTGTGGGGTATAGAAGTAGCTGAGTCTCTGAGCTAAAATACCAAGGAACTTTTGACACCACCCAGCCCTCTGCCCACATACGTCACTCAAAGCAACTCCTCCTTTTGGCACATTTTTCAAACCGTGGTTGCCGTGAGATTTTGGTAGGAGAGTGACTTGCTCTTCACTAAACTTTGTAGCTTTAGTGAGATTTTTACCCCATCTATTCACTACCTTATGTTGTTCTACTCTTCTTGATTCCCTTAGGCCTTCCACAGCATCATGTCTGTTGCTAATGGGGAAGTTCTTACTGTTCACGTTGTCAAAACTGAAGAGATTAACTCCATCCATGAAGACAAGATGCCAAAAGATGTAGAAATAAAGGAGGAGCGAGAAAGACAGATGAGTGAGCCAACTGAGGAGCCAGAACCGGTCAAAGAACATACTGAACTGTGGATCTTTGAAAATGAAGGACAGCTTGTAGTGAAGCAGGAAACCAACACTTCTCTGCTTACTCCTGTTCATGAGGAAAAACTCCATGATGAACCAAAAGGGTCGTGGGTTATAGAGGTAAAGGAGGAGCAAGAACCTGTAGAAACTAAACATGAACCAGAAGATCGAGAACCTGTGAAGATTAAAAAGGAACCAGAACCTGTTAAGATAGAAGAGAAAAGACCATATCTCTGCTGTGATCAGGATATAGAGCCACTCGTAGGAAAGCAAGAGACCGACAAATGTACGGTTACTCCCTTTAATGAGCAAAAAGACAACAATAGAACAGAACAGAACAAGAATCAGCCCTTTACTATAAATCATCCTAAAACTGAGAACCACCATCAGATAAAAGGCGACCATAACTACTCAAGACCAAACGGAGATGAAGATCAGAGAAGAAATCAGGATCCCAGAAATCACAGGGACGATTTGGACAATTTAGAACTTAAAAAACATAAAGATTTGGTTTCTTGTGAAATGTGTGGTAAACATTTCAACACAGTTGAGGATTTACCTGCACGTATGAGATTCAACACGGATGAGAAGCTTTTTCCTGATGAAGTGTGTGGTAACTGTAATGGAGACGGTCAGATTGTGAAATTTCACAGAATATTTTACATAGGTGAGAAGCCTTTTTCTTGTGACCATTGTGATAAATCTTTAACAAACTGTAGTTCTTTGAATACACACAGAATAACTCACGAAGGTAAGAAGCCCTATGCTTGTGACTTGTGTGACAAATCCTTTACAGTAAAGGAGAGCATGGAATATCATGTTAAAATTCACACAGGTGAGAAGCCTTATTCTTGTGACTTGTGTGACAAATCTTTCAGAGCCAGAAGTACTTTGGTTAATCACATAAGAACTCACAAAGGTGAGAGGCCTTTCTCTTGTGATTTATGTGCTAAATCTTTTAGAGTCAGAAGTAGTTTGGTTTATCACAGAAAAACTCACAAAGGTGAGAGGCCTTTTTCTTGTGATTTGTGTGATAAATCTTTTATAAAGCATAGTGAATTGAATAGACACAGATTAGCCCACTCAGGTGAGAAGCCTTATTCTTGTGACTTCTGTGATAAATCTTTTATAATCTCTAGTTCTTTAAAAATACACAGAAGAACTCACACAGGTGAGAGGCCTTATTCTTGTGACTTGTGTGATAAATCTTTTATACTCTGTAGTTCCTTGAATAGACACAAAAAAACTCACACGGGTGAGAAGCCTTTTTCTTGTGATTTGTGTGAAAAGTCTTTCATAAACTTTAGTTCTTTGAATAGACACAGAAGAACTCATACGGGTGAGAAGCCTTACTCTTGTGACTTGTGTGGCAAATCTTTTACAGGAAAGTTTAGCATGGAATCTCATGCTAAAATTCATACCGGTGAGAAGCCGTATTCTTGTAATTTATGTGATAAATCTTTTAGAGTCAGAAGTACTTTGGTTAATCACAGAAGAACTCACAAAGGTGAGAGGCCTTATTCTTGTGATTTATGTGATAAATCTTTCAGATTCAGAAGTTGTTTGACTCGTCACAGCAGAACTCACAAAGAAGCCACAAATACTCATTTGACTCGCAACTTTAACTTGTAAATTTGTTGAATTTCTATAACTATTTTTCAGCCACAAGACGACAAACTACACGACAGTTTTTTATTCATTCACGTACACATTTTGTACGTTGATTGTAGTAACGGGGTCCTCTGAGCACCAACACTAAGGTGGAAGAAGCAATGGACATAATAACAAAGATGGACTGATCTAGGGTTCGAACCGGCAACCCACCAGTTAAGGGACAAAGTGAGCCATGGTCGCCTCCCAAGTAAGCTGCATATCATCTGCATAGTTATGGCAGCTAATCTTATTGGTTTAATGTAAGATAGTGGGACCATTTTGATATTAAATTGGAGGGGTCACAGGATGAAACCACACATGTGATTTCTGTTTGTTCAGAGGAAAAGTTTTCTATTGACAAAAAAGTTTCTGTTCTTAAGACTGGAAACCAGACAGAAAAATATCAAAGGGATTGTTCAATGTGAGGAAGCTATTTAACTGACAACAGTCTTTTTTCATTAATCTTACTATTGAATAAGAGATTAGAGATTGGCCTTAGTTCTGCATTAACATGTCCAGGTTGTTCTTTTTAATGGTGGTTTGATAACTGCTTTTTTTAAAGCCTGGGGAAATACGCCTGACTGTTGGGAGGAGTTAATGTTGTCAATTAGGTCAGGCCGAGGACAGGGAAAATTTGATTAAAAAAACGTTCTGTCGTCGTGTTTGTCCTTAATGTCATTGGTATTGATCCAAGATTAATACTTTTATTATACATTCAGGATATGACATAAACTCTAAGAAGAGTGAAGTTCTCAAGTAGCTGACGTCTCCCAGCTACTTAAGGCTCTTAATAAACCTAATAACAAACATTTGGCTCTGTGGCCCGGTTCCTGAGGGAAATGATGGAGTAGAATCAGAACACTTCATAAATGGATGAAAAGAAATGCTTGGAAAACTTGTTCGGCTATATCAGCAACTAAAAGATTTTCGTCTGTGCAACCCATCTATTCAAAGTAAATCAAGGCTGTCTCAACACCTGGAATTAAACTGATGGCTGCTAATTTTTTCACCCATCCAAACAACAGTGCACAGGGCTTCCAAAAAAAAAAAAGACGCGAAGGACATTTCCGCTAGCTACTCTCAGACGGCGACTCAATAATGTAGACTGCGCTATCAGAACGGTTAAAGCAACATACAACCCCCAACCACACACAAAGGAACTGATTACTGCTTAAAGCAAAGGAATCAGAAGATTCAGCCTCTCTTGGCTCACCACTGGATTTCTCCCAAAAACTTAAGGAACAGATAATCAAGGATACTCAACTAACTCCAGGAATCTCATTAAATCAGAAGTCTGTTGGAAGTGATTCTCCGTTCTCACCCCTAGTAATGACTTCCTAATGTCAACGGTTACCAGACAAAAACTCCAGACCCCTCACCCACCATGACTTGTCTGGTTACCAGGAAATTAGCATTCCTGTGATTATAAACAGCAGAACTCTTAAAATCAAATCCTGCTACATTAAATCCAATCTCAAAAATATTACCCGTTAGAAGAATTTGAAAACTACCAACAAATCTCTTAAACTGGGATCATTAAATATCAGATCTTTGTTAGGAAAGTCTTTCCTAATCAATGGTTTTATTACTGAACGTAATATTCAGGCTCTGTTTTTATCCGAAACTTGGTTAGATTGAAATACTGAAATATCTACAATGCTATTTAAATATTTAGACTAAAACAGGAAGCGGAGACGAGGGGGTAGATTATGCTGCATTCCAGTTAACCTTTCCGAGTCGGAAAGTCTGAAATCTCGCAGTTGTCTCGCGTAATTTCACAGTGACACGCCCCCTTTAGGTTGGAATATACGAGCTCCAACTCGGATCTCTGAGAGTAGTCCGAGTAGAGGGGGGGAACAAGTCGGAAACAAAGACTGCCTCGCCCGTAGTTTAGATATATTTTCTTTGTATTCGCACTGTTGGTGATTTTAATGTCATTTTTAAATGCTCTTACACACTTGACTACATTTGTGCTTTAATCTGGTCACCAATTTATACATTGCAAGGCCTTGCTGTTCGTGCAATACAATGTACAGCTTTGTTTTTCATGCTGGTCTGCTGAAGATGCTACACCGCTAACAACAATAGCGATAACTAGCCCGCCCCTCGAGGGCTGCTGCCCTCAAGGCGTCCATGTTCTTTCCGACTCGGAGTGTAGCAAGACGAATTGGAATGTTTGAAGTCGGGAATTAAGTCAGGTTCTCGTGTACAGCAACTTGGACGCCCGAGTTTCTGAGACAAATGGAATGCAGCATTAGGCACAAACTTTGTGAACACACTGAACCTGAAAAAGCTATTTCTGGGCACATTTCACTCTTAAATACTATGCTACGGAGATTAAAGAGCCAAATAAGGTCTTAGTCATAAACTTGTACAAACCTCCATGAGCTAACTCAAACTTCTTAAATGACCTCAGCAACCTTCTCTCTGTAATATGTATTGAAAATAACCAACTAATTATTGTGGGAGATTTCAACAGTCTTACTGACAACCCCAAAAATAGACGAGCTAAAACATTAAATAATACATAACTTCGGTCTAATCCAACATGTCAAACAAGCAACACACAAAAAAAGTCATGGAAAAAAAAAGAAAACGCACTGAATGAGAAGGTGTGTCCAAACTTTTGGTTTGTACTGTATAACTTAACTTTGAAAGCTGCAAAGGAATCATTCTCTGAAATCATTAACAGAAAAATGAATAATACCTGTACTTTATTCGCAACAGAAATCTGGAACAAACTTCCAGACGACTGCATAGCTGCTGAATTGTTAGGCTCTTTTAAGGCTATGTCCACACTAAGCCGATAAGGTTATACGGGGAGTTAGACGCCTAATGTTATCCACTCAACACGAGCATTTACGCCCCGTTTAAGGTCCGTTTAAGTTCCCATGATTGCGCAATCCCATACCGACCTGTGCAAATACTGGGCATGCGCTAAAAGACGCACGAAACACGCGTATAATCTACGTGACGCCAGCGCCTACATAATATATACAAGAAGCTCTACAGCACAGTACATATCTGCTTGTCCTGTTAACCGAAGAGAACAATAGCTGCTGAGAAGAAGAGAGAGTTTTTGGTGCGGACAGACGACCAGATCGATTTATTACTCTTCGCTGTTGTCTTTGTCTGTAGGGTCGTATTGTTATTGACGCAGCAATCATTGACGCCACTTCCTTTCATTATCCGGGGAAGCTGTCCACACTAGCTCGTTTAGCCGTTGAATCAAGATTTACCCGGCTCTCTTACCCGGCTAATAGTTATCGGGCCACAGACCTTAAACGACGCCGGGTTAGTGTGGACGATAGGGGGGTGTAGACTAAATAATTATACTTTTAAGGCATTATCCGGCTTAGTGTGGACGTGGCCTAAATCAAAAATTAAAACCCATCTGTTTAGAGTTGCTTTTCAGTCCTAAATTGCTGTTTTATTCAAATGCTATATTTTTTGTTTGATTGATTCTTGTGTTTTCTGTTTTTAATTTTAATACTATTGCTGTTTTTACTTTTCATGCTTTTATTATGTGTTTAGTTTACAAATTATTTGTATGCTTTTCCTAAATTGTTGTTTTTAATCAAATGGTAAATGTTTTCTCTTATTGATTCTCATGCTTTATCTGTCTTTAATTTTATACTTTTACATAAATCTTTCTTTTTATGCTTTTCCTAAATTGTTTTTGATCAAATGGCTTAATGTTTTATCGATAAAATGTCTTTCATAGTCTTGTCATATATTTGTTTTCTTTACCACCAAAACACGTAAAGCACCTTGAACTTCATTGTGTTGAAAGTAAAGTTGCCTTGCCTTAAGATATTGAGGCAATAAGAGTAGGAGCTTTTTAAAGTAATTTTATTTAAAAAGTTAAAGAAATGTTAGATAAGTTCACAAAAAAGGTGTATCTAAACAACCTAGAAAAACACTGCCATGGATTAAACACTGATATCTTGAAATTAAAGAAGATACTGCATTAAATAAGTTTTTGAAAACTAATTTTGATGATTAGTGCTGAAATCTGACCTAAAATATAAAACATTTTTTAGAGGACTACTTACCTAGAAACATTTTCAAGAAGACATTTTAGCAAGAATGACCGCCTTGTGTTGTAAAGAAACATTTGTAGAGACTACCACATTTGTATGACTCTTAGAAATAACCACACATTTTCTTAAAACACAGACACTTTTACAAGACCAATTGCAAAGCAAATCAACTTGTCTATTAAACACAATCTATTACCAAAAACATGAAAAACTGCCAGAGTTACACAGATATTTATGGCAGGAGACAAACAAAATCACAAAATTACAGACCAATAAGAATTTTACCAAGTATTTCTAAAGTAAAGGAAAAATGGGTGGGAATACAACTTATTTATATTATTTATGAAATACTCTTCCTTGCTGAAAAGTGTTATACAACCAGGATCTCGTGCCAGTCAACATTTATCTTTGTACAACCAATCTTCCAATTCAGTACAGATCTTACAACATGTCTAAATTCAAATAAATTAGACATTTTCTATTTTTACAATAAATTTTGAGTTGCTAAAATAAATTGTCTTGGTGTGCCATTAAAATCTACTCATGACTCAGGTCATATCCAACATAGAAATTGTGTCTTTTGCTTGGTGGGTTATTGTTCCCACTCCTGAACAAAAAGCCAGGAGGATTGTACATCTGAGAGACGGATCAAGGTTTGAGGGACCAGCCCTCTGGATGTTATGGTGCAAAACTCTCCTAGTGTAAATCTATTTCTTAAAAGTAATTTTATTATATTTAAATTTCGGTTGTTCTTAAAGTAAAGCTTTGTTGACTGCAGAGTTCTCTAAAGAAAGTTGTACTATGTTCATACAATGATGTTTTTTTGTCTTAAATGTTTTTTTTAATATACTTTCTGACTTCAACAATTTAAGATCACCTTTATGTTTTGATCTTTTCGCTTCATTTTTTCTCATTTTCTAATACAACTTTTAAAGTTACTCATTGTGAAATCTTGCCTCAATTGAAGGATAATTGTTACAACTTGTTTATGGTTGGAAATTGTTATGAAAATATCAAATTGTTGTTCAGGTAATATTTTCTTTTAGTCTTCCAGAAACGCCCCGAGGTGGCATCTAGTGCAACCCTGAACAAAATGCTGTCCATCACTGCAATTTTTTCCCGTCATTTATACCAACATTTTTAAAATGTGATGGATGTAAAAAATGTTTTTTTTTAAATGCAAATTGTAAATAAATGTGATTTTAATTGAGACAAGATTCAGCATTTTCATTTAATACATTTTTATTTTATATAGCCTATATAACAAGGTTTTATTCCTCAGCGCGGTGCTACAGGGCCTGTTAATGAACCATGATTTGATTAAGGTGTTGAACAAGGGAGAGACGTAAAACATGGGATACCACCTCTTAAGGATTTACTTTGGACACCGGAGGAAAACACACGTTTATGGCTGGAGGTGGAACTAAAGGGAAACACAACTGTTTACACCAACAGTGCGTGACACCAGACGAAAGAAAACACCTGCCCTGCATCCGAATACTCCTACTATGCCTACTACGTAGCAGGTGAAAAAAGCAGTAAGCGAGCGATGTAGTAAATCCGAATCTCTAGTATGGATTGGCGTGTTAGGCATAAAGTTCCTGGATGTGTACTACCGCTACAGTAAAATCGTTGTATGCTATCCCACAATGCAGCGAAATCCCCAAAATTGTAGAAGAAGAGTGACGTCGGCTACCGAGGACGGGACCACAGGCGACGTAACGTAAACATCCCGATAAAATGGTGGCGCAATACATCCGGTTTCATGCTTACTACTCGCTCGTTTCTTACGCGGTATATACTGCATCATTGAGAAAGCAGTAGCTACTATGTAGCATGTAGTACATACTATAGGGATACTGCATCCGAATACTCCTACTACGCTTGCTACTTAGTTGGTGAAAAGAAGTATACGAGCAATGTGGTAGATCCGAATCTCCAGTATGGATTGGAGTAGTAGTCATAAAGTTCCCGGGCGCTACACTATCTCACAATGCAGCATAGGCCCAAAAATTGTAGAAGAGTGACCTCGCCTACCCAGGGAACTGTAAACCGTTGACACCGCCGCAATTTTAGCGTATAAATATAAAAGTGTAGCGATGTTACTGATTGTTTTTTGACAACTGATTAAACATTTAAGTTAATTGTTATTGTTTAATGGTCTTATGCATTACATGTCACAGTAAATAAGCTTCTGAACAAAATTATGAGGTCTACACATCCCTAATGACATTATTGGACCCGATGTGGAACCAAATTTTAAAAAACCAGTGGCGTAAGATAAACAACGTCCAACCTATGTGGTCGTGTTTGTGTCTCTCACGACTTCTGGATGAAAAAAATGTGGCGGCCCCTTTTCCCCCAGGGTGGCCCTTTTGCGTGGCTCATCATCAGTCAGAATGCCTACGAAATAAATGCAAAACAAAGAAAAATAAAATTTTAGGCAGAATCAGTCAAGTACACGATAAATGAGTCAAAAAAAACCTTAGCACAAATTGAAACGTGTATTCTTCCCTCAAATGAGGCTTGCATCCACAGTTTGAACCCCAAAGTTCGTTAGTCACTCATTGCCCAGCGCCACAGTGACCCTTTAAAGAGGTTACACAAAAAAAACAGATCAACAATAACTATAGAATCCATCACAACAATACTACAAAACAGCAGGGGGTTATGCCGATACGTGTTCACTGACCAAATATTCGGGTGAGAAGAGGTGTACCCCAGGGGTAATATTCGGGTTTTTGCAAGTGTATTTAATGTTTTTATTTGAATGTGTTTTAATTATAGTCGGCCTAATATAAAATACTGAAAATGATGAGGATGAAGTGTGTTATAAATATCGCCTTCAGCAGATTCCAGCAGATGAGAAAACGGGGTTATCTGCAGCCTGCTGTTATCTGCTGAGCTCCACCCACTGCCCTGCTTTCTTGCTTTCTTGCTTTCTGTAATGGATCATACCGATGTATTGTCAGCCAATCAGCAGCGACAGAATCAAACACGTGAGGCGCGCGTTTCCTCACGTCATCAACGACTTGGTTACGCATTATTTTCGCGTCAGTTATCTTCACGCGCAGAGTTATGTCCCTTCTTCTAGCTCACGGTAAAACAGCAAGACGCTAGCAGCGTTAGCTTCCATCTTTCATTCTGGTTGTTGCTGATTAGAAGACGGGTTTTTTGTGAGCAGAATATTTCAGGGTCTGCAGTAACAACATCTTCGGTTCATCATTGGAGAGAATCCATCCGCTCAGAGCCTCCAGGTATGTTAACTGTACGGTGCTGGATGGAACTAGTTCATACCGCGGAGGAAGAAACGCATGTCTGTTTTTCCTCACAGCTCGATGATTTGCTTCATTTATCACTGATTTTCTTTTTCTGTTATGCTTGAGAAACTGGAAAGGGTAAAAAAACAACAATGAAAACAAATAATAGATCAATGATTTTAAAAAAGAGGCTTTTGATCTAATCTAAAATGATTGTATTATTTTATTATATAAACTCCAAAGACCGAGATAATCTTATTTTCCGATTTGGGGAAAATGGCTAAAGGGCAATTATAGCACAATGTTCTCTACTATGAATATCTTTAATCTGCTCTAGTTTAAAAACTGCATAATTATTATTCTGCAATAATAGCAGAACATTTACAACCAACTGCGATTTGTGAAACATTAATAAAGGCATTTTTTTAGTATGTTTCCTTTATCTGGACCACACTATTTTAGCTATAGTTTAAAAATTATATATATAGTTTAGATATTTTAAACAAGGTCTAAATTATTCTGCACTGGGAAGAGCAATTATAACAGTTGATGGCATTTATGGAACATTTGATTTGTAGAATACATAAACTTATTTCTTTGAGTGCTCTACATTTTTTACAAGTAGAATTCAAATATAAACGTGAGAAAGGTTAAAATTTGGGTGTTTTTTTCCCCATCACTTTGGTATGTAGGAAATTATGAATTACCCAGATCCAATACAGAAGAAATGTAGAATTCCACACTTATACAAATCATTCATTAAGCCTTTATAATAACCCAAAGTAAATGTTTGCATTTATCCTGCAAAACAAGCAGGATAAATGATTGATTTTTGAATTTCATACAGCCAATATTAGTCTAAAAATAATTCTGTATAGACCAAAACAATAAATGTATATTTTTTAAAACAAATTTAACAACATAAAACAGTCTTACATATTGAAATGTCAGTGTTTTACGAAGAGCTTTACGAAGGGGTCAGCATATTTTGCCAAATTTTCCTGTAGCCTAATCTTACTTTTTGAGGGTACTCTTGAGAAAACCGTGTGGGGAAAATATTGGATGTTAAATATAGGTTTCACAAATCACAAACTGGGTATGAAATGATCTCTAGTTAGTGTAAAGTAATCCAGTTGAGGTTTCATGAGTCCAGCTTTTGTACTACATGAGCTGGATCTGTTCTACAGTGGTTTAAATGCATGAAATAAATACTATTGTCTATTTATTGTAGTTTCACCAATCTAATAAAGGTTATAAGTATCCTCCAATTGTTAGAAAGGATTTCTAGAATTTATCTGTTGCAGTTTTGTCACTGGAGCTATTCTAGTCCAGATGTGCAAAAAGTGCGTAAATCTATATTGAAGTTTCAAAAATCCCAGAGTTGCTTTTCTTTGTTCTTCCAATCCTGTTGAATAATCTAGTCCAGGTATGAGATATCTGAATATAAACTGTAGCAGATTACAGATCTCCAGAGTATAGAAATTTTTAGTGCAATTGCCCTTTAGCAGTTTCCAGAATCTTATGCTAGAAATGGAAACCATCTTCAGCCTCGATGTTTAATCTCTCTAAATCTCTCACTGCACAAGATTTGCTTTTGGTTTACTTGAGAGGAAAAGTGGTTCAGAATAGTTTGAATGAGGATCTTTTCCCAGTGGCATGGCCGACAAACTGGTTGACTCTGTGATTGCAGACGGTCAGGTCAGGTGTTGCCAGATTTCTAACAAAATAATCTATCCTGTGGCTCACTAGGCAAGGTAATTTGTTTGTGTAGCACACTTTTAACAACAAGGTAATTCAAGGTGCTTTACATGATTCCATGGAAAATAAACCAAATATATAAACTACAGGGAGCCAGTGGAAGGACTTTAGAACTGGGGCGATGTGCTCTACTTTCCTGGTTCTAGTGAGGACGCCAGCAGCAGCGTTCTGGATCAGCTGCAGCTGTCTGATTGACTTTTTATGTAGACCTGTGAGGACGCTGTTACAGTAATCAAACCGACTAAAGATGAACGAGTTGATGAGTTTTTCAAGGTCCTTTTGCATAATCAGTACTTTAATCCTAGAGATTTTCCTCAGGTGATAGAAAGCTGATCTTGTTATTGACTTTATATGACCGTGGAGGTTCAGGTCTGAATCCATAATTACACCTAGATTACGGGCCTGATCAGTGGTTTTTAGTTGTACTTAATGAAGCTGTGTGCTGACTCTTGATCATTCCTCCTTAGGTCCAAAAATAATTACTTCTGTGTTGTTTCTGTTCAGATGGATAAAGGTATGGGTCGTCCAGTTGGTAATTTGTTAAGTTAGTTTATTTAGGGTCGGGATGGGATCAAAGTTAGAGCCAAGTTTACTGAGTTTGCTAAATTTCTCGCCATTGTCAGGTGTTTTTCCTATCTGTTTTAGGGATGTAGTGATTAAGCCTTTATTAAAGAAGCCTGGCCTTGATGTAGACATACTGTCAAGTTATAGGCCAGTCTCAAATCTTGCCTTTTTATACAGCTTGTACAATATCTCTCTGTGAATCTTAGAAGAAAAAAACACTCCACTGAAACACATTAATCAAAGAGGTAAACGACCTCTTGCTTCCTGCAAATGCTGACACATCTTCTGCAGTTATTTTAGTTTTTATCCCACGGTTTTTGCCCCATTATTTATTACCCAATGTTCCTATCTAAGTCCAGTCCAGGTCATTGTTCTCCCTCTGCCGACCTCAGGAGGGCCATGCACTGAGCTCAAGCCTCCTTCCTGCTTGAGGAGTGAGCAGGCCCTTCTTTTCACCAGAAGGAGTGGGATTTCCCTAGCTGGACGTAGCGCGTTATTCCAGCCAGATCCTCCCCAACCCTTCAGGCACCCCAGTCAGCCAGGAGGAGGCAGTATACAGCCCAGAAGTGGTGCATGCTTTTGTGGGAGTAGCTCACATTAGCTTCTCAAGGGAACATGGGTACAACATGCAAACTCCACATAGAAAGGCCCTTTCTCCAACCCCACCCAGGGTGTGGGTGCCGATGATATGGAGGAACAAACACATCCTCAGCACCCACAGCGTCCCCGGCGGGAATCGAACCCAGGGCCTTCTAGCTTCGAGGTGACCTGCGCCACCGTACTCCCCCAATCTTCTGCAATTATATTATTAGATTTTAGTGCTGCATTTGATTCAGTGGACCACAACATTTTGCTTTACAGGTTGGATAACTTTTTTTTGTCAAATCAGGAAAGGCCCTTCATTGGATTCGATCTTATTTGTCAGAAAGAACGGTTTTTGTCTTGTTTAATTATACGCTGTCTTAGTATTGTAGGGTAAAAAGGGGTTGCCCCAAAGTTCAGTTTGGGGCCATTGTTGTTTTCCATTAACATGGCTGCATTAGGTGAGATCTTACATGCACTGGTTATAAATTATCATTTCTATGCTGATGATCTGCAACTATATTTACTAAGGGTGTCACAATCTCGATTTTGTATCAAAATCGATCGAAATTACGTTATGACCTTGCACATTGAAATCCAAAAGAGGATCGCGATCACCTCCTGTTAGGGTTGGGCGGTATGGCAAAACTTTCATATCACGGTAATTTAACAAAAATATATCAGTATTATGGTATTTAACTGTATTTTTTTTTTCATACAAGACCGTTCACATCCACATTATCTTATAAGAATGAAGAATATAAAAATGTGTTTTAAATAGCCCATTTTACTGCCATATGGACTACATCATATTGTTTCTTCCAGACACAGGTGAATGATATGAAAATAATTAAAATGATTATGATTCTAGTAGACATTCTTGATGTTCTAAGACTGAAAATATATATTTTTTTAGCAACAAATTGCATCTTCTAATTGCTTTGCATGTAGTACTGAAGAATCCCGCTAGGGGTCAGAGTATAGACTCAGATCGGATATTGCCAAAGAAGAAGCAAAATAAACATGGTGTCCGTAGGTGATTATTAGCTGGTTAATATGCAGATAACAGAAAAAAAGACGGCAGAATTATCGTAGATGGTATGTAAAACATATTTACCGCTATTAACGATTTCTTTCCTACTGGTTTTGCCGCTGTTGACCACGCTTACCTACAGACGGTCAAATAGTGCTCAACACTTCCCCCTACTGGTTACTCTCAAACGTAAAACGTATGCCGTTCAGTTCTCGTTTGACATTTTAAAGCCGATAAACTTTTTAAATTATAAACAAGGATCCTCTTTTTTGGAATTACTTCATCAGAATTGTGTGCTTTACTCCTGCCAACAGCTGTACTTAGTTAAAAACGTTATTTTCTACACTGTGTTGAAGAGCGTGTATCATTGAAATCAGTCCTGGCTAAAACACTTCCACTCATTAAACGTTGCGGAAGTTGTCCGAGCTATTCACCGGTATAGAGGTATGTTAAAAATTCATATAACGAAAATAAACACCGGTGTTTATTATGAACCGGTACACCGCCCAGGCCTTCCTCCTGCCATCTTTTTATCCTGTGTCCCACTCAGGACTCCGTAATAACAGTTACCAGAGAACCGTCTCATCACAAGGAACCACAGATTGCATTTTCTCTAATAAGTAAATCTCACCAGTTCTCATACAACTGATAACATCACCTGGTCACATTATAAACTGCCTCTAATACATCCCCGGGATCAGAGCGCACGTCTACAGAGCACATTAGCTGACGCTAGCAAGTAGCTGAAGCTAAGCTAAAGCTTCATCACAGTTGGATAGAAGAAGCAACGGGAGCAGAACTAAAGCCGCTCCTTCTACTCTCAAATCACCAGTGAGAAAATTCTGAGTTCCCGGCGAGTTAAGTCCCCATTTGCATTGTAAACAAGAGGACCGCTGTTAGCTGCATTTTGCTCGGTCTAATGAGTTATTTTGGAGCTTTGCGTCCTCACTTGTTTTCCTGCAGTAACAATAAAGAGTCACTAGATGGCAGCAAGCCCCCGTTAGTATTAAACAATACTGTTACACTTATTGTAAATAAATTATTTTACCATTAATGCCTAATGTGATACATTACACAAGAATAATAAAAATTACATCACTTTTGTCTTTAAAAATAAGATTTACTGTACAAAATGTAATGAATTAAACCAATGATCGCAGACAAGTCTAAAAATGACAGAGCTTGGTACTGTAAAAGGGAAAATAAATAAATAAAAATCGAGAATCGAATTGAATCGTGACCCTAAAATTGAAATTCAAATCAAATCAAGGATTTGAAGAATCGTGACACCCCTACTATTTACCACTGATTACTGGCGGACAGACCGCTGATGCTTTCGGTGCCTGTTTGACCCGGGTTTTTCCAGGCTCAAATTGAGGCAGAGTTGGTACCATCCTGAGCATGCGCCAACACATGCATGAATTCTGTGTGTTGTACTGAGTCCCTTTTTTTACAGGCAACATATTTTTTAGTTAAGTATTCTAATAAGAATATAACAATTATCATGTTAAAGCATTCTTTTATCAAAACAATATACATACAAAATAAAGCGCCAAGTTTAAACTGAAAGTGCATTAAGTTGTAGGGATTTATCAACGCATCTTGCAGCTAGAGAGACAGAGACTAAAGTGCTTTTGGCATAAATAACAGTGCATGCCTTCCTCAGTATGCCTGAGGGCAAGTGCATCAGTTTTTAAAAGTGCTGGGGACAATAGGCTAACCCTTAACCTGAGTGTGGTAAATATTCATAGCCTATTATTGTTTCAGTCACAACAATAAGCACCGAAGGTATAAACAGGTGTTGAAAGTCACATCTTTATTCAATTAATAACAGTTAAAAGACAAAGGATTACGTTTTTGTTTCTCAAATGGCAAACATCAAAAATCCACATATAGCATGACGATGGGAAATTTATACGTATCCGCCCCAGAAGAATATGCCGCAATAAAACGCGTTCCCTTTGCAGCCTTTGCTGTTGTTGCCCCTTCTGTGCAGAAACACTTCAACTTTAACTTACAGATCAGAGTCCTATAATAGAACGGGGCCAATGACATTTAGATGATGTATTTTTCCATCTTTAAATGGACTGATGGTAAATGGACTGAACTTATATAGCGCTTTTCTAGTCTTACTGACCACTCAAAGCACTTTACATTGAAGCTACATTCACCCATTCACACTCGCATTCATGCACAGACACCCAACATGGCTCGGTAGGACAATGTAGAATTTGGGGGTTAAGTGCCTTGCCAAGGGGCACATCGACATGTGACTGAAGGCAGCTGAAATCGAACCTACGACCCTCCGATTGCAAGCCAACTACTCTACCACTGAGCCACAGTCGCCCCATCAAACGGTGCCTGTAACATTGCAGAACGTTTTTGGAGCAGAAAGGAGTCTGTAAATGTCTTGAATGTAGCATCTGCACAGAAAATAAATATGACAGTGTGCACGGTAGTAGAGAGGAGTATTCACTGTTGAAATACACACATTTGTTTATCTAATCTTCATATTTAATAAGTATATTTTCTCTTCCTGTTTCCCAGTTAATTAGACGGGAGGAAAACTCTCTATATTATCTCTACAATCTTTTTAGATCCATAAATATGATCGCATTTATAATCTGCAGTACTTTATTCCGAAAAATTGCCTTCAGTTTCCCAATTGACTGCATCACTTGCGGATCACGCAAAAAGTAGGTCAGACAACGAAAGGATCATTTTACAGTGCACCGCGGCTGTTATTAACCAAGCTTCACGTTTGGTGGAGACAAACCCATCATAAAAGTGCTGGGGACTCCCGGTTGAAATGACGCATATGCATTAGTCAGATAAATTGATTCAGCCACTGCTTGTCAAACCCACTGGCTCTGTGTTTTTGAGAAACTGTCCTGTCCTGCATTCTGACTCTTGTCAGTCCCTTCGTGCGAACTACGTTCAGACCTGACACAATTTTCACATCTTGTCACAATTATAATTACCTTTTAACTGCCTGTTAGGATAATTTGTCTACACTGTTTCACCTGGATTCCTGACTCTCTTCCTCGCCAGTTTGTTTTTTAAAGTAGTAGCCATATCTGTAACGCTAAAATCCATAAACGTTACTCCTAGACGGAGGACGTTTTTAAATAAAAATGTCGTGCTTAGATGCAAAAAACAAAATCTTTACCTGGTTGAATAGCCGAGGACAAATCAAGGCGCCGATAGCACCAACTTTTCCCGTTACACGACTAGTTGTTAAAGATCCCTAACTTTCAGCAAGACAATGGAATAGTGATGTAATTTGGGGTGGGGGGAAATTTGGCACAGATTGCGTGGTGCCACCAGTGTAACACATCTTCAGTTGAGTGCCCCTACTTCCTTGGGTGTTTCGACCACTTATCACAAGACACCCTCTGCTTGGGTTGGCCCACCACGGGTTGATCACATCCGGACGTGTGTCGCACAGTAGCACCACACGATCATTTGGCAGCCCATGTTGCGTCCCTACCTTTTCTCCCCTTCACGCAAGAAGGTTGTTCTCTGTAGGATGGTAGTCTGGGCATTTGGAGGCATGGCGTTGGTGGTTACCCTCTTGTTCTCAAGTTCGGCCGCCAAGCACTTCAGCACTTGGTTGTGGCGCCAGGGGTATCTTCCTTGAGTTAGGCTGGTCTTGCAACCCACCAGGATGTTTTTGAGGGTTGCTGGGGCTGCACACATGGGACAGGCTGGGTCCTCTCCATGCCAGAGATGTAAGATGGTTGGTGAGGGCAGGACATTGACTTTCGGCTAAACTAAATTTTATTTGGGTATTTGATTTCTAAAATTTTCTGAATTTCCCCTATAACTGTAGCTTTAGTGAGATGTTAACCCCATCCATTCACCACATGAAGTTGTTCTACTCTTCCTGATTCCCGCAGGCGTTCCACAGCATCATGTCTATTGCTAACTGGGAATTATTTTCAAACACTAAGATTTGAAAGGCGACTTATAAGATAAGTTTACTGTGTTTAATCTACTTAAAACCCGATCGCTATTTTCAAAACCATTTAATAGCGATCTGTATTGTTTACGAAGTGCAGTCGGTCAAAAGGAGGCCACATTAATCAGATCGAGCATGAAGAGCTAATTTACAGTGGCGGGAACAAGTGTTTGATACACTGCTCATTTTATTTTATTTTGTAGGTTTTTCCTTTACAAAGCATGCAGAGGTCTGTAATTTGTATCCAAGGTACTCTTCAACCGTGTTGGACAGAATCTAAAACAAAAATGCTGAAAAACACATGATGATTGTTAAATAATTAATTTCTATTTTATGGGAAATTTCCATATCGTTGTTGGCGTCTCTGCCTACTATCACAGTGCCGTTTCAGGTTTTTTTTTCAAGGCTGGTGAATGCTTTTCTTTCTAAAGGAGCAATCGACGAGAGAAAGTAAGTTTTGAATAAGCTGTAAAGCTTTTTACTAGAAGCTCATAGAATACTTTAAAAACACATGGAAACAAACACAGCAGCCTTTTTTTTTGCTTTCCTACACCTCATTGTGTTTAAAATCGCCAAAGGAACAGATTAGATAAATTATCCTTTTAATATAAAGCATGTAGTGGTCAAACGCTGATTAGAGCCCCGTTCTGGTGAAACGATCTCTGGCTGTTACTGAAACTGACCGATCAGATGCATACGCTGTCCGTTGACGGAGACGGATAGTTAAAAATGAGGCCTCTACTCCCTCCATAGGTGACGGATAATGGCTTTGCCTCAATCCGTTTCCGTCAAAACGGAGAAGCATAAACTAGGTTTAAAATCTCCATTGAAGTTTTAAAGATATTGATGAGGATCCGAACAGAAATCCATTGCTCTAGTTAAGAGCTCTCTCCCCCAGATGGCTAGAAAGTGTGTCCTCTCTGTGTGCGTCCTCTTTAAGCTGTCTCGTGTGTGTTTTCTTTAATCACAGTCCTGTAGCCAAAATTATTCGACATTGAACTATATCAGTCTTGGCAAAATGTCCATGACATTTAACACAAATATGAATGACCCCGCAACATTCTGGATTAGGCGGGGCAGTGTACCGAAAATGTACCGATACCGAAATGTATCACTGTTACCGACGTATGTATGCCCGTGCCGGTAAATTCGGTTTGAATAAAAAAAAAGGAGAAAAGATATGTTTTAGTTTACCAGTGCTCCTGTCCCTATAAGACATGAGCGTTTCCTTGAGTCACATGTAGGGATGGGTACAGAAGCCCGGTATTAAATTAGACCCGGGGCTGATTCTGACGGTCCACCCGGACCGATAAGCTTCAGGCTTATTGGTCCACTTAATGGTAAATTAAGTTCGTATTCATCTTTTGCAGGAGATAGAAACAAGCCAAATACTGTATTGGCCGCCCGCTCCCCCTAAAAAAACACACACCGCGCGGGGACTGAAGGTGGGAGGAGCGACTGCTGTGCTTTTACGTGTTCGCCTCGTGGGGTTATGGGAGAAAAAATAATTGAGAAGCACCTGCTAATATAGTGTTTTTATTAATTTATTCATTTTGTACTTTTTATTTTGTAGTTATTTATTTTCTGTGCCTTGTTGTTCCAATTGTTAAAAAATAAAATAATTGTTGTTCATTGTTTGTGATTTTCCCCTTTTTGTTTGTCTTTCAAAAAAAAAAGTATGGATAAAGTACCGGATTTATAAGGAGTACCGTTAAGAGCAGTAGTATCGATAAATCCTTAACGATATCCACCCATAGTCACATGACTACGCACAGTCATGTGACACCCAGAGCAGGGAAGCGCTGCTAATGAAGCTGATGTGTAGCTATATTTAACGACTTTATCGGAAAAATAAGACTAGCTACAAAAAAATTGACTTTTATTGTGTTATTGGATACTTAGATTCTAACTCGGAGCATGTATGTTTGTTACTACAGCTACGGAGCTGCTGCCGAACCAGCACCGATTAACCCCGCCATATTGCTGCTTGAAGCCGCCGCCTGTTAACACCTATGACTGCACACTAAAATAACCCATTTCACTCATCCCCTGTCACCTCCTCACCTCATCTGGTCTGTGTGATCACTTCTGAGTTCAAACTGGACTCTAAGAAATATAGAAAGGACAGGGAATCAAACACTGAATTAAATGCTGTTTGAAGCTGTTCAATAGCAAGAAGCCATCATATCTAAAAGAACATTAAGCTAATTTTGCCAATACCGGACATTGAATACAGAAAAGGACACTTTTTTTGTTTCATTCATTGTCATTGTAAAGCTTGGTTTATGCTTGCCGCATGAACATTCCGCGCGGAAACGAGACGTATGGAACCGGCCGAGACGCCTTCTAGCAGCGTTTATACTTTTTGCGGCTTGTCCCTGCTGAGAGCCAATATTCTTGACGACTGTAGGGGGCGGTGTAGGGCTCTACGGCATGCATACAACACTACACCATAGTAGAAGTAGTAATCACTGTTGTTTACAAGATGGTGATACCCGTGAGCTTAAACAAAGCAGAACTTTTATGCTATTTATTAGGAAAAAAAGACGAAAAAAGGGGACCGTCCTCTCTTCCATTAAAACACAGTTGATCACAGCGATCTCTATTGGCCGAATCATAAAGATCTCTATTTACGAACCTCCGGCAATATGAGCTCTTGCCAGTCCGCCATGTTTTTCCGCGCGGGACCGTCCGCGTAGTTACAAATTTTCCTAGGTGCGCGGCGCGGAAATTTTGGGGCGGGAGGAGGCCGCGCGGAGAGGCGTGGTTGCTAAAATGGCGTAATTTGGCCGCGTGGAGCCGTGCGGACCTCGCCGACGCGGCAAGCATAAACCAAGCTTTATCGTCCACTTATCGTTATCGAGGTCAAGTGCTCAATATACCGTGATATTAATTTTAGCCCATGTCGCCCAGCCCTATTCTGGAATATTACTCTGCTGCCCTTACAAACAATTACTAATCGCTGGAGAGAACTAATCTTGAAATAAGTTTTCCACTACACCTCTCAACCAGTAAGAATTTAGGTTCCCACAGACCTGATAGTTCTTCTTTAAGATGAGACAAAAGTGGAGCTTTTTGGTCTAAACTCCACTCACTGTGTTTGGAGAAAGAAGAAGGATGAGCACAACCCCAAGAACACCATGGCGACTGTAAAGCATGGAGGTGGAAGCATCATTATTTGGGGATGCAAAGGGGACGGGACTACTGCACCGTATTGAGGGGAGGATGGATGGGGCCATTTATGGGGAGATCTTGGCCAACGATCTCCTTCCCTCAGTAAGAGCATTGAAGATGGGTCGTGGCTGGTTCTTCCAGCATGACAACGACCCGAAACACACAGACAGGGCAACTAAGGAGAGGTTCCGTATGAGGCATCTCAAGTTCCTGGAGTGGCCTAGCCAGTCTCCAGACCTGAATCCAATAGAAAATCTTTGGAGAGAGCTGAAAGTCAGAGTTGCCCAGCGGCAGCCCTGAAACCTGAACACTCTGGAGAAGATCTGTGTGGGGGAGTGGGCCAAAATCCCTGCTGCCGTGTGTGCAAACCTGGTGAAGAACTACAGGAAACATCTGATCTGTGTAATTGTAAACAAAGGTTTCTGTACCAAATATTGATTTCTGTTTGTCTGATTTATCAAATACATATGTTATGCAATAAAATGGAAATCATTTAAAAATCATCCACTGTAAATTTCTGCATTTTTGTTTTAGAATCTGTCCCTGACAGTTGAAGAGTTCCTCTAATACAAATTAGAGACCTCTGCATGCTTTGTAAGTAAGAAAACGTAAAAATTCAGAAGTGTATCAAATACTTGTTCTCCCCACTGTAACTAACCTGCTTCGCTGGGATTCCAAGTCCGATTTCAACGGATTCTTTGTCAGTTCGTCTTTCTTGGGTAAAACATGCAACCCTGGCATCCATGTCCACAAATAAAACAAGCACGACCGTGTTCTGCCATGTTGTGGCGTTACTAAAAGTTAGCTTCAATTTAATTTAGGTCTAGGTCTGTACATGGCTGAAATCTTAACTTGACATTTGGTCTTTTAAAATGTTTAAAATCTCTCCATCATTGGCAATCCTTAGTGAGATGTTAACTCCTTCATTTTGCCAAATTAACGGTGTACTATTCTTCTTGATCCCATCAGGCCTTCCACAGCATCATGTCTGTTTCTAATTGGGAAGTTCTTGAATATCAACGTTCTCAAAACTGAAGAGATTAACTCCATCCTTGAAAAGATGCCTAAAGATGTAGAAATAAAGGAGGAGCCAGAAAAACAGATAAGTGAGCCAAATGAGGAAACAGAACCGATCAAAGAAGAACATATTGAACTGTGGATCTCTGAAAATGAAGGACATCATGTAGTGAAGCAGGAAAAAAACACTTCTCTGCTTACTCCTGTTCATTATGAAAAGCTCAGTGATGAACCAAAAGGGTCGTGGGTTATAGAGGTAAAGCAGGAGCAAGAACCTGTACAAACTAAAGATGAACCAGAAGATCCAGAACCTGTGAAAATAAAAAATGAACCAGAACCTGTGAAGATAGAAGAGAAAAGACCGTATCTCTGCTGTGATCAGGATGAAAAGCCACTTGAAGTAAAGCAAGAGACGGACAGAATTACGGTGACTCCTCATCGACAAAAAAACAACAATGGAACAGAACGATCCAAGAACCATCTCCTCTCTTCTTATCGCCCTGAAACCGAGAACCAACATCAGCAGGGAGACGACCAGAACGACTCAGGATCAAGTAAAGATAAAGATCTGAAGAGACATCAGGACAATAGAAATCACAAGGACAATGTGGACAATTCAGAACTAAAAAGACATAAAACAGATATGGCTTCTTGTAAAATATGTGGTAAACATTTCAATAAAGTTAAGGATTTACCTTCACTTAGAAAATCCAACACAGGTGAGGAACTCTCTCCCAGTGAGGTGTGTGGTAAATGTAATGGACAAAGTCAAAATGTGACATTTCACAAAAGTGGTCACAGAGGTAAGACGAGTTTTACTTGTGACTTTTGTGGCAAATCGTTTACAAAAAAGTCTAACATGACATGTCATGTAAGAACTCACACAGGTGAGAAGCCTTATTCTTGTGACCTGTGTGGCAAATCTTTTACAACAAAGTTTTACATGAAATCTCACCTTAGAAATCACACAGGTGAGAAGCGTTTTTCTTGCGACTCGTGTGGCAAATCATTTACAAAAAAATCTAACATGACATGTCACATTAGAACTCACACAGGTGAGAAGCCTTATTCTTGTGAATTATGTGATAAATCTTTCAGATTCAGAAGTGGTTTGACTCGTCACAGAAGAATTCACACAGAGGACGAGTCTTTTTCTTGTGACTTTTGTGACAAGTCTTTTGTAGATTGTAAGTCTTTGACTAAACACATTAGAAAGCACACAGGTAAGAAGCAAAAGAAACCGGCTTTACTCACACTCTTCCCTCTAAAGCCTAGTTTTTACTTCTGCGTTTTGACGGAGACGGACAGGCGCAGCGCCAATATCCGACAAAACAAGGGCTCCCTGTCACCTACGCAAGGGGGGACAGAGTCAACCCCTGGTCTTTAACTATCCGTCTGCATCAACGGCAAGCGTATCCCCGTGATTGGTCAGCTCAGCGACTGCCAGGGATCGTTTAATCAGAGCGGTGCTTTATAGTCGCTGTAATCCGCTGGACCAGTTCCATGAACACACACTCACCTGTACCCGGTAACCAGAGCTTTTTCCATACCAATGCGACAGAGACACACACACTGACACAACACCGTAATAACTATACACCTGTCTTGGCATTCCTGCTGGGTGTTGGTTTGTGTTAAAATGTCAGACGTCTTCCTTTATAGACATTCACACAGGAGGCACATGCGCATCACGCACTTTGCCCTGAATGATCTGTTCTTTTATGCATTTGTGGACTGCAGTCCAATAAACCCAAACTTACACATAAAAATAGACTCTTCAAAGGCGCGTCTGTGCATATCTGCATGTTGGCTCGCTTTCCGATTGGCTACACATCACATTCAATAGCCTGCATGCTAATTTGTGCTAACAACACACCACACACACACTATATCAGGCCAAGACAATCCAGCATTTTGGATATTCCCCGATTAGCGACTGGAGCGGTACTGACATCCTTCCGAACAAGCCCAAGTGATCGTAACACGCTACACATGACAGTAATTGCTGTGAGAGGGGTGTGCGATTTGACGATTTATGACCGTGAAGCGATCTACACGTGTGACGATCTGTCATTTTTGGGAGATCCTTTTATCCCGATTCACAGTTCTGCTGCTACATTTCTGCCTCTGTGTGCGATTAAAATCCTCCGCTCTCTCCCCGTTCTAAGCGAATCACCCCCCCTCCTCCCTCCCCCTTTGCATGTGCGCAACCTGTAAACAAGTATGGCGTCTGAGAGCGTAAAGGAAGTTTTCGTTCCGAAGTCAAAGTCCTCATCGGTTGAATGGAACGGGTTTGGTTTTTTAACCGGACGACAAACAGCAAACAAACATTTTCAAAGTTTGCAAGGAGAGCATCAACACAAGTGATCGCAACACCTTAAAGTTGTTTAATCACTTGAAGAGAAGGTATCCCAAACAATCCAACAAGCCGTCCGGCAGCTAAAGCTATAAAGCCGACTGCAGCAGCAGTGGCTAGCGCTTCTTCTTAGTTCAGCAAATGCTAGAAAAAATCATCATAAAACTCACCCCCTACGACACAGACGGCAAACTATCCATGCAGTTTCTCAGCTGCCTTTTTCCCCAAACATCACCATTCCACGCATGTATGCTGAATGCGCAGAGAGTTGCAGGGAATATATAGAATATATTTGGATGGATGGAAGAATAATTAGAACTGCTTACACTACAGTCTACCTTCATTATTTTATGTACAGCAGCACTTTCTATACCGTTGTTTTTACACTACATTATTACTTACGTTTTTATTAGGCAGCGTTATGTGTGCCTGTTTATAATATCAGCATTCTGCAAAAAACATTTGAACCAGTTAAAGCTGCATTTTACCCCGTTGTATTAGGATTATTAATTGGCGTATTATAGATTGCACAATACATCTTGCACATATTTGCAGCTGCATGTTAGTCTTTCATAAAGGGCCATCATTTTACTTCCGTCACATCCTGTTGGCTTCTACTTTGAGCTCTCTGGGATCTCTCCATGCTGCTTTTAATAAACCTGGATGAAGACGGCTGAACCATGGCTTCTCAGACGCGCTTTTCCACGACAACGCTTTGAGTTATTCTTTTACCACTATTTCTGTGAAGCATGGCTTACCGCAGAGTTCTCTAAAGAAAGTTGTACTTTGTAAATTTTTTTTTTTTTTTTTTTGTCTTAAATGTTTTTTGTTATACTTTTTGACTTCAACACATCATATTTAGATCGCTTTTATGTTTTGATCTTTTTGTTTCGTGTCGTCTTATTTTCTAATATAACCAGTTAATGATAGTAAAATGATTTCTCAACTAAAGGTTAATTCTTAATGTTACAACTTCTTTACTGTTAGAAATTATGAAAATTGCTGTTTAGATATTATTTTCTTTCAGTCTTCCAGAAATGCGCATAAATGGTGTCTAGTGCCACCCTGAAAAAAATGCTGTCCATCACTGCATTTTCCCCCCTTTTTTATACCAACATTGTATACTATTAACAAGGTGCCGCATGCTCTTTTTTTTTATTGACTGTAAGAAAATGTTTTAAAAAATGCAAGTTGCAAATAAATGTGATTTTAATGGAGAGAAGATTCAGAGTGCTCAATTCATGAATTTTTATTTTATGTAGCCTATATATGGGGAGCCCAAGCACCGCCCTTCTACTTCCGGTCCATGGGTCCCCAAATGCCCCAAAAACGAATGAGAGTCAATGGAGCGATAAGTTATTTTCTGATCCAGTTTGAAATGCGCCGTGGATCAAACATACGATTTCCGTGAATTTTAAGAACTAATTTTGATGCTAAGAAAACGCTGATTTTAGCCCTGAGGCAAAAGTTACTTTAGGTTTTGTGTTAAAACGTTTAGAGGACTACAACTACAGAAGAAGAAGGAGAGCGAGGGCCGTAGCCTCCAGGACGAAGAAAGGAGCATTAAACACGGAGAAAACCTCTATAAATCTGACCATGTGGAAAGTAGCAGCTATGTTGGGGATAAAGCTGTCGGGGGAGTGAGAGCCAGCATGGAGGAGAAGCTCTACAAGCTCTAGGTGAAGGTTTTATGTGCTATAGCTAGTGCTAGCTCCTGTTAGCCAAATGGCGTCAAATATGCGAAAGTTGAGGTTATCCACAAACTTACCCTCAAACTTATCCGGTTATGTCACATAAGCTGCTTTCTGGAACGGACCTCAGGTGTTGGTCAATTTACCATGTGGCGAACCCTGAAGTCTTGGCTAATCAACCCAAAACCTGCTTAGCCAGAGTATGTCGGTTCCAGAGCACCGGATACGGATCTGATTAATCAACCTGGTAAACCCTGAAACATAAAGACCCTCTCAATGGATCACAGAATTCAAGAGTCACAAAGGAAACTGAAGAGAAAAAAGGACAGAATACCTCAAAGAAGTGGAGTTGGAAGTAGTAATGCTGACCTATGAGGAATTCCAGCCAATTATTATGAAAAAGTAATAAAGGTAAAGAAAGAACGTTGGCTTGGCAAAAAATAACAATGTGTGTGAGTTTAAAGTCACCCCCTAATCAACTTGTTTGCTGATAAACTGTATAAATGAGTGTCTAATAGTATGGTCTACATGTCTCTTCATGTCATATTTTAGTGCATTTTAGTAAAATAAATATTAATTTTCTACTAAAAAAAACCCATCAGTGAACTGAACTTGAATTTTAATAACATTCTTAGTGGCTCGCCTAATTGGAGACATCAGCCTTAAATATACTAACCCTCAACAATCTTCATTTTTATTTATTCATTTTCTAACCATTATTCCAAGTTGAGGTCAGGTGGTGCTGGAGGATATAATTTATCATTTAAAATTTGTTCCTGTGTGTTGGATCGTTATTCAAAGTTTTTTTTCTTTTGCCGCCAATTTGTTGAGGTTAAAATAACATTGTACATTGACTTAGACATATATTGACCTCTAACGTAATTAGATACAATCCTTCTGGATCCAAAATAACTCTTTATCAAGTCCAAATGAAACACAAAAAGATTTTCCAAAAAGGTAAGTTTGAAATCAAAATATTATTGGAGGCCTAAGAAGTATTTTTGTGCAGCCTTCCGGTCATGTAGCTGATCGAAAGAAGGCTGAGGCCCGTCTAACTGATGGGGGGGCACCAACATCTCCCCTCACACGAGCCGGCACTGTAAAGGCTGTCCAGTCGTTCATGGCTTTCCTGGGGGCACTACATCATCTTTCTTCCAGTGACTTTGTTAAATGGAAGTTTACAACATATACTAATTTATTCTAATCAAACAGCTATCATTTCTGTCAGTTAATGGCATTTTAATGCACTCATCAGTAGTCATTTTTTTCACAATGCAGGATTATTTCATTTATCTGCATATAATGTTTTCTGTAATCTTATTTGAAATACTCTTGCGTGTTACTCATATGTTTGTGAAATAGTTTTTGATTGTAATTTGTAATGTGCTTTGTCCTACAGTTTCTGGTTGACAAAATTAAAGTTATTCTGACCAAATATAGTATAATCTGTGCTTCAACGTCCAAAGGATCATCATTTAAAACTTCACACCACGCTCAGAACCTCCCTGGAACAAACTTACCCAGAACATCACCTGGTCCAGAGCAGGTTACGTTTACAGATTAAGTTGCTATGGTTACTAACATACCTTGAACGATATCTCCCTACCCTCAAACTTATCCGGTTATGTCACATAACCTGCTTTCTGGAACGGACCCCAGAGCCGCAGAAAATGTTTGTTTTATAAGTGCAGGCTCAAGCCTCACCTTTTTAGCCTAGCTTTTAACGGATCATTATTAATTAATATCTGTGGAAGTTTCGATTACTTTCTATCAGTGTTTTACACCGTTTTATTTTATTAGTGTTTTACTATTTCATCTTATATTTATTTGCTGTTTATTTTAATATTTTAAATAACTTTTAAATGTTGAGGGTTTTCTCCTGACACACTGTGAATTTATATCCAAGTTTAACCATCCAAATACTCCCAAAGAATATTAATTTGTGTTTCATGCTTTGCCAAATGATGTTTTACAACGGTTCTGAGGGACAACTGATCATACAAGGTAATGTCTCTCACCATGATGGTATACTGATAGGTGGAATTGATATAACAAAAAAGAAATGTCCTAATAAATTAGTCAGATCAATTATGCAGAAAATAACATTGCGGTCTGGAAGATTTGTTTGGTCTTCTTTGGAGTTTAAAATGGAACCAAATTTGTCTAAATGCTGCAAAATTTTGTTTAAACAATAAGGTTAAAGAAGTTAATTTCATGTTAAAAATACTCTTAAGAGATTTAACCTAAGTATTGATTATTCATGTAGCCTACCTTTTGTAAATATGTAAAAATCTGGAGAAGCAGTACAACTAACAGATAAAGAGGTACTACTTTTTTTGAGAATAGAGACTTGGATAAGAACATTACATATTTCATCCAGCTTCTTCTTCTCTTGGGAAAGTTCCGCATTCATAAATCAAAATGGACAAACTCCAAACCAAGAATACATCACTTCAGAATTTGAACAATATATTTATATTATTAAAGATATTGGCAATAAAAACAAACAGTGTTTTTGACAAAATGCACCTAGATTTGTGATCCTGTGGAACCCCTTTCTATATAATTTTACATTTAGGTTTGCACTTTATGAGTCCTTTGTGATATATTTTTTCTCTCTTTTTTCCTAAACTGTAATTTTCCTGGAATTCCCATTTGTTCCATGAGCATTTGGTATGTTGCACCCCTGTTTTATATAAATAAAGACAAAACAAGTTGAGCTTTGAGCTCTGCATCGATGGTTTGGATTTCTGTGATCTTAAATGAACCAACAAAATTATTAGGGGTTTGCTAATAAGAGCATATTATCCTATCCCAATAAAAAGAATGTATATACTTAAAGAGTTTGATGGGGAAAAAATTAAGAAAAAAAGAAAAAATTACATTTCCTTTCCTCTTCCTCCCAAAGCAAAAGAGGTTAACTTTAAAATGTTTAATTATATTTATCCAACGAACTAATTTTTGAAGCTGAGATTTAATTTTGATTCTAATAATTGTGCCTTTTGTTTAGAGAACATTGAGTCATTAGAACACCTTTTATTTAATTGTGATGTAGTGCAAACCTTTTGGAAAGAGATGCAGAGCTGGTTGTTTTTCAGAAGTATGGTGTTGCCTTTTTCTGTTAAAATAATTATTTTTGGTGTTTTTGTTGATAATAAGTATGTGGATTTTGTTCTTAATTTCCTCTTACTATTTGGTAAGTTTTTCATTCATAAATGCAGGTTCTATAAAACCAAACCTTCTCTGACTCATTGGAGGAATGAGGTAAATCTTTTAAGTAAATCTCTTAAACTGGTTAAAGATAAGAAAAGCCTTAAATTATATTCATTATTTTAAAAATTTAAGTTAATTTAAAATGGCCTCTATTACGTTTCCTTTGTTTTTTTTTGTTGTCTTTTTTGTTTTTGTTTCTTTTTTGTTTTCTATCTGTGAAGTTTGATAATTGTAATCTAAAATTCAGATTTATTGTGTATAGTTGTTGCTCCTGCTCAATCGCTATAGTAATCTATAAGAATATAGACACTGTTCAATGCCTTGTATGTTTGTTGAATATCTTCAATAAAAAAAAAAAGAAAAGAAAAAAGTTGAGCTTTGTCCGCCATCTTGTCTGCAGCTTGATACTTTTGGACCATTTTTCCGTCACTTTTTCTGTAAATCACAAACTTTGCAAAAAAAGTGGATAACGTGATTTTCAGACCCGTTTTTGGCGTTTGTAAGCTTTATCAATGCAATCGGATCTGGAGGAAAAATACGCTTTTACAGCTGGAGGCGGAACTAAAGGGAACACGACTGTTTCTGGTCGATGTCCTGTGTGGAGCACAGGGAGCCAACTAGACGCTAGCAGGGTTAGCTTCCAGGCTCCCCTCTGTTTATCGTTGGTTCTAAAACGGTTTTTAGCTCCGTGAGCTGATTAGAGATAATTGATCATCTCCAGGTAAGTAGACCGAACGGTTCTGATCATCCTAAAGAGCGACACAATCTCGTTAATCAATTTTTTTAAATAACGTAAATATGTATAATTTCTGTAAGGCTGAATCTGGTTGTGTCCCAGAATTTTTTACTCAGATTGGTTTCATGACATTCCTCAGCCGAACTGTGACTGTGATCGTTTTGTGCAGAAAGAGGAGACATAAAAGTACTAACTGCTAATCCAGTGAGCGGTTTGGTAGCCAAACGTTGTTCTCAAGTAAAAATAGCCAAACTTCAACATAATTTTACTCAAGTAAAGCCAAAAGTAGCCGCCAAGAAATGTACTTGAGTAAGAGTAAAAAAGTATTTGGTAAATAGGCAACTTGAGGGGAAGGCAAGTTAATTTGTAGAGCACAATTCATACACAGGGCAATTCAACGTGCTTCACAGTTTAAGAATAAATTAAGAAAACAAATAAACAGAAAAAACATCAACTTAAAAAATAATTTGTTACAATAAAAAGCAAGGGTGCAGATTGTCATTAGCACGGGCAAAAAGAACAGTTTTCAGCCTGGATTTAAACATTGTTAGAGTTGATTCTTGTCTCACATCCTCATGAAGACTGTTCCAGGTTTTAGCTGCCTGAAACTGAAATGCAGCCTCAGCGTGTTTATTGTTGACTCTGGGAACCACTAGGAGACCCCTCCCTGAAGTTCTCAGGGCCTGAGATGGTTCCTATGTCTCTAACATGTCAGAGATGTACTTTGGTGCCAAACCATGAAAAGACTTGTACACAAGCAGAGCTGTTTTAAATTCTATTCTCTGAGCGACAGGACTTGAGTATCAGCTGATATTATTTATAAATTATGTCATCAGGCAGACAAACAAAGTTATGGGTAAACTCTGGCATTTTAAAAACACAAATAGGACTTTAAAAGGTCTTTTCGAAGTCATTATTTTCCCCAAAACCAGTATTTACTGTAGGAAATGAGTGAATATACAGTAAAGACCAAAAGTTTGGACACACCTTCTCATTCAGCGCGTTTTTCTTTATTTCCATAACTATTTACATTGTAGATTCTCGCTGAAGGCATCATTTGGGGCGAGCTGAACCGCAGAGTGAAGGCAAAAGGTCCAACAAGTACTAAGCATCTCTGGGAACTCCTTCAAGACTGTTGGAAAACCATTTCTGGTGACTAGAAGCTCAAGAGAATGCAAAGCAGTAATCAGAGCAAAGGGTGGCTACTTTGAGGAATCTAAAATATAACACATGTATTCAGTTATTTCACCCTTTTTGTTTAAGTGCATACAGTAATTACATACATCATGTGTTCATTCATAGTTTAATGCCCTTAATTGAGAATCTACAATGTAGTCATGAAAAGAAAGAAAACGTATTAAATGAGAAGATGTGTCCAAACTTTTGGTCTGTACTGTACGTTAGAACAAGGCCAAAAGTACTTACAGTGACAATATATAGTGTTTATTATATATTCACCTAATCTCAAAATGCAACAAGCTCAAGAGAAAAATTACATTAGAATTCAAAGTCTCCTTCAACAACTGCAGCTCTGTGTATCTGATGTATTTCTGCTTAAAATATGTTATAAACTTTTCATTCAGTGAATATACCTACAGCGGGTACTTCACTAAAAAAAATATATTGCTTAAGTAAAAATTGAAATTACGACATAGCAACACTGCTCTGAAAAGTACATTTTTTTCCTTAAAGTTGAGTAAATGTAAGTAGTTACTATGTGCCTCTGATGGTAACAAAAGGTTGCATTCCCCTCATGATGTGGTCTGTTACTGTGTGCCAATTAAATGGAGGATGTCCTCACATTTTAAAGTTAGAACACCTAAATGTCTCCGGGAAAAACATGAAACTAATAGCTCACAATCTGTCCATGTTTTCTTATCAAGCGTTTATCAGTTACCTGTTAGTTTCTGTAGGGACAGCTCTACAGATGGGTTCATCCCTTGGTTTTTAAATAGCCAAAAGTGAAACAAACTTATATTAGTTTTAACACTTTTATTAGTTTTAGTTTTTATTTAATTTTGACTTAAGATTTTACATTCTTTTTTTAGTTTTAACATTTGTTAGGTAGTTTAGTTTAAAAAAAATGTTTAGTTTTAGTCATTTCGTTAAACAAGTTGTGTACCGGGGCAAGACCAAAAAAAAGAGAGGAAGAAATGTATGACAAAATCTCAGAAAATAATTAGGTTTTTTTTTCAAATGTATTGACATGGGCCACATTAACAACGTTACAAAATCCGGCAAGTATAGAAGATACATTTTTAGAGTAACGTTCAAAGTTATTTAAACACAATAACAGCACCTGTGCATTAAAAAACCCCAACGATTAATGCAAGTTCTACAGTTCTATAAAAACACTGAGTGGTGACACAACAAAACAAAAGATAAGATATCTTAAAGTGATAGTCTGGATCTCTAAATGAATTACAAATTTTAAGAATTGTATTAAATTGACCTCCTGGCCTTAAATGTTGATGTAAAATAAGTCAATTATAAAATAACGGGTAAGTCCCGCCTTCCCGTATCTCAGGTATGGCTCAAAAGCCACGGTGCCGTCCACTTGAACCAATCAAGTGATGCCAAGGGCTGTTGTAGTGGGATTTTACACTCTTAATGAAATGAGAGAGATTCCTTTAAACGTTTTGGAGGTTTTAATATGATTTGATTTGATCATAGAAGAGGACAGTATCACATCACAGTAAAATGTAAAATACTGACCTTTCTCAATCTTACAACAACAAGTTTATATTATTTCTAGCAACCTTGGTCTATCTATTCTACTCGATAAAGTACAACTTTCAGGGTGAAAATCAGAGACTTACTGTCACCTTTCTCTTTGATTAGAAAGCTGTGAACTTTGTAGACCTTTGAGGATGCCCGGTCGAAGAGCCATCTCCATGGTAACACAGGATGTGGACTATCACTATCAAAACTCTCCCACCATGATTTGGGTAAAGGCGTCACTCAATAAGACTAAAAATTCAAACTAACACTACAACATTAAGTAAAAATGTGTCACAGTTGATTGCAAAGTACAAATGAATCATAACACTAAATCTTTCCACCACAGCTGTCAATCATCACGAACGCTTTGTGCTCGTAACTGCGCGCATGCTAAGTTTTCTGTTTACACGGAGCCTCCGAATCAAGCCTCCGCCATTAGTCCCGAGCGCAGCCATGGATCAACACTCAGCTCAAGAGCAGAAGATACCGATTTCAAACCAAAAAAGCGTCCTCACCTCCGATAACTCCATTGTTGACACTCTGGTTGTTTTATCTCTCCCCTCCGCACGTCATTGACCTGCCGCGTGCTCGGAAAAGTGGGCGTGGCTTCAAGGCCAATCAGAAAGGGAGGGGGAGGGAGTTTGGGTTGTTCTCTTTTTTCTTACAAAGTCCAGACTATCACTTTAAGTACTATGATGCTCTTGATCATTTTGCACATTTGCGCTTTTCTCTCAACCTTTGCTGACATCACGCTAGGCAGCAACACATGCGACTTTACTGACATGTTGGGATGATGCAGCACAGCCAGTAAAAACAACCAACAACCAGAAACTACAGAGGGATTATTTGTTCACCAACACAGCGGATACACGCACAACCTACGGCTCCGATGTAACACCGGCTCCCTTTGCTATTGCTTACAGTTTGCAGTCGAAGTGCTAGTTAGCATTTTAGCTCATCTGTTATGAAGTTTTTGCTGTAGACTATTAAATCATCATTTCAATCCCTTCTTCTGATAGCTTGTAATCCAAAGATGTCTTTTATTCCCTTGTCGATGGGATTGTATCCAACTTTCCTATTCTGTTGATTTTATCGAAGCGATTTTGTGCAACTAAAATGCCACAACACAGATGATCGCATCGGTTTCTGGTGACAGTGCGCAAAAGTCATTGAGATACATAGAAATAATTCTTCTAGATATTATGAGACACATTATGATACAAAAGCTAAGCACACTAGTCAGTTTTATGAACACCCATTACGGTTTCATTTAGTTTTCATTTTGTTTGAAATTCTCGTTTTTATTTTTATTTCAGTTAACGAATGTTTTTTTACTTGTAGTTTTTGTTATTTCGTTCATTTTTGTTAACGATAATAACACTGCCCAGTGCAGTGTGACGCAGACACCACAACAAGCTAGTCTCCTTTAGATCCAGTAAAATAAGGTTAACATGAGTTATGGGTAAAGCTGCAGATGTTTGATGATTACCAGAGTTGTGAATCTGGTTCTCCAATTACGTTTGTGTTTTCATTGTCTTTCATTGTTGAAAATGTTTTTTCTTATCCCGCTTCATTCAAGATACGTGTATAGTGACATCACTACAATGAGACGCTCTGATTGGTTGCCGCACTTCGTTAACTGCGTTGGGTCCGTCAAAAGTTCAGTTTGCTGAACTTCTGCGTTGCTACGTTGCCGTATGAACGCAAGTAAAGTTGACGGAGCCAATGTACACAACGCACCGCATAGCCCCTGACGGACCTCTGACGTACTCCACCGTAGACTTCATATGTAATCTTGCCCTGACGGTGACGTTTGGGGCGGTGTGAACGCAGCATAAAAATCCCATTTAAAAATACAAAATGTAAGAGTTTAAAAGCATGGCGGAAGCTAATAAGGTACGTGCTAACTGCTAGCCGTAGCGCGTATATTTAACAAGCAAAAAATCCCTGCGATATGATGATCCAGCACATCTTGTCTCCATGAGCTCTGGGATGACGACATTCTCTTCTTCCCAGACATCTAACAGCGTTTGTGGGTCCAGGATTGTCACCCCGTGGAATGTCAGCAAGCCTAGTGTAATCCGCCTTAAATACGCCACTGTACTCTTCTTTTGTCAACAACAATTAGTAGTTTCAGCACGGTAGCTGAACACGCTGGCGCTCATAGTTCTTTCTTATGGCTCGTGGACACAAACGGTCGTCTACGGCAAATATTTGTTTTATGTTCGTCAACTTTCCACCGTTCAAAATAATAAATTTGCAGCTTTCCCTATCTATATATATATATGTTCGCTACTGCCTGTTTGGGGTCCAAGACCCCAGAATGCATTGCCGGCATCGCAATACCATAATGTCTTATTGGTGTTGAATGTGCGTTGGCTGGAAACGGAATTTAAAATGCAGGTAGACCTCGAGAGTTCATTTAGCATTTGTAAACTGTGTCAGCTGAGATGTTAAACTGGAGTGATGCTGAGACGGTTCACTGCGAATCACAGCCACTTGATTAGCCAATATTCAACTGGGATTAAAAAACAAGTTATGCCCATCTATTTTCTCTATTTACCAAACTTTTTTTCCCTTTTTTTTTTTTTACCAGGAGTTGCCGGGTTTTTTTTTTTCTTTTTTTTTTTTTAGATCTGAAGGCTGTACGTCAGTTTTAAAGATCAGTATTCTCTCCTCTGACTCTAAATAAATAAATCAATGAATTTAAAGATTCCCAGACACTATATTTATTGCATGTTCTTCAATTGGAGCTGACTGCAGGTTCTTGAGGCTTCAGAGCATGACCGTTTCCTTTGCACCTAGACGCGATCCAAAGAATTAGGTGTGCCAAACACAGACGCTTGCTGCTAATAGTTTACGGGTCAGGAAACCGTTCCTTCAGAGAGTCTGTTAGATTTTTCTCTACTTCGGGAAATGTTTCTTCCTTTTAAAGCATTGGTTGAAGTGACGCTTAATTCCCCTCTCCGCTGTGACAGCAGAGCGCAATTCATCCTCCAGAGCAATGTCTAAACGGGCAAGAGAAGGCAAAAATCCAAAAGCTCATGACAATGACCTCTGCAGCTATCCAACTGTTTGATTACGAACACATGAGTGATCATGCCTGTAGCAGGTATCCTTGATTTAAGTGCAATAATTTAGTTTATCTTTTATATGTTGTTCTCTGTTCAACGGAGAATACTATTTAAAATGAATGAAAAATTAAATACTATTGAACAGGTATTAATTTATCGGACGACTAGCGAAAATGCTTTATTGAAAAAAATTTGTTTTTGTAGCTCCTTTTATTTGATTCAAAGAATTGTTGTAGATCATGATGGCTGTGTGCAGCAAGGAACTGTTGAAGCCCTTGACTTAAAACGCTGTTGTAGGATAGTCCCAAGGAGAGGATGCTTAGGTTTGTCTGATATTAATAAGAAATTGTCAGCTTTACTATAAGAAAAGGTTAAGCAGTTAGTTTGCCTTAGCAAAAGGCTAAAAGATGAACAGTATGATCTTTTTTGACGTCTGTGTCAGTCTTTGTGTGGATATTTATATTGAAAGGATGATTTATCTAACTTTGGCCACAAGGGGCTGTAGAGAAACAACCAAACAGAACGTTCTTTGTATTCTATGAGCTGCTCTTCTAGTACAAAGCTTTACAGGTCAATTAACATGTACTTTGTCATCCATTACTAACTAACAAACCTAGTGTGTTTGAACATCATGCAAACCGTTTTCTTTGTGTTCAGCTTTAAGTGGGAATTCTTGACCCATTTTTGTACATGGGTCATGGTTGCTGTCAATAATTGGGAGGCTTCCTGATGACTATTGGCTTGAGTTAAGTTAACAGCATCATCTGCATACATTTGAGTATTTACTTTTAGACATACCTCAGAAGATCATTAATAAAAATGCTAAATAAAATGGGCCCCAAAATACTGCCTTGGGGGACTCCAGTTGGACAACTGATGTAGGAGGATTTACTGCCAAACAAGGACACACACTGTTTTCTGTCACACAGATAAGACGGAAACCAGAGCAGCGCCTCTGGTGAGAGATTTTGATTTAATCTCTTGATTTCCTGCAATTGCTAAAGGTTTTTGCGTTCTTTCTCAGAGGGAAATAAAAAACAACTTTTATTTATGATAATAAAAATATGGTTATTGTCCACCAAAGTGGAAAATTTTCTTTGACTCCACAGGTAGGTTTTTAAAAGACATAGACACAATAAATAGACAGATGGAATTACACCTTCCACATCCAACACTTACACAAAACACAGGCATCAATATCTTGCATGACTTTTATCAGGCCCCCAATACAGTACAGTTCCATCTGCTTTACTAAATCCTACTCCAGACATGCAAAACTATGGAATTAATGGTAAAATATGCTGTTTCTTGCTACCCATACCCATGATCCATTGCACGAAACAAACATTGACGTCACTAAAGATTCTCCTCTAGGTTAATATGGCCATGTGTAAATCTGATTATGGAGTTTAAAACAAAAGTTTCATGGATATCTCCTGTATTTCCTTTAAAAAAAGAGGAACTTTAATTTGTTTTTTCGTCATATCTCTTAATGTTAATTAATCATGATGAATTCGCTACCCTTTGATTAATTAGATTAAAATGTTTAATCGTTTGACAGCCCTAGTTTTATTATATGGTTTACTATTAACCATTATTTTTCCTTTGCTCTTTTAGTTCCCTTATTGTATCTTCCTTCTATGAAGCACTTGGTCACATTCCGGGCTTATGTGAAGTGTTCTTTATTAATTGGGGAATATTAAATATTTCAGATACCAGCGTGATTCCCCCCTGCTGACAAATGACACGAGCCATGGCATCTGACAAATTAACTGCTGGTAAGTCTTAGTTTAATAACTGAACATCCCATTTTTCAAAAGCTTGTACTGAAAAACCATAAAGTATTTTTTACAGAGAAAATGATATTCCCTTATCCATAATGTTGTTTTTTCCCACATTTAAACCACCTTAGACAAAATACATTCGTTATGAAGTTGTTGTTTTTTTAGTTTGTAGGTATTTTCTCCATATAGAAGTGCTCTACCGCTATGCCTTTATATTATATTTAAATGTCATCAGTCAATAAATGCATGGAAGACTTTTTCCAGGTCCTGCTGGGAAATTAGTCCTTTAATCCAAGAAATGTTCTTCAGGTGATAGAAAGCTGACCTTGTTATTGCCTTTATGTGACCCTGGAGGTTCAGGTCTGAGTCCATTATTACACCTAGATTACGTGACTGATCCGTAGTTTCTAGTTGTCTTATCTGAAGCTGTGTGCTGACTCTTGATTGTTCCTCTTTCGGTCCAAAAATAATTACTGCAGTTTTGCTTCTGTTCAGCTGGAGAAAATTACATGACATCCAGCTATTGATTTGTTTAATGAATTCATTTAGGGTCTGGACAGGATCAAAGTCACCGGGTGACATTTTAATGTAAAGCTAAATATCATGTGTATAATCTGGGTTGAGCCTAGTTTATACTTCTCCACGCAGATGTATTGACTGAGACGTTTTTCGTTTATAGCGCTCCGTTTCTTTTTCTCTGCTCTCCATTGATTTTTCAGCGTTGCAAAGCAATTCTCGACCAGGACAGCAGGGGGTGCTAACGTTTCATTGCAGCTAAAGTGTACTATCGCAGTGTCGTTTCAGTTTTTTTCACTTCAGCCTGTGAACGCATTTCCCCCTCAAGGAGCAATGGAATACAGAAAGTACGTGTTGATTAAGCTTTAAAGCATTTTAGTAGAAGTGCAGCTCATAGAATTTTTTTTGTTTATTTAATAGGGACAGTGCATATGGATAAACTTCAACAACAAATTGTATCAGTAAATATGCCAGATTGTAGCACCAGTGCTAATTTACACCTGCAGTCCCTAGGCAGGTTATAAAATGAATAGAAAAAAGGGAAAGCATTACATTAAACACTAGACAGAAACAAAACAAGCAAACAGAAAGAAAAACAGAAACAAAACACATCACTGTGAGGAAAATCTACAAGTTTGGTTTTCCTTCAGCCAAGTCGAAATTTGAAGGAGCTGTATGATTGTAGGGTAGACTGTTCCAATATTTAGTCCCATTAACGGATAGTTTGGTCTTTCCAAATGCAGTGCGCCTGTATGGCACCTTACAGTCTCCTCTAACTGTGGCCCTGGTGGTCATTCTACTAGCAGACTGTGGTTTAATAAAATCTGTCAGGGGAGGAAGGGGCCAGTCCATGCAAAACCTTAAAATCCAGGCAAGCATTCTTGAAATTAACAGTTACTAAAATTAAGAAGTATATTATATTTATCTAAGTCAAAGCAGTGGTGAAAACGAAAGGATTTCAAATCAAGGATTTTTATGGCTTTTAAAAAAAGGGGATTTTATGGATTTTTGATGTTGCATCAGCAGCAAGTGACCACGAAGTTACACAATATTCCATGTGAGACAAAATCATAGCATTTAAAAACAACTTAGCAGCATTGAGAGACAAAAAAGGTCTGCTTTTTTTTAAACTTTGCACACTAAAATTGACAGTTTTTTTTTAGATATGTGATTTTTAAATGTTAATGTTGGATCCAGAGTCAACCCGATATACTTGAATTCTTGGACAATATCTAGTTCTACCCCTTTAAGAAGGATGTTTGATTTTTTTTTTTTGTTCAATTGTTTGTTTTTTTGGCGAACATCATGCAAACCGTTTTCTTTGTGTTCAGCTTTAAGTGGGAATTCTTGACCCATTTTTGTACATGGGTCATGGTTGCTGTCAATAATTAGGAGGCTTCCTGATGACTATTGGCTTGAGTTAACAGCATCATCTGCATACATTTGAGTATTTACTTTTAGACATACCTCAGAAGATCATTAATAAAAATGCTAAATAAAATGGGCCCCAAAATACTGCCTTGGGGGACTCCAGTTGGACAACTGATGTAGGAGGATTTACTGCCAAACAAGGACACACACTGTTTTCTGTCACACAGATAAGACGGAAACCAGAGCAGCGCCTCTGGTGAGAGATTAAAATGACTCAATTTGGTTAAAAGAATTTGATGATTAACAGTGTCAAAAGCCTTCCTGAGGTCTAGGAACACAGCTCCTACACGTGCATATCGATCACAACAACACAATTTGCAGTCTCTGCAGAGTGGCAATTTCAAAATCCGTATTGCATTGGTTGTAGGCATGGTTGTTTACAGTTTAAATGTGCATTCAGTTCCTTTGCCACCCACTTTTCTGCAACCTTGCAGATAGTGGGGAGAATGCTGATGGGCCGATAATTTGCCCTTTCAGTTTTGTTGCCGGCTTTAAAAATTGGCGTGACTACAGCTAGCTTCCAAGCTAAAGGCACAACATTTTGTTTAAAACATAGATTCATTAAATGGGTTATATGTTGGATTAGTGCATCTTTGTGTAGTTTGAAAAAATGGGTGTTATATCTCGAACCGAGTCAACATAGTATTTATTCATTTCAGTAGCTATGATGAGAGGATTTTGCACAACAGTATTATTTATTTTGATTTCAAGTTCATTAATAGCATTTTTGGGTTGTATCACAGTTATTCTGTCTATTTTTTTTCCAGATCAGCTTGCTTTTTCCTCTTGCATGATTTCTAACATTAATGGAAAAAAATTTGCTTTGGCCTTGTGAACTGTACCAGGTACTTTATTTCTGTCTGTCTGTGCTCAGACCTGATTTAAGGGCTTTTCTTAAGCAAAAACATCTCTATCTTTCATCAGTTTTATACATTCGCTGTTCATCCATGGTAGAGCATTTCTATTCTTTTTTCCTTGTCTTCCCCTTTTTGTAAATTGTGCCATAATTGTTTTTACTTTTAGGCCAAAGGATTCACAACCCTTTTCTATATCGTCGTTCATAAGAATATCACTCCGGTCAGTCTCTCTTAGAGCTCAAGATTTTGCGTTTGATTTTCTGGAATGAACTCGTTATGAAACCTTTCCTTTTAAAGTTTACATGAAAACAAAATAAAATTATGATCTGACGTCCCCTTTGGGATATTATAGGTTTTATGAATTCTTTCAGGTCGGTTTGTGAGCAATATGGGGTTTTCTGTCAGTTGTTTAAGAATAAAATATTCAGTGATTTGTTTGAGGTTATTGTGACATTTTTTTATCATCCCAATTGACGATAAAATCTCCCATGAACATCAGCTCTTTGCTTGATTTACAGTAACACAAAAGGGCTTTAAGTTTATCATACAATTCTACTGTTGTGGATGGCTTTTTATAAATACAGAATAGTGTAAATTACATTTTAGGGGAGAGAGAATTAGTTACACTAACACATTCAAGATCAGTTTTATTGGGCAGTTCTGGTTTTTTTTGCATTCTAGGGTGACATACAATAAGACACCCCCACCCTTTCCTCTGCCCCGATCTCTTCTAAATGTATTATATCCAGACATATTTATTACAGCATCTGGAGAGGACCTTGTTAGCCATGTTTCTGTCGGTCCAAGATAATCAAAATTGAGCCTATTAATAGATGTTCCAGCTTTTCACGTTTAGGGGCCATACGCTGAATGTTTAGAAGCCCCCCAAATAATCCCCTGGGTTTGGATTTAAAGTCCCAGATTATTTTAGCCTGGTCTAGAGTTGACAATAGTTTGGTAGTGCGGTATCTTTTAAGCAATTCATTCCTTCTAGTTGGTGATTGAGGCCCAGCTCGTGGCGGCCCAGGCAGCAGAGGAGGCAGCCCACGTAGCATTGGAGATAGCCTATCATCCAGTTATATGTTCTTTGACAGAGGTCCTGGGTTTGTTTCAACATCTGGAGCCAGAAGCAGGATCAGCAGAAGGTGTATAACTCTCAAGGAAGGTTTAGAAAATTGCAACTGTTAATTTTTACCAGGTGGTGGCCTTGCACGGCCCTTATCCAGTATTCTTGTAGAAAGTAAGTGCTTACTGACCCTAAAGCCCAGTTTATGCTTCTCTGTTTTGACGGAGACTGATTGACGCAACACCATTATCTGTCAACGCAAGGGCTCTCTGTCACCTACGCAACGATGGAGGGAGTAGAGGTCCATTTTTAAGGAGAGCGTTTGCATCTGATTGGTCAGTTTCAGTAACAGTCAGAGATCGCTTCACCAGAACCGGGCTCCATAGTTGCTGTAATCAGTAGTTAATGCAGCGTTTGGCCACTACATGCTTTGTATCGGAAGGATAATTTATCTAATCTGTTGTTTTGGCGATTTTGAACACAAGGAGGTGTAGGAAAACAACAAAACGGCTACAGGAACAACGGCCTTGCCCACACATACCCGGATATCTCACAAAACAAAGATTTTTTTTCTACGATTTGGCCTGTCATCCACTCATGAAAGCATATTTCCGGCACCATAAGGAAGCTTTCCTAAAACACAGACCAAAATGAAACGATTGGCATATTCTCCATTTTATTTTTATTTTAAAGCTCCCATTTGCTTCGTTTTTAAGTAAAGGTTTGAAATAATGCCTTGTGGAAAAATCCTCTCCTGTTTTAGACGGTTGCAGTTTGTTGGTGGGAGTGGTTGTGGAATAATGTCCTACTCTATAATATGCATAACATCCGAACATCGGCTAACGTGGCTAATAGCAACGCAACTCTAATGTTGCCTCTGAACAAATGACTAACTTTCTTTTCTTGGATTCCAAGACAAATTCCAGCTGTTTCTTCGTCAGCTCCTCTTTCTTGGGTAAAATATGGAATCCTGGCATCTATGTCCACAAATAAAACAACCATGACCATGTTCTGCCAAGTTGGCGAGTTACTAACAGTTGGCTTCTATTCGAGATGCAAACCCGGGCCAATTTGAAATTTGATCTTTAAAAATGCTTTAAATTTCCTCATTAATGGCTATCTTTAGTAAGATGTTGACCCCATTATTGTTGCTACATTAACGTTGTTCTGCTCTTCTTAATTCCGTCAGGCCTACTGCAGGTTCAGGTCTGCTGCTAATTGGAAAGTCCATGCTGAAGAGATTAACTCCACCCTCAACCACAAGATGGCAAAAGATTTAGGAATAAAGGAGGAGCCAGAAAGACAGATGAGTGAGCCAACGGAGGAACCAGAACCGATCAAAGAAGAACATATTGAACTGTGGATCTTTGAAAATGAAGGACAGCTTTTAGTGAAGCAGGAAACAAACACTTCTCTGCTCACTCCTGCTTGTGAGGAAATAACCCATTGTATACCAAAAGAGCAGTTGGTTGTAGAGATAAAGGAGGAGCTAGACCCTGTACAAATTAAAGAGGAACAAGAAGAACCTTTACAGACTAAATTGGAACCTGAACCCATGAAGATAGAAGAGAAATGGGAGGATTTCTGCTGTGATCAGGATGAAGAGCAGCTTGGAGTAAAACAAGAGACTAATAGAATTATGGTGACTCCATTTAATGGGCAAAAAGATGAATCAGAACCAAATAAGAACCAGCTCCTCTCTGCAAATCATCCTGAAACTGCGAGCCAACATCAGCAAGGAGACAACCAGAACGACTCAGGATCAAGAAGGGTTAATGAGCTAAAGAGACATTGGAACACCAGAAAGGAGAAGGACAATGTGGACAATCTAGGACTAAAAAGACATAAAGCAAAATTTGCTTCTTGTATAATATGCGGTAAGCGTTTTAATACATGTAGGAACTTACCTGCACTTACGCAATCCAAGACAGGGGAGAAAGTCTCTCGTCGTAAAATGTGTGGTAAATGTAGCGGACAAAGTCAAAATTTGACATATCACAGAAGAAGTCACTCAGGTGATAACCATTTTTCTTGTGACTTGTGTGATAAATCTTTTAGAATAAAAAAGGGATTGATTTTTCATAGAAGAATTCACACAGGTGAGAAGCCTTATTCTTGTGATTTGTGTGATAAATCCTTCAGAGTCAGAAGTGTTTTGGTTATTCACAGAAGAACTCACACAGGTGAAAAGCCCTATTCTTGTGATTTGTGTGATAAATCATTTACAACAAAGGCTTCCATGGCAGATCACTTTAGAACTCACACTGGTGAGAAACCTTTTTCCTGTGATTTGTGTGGTAAATCTTTCAGACTCAGAAATGAATTGGCTGGTCACAGAAGAACTCACACTGGTGAGAAACCTTTTTCCTGTAATTTATGTGATAAATCATTCAGAATCAAAAAGGGTCTGATTCTTCACAGAAGAACTCACACAGGTGAAAGGCCTCATTCCTGTGATTTTTGTGGTAAATCGTTCAGAGACAGAGGTGTTTTGGTCGGTCACAGAAGAACTCACACAGGTGAGAAGCCTTATTCTTGTGATTTGTGTGATAAATCATTCAGAATCAAAAAGGGCATGATTCTTCACCGAAGAACTCACACAGGTGAGAAGCCTTATTCTTGTGATTTGTGTGATAAATCTTTCAGAATCAAAAACCGGTTGATTCTTCACAGAAGAAGTCACACAGGTGAAAAGCCTTATTCTTGTGACTTGTGTGGTAAATCATTTACAAGAAAGGCTTCCATGGCAGACCATGTTAGAACTCACACAGGTGAGAAGCCTTTTTCCTGTGATTTGTGTGAAAAATCTTTCAGACTCAGAAGTGAATTGGTTGGTCACAGACGAACTCACACTGGTGAAAAGCCTTATTCTTGTGACTTGTGTGGTAAATCATTTCCAACTAAGCCTTACATGGCACATCACATGAAAACTCACACAGGAGAGAAGCCTTATTCTTGTGATTTGTGTGGGAAATCTTACAAAGTCAGAGGAAGTTTGGTTTATCACAGAAGAACTCACACGGGTGAAAAGCCTTTTTCTTGTGACTCGTGCGATAAAACTTTTGCAAGCCGAGGTTCTTTGAGTAGACACCAAAGAATTCACGCGGTTGAGAGACCTTTTTCTTGTGACTCATGCGGCAAATCTTTTCCAGACAATAGTTCTTGGAGTAGACACGTTAGGATTCACGCAAGTGAAAAGCCGTATTCTTGTGACTTGTGTGGTAAATCATTTACAACAAAGCCTTCAATGGAACATCACATTAAAACCCACACAGGAGAGAAGCCCTATTCTTGTGAGTTGTGTGGCAAGTCTTTTGCAGACCGCAGTTCGTTGAGTAGACATATTAGAACCCACTCGGATGAGAAGCCTTATTCTTGTGACTTGTGTGATAAAAATTTCAGAGACAGAACTCAATTGAATCGACACTTAAGAACTCACAAATAAACTACAAAGTACTTTTTGACTCATCACCTTAAAGTGTTAGATAGATTTTGTGTGTGCATGGGGGTTGGGTTGGGTGAGGGGGGGGCTGTATCATTTATAATCGGTGAAGCACTTTGAGTTGCCATCTTTGAATGAAAAGCGCTTTTTAAATAAAGTTTGATTGATAATCATACTTATGTTAATTCTACAAGTCTATCTATCTCCATCATAATGTACACCTCATGTTTCATCAAAAGGGCTTCATACTCAAACATTTAAGAGCTGTAGCTGTATCAGAGGTTGTGTTAGAATATTTTGTTGTAGGTTATTTTTACTGACTGAGTGTATCAGGCGATTGGGGACGTATCGCGTTGGTAAGACGTATCGCGTCATTTCCTGTTTTGTGACTAACTAGTTTGTAGCAAGTCGGTGTTTCTCTCTCTCTTGAACTGATCTAACTTTCTCTGTCAATAAGTTTTTTCTGAGTTGCTTTAACACACAAACACATTAAAACGTTAATTTTCTTCACGGTTTGGGACTCTTTAAGCGTTTCACTGGGTTTTTTTGGGCTTGGTAAGGTACCGCTTGGTTAGCTTAGCTTCACGGCTAGCATGGCTTCGGCAGCTTTCTCTCTTGTCCCTCCATCTCTCTCTACACCTCCTCCTCTTTCCTGCTCTCTCTGTCAGATGTTTAGTTACTCCTCCGCCTCATTTAGTGAAGTTGGTAGGTGTAATAAGTGCAGCATTTGAGCTAGAGGCCCGGCTCCGCGCTGTAGAACAGCCAGGCCCAGCAGTAGCTAGCGCGGAGTCAACTAGGACAGGACCTAGCCGTCCTCCAACAGCTCCCGTGCAGCCGGGACCTCAGGCGAGCTGGGTGACTGTTCGTAGGAAGACTAGCGCCAGACCCCAGTCCGCGGCCAACCTCCAGCCCCTTTCTCTGAACAATAGGTTCGCCCCGCTCAGCGACTCACCCGCCGAGCAGGAGAGGCCGATTCTTGTAATTGGCAGCTCCATAGTTAGGAACGTGGCTCCAGAGACACGAAAGACCACCGTCAAATGCCTTCCAGGGGCCAGGGCTGCGGACATTAGGTCCCATCTGAAGCTTTTGGCCAAGGACAAACGGCGGTATAGCAGGATCGTTATCCATGCTGGTGGCAACGACACCCGGCGACGGCAGTCGGAGGTCACTAAAATTAGCGTAGCTTCGGTGTGTAGGGCTGCCAAAAAGATGTCTGACTCTGTAATTTTTTCTGGTCCCCTGCCTGATCGTACTAGCGATGACATGTACAGCCGTATGCTTTCGTTCCACCTTTGGTTGTCAAGGTGGTGTCCAGAAAACGATGTGGGCTACATTGATAACTGGGGGGCCTTCTGGGGAAAACCTGGACTGTTACGTAGAGACGGCATCCATCCCACCGAGGACGGAGCTTCGCTTCTTTCCAGGAACATTGATAGGGTTATCTCTAGTTCCCCAAAGCCGTGACAACCCAGAGTCCAGCTCAGGGAACCCAGAGTCCAGCTCAGGGAGAGCTCAGGGAAACCAGAGTCCAGATCAGGGAACCCAGAGTCCAGGTCAAGGAACAGGGACTGCCACCCACCCACCACCCTATAGAGATAGTTTCCCGTCCACTACCCAAAACTAATGAATTAAAAGTTAATGCTACTAGAGCAAAGTATAAAAATCTCATAAAGATAAATAAAACTCGGACTGAACATAAAAACAAATCAATTAAATGTGGTTTACTAAACATAAGATGTCTCCCCTCAAAAACACTCTTAGTAAATGATTTAATTTGTGAAAATAATATTGATTTGTTTTGTCTTGCAGAGACATGGTTGCAGGAAGAGGACCATGTCACAATAAACGAGTCAACTCCCCCTAGCTACTTTAGTGTCCCTCGAAGTACTGGTCGAGGAGGTGGAGTAGCAACTATCTTTCACTCCGATTTACTAATTAATCTCCAAAAAAATAATAGTTACATTTCCTTTGAGCATCTAGTTTTTAGCCTTCCTCATTCACATAAAGCAGTAAAGCCACTCTTATATCGTCCACCAGGACCCTATTCTCAATTTTTAGATCAGATTTCAGATTTTCTATCTGACTTAGTTTTAAACACTGATAAAGTCATTATAGTCGGAGACTTCAATATTCATGTTGATAATGAAAGTGATAGTCTAAATACAGCTTTTAACACTATCCTAGACTCAATAGGCTTTACTCAAAATGTGCAGGGACCAACACATTCTTGTCACCACACTTTAGATCTTGTGCTGACTTATGGCATTGACTGTGAAGAAATAACAGTCTTTCCACATAACCCTATCCTGTCTGATCATTTCCTTATCACTTTTAAACTTACTCTAATGGATCATATCAAACCTGAAAGAAAACTTCATTATACCAGAACGTTATCAGACAACGCTGTAGCAAATTTTAAAGAAGCTCTTCCAACTTTAATTTCCTCAGTTTATAAATGCAGAACAGAAAACAGTGATTTAACTCGTGACCCCTCACAACTTGACATTTTAGTTCATAGCGTTAATTCCTCCCTGCGTCTGGCAATAGACAAACTTCCCACTTCGCCTCTTGCTCAAGATGCTGAGAATTCACGAGCAATCTTCGTGGTTCTTAATTCTACACAAACTTGTATTGTAATAACTCTTTTTGTAAAGTGCCTTGAGATGACATCTGTTGTGAAATGGCGCTATATAAATAAACTGAATTGAAATTGAATTGAAATGAAAAGGAAGGTGGCTAGCCATAGAAGATTAGCTCCCTGGTTTAATTTAGAGCTACGTACCCTAAAGCAGAATGTTAGAAAACTAGAGAGAAAATGGCGCTCCACGCATTTACATGATTCCTTTTTAATATGGAAAAATAGTTTATTGCTATATAAAAAGAGCCTTCACACAGCTAGAACAGCATATTATTCATCTTTAATCGAGGAGAATAAAAATAATCCTAGGTTTCTTTTTAATACAGTTGCCAAACTCACACAGGATCATAGCTCTATCGAGCCAACCATTCCCCAAGCTCTAAGCAGTGACGACTTCATGCAATTCTTTATAAATAAAATAGACTCCATAAAGAATAAGATAATTGGGAACCTTCCCAATATGCTTGCTTCCTCCTTAGTTAATGAGGCAGCCTCAAAAATGGTGGAACCTAATATATGCTTAAACTGCTTTAATGCAGCCGAACTTTGTGATGTACTAAAATTATTAGCTTCATCTAAACCTTCAACTTGCGTTTTAGACCCAATCCCAACTAAACTCTTAAAAGAAGTTTTCCCTCTGATCGCTGCTCCAATTTTAAATATAATGAATCTATCCTTAGTCAATGGATATGTACCACAGGAGTTTAAGATTGCTGTAATTAAACCTCTACTTAAGAAACCCTCTCTTGATCAAAACGACTTAATTAACTATAGACCGATATCTAATCTTCCCTTCTTATCTAAAATTCTTGAGAAAATAGTTGCACACCAGATATGTGAGCATTTAAACAATAATGAGCTGTTTGAGAAGTTTCAGTCAGGCTTTAGAGCTCATCACAGCACTGAAACAGCTCTGGTGAAGGTTACTAATGATATTCTCATAGCCTCAGACAATGGACTGGTGACCATTCTGGTCCTGTTAGATCTCAGTGCTGCCTTTGACACTGTTGATCACAATATTCTCATAGAAAGGCTTCAACGTGTCGGTATAATAGGAACAGCCCTAGGCTGGTTTAAATCTTATTTGTCTAACAGATTTCAGTTTGTTCAAGTAAATGATAAACCCTCCTCAACCTCAAAAGTTACTTGCGGAGTACCACAGGGTTCAGTGCTTGGGCCGATTCTTTTTACTATATATATGCTTCCTATTGGTAAAATAATTAGGCAGCATGGGATAAATTTCCATAGTTACGCAGATGATACACAGCTATATCTATCCATAAATCCTGATGAATCCAATCAGTTAGGTAGACTACAGGCATGTCTGGAAGACATAAAAACTTGGATGACTCTAAACTTCTTGCTTCTAAATTCTGATAAAACAGAAGTTGTCGTCTTTGGACCAGAAGCTCTGAAAAAGAAACTACTTAGTCAGCCCCTTCACCTGGACGGCATTAAATTAGCCTCCAGTAATAAAGCAAAAAACCTCGGTGTCATTTTTGACCAAGATATGTCATTTAGATCTCACATTAAAGAAGTCTCTAGGATTTCCTTTTTTCACCTTAGGAATATTACAAAAATTAGAACCATCCTGTCCAGGAGTGATGCTGAAAAACTAGTCCATGCCTTTGTTACTTCAAGGCTGGATTACTGTAACTGTCTATTATCAGGTAGTCCACAGAATACAATTAAAAGTCTTCAGTTAGTTCAAAATGCTGCTGCTAGGATTCTGATGAATATTAAAAGAAGAGATCACATTTCCCCTGTTTTAGCTTCTCTTCACTGGCTCCCAGTAAAATCTAGAATAGAATTCAAGATCCTCCTTCTGACATATAAAGCCCTTAATAATCTAGCTCCATCATACATAAGAGACCTGATTGTTCCATATGTTCCCAACAGAGACCTTCGCTCTCAGACTGCAGGTTTACTGGTAGTTCCTAGGATTTCTAAAAGTAGAATGGGTGGCAGATCTTTCAGCTATCAGGCTCCCCTCCTATGGAACCGGCTCCCAGGGTTGGTTCGTGAAGCAGACAATTTGTCTATCTTTAAAACTAGGCTAAAAACTTTCCTCTTTGACAAAGCTTACAGTTAGAGATATGTTTATAGGTAGTTAGAGTCAGAAATGCACCCCACGGGGGCCAGCCAGCGCCGGAGAGAGGTCCCTCAAGGGTCAATTCAAGCACTAACCCGTTTTCTATTATAGTAGGTGCTCCGGATTAGCCCTGCTTGACGACCCTGACTAAGACGACATTGCAGTGACGGAAAATTCTCCACGTCCTGCAACAAACTTCTGCATCAGTTCTATTGCTCTTTCTGTGTCTCTGTTATGTATTCTCCAAGCCACAGACGGTCGCGGCAGATAACCGCTTGTGCTGAGCCTGGTTCTGCCGGAGGTTTCTTCCTGTTAAAAGGGAGTTTTTCCTTCCCACTGTCGCTTCATGCTTGCTCAGTATGAGGGATTGCTGAGAATTACACGACGCAATCTTCTGTGGTTCTGTAATTTCTACATTAAACATTGTATTGTAATAACTCTTTTTGTAAAGTGCCTTGAGATGACATCTGTTGTGAAATGGCGCTATATAAATAAACTGAATTGAATTGAAAAAAATAAGCCTTGCTCTGCTAGATGAGTTCTCGCAAGATTTGGAGTTTTCCAAACTCAGGAGAATAGATCCTGTACCACACCAATAAAAACCATCCAAGCTCTGACCCATATTTGGCTGGATCAGTCGTTTGTCAGCATTGTAGTTTGGGGCGGGAGTTCAGTCGTAACGGTAGTATAAAGTGGCCAGTTAAGTGAAACAAACAATGGCTTCGCCGGTTGATGCTCACGTAGAAGCGGCTATTAAATCGGTTTTACAGGAACTGGATACTATTTCTTCGTTAAAAAGAGAGTACAGCACTTTGTGAAAAGTGAAACAAATATGGCCGCACCGGTTGACGCTTTTGTAGAAGCCTTTGCCAGGCTACCTTGCGCATCCTCCAATCAGCCTAAAGTATTCTACCAGAGGGCCCTCCTTTCAGACGGTTTCTGCTTCAAAGATTCTGCAAATCGAAATATGTAGGCTAGACAAGGGGCGGGGCTCCACATTGATCTGGCTGATGCCAGGTTACCAAAAAATCTGGTCATAATCGAACATTATCCATTAATTTTACTAAAACGAGGTTTTTCTGCATGGAGTTTGTTTGTTCTCCCTGTGCATGCGTGGGTTCCCTCCGAGTACTCCGGCTTCCTCCCACAGTCCTAAAACATGACTGTCAGGTTAATTGATCCTTAGGTGTGCCTGCATGTCTCTGTCTCTATGTGGGCCTGTGATGGACTGGCGACCTGTCCAGAGTGTACCCCGCCTCTCGCCCGTTGACAGCTGGAGATAGGCACCCCCCACCCCCGCGACCACTTGAGGAATAAGCGGTTCAGAAAATGGAAGGATGGATGAATTAAATCCAAACCGATTCAGAAAATCCACATTGTGCTATCAAACATTATTCAGATGAATAAGCCACTAAGATTATGAACAGTATGACTTAAAAGTCTCCTTAACTGGTATTTTTATGAATTTCTCCATGTTCTCTGGTATGAAAGAATACCATCAGTCTGTGTAAAAAAAAAAAAATAATAATGATATATTTAGTGTATTTAGTTGGCAGGGAAAAATGGGCTTGCTCATTAAAATTAATGACACGCAAATTTCTCCCCTGCTTGGGTAACTGCAACACAACTTTTACACTATTTCTATTTTTAAAAAATTAAAAAGCTGCAATGGGAAACAAAAATCATGCACATATTTAGCCTTAAATGGAGTTTACCACCCAGTTTAGAGCGGACACCAAGCCTTGAGCCAGACCTACTTGGGTAAGCTGCTCTAGCCTCCTCTAGCAGTCAAGCAGGTATTCGACGCTGCGCTCTTCCCTCACCAATACTGAGGTAAAAAAAATAATTCTTCCACTTACTAAAATGCCTAAATTCAAAAGGTCGTCAGATCTGCGGTCATAGTTTGGATCGAGCCCCGGCCGATTACGGCAAGCTCCGTAGATCGGAAGATTTAGCTTGTAAAAAATGTACCTGCTGAGGTTAAACTTTGTGGTTTGAATCTTAGGTTAGGTATTAGGATAGGTAAACAAGCTATATCTCTGTGTGGAATTGCTAATAAATATTAGTGTATTAGCTGAGGTAGTAAATTTAATTATCGTGGTTTTAACACAATACTTAAAAAGTGAAACATTTGGGAGCTTGTGTCTACGGAAGAGGATTAAGGGCACTGAAGAAAAACAAAATATATTTTAGATTTTTTTTTCCCCCCCTCAGAATTCTGACTTTTTTTTCAAAATCCTGACTTTAATTTCAGAATTCTGTTTATTTTTTTGTCATAATTCTGACTTTACTCTCAGAATTCAAACTATTAGTTATTGCTGAATCTGCAAGGGTTTGTTGCGTTTTATTGGCAGCCTGCTCCTCCTTAAACACACACGCCGCGGGGACTGAACGTGGGAGGAGGGACTGCTGCGCTCTTAGGTTTTTTGCTTCGTGCTCTCACAAGAACCGACGCTCACCAGTTACGATGGCAGAGTGAACGAACAGATCCAAAATTGTGGGAAAGACAGAAGGAATTACGGAATTTAACAACAAAAATCGACTACACAATTAAACGCTGTTCCTGTAGTGATCTGGTGGCTACCGCTCCTGTGAGGAGGGGCTTTCAGGCCTCCTCTCTATGTAGGCAGACTAAACCTGCCAGCCACAGCGAGAAAACTCACTAAAACACAGACGCGCCCCACCCCCGGGAAAAAAACAAAGTTGACGCTTAGCGTGAGGATCAGAGATGTTTATGAATCGCGAGAACAATCCTTATATAAATGGTGGTGACAGGCCCGGCCCTAACCAATTTGCTGCCCTAGGCAAGATTTTAAGTGGCGCCCCCTTGCATCGCAGTACAGCACTTGCACTGCTAGTGTACATAAACGCACAAGAAACGTAATGGCTTTGTTTTTATTTAAATAAAACAATTTCACATTCAAAATACTAATTATGATAATGACAAAGAAGCAAATGAAAGAAAATTAACTCAACATATCAAATACAATATAGATAGCTTACATAAAATGTTAGATTTAAATACTCCTAAAATGAAAAGTGTAAACAAGTGACATTAACTTAAATACAATAGAAATACAGCACTGTACAAAATAATTTTAGTATCTTATCTATCTATCTTATCTTATCTTATCTATATTATCTTATATATTTTATTAGTATCTTTAAGTAGGCACAAAAATACAAGGATTTGGATAAAAAAATGAAATGATCTCAAAAAGAGCTCTATTGGTGTTTTTGGTTCTGCCTTAAATTACTTCAGAACCTACACCACCTCCTTAATCTCACATGACTTGCTACAGCTTGACTTTCCTGGATTTTCTTGAGGCAAAGTCATCTACAACATCATCGTATGACAACTGATTGGAGACCACATGGTTGATGCTTATGATGGCAAGTCCACTGAGACATTCTTGCATCATAGTAGATCTCAGGTAAGTTTTAATCAGTTTGAGCTTTGAGAAGCTTCTTTCAGCAGCAGCCACTGTAACAGGAAGAGTGGCAGAGATTCTCAAAGCAACCCACATGTTGGGGTATATTTCTGCCAGCTTCTTCACATGCAGGAAGGTCAAAAGTTCCATGTTTTATCATGTTCTTTGATGGCAATGGTGGAAAATTCTGCATTTCCCTTGCAAGTTCAATGTCATCAATGTCTGGCTGGCTGTCATGGGTCAGACCAGTACTTAGGGTTTTACAACTCTGTAGCAGGTCCTCTTCTGCTAAGTTGGGGAAATCAAGGAGCACGCCAAATATGCTATTCACCTCTCCAAGATTCTGAAATCTCTCATCAATTGAAGAGATGGCAGTATCTATGACCACATTAAAAAACGTGGTTTCCATTTTTCGTAGTGCATCTTGTATGGGCTCATCTGGAGACTCATAGCCAAAGTGTGTCTTTGTGGTTCTCAAGCGCTTTTGTTTGAGTTCAGCCTCCACGTTCATCTCTTCACACATATCCTTTGCCACTGTCTGTGCATCAGAAAATCCAGTGTTTCGGTAACTGGTGAAGGAATCTCTTGTTTTCTTCAGCAAGTTGACAGCTACACCGAGCTGCATGGATGGTGACTGCATCAGTTTACTGACATGCTGGATCTTGCAGAGAATTTCATACCATATGGCTGTAGAAATGCAAAAGCGATAGGATCCAATCTCCTCAGCCAAAGACTGGGTTTCAACTCTCACCACAGGGTCTGCAGTTTTTTCCCTCACCTCCAGAAGAGCCTCTCGGATTTGCCCAGCCTGATACCTTACTGCCTCAATGCTTTTCACCCTGCTTTCCCATCTGGTCTCAGCCCATGATTTCAGAGAGATTTTTGCATATTTTAAGAGGACATACCACCTTTGGGTGGAGGCTGAGAAGAGCTTGAATAATTTTGTCAAATGCCCAAAGTAGCCAAGGGCATCTGGTGAGCTTTTTGCAGCATCAGCAACTACCAGATTTAAAGTGTGGGCACCACATGGGACGTAAAAAGCTCTTGAGTTCAGCTGGAGCAACTTTGCCTGAACACCTTTATTTTTTCCCTTCATATTGGCGCCGTTGTCGTAGGACTGGCCTCTGCAGTCCTCAAATGGGATGTTGAGTTCCTCTAGCCTTTTTAAGATTAGAGATGACAAATGTTCTCCTGTTGAATGCTCTGCCACAAGAAAGCCTAAGAAATGCTCTTTTACTTGTGGAATGTCTTCTTGTGACACTATCCTAACTATGACAGAGAGCTGTTCCTTATGACTCAGATCTGGGGTGCAGTCTAAAATGATGGAGAAATATTTGGATATGGATATGATCTCTGTAACAATGTGTTGTATTATTTTAGAACTGATGGAGTCTATCAGTTCATTTTGAATTGTTTTGCCAAGATAATGTACATGACTGCCAGCTCCACTTTCCACCCTACTGCAATGCTGTTTCATCACTGGATCAAATTTGGCCATGAGCTCCACCTCTTTCAGAAAATTTCCATTGTCTGGTTTATGTAATGTGTCTGTGGAACCCCTGAAAGCTATGTTTCTTTCAGCTAAGGACTGAATTATTGCCACCAATCGATGTAGAACATCACGCCACCTTTTTCTCTCAGCCTCAACAAGTGCCATCTCTTGTCTATCTATTGTGATCCCTTTTGCAAAACGGACCTCCAATTCCTTCCATGTTGCCATGTGAGCATTATGCTCCTGGCTATCCTCATGGACCTTGAGCAAGTGACTTGCATTTTTCCAGTCCTTCAGTCCTTCCCTATTAAGTTTGTACTCTCTTTTAGAAAAAAGTTTGCAGCAGAAGCAGTGCAAGCTATCATCTTTTTTAGAGTACATAAGCCAGCTTCTTCGGACTTTTTCTCCATTGATTAAGAGTCTGTTAAAATAGTCATGCTGACATCTTCGTCCGTCTTTTGCTTTAGGGAATGTGAAGCTGTTTTCTATTTGAAATGGACCTCTGTGAACCAACTCTGTTCGTACCTTATCAGTTAGAGGAGCTGGCCAGTCAGCTGGGTCTATTGGAGCAACAGAAGGTCCGATTGATGTTGCTGCATACCTGCTAGGTTGTGCTGCTGAAGTGGAGGCGACACAAGGAGTGCTTGATGCTGATGAGATGGAGGAGACAGGAGGAGCGTTTGATGCTGGTGAGATGGAGGAGACAGAAGGAGCGCTTAATGCTGATGAGATGGAGGAGACAGGAGGAGCGCTTGATGCTGATGAGATGGAGGCGACAGGAGGAGCGCTTGATGCTGGTGAGATGGAGGAGACACAAGGAGTGCTTGATGCTGGTGAGATGGAGGAGACAGAAGTAGCGCTTAATGCTGATGAGATGGAGGAGACAGGAGGAGCGCTTGATGCTGGTGAGATGGAGGAGACAGAAGGAACACTTGATGCTGGTGAGATGGAGGAGACAGGAGGAGCGCTTGATGCTGGTGAGATGGAGGAGACAGGAGGAGCGCTTGATGCTAGTGAGATGGAGGAGACAGAAGGAGCGCTTGATGCTGCTGCATCACTGCTGGTTTCTGCTGAGGTGGAGGCAACAGAGGGATTGACAAGGGTGGGACTGAGAAACCTCAGCAGCGCATCTGAAGACAGAAGAGGAGTAGGTGACACATAATTAAAAAAAATGAAATAAAATGAAATAATATAAATGAGAAACCTAGATATACATGCATGATGTATACCAGTGGTTTTCAAAGTGTGGGACAGTGGACCTCCCCTAAGAGAACTCAAAAGCAGCCGTGCCCCCCCCCCCTTTATTATTACTTTTATTAGTGTTATTGATGTTGCTTTGCAAACTTCAAATAAGATTTCAACAATAAATGCCATGCACATCTTTATTTAACATCTTAAACATGTATGTTCATAAACATATTAACATATAACATTTTTAATCACAATCTCTGTTTTTAGCATTTTTTAATCACATTTAAATCCTCTTTAACATTATTTAAACACATTTATACAGAAGTTTTAAAAAAAAAACATTTATACATATGTGTTTAACATTTCTATATTTACATCCAGTTTTTAACATTTATTTTAACATTTACATCCTTTTTTAACATTTTTACACACATTTATGTTAAAAACATATACAAATGTGTTTAAAAAATGTTAAACAAGGATGTAAATATACATTTAAATTTAACATTTATATTCATATATCATATATATTTAAATCAATATATAGGCTACAGTCTATGGTTAGAACCATTGACTTGACTATTAATATTTCGGTTAGAAGCAGAACTAACAGATAGCGCTGGATCATTTATAAATTAGCTAACCATATTATGCTAATGGCTAATGGCATTATTGATCATCGTTCTGTAACGTAAAAATAATCTCACATATCATCTTTACTGTAGGCTAATATTACCTCTGTCTTTGTCCCGTTTTTCCTCCTCTTCTTTCCTTTTTTTCCTCCCCTGGGCACCAGACTGTTTGGGACGCTTTGACATATTAATTTTTGACGCAATGAAAACGAAGACCGTATCATGGCAGGTAAAAGTAGTTGAAAAGCGGTGCGGGGGGGGGGAGGCAGATAGACTGAGTAGCATCGCAGTTTCCCAAGCTGCTTTGTGGCGCCTCATGCTAAATATGAAACTTTTTAACTGATTGGAACGTTGGGATAATGTTTTGCAATTATTACACTTTGTTAAGTGCCTTGAGTCTTGAGATGACATCTGTTGTGAATTGGCGCTATATAACTAAATTGAATTGAATTGATGATTTTTTGTGCACCGTGAGCAAAGTGTGTCTGTGATTCCTTGAAATCCCCCCTCCACGGTCGCGTGGTAGAGGGCGCTTGGAAGAAATGTTTATCTTGCATTTGCGACCTTGACGCCCCCTAGGTGCATGGCGCCCCTAGCATTTGCCTATACTGCCTATGCTACGGGCCGGTCCTGGGTGGTGACCAGTTATAGTAAATGGACACATTAGAAACAAGGAGAAGAAACAAGCCAGGGGAAAAACGCAAACGGAATGCTTCAGGAAAAGTGCTAAACATACAGTGCATCCAGAACGTATTCACAGGGCTTCACTTTTTCCAAATTTTTTAATGAAATGTTTTAATGTAATGTTTATACCAATGTGGATTGAATTCATTTTTTTCATTAAAATTCAACACACAGCACCGCATAATGATAATGTAAAAAGAAATGTTTAGATTGTTGCAAATTTGTTAAAAGAACCCCCCCCCGGTAAATCACATGTACATAAGTGTTCACAGCCTTTGCTCAGTACTTTATTGATGCACCTTTGGCAGGAATTACAGCCTCAAGTCGTTTTGAATATGATGCCACAAGCTTGGCACACCTATCTTTGGGTAGTTTTGCTCATTCCTCTTTGCCGTTCCTCTCCAGCTCCATCAGGTTGGATGGAAAGCGTCGGTGCACAGCCATTTTCAGATCTGTCCACAGATGTTCAATCAGGTTTAGGTCTGGACTCTGGCTGGGCCACTCAAGGACATTCACCGAGTTGTTCTGTAGCCACTCCTTGGATATTTTGGCTGTGTGCTTATAGGATCATTGTCCTGCTGAAAGGTGAACCGTCGCCCCAGTCTGAGGTCAAGAGCGCTTTGGAGCAGGTTTTCATGCAGGATGTCTCTGTACATTGCTGCATTCATCTTTCCCTCTGTCCTGACTAGTCTTCCAGTTCCTGCCGCTGAAAAATATCCCCACAGCATGATGCTGCCGCCACCATGCTTTACTGTAGGGATGGTATTGGCCTGGTGAAGAGCGGTGCCTGATTTTCTCCAAACCTAACGCCTGGCATTCAATCCAAAGAGTTCAAATTTTTGTCTCATCAGACCAGAGGATTTTGTTTCTCATTGTCTGAGAGTCCCTAAGGTGCCTTTTAGCAAACTCCAGGCGGGCTGCCATGTACCTTTTAGCAAACTCCAGGCGGGCTGCCATGTGCTTTTTACTAAGGAGTGGCTTCCGTCTGGCCACTCTACCATACAGGCCTGATTGGTGGATTGCTGCAGAGATGGTTGTCCTTCTGGAAGGTTATCCTCTCTCCACAGAGGAATGCTGGAGCTCTGACAAAGTGACCATCAGGTTATTGGTCACCTCCCTGACCAAGGCCCTTCTCCCCCGTTCGCTCAGCTTACAAGGCCGGCCAGCTCTAGGAAGAGTCTTGGTGGTTCCAAACTTCTTCCACTTACGGATGATGGAGGCCACTGTGCTCATTGGAACCTTCAAAGCAGCAGAAATGTTTCTGGAACCTTCCCCATCCTTTTGCCTCAAGACAATCCTGTCTTCATGCTTGGTTTGTGCTTTGACATGCGCTGTCAACCCGGGGGCCTTATATAGACAGGTGTGTGCCTTTCCAAATCATGTCCAATCAACTTAATTTACCACAGGTGGACTCCAATTAATCTGCTGAAACACCTCAAGGATGATCAGTGGAAACAGAACGCACCTCAGCTTAATTCTGAGCTTCATGTCAAAGGCTGTGAATACTTATGTACATGTGATTTCTCAAGTTTTTTATTTTTAATAAATTTGCAACAATTTCAAATGCACTTTTTTCACATTATCATTATGGGGTGCTGTGTTTAGAATTTTATGTGACAAATGAATTTAATCCCTTTTGGAAAGAGGCTGTAACAAAAAAAAAGTGGAAAAAGTGAAGCGCTGTGAATACTTTCCGGATGCACTGCCTTTATTTCACTGGAGTCTAAGAAGGAGTAGAAAAACAAAACAAACATTTCTGTTCCCTAGGGGAGCAACGACAGAACTTAATTGAATCGTCACTTAAGAACTCACAAATAAGCTACAAAGTACTTTTTGACTCATCACCTTAAAGTGTTTGATTTTAGTGACAGATTTAGTTTATCAGCTTACGCTGATGATGTCAAATTTTTTAAAATGACGTTGAAGTCTTGACCAGTGTTGTCGAGAAAGTTCTTTAAGTCTCTTCTGCAAAAGTTAATTGGCAAAAAAGTGATGCTCTCTTGGCTGGAAGGTGGGAGGGACCCCGCTGTACTGCCCCAGCATCTAGAATGGAAGAGAGATGCTTTAAAATATCTGGGCATTTACATGGGCAATGAAAGCATAATACAAAGAACTGGGATGGCTTTCTAGAAAACATCTCGGAGAAATGGTGAAGTGCCGGTGGGTAAACTCCTCGGCTATCAAACAGGGGAAGGGTACTGGTGGCCTCCCAGCTGCGGCACCGCCTGGTGTGCCTGGAAGCAAAAAGATGTGAGCTGCAATGATCTAAAATATACAGTCCTCCCTTGAAAAAAAGGACTGGAGACCTACTGTGGAAGATAATCCATGGCGCGATTGCAACTAATTCCTTTTTATCAAAGTTTAACACAAATTTTTCGAATGCCTGCCCTTTTTGCAATTCCTTTGATAATATCTTTGTTGTTTTTACTGAATCTAAGAGGCTTAATACAATCTAAGCCTTAATCCTCTTTTTAATATTCTTAGTTGGATTTTTAATGCTTTTAGCATGGTTGTTTCCATCAAAGTATTTATTGGGGGTGTGAAAAAGGGCAAGAAACATAGTCAGAAACAAGAATTTAAATTTTCTAGTTGGTGAGGCCAAGTTGGATATCTACTTATCTAGAAGGGATTGGAAAAAGAACAGGCATATGATGTTGTAACATTGTGGAAAATCAATGTCAAAGCCAGGCTTCGGCTGGACCAAACTTATTACTCTATGTGCCAGAACTTGGATGAATTCGTACAGAAGTGGGCAGAAAATGGAATTCTTTGTTAAATTATTGATGAGAAACTTGAATTTGGTACCATTTTGCAGTAATTATATTACTGTTTTTATAGATTGAGTAGGCAAGACAATTTTATTTGTGTAGCGCACTTTCAACACAAGGCAATTCAAGATGCTTTACAGCATAAATCAATTCGATTGATCAAAATACAAGAAAGCTATTACAATAAGACAATAGTCAAGACAATACAACAATGTAAGGACAAGCAGACAAAAACACAGTTTGTATTCATTAACTGATTTTGCTGAAAAAGCTCACAGTTCTTAATAAAAAAAATGTAAAAAACACAAGAAAGCATTTGCAGTAATCAAGACTATAATTCGTATGAAAATTAAAAACAAGCAAGTAAAAACAGTTACTCATAGGCTGTCTGAACAAAATAGTTTCAATTTTAGACTTAAAAGAGTTCGAGTTCTGCAGCTTTGCATTCTTCTGGTAGTTTGTTCCAGATATGAGGAGCATAGAAACTAAAAGCTGCTTCTACATGTTTGGTTCTGGTTCTAGGGACGATCAGTAAACTACACCTGGAGGACCTGAGTGATCTCGATGGTTTCTACCATGATAGCAGATCTCTAATGTAAATTTTAGTGAAAATATACATTTTCTACCAAAATCTTTTAGTTTAGTGCCCCAAGTGGTTCAATTCAATTCAGTTTATTTATATAGCGCCGTTTCACAACAGATGTCATCTCAAGGCACTTTACAAGAAGACTTATTACAATACAATGTTTAATGTAGAAATTAGAGAAACACAGAAGATTGCGTCGTGACTTCTCAGCAATCCCTCACACTGAGCAAGCATGAAGCGACAGTGGAAAGGAAAAACTCCCTTTTTAACAGGAAGAAACCTCCAGCGGAACCAGGCTCAGCATAAGCGGTCATCTGCAGAGACCGTCTATGGCTTGGAGAATACATAACAGAGACACAGAAAGAGCAATAGAACTGATGCACAAGTTTGTTGCATGACGTGGAGAACTTTCCTCCACTGCAATGCCATCTTAGTCAGGGTCGTCAAGCAGGGCGGGTCAGGAGCACCTACTGTAGGAAGAGACTAATAGAAAACAGGTTAGCGCTTGAACTGACAGCACATCATGCAGTTGGGGAGAAGTAGGAGAGAAAGTAGGAACAGACCCTAATAATGTCCTCCAACAGCCTAGCTTAAAGCAGCATAGCTACTAACATTAACCTGTCTCCTAGCTACTAGGAGACCTGGCTACTAGCACTCTCTACTTGGCTTACATCAATCTACCTCTACCTAGCTACTCTACCTCTTCATATCCCTTCCTAGCTTTTGACACTCTACCTGACTACTAACATTACCCTGTCTCTTCCTAGCTACCTGTCTAACCTGTCCGTAACTGCCTATTAACATTTCTCTAACTGTAAGCTTTGTCAAAGAGGAAAGTTTTAAGCCTAGTTATAAAGATATACAAATTGTCTGCTTCACGAACCAACCCTGGGAGCCGGTTCCATAGGAGGGGAGCCTGATAGCTGAAAGATCTGCCTCCTATTCTACTTTTAGAAATCATAGGAACTACCAGTAAACCTGCAGTCTGAGAGCGAAGGTCTCTGTTAGGAACATATGGAACAATCAGGTCTCTTATGTATGATGGAGCTTGATTATTAAGAGCTTTATATGTCAGAAGGAGGATCTTGAATTCTATTATAGATTTTACTGGGACCCAGTGAAGAGGAGTTAAAACAGGGGAAATGTGATCTTTTCTTCTTTTATTAATCAGAATCCTAGCAGCAGCATTTTGGACTAACTGAAGACTTTTAATTGTTTTCTGTGGACTACCTGATAATAAAGAGTTACAGTAATCCAGCCTTGAAGTAACAAAGGCATGGACTAGTTTTTCAGCATCACTCCTGGACAGGATGGTTCTAATTTTAGAATATTCCTAAGGTGAAAAAAGGAAATCCTAGAGACTTCTTTAATGTGAGATCTAAATGACATATCTTGGTCAAAAATAATACCGAGGTTCTTTGCTTTATTACTGCTTTATTAATTCCAAACAAAAGATGGCACCAGCGTGTTCGGCAGGCCGTCTATCCCTCCCTGGACTCTTCTAATTTTTTCTCCTTTTATGTTATGTGCTTTCCCTGGGATATTCACTCACGACTTATGACAGACTTACCCTTTTGGATCTTCGGTATTCTCTGCGTTTTCCCCTGTGTGGCAGCAATAGGGAAATGCTCAAACATCAGTTTCCCTCTGTTCCTGTCACCCTATGGAGGACACATCCTCATGGGCGGCTCCCAAGACGTCGACGCCGGCGGGGCTGTCGTAGTTGCCGCCGGGTTCGCCTTCGATCGGCTCTGGATGGCTCGGTACGAGCGCAGCAACTCCGTCTGATGTGGGTGCCTCTTTGTCGCTCTATGAGCTGTTCTTTCCATTTCCAAGAGCAGCTGCCCCAGACCTGTGACAGATGCTGGCGAGGAGTGAAGGCTTCTAATCTCCGACATGTCAGCAACTGCCACACCCCTGGAGGTGCTGTCATTCAACCGGCGGTGCCGCTGCGGTGCGCTTTGATCAACACCCGCTCGATCCGGAATAAAACGTTCATCCTGAAGGATTTCTTCATTGATCGGGAGTTGGACGTCCTTTATATCACCGAGTCATGGGCTGTGCCGGGTGAGTTGGCTCCAATCGCCGAACTGTTACCTGCTGGGTGTGCCTACCTGAATGTTCGTAGGCCAACGGGCCGTGGCGGAGGTCTGTTGACTATTTTAAAAGGCTAATATCCCCTGTCGGCCTACCTCCTATCAGCCTATCATTTTTATCTCTAAAGTTACCACAATTAGGGCTCAGATTCTGCCTCCCACTCATCCAATAGCCCCTCTTTGTTCTCCATTACATTCTCTTGAGCATTTTTCCCCCGTCTCTTCTTCCTTCCTACTGATGACAGTGGCTGCTATGAAGCCTTCTGGCTCTCCTTGTGATTTTATGCCCCCTCGTTTTTTGAAGGAAGTCTTCCCGGCGGTTGCTCAACCAATCCTGGAGATCATTAATGCAAGTCTGAGGACGGGGATTGTTCCCCAGGAATTTAAGCATGCGGTGGTCCGGCCTGTTCTAAAAAAGCAAGGCTTGGACTCTACTGACCTTAACAATTACCGCCCGATATCAAACCTTTCTTTCCTCTCCAAATTGTTGGAGAAGATGTTTTTTATCCACATTTTTAATTTTCTTAAATCCAACAATGATTTAGACATTTTTATGTCTGGTTTTCGTCCTCACCACAGCACTGAGACTGCTCTTATTCGAGTTTTTAACGATATTTTGCTTGCCTCTGATTCTGGTTCTCATGTGCTGTTGGTGCTTTTAGATCTATCTGCTGCTTTTGACACTGTAGACCACGCAATCCTACTACAGCGACTGGAGCACTTAATTGGCATTCGTGGATCAGCCTTAGAGTGGTTCCGCTCCTATTTTAATGGCAGATGTTTTAATGTTGCCCTGGGGAATTGCGCCTCTAGAGTGGCACCTCTTTTTTGTGGGGTTCCCCAGGGGTCTATTTTAGGTCCACTTCTTTTTAATCTATATATTTTACCCTTGGCAGCCATTTTTAGAAAACACCGGGTGAATTATCACCTCTACGCTGATGATTGTCAGCTTTATGTGGCCTTAAAAACTCCTGACCCTTTGCAACCACTGACTGACTGCTTGAGTGAAATCAGGTCCTGGCTCTCAGCCAACTTCCTCCACCTGAACAGCTCCAAATTGGAGGCTATTTTCTTTGCCCCCTGCTCTCCCGCTGCTGCGGAGCCATCATTGCCCCCTTCATTGTCTGCCTTGGTAAAGCCTACAATAAAAAATCTGGGGGTCACTCTGGATGCCTTTTTTAAAATGGATGTGCAGATAAATCAAGTAGTCAGGTCATGTTTCTGTCATCTCCGACGGCTTGCCAAGCTAAAATCAGTCTGGACTATGCTAACGCTCTCTTATATGGTGTTCCCTCCTCTTCAGTGGTGCGGCTCCAACTGGTACAAAACGCCGCCGCTAGGTTTCTGACGGGCACAGAACGGCGGCAGCACATCACCTCTGTCTTGGCTAATTTACACTGGCTTCCAATGAGATTTCGCATTAAGTTTAAAATTCTCCTGCTAGTCTATAAATCAATGCACGAGATGTTCCCGCCTTATTTGGCACAGCTTTTAAGCCCTTACGTTCCGGCGCGAACCTTGAGGTCATCTGAACAGCACCTTCTGCTTGTTCCTCCTGCCCGCTATAAGGCCCGTGGGGAACGGGCTTTTTCAGTTTGTGCTCCTAAGCTCTGGAACCAACTCCCCCTGACGGTCCGACTCGCCCCGTCCCTCTCCATTTTTAAAGTTCGTCTTAAGACATAGTTTTATTCCCAAGCCTTCTCGGCTGAGTCGGTTTAACCCCTGTGAGATCTTGTCTGTTTGTTTTTACCATTTTTAACTTGTTTTAGCTATTTTATGCTGCTGTATATTCTTTGGTATTTTATTGTCTTGTACAGCACTTTGCTTGGCGTTGTCGCTGTTTAAATGTACTTTATAAATAAAGGATGATGATGATGAGGTTAATTTAATGCCGTCCAGGTGAAGGGGCTGACTAAGTAGTTTCTTTTTCAGAGCTTCTGGTCCAAAGACGACAACTTCTGTTTTATCAGAATTCAGAAGCAAGGAGTTTAGAGTCATCCAAGTTTTTATGTCTTCCAGACATGCCTGTAGTCTACCTAACTGATTGGATTCATCAGGATTTATGGATAGTTATAGCTGTGTATCATCTGCGTAACTATGGAAATTTATCCCATGCTGCCTAATTATTTTACCAATAGGAAGCATATATATAGTAAAAAGAATCGGCCCAAGCACCGAACCCTGTGGTACTCCGCAAGTAACCATTGAGGCCAAGGAAGATCTATTGTTTACCTGAACAAACTGAAATCTGTTAGACAAATAAGATTTAAACCAACCTAGTGCTGTTCCTATTATACCGACACTTTGAAGCCTTTCTATGAGAATATTGTGATCAACAGTGTCAAAGGCAGCACTGAGATCTAACAGGACCAGAATGGTCACCAGTCCATTGTCTGAGGCTATGAGAATATCATTAGTAACCTTCACCAGAGCTGTTTCAGTGCTGTGATGAGCTCTAAAGCCTGACTGAAACTTCTCAAACAGCTCATTATTGTTTAAATGCTCACATATCTGGTGTGCAACTATTTTCTCAAGAATTTTAGATAAGAAGGGAAGATTAGATATCGGTCTATAGTTAATTAAGTCGTTTTGATCAAGAGAGGGTTTCTTAAGTAGAGGTTTAATTACAGCAATCTTAAACTCCTGTGGTACATATCCATTGACTAAGGATAGATTCATTATATCTAAAATTGGAGCAGCAATCAAAGGGAAAACTTATTTTAAGAGTTTAGTTGGGATTGGGTCTAAAACGCAAGTTGAAGGTTTAGATGAAGCTAATAATTTTAGTAGATCTGAAAGTTCAGCTGCATTAAAGCAGTTTAAGCGTATATTAGGTTCAACCATTTTTTAGGCTGCCTCATTAACTAAGGAAGAAGCAAGCATATTGGGAAGGTTCCCAATTATCTTATTCTTTATGGAGTCTATTTTATTTATAAAGAATTTCATGAAGTCGTCACTACTAAGAGCTTGGGGAATGGTTGGCTCGATAGAGCTATGATCCTGTGTGAGTTTGGCAACTGTATTAAAAAGAAACCTAGGATTATTTTTATTCTCCTCGATTAAAGATGAATAATATGCTGTTCTAGCTGTGTGAAGGCTCTTTTTATATAGCAATAAACTATTTTTCCACACTAAAGAAGAATCCTGTAAATGTATGGAGCGCCATTTTCTCTCTAGTTTTCTAACATTCTGCTTTAGGGTACCTAGCTCTAAATTAAACCAGGGAGTTAATCTTCTATGGCTAGCCACCTTCCTTTTCAAGGGGGCAACTTTGTCTATTGCCAGACGCAGGGAGGAATTAACGCTATGAACTAAAATGTCAAGTTGTGAGGGGTCACGAGTTAAATCACTGTTTTCTATTGTACTTTTATGTACTGAGGAAACTAATGTTGGAAGAGCTTCTTTAAAACTTGCTGCAGCATTGTCTGATAATGTTCTGGTATAATGAAGTTTTCTTTCAGGTTTGAAATGGTCAGTTAGAGTGAATTTAAAAGTGATCAGAAAATGATCAGACAGGATAGGGTTATGTGGAAAGACTGTTATTTCTAAGATAATGTTAAAAGCTGTATTTAGACTATCATTTTCATTATCAACATGAATATTGAAGTCTCCGACTATAATGACTTTATCAGTGTTTAAAACTAAGTCAGATAGAAAATCTGAGATCTGATCTAAAAATTGAGAATAAGGTCCTGGTGGACGATATAAGACCACGAATAAAAGTGGCTTTACTGCTTTGTTATGTGTATGAGGAAAGCTAAAAACTAGATGCTCAAAGTAACTGTAATTATTATTTTTTGGATATTAATTAGTAAATCTGAATGAAAGATAGTTGCTACACCACCTCCTCGACCAGTACTTCGAGGGACAGTAAAGTTTAAGTAGCTAGGGGGAGTTGACTCATTTATTGTGACATGGTCCTCTTCCTGCAACCATGTCTCTGCAAGACAAAACAAATCAATATTATTTTCACAAATCAAGTCATTTACTAAGAGTGTTTTTGAGGGGAGAGATCTTCTGTTTCGTAAACCACATAAGTGTAACACCAGATAATAACAAGATTTGTCATAAGTCAAGATGAGATGTTTACATAAAATTGGTTCTTGTTTGTACCTTAGAATAAGAACAGCTGTCTAAGAGCTGAGTAAGAGAATTAAACCTTTCTAAATGCCCCAGCATATTAAAATTTTCTGTCAAATCTGTAAACAAATTTCTCCAAAATGTTCAAGAGAAAGGGCAGCCTAGAGATGGGTCTAAAATTGTCCAGCACAGATTTGTCCACTTTTGGTCTCTCGAGCAGAGGAAGAACAACAATGTGTTAAAGGTTAGTGGGAACCACACCAAAAAAATCAGACTGTTATTAACAAGAATGAGAATTAAATTCTGTGGATTTAAAAAAAAGCGTGTGGGGTTATGGCTGTTTTTCAAAATTATGTGAGACAGGTGTGCTTTTTTAAGCCATCAGTCCTTCAGGTTCTCTGGGACACTTCTCTTTGTTGCACGAGTTCTCTCTCTGAACCAGGGCTCTGGTTTGATTCTGGGCTGCATAGTTTTTAAATGAGCACCTAAATATAAGAGTTGGTCAAAAGGCAGCCGAAAACTGGCTGGCAGTGGAGGAGATGAAAACCAAGAGTCCCGGGCTGAGGCGCCAGGTATGTCTGGAGAGGACACATGGATGTTTAAACCTGATCGTAATGAGGCATTATTTCCCACCTCAAACAAGGTCGCTTCAAAAGAGTCCGCTGCTTTCATCTAAAGTTGTCCTTGAAGGTCACTGCCGTTCCCCATTCATGACTGAAGGTCAGCTGAGAGCAAATATATGAGCATCCAGCTGGTGCTGCACTCACCGGGAGCCGCCCACGTCTCTGTTACGCAGAGGAATTTCAGGGAGAGGAAGAAATCCCTCAGGATAAACGTTTTACTCGCCAGAGATCTGGCATTCACAAATCCAATCGTGGCTCGGATCGTATACGTGTCCAGGAACACGAAGCAGCATCCTCGGGTTCGCTCTGCGTTGGCAGAGCCGATGGAAACGGGTGCAACCGGGTGGGAATCCTCCATCAAAGCCAATGATGGATGTTAGGCAGACCTGAGGTGGATCGAAAGATTGGAGGGAAAGCTGATCCAGATCCTGTCCGGGAAATGGAAGCAGGCTGTTTACAAAATATTGACATTTACAAGTTTGTTAAGCTGTTTCCAGTTGATATGAAAATGTAGAACTGTTTAGAAAATTGTTTAGAATTTTTATTTTTCAAATGGCGTCTAATGCCACCCTGAACAAAATGCTGTCCACCACTGTTATTTTCTTTTCATTCATACCAACATTTTTGTACTATTCACATGGTGCAGCATCCTCTTTTATATACGTCAAAAACTTTCAAATGCTTATTAACATTTTTTTTGCAGCGGTGTTTTTTTAATGCAAGTTGTAAATAAATTTGATTTAATGGAGAGAAGATTTAGTGTAGTAGCAGCCTTTATTTTAGACACTTTGTGTCCTCATGCTTATTATTATTATTTTTTTATATACATTTTTAAGGTCTTTCACAAATTAAAATCTTCATTGATGGTTCTCCGTTTTTTTTTTTTTTCAGCGTTGCTCGACCAGGACAGCGACACGAAAACAGAGAAACATAAACTAGGCTTAAGTATCGGTTCATCGTATCTGTTAACTGTAACTGATGACAATATGAGTACAGTAGAACAGTGTTGGCCCCAATCCCAGATACCAGTGCAGCTATGGTTGCATCCCTAATTGTAACACTTTTTTTTTTTTTTATACATACAAGGTACTCTTTAAAGACTGGAGACGCCCGTGGTCAGGATTAATTCACAGCTACCCTGTTATTGATTAGATAAATAAAAATAATAGAAAAATAAATGAATGAACTGTGAGACAAACCACTAGCCATCACCCTCATAGCCCCCTGGAGAAAATTCCACCAGCTGCCACCGCTATTAGAATCAAAGGAATCATCAGTATAGATCTGCAGATATCCACCCTAGTTTTCAGCAATAATTTCAGAAACCACCCCTACAGAATTCTCTTTTCGAAGACGGACAGACATTGAAGGAGGACAGTGTGATACAGGAAAATGGTGGCATGGAACACTCTCAATCAATCTTTGGTTTCAGAGCAGCACAATACAATATTGTTCTAAAGATTAAGGCTGTTTATTTCTACTTTGGAGTAACATTGGTGTACATGTGATTTCTCTGCAGTGGTAGAATTTTTAGCATGATGAGCACCTAATTAAATAAGGAGTTTAATTATCAATATAGAACTTTGTATCTTGTGCTAGAAGAGCTTTAAATTATGTTATATTGACTTGTTTTTTGTATAAATGAGTTTGTGTTATTGTTTTATTGTCATATGTATGTTGTATGCACCTCTGGCGCGGCAAATATGTTCAGACCCCAGGAAGAATAGCTACTGGTTGTTTTCAGTAGCTAATGGAGGTTTAATTAATGAACACAAAAAACAATAAACTTTGGACACTGGAGGAAAACGCGTTTATAGCTGGAGGCGGAACTAAAGGCAACGGCAGTGTTTCCGCCGTCAGTGTCCGTGTGCGACACCCGGCGGAAGTAAAAAAACCAAGACGCTAGCAGCGTTAGCTTCCATCTTTCTTTCTGTTTGTCGCTGATTAGAAGACGGGTTTTTGTGACCGGAATATTTCAGAGTCTGCAGTAACAAGATCTTCGGTTCATCACTGGAGAGAATCCATCCGCTCAGAACCTCCAGGTATGTTAACTGTAAGGTGCTGGATGGAACTAGTTCATACCGCGGAGGAACAAAACACAGCCCGTTTATTTGCTTCATTTATCGCTGATTGTGTTTTCTGTTATATTTGAGAAACTGGAAATGGTAAAAACAACAACAAAGACAACTAGGAATAGATCTATGGATTTAAACTGATCGTTTCGATCTATTTTTAAATGATTTTAAGATTATTTTGTGTTTAAGTAAATTCAAAGACCGATGGAATCTTATTTTCCGATTCAGAAAAATGACTAAAAGGCAATTAGACCAAAATGTTCTCTACTCTGAACTTCTTTAATCTGCTCTGATTTAAAAACTACACAGCCTAACTAAGACATTTCAAACCTGGACTAGATTATTTTGCATAAATAGCAAAACATTTAAAACCAACTCAGATTTGTGAAACCTAATAAATGCAGATTTCAGCACTTTTGTCTGGACAGAACTATTTTAGTTATCGTTTAAAAACTATAACCTGGACATTTAAAACTCAGACTAAACTGTTCTGCACTAAGAAAAACAGTTAAAACCGATTATGTAATTTGTGGAACGTATATATCTGATTTGTGAAACTTGAATGAAGGAAAAAAGTTTGTTTTACTTGTTTTGTATGTAGGCCACATTAGAACAGGCCTAACTCAGCTAATACAACAGCTAGACTCCTAAAACCTGGATGTTATTATTTTACACTTATTGTAGATTATTTAAAACCTAGGTTGTGATTGATTGGCTGATTTAATGTTTGTTCTTTTGCATCTTTTGCTTCTGGATAACCTTAGATTAGCTCTAGCTCCAAAACTAGAATGACTAAACTTTATTTCCTTGATTGGTCTAAATTATTTACAAGAAGAGCAGATTAAAATATAAACTCAAGTAAAGTTGAAAGTCAAATGTTTTTGACCATCACCTTTGTATGTTGGAAATTATGAATTACCAAGATCCAATACAGAAGAAATGTAGAAACCCAGACCTCTGCAAAGCATTTATTAATCTTAATAACCCACAGTAAATGTTTCATGAATAAAACAAACAGGGTAAACTATTAATTTTTGTATTTCATACAACCAATATTAGTTTTAAATGTGGCAAATACAGACCAAATCAATAAATGAATCTTTTTTAAACATATTTAACAACATAAAGAGTTACCTGTTGAGATGTTAGTTTTATGAACAGCTTCCAAGGGGCCAGCATATTTTTTCGTGCTGATGCTGCCACCACCATGCTTCACAATAGGGATGGTATTGGCCTGGTGAAGAGCGGTGCCTGATTTTCTCCAAACCTAACGCCTGGCATTCAATCCAAAGAGTTACATTTTTGTCTCATCAGACCAGAGGATTTTGTTTCTCATTGTCTGAGAGTCCCTAAGGTGCCTTTTAGCAAACTCCAGGCGGGCTGCCGTGTGCCGTTTAGCAAACTCCAGGCTACCATTGGCCTTTTACTAAGGAGTGGCTTCCGTCTGGCCACTCTACCATACAGGCCTGATTGTTGGATTGCTGCAGAGATGGTTATCCTCTCTCCACAGAGGAATGCTGGAGCTCTGACAAAGTGACCGTAGGGTTATTGGTCACCTCCCTGACCAAGGCCCTTCTCCCCCGTTCGCTCAGCTTAGAAGGCCGGTGCCTTTTAGCAAACTCCAGGCGGGCTGCTATGTGCCTTTTAGATATGGTAACCGATCTTATTATATGACACTGTATGGTTCTAGCTCAAGTCAATTGTACTGATTTGAGTTTCTACATCCTGGGTTTGGGATAGTAACTGTCAGAAATCTAGGGACAGTCTGACATTAGCAAGATTAAGTTTGGTTTATGCTTGACGCATCCACGTGGTCCGCGCGGCTCCACACGGCCAAATTACGTCATTTCAGCAACCACGCCTCTCCGCGTGGCCACCGCGGAGACCCAAATTTCCGCACCGCGCACCTAGGAAATTTTGTAACAACGTGGCCGGTCCCGCGCGGAAAAACATGGCGGTGGTTCGTAAATGCAGGCATCTTTATGATTTGGCCGTTTGAGATCACTGTGATCAACTGTACTTTAATGGACGAGTGGGCCATCTCCTTTTTCGTCTTTTTTCCAAAGTAAACGGCATAAAAGTTCTTTGTTTAAGCTCACGGGTATCGCCGTCTTATAAACAGTGATTAGAGACATCCTGTCCAGGAGTGATGCTGAAAAACTAGTCCATGCCTTTGTTACTTCAAGGCTGGATTACTGTAACTGTCTATTATCAGGTAGTCCACAGAATACAATTAAAAGTCTTCAGTTAGTTCAAAATGCTGCTGCTAGGATTCTGATGAATATTAAAAGAAGAGATCACATTTCCCCTGTTTTAGCTTCTCTTCACTGGCTCCCAGTAAAATCTAGAATAGAATTCAAGATCCTCCTTCTGACATATAAAGCCCTTAATAATCTAGCTCCATCATACATAAGAGACCTGATTGTTCCATATGTTCCTAACAGAGACCTTCGCTCTCAGACTGCAGGTTTACTGGTAGTTCCTAGGATTTCTAAAAGTAGAATGGGTGGCAGATCTTTCAGCTATCAGGCTCCCCTCCTATGGAACCGGCTCCCAGGGTTGTTCGTGAAGCAAAATTTGTCTATCTTTAAAACTAGGCTAAAAACTTTCCTCTTTGACAAAGCTTACAGTTAGAGACATGTTTATAGGATAGTTAGAGTCAGGTCAGACAGGTAGATAGGAAGAGACAGGTTAATGTTAGTAGTCAGGCAGAGTGTCAAAAGTTAGGAAGAGATAGGAAGAGGTAGAGTAGCTAGGTAGAGATAGATTAATGTAAGCCAGGTAAAGATCCGGAGCCGGTCGCGGCTTACCGCCGCGGAAGAAATGCGCCCCACAGGGGCCAGCCAGCGCCGGAGAGAGGTCCCTCAAGGGGATCCTCCCGCACAGTGCGGCCGCCCATTACCTGCCGGGTTGAATCCCCGGGCAGACTGTGCGGACCCCACCCGTTTATCTCTTAAACGTTTCTCGCCCTCTTCAACTCTGTCCTCTCAGTTCTGTCTATTTTTCCTTAAGATAGTTGTCGACTATCGGTCTCGTGCCGGTATTTAGCCTTAGATGGAGTTTACCACCCACTTTGGGCTGCATTCTCAAACAACCCGACTCCGAGAAGACCCCGGCATGACGGGGGCCGTTACCGGCCCTACACCGTCCACGGGTCAGGAGGACTCAGACAGAGTGTTGGTAGCCAGGTCTCCTAGTAGCTAGGAGACAGGTTAATGTTAGTAGCTATGCTGCTTTAGGCTAGGCTGTTGGAGGACATTATTAGGGTCTGTTCCTACTTTCTCTCCTACTTCTCCCCAACTGCATGATGTGCTGTCAATTCAAGCACTAACCTGTTTTCTATTATAGTAGGTGCTCCGGATTAGCCCTGCTTGACGACCCTGACTAAGATGGCATTGCAGTGACGGAAAATCTCCACGTCCTGCAACAAACTTCTGCATCAGTTCTATTGCTCTTTCTGTGTCTCTGTTATGTATTCTCCAAGCCACAGACGGTCGCGGCAGATAACCGCTTGTGCTGAGCCTGGTTCTGCCGGAGGTTTCTTCCTGTTAAAAGGGAGTTTTTCCTTCCCACTGTCGCTTCATGCTTGCTCAGTAAGAGGGATTGCTGAGAATTACACGACGCAATCTTCTGTGGTTCTCTAATTTCTACATTAAACATTGTATTGTAATAACTCTTTTTGTAAAGTGCCTTAAGATGACATCTGTTGTGAAATGGCGCTATATAAATAAACTGAATTGAACTGAATTGAATTGATTACTACTTCTACTATGGCGTAGTGTTGTATGCATGCTGTAGAGCCCTACACCGCCCCCTACAGTCTTCAAGAATCTTGATTCCCAGCAGGGACAAGCCGCAACAAGTATAAATGCTGCTAGACTGCGCCTCGGCCGGCTCAGCACGTCTCATTTCCGTGCGCAATGTACATGCGTCAAGCATAAACCAAGCTTTATGCCTTTCCCTATCCAGCCAATGACGCCTGCAGGTCTCGGTTTCCCATCTTGAAGAAATGTATCTGATATAATGTTGATAGGCCTCTTAGATTACTGAATCTATATAATACTGTGTAAAATGTTAGAAGGAAGGTCTGTATGCAAATTTTCTCTGTAACACTTACTCCTTGCTTGATCAACAAGTCTTGTATTAAAACTTTTTAAATCTGAAGAAATCTTCTCTCATTCCTTTTATTTAAGAAATTCCAACACAAACTTGACGCCCAACGTGGATTCCAGAGTGCGGAAGGGCTGCTGAGAGGGACCAAGCTGTCACGGCCAGATCTGAGAGAAGCAGCTTCCGGACCTCCGTAGCCTTGGGAGAAGGAAGGAACTTGGCCTCTCTTAAAATCAGACCGCCATGGCCCGTGATTGGAATCCTGTTTCCTTGAAAGAAGGGGAAACGGTGAGAGTGGATCCTTCCATGAAATTCAATCATTCTCTGAAGGTGGAAAGTTTGGCTGTGTTTTCTTACTTTCATGTTAACAATATAGTAACAGGTTTTGTTTCTTACTTTCACATTTAAAAAAAGATTAACGTGTGTGTTTTTCTGTTAATTAATCACAATTAATTAATCAGCGGATGGTTTTTTAGCGGGGGTTTTTTTAACACGAAAAACGATGAGTTACTGCAGGTAAATAACGAACGTTCGGGGCAGATGAAATGGAGTCTGCATAATCAAAAATTCCACCACAAGTTCAAGTTGAGATTTTTAGTATGCAGATGTTTGGATTTAGCTTAGGGCTGGGCGGTATGGAAACATTTTCATATCACAGTATTCTTAAACAAACATGTTTGTTTTACGTTATTTAACGGTATTATTATTTTTTCAATAAAAGACCTTTCATATCCATATTATCTTAACTTGGCCATTTTACTGTGATATGGACTGCATCGTGTTTTTTCCACACACAGTTGAATAGTATGAAAAGAATCAAAATGATTATGATTCTAGTAGACATTCTTGATGTTTTAAGGCTGAAAGTTGACTTGTTTTTTAACCTCACGTTGATGCAAGCAGCAGATTGCATCTTGTAATGGTTTTGCATGCACTATTGAAGAATCCCGCATAGGGGTCAGTGTACAGACTCAGACTGGATATTGCAGAAGAAGAAGTAAAATAAACATGTTAACCATAGGAGATTATTAGCTGGTTAACATTCAGATAACAACAGAAAAAAGACAATGGTAGTTCGTAGATGGTATGTAAAACATATTTACCGCTGTTAATTATTTCTTTCCTACTGGTTTTACCGCCGTTGACCGCATTTACCTACAGATGGTCAATTAGTGCTCAACACTCCCCCCTACTGGTTACTCGCAATAGCACTTGTAAAAGATGTGCGGTTTGGTTCTCGTCTGACCTTTTAAAGCCGAGAAACTTCTAAACTAACGTGACTCCTCTTTTTGGAAACACTTCATCAGCATGGTGTGCTTCGCTCCGATAGCTCCTGTCAACAGCTGTACTCAGTGAAATCAGTCCCCACTGTAACATTAAACGTTCCGGAAGTCGTCTGAGTTATTCACCGATATCGCGGTATATACATTTTTTTTATCAAAACGAAAAAATAAACACCGGTTTTGGGTATGAACGGGTACCGCCTAGGCCTGATTTAGCTTTTTGTTTTCTGCTGCTAATAAGCACTGGGAAATTACTATTTTGTTCAGGGAGGCCGGGCAATTTCTGGAAGACGATGGGAGTAGAATTACTGTCCGGTTCCCTTCACTATCAGATATATGTTACTACCAGTTGGGAAATGGGCCGGAAATCAGTCCAAGGAGGTTGATGTAGTCCATGTTAGGGGCCGACGAATATAATCGGCCGATATGGGGGTCATGGATGATGTCTGCTTTTGGTAGAAAAATGCCGATAATAAAAAAATTTTTAATTCTTTTTTTGAGGGCGGACTGCAAAAAAATGCAATTGAGCTACTTATCCAGCAGATGGTGCCAGATTCATAATTTGTGTGGAAAATTCAGCGTGTAAAAGGTTTAACCTGCCTATTTCCTTGCTAAAACTTAGATTTGTACAAATAAACTCCTTAAGTTCATATCTTAACTGATGCATTAGATTAAATAATATATTAAATGTTTCTTTGCCTTAAAAAAAAATGCAGTAGCAGCAGCATACAGAGTGCAGACTTTAATGACTCCGCGGACTATTACAAATATTAAAAGTATCTGTGTTGGTTTCGTGACGTATGAGTGACCGCAGGAAATCCTCAAGAGCGACTTTGTAACCATTTTAATTCTGTCATAAACCGTAACTTAACAGTTAGCGACGCTTGAGAAGAAAAAACCCTGGAAGAGCGCTACAATGTTTGTAACAAGGAGTGCAGAGCCCAGTTCTTAAATGAGAATACTTAGAAGTTGGTCGCTGTGTGCTGTTTACTTTTACTTTACAGAGTTTTTCATACATAGGAAGCTCAGCGGTTACCACCACTGTAATTTATTACCACCACCGGCTCACGATGGGGATATAAATAAATACTTTCAGCGCTGCTGTCTGTCAGGTCTAAGCGCTCAATGGTCGGGATTAAACTGCTGTTAGACAAACGCAGCAACAATGCTGGTTATGTTTTGAGGCGTACTTTTTTTCCTAAAAATTGCCTAACGACAAATCTGGTGACATTTCTGACCACAGTTTGCTACTTTCTGTGAAAATCTGTCGCTGATATTCCCTACTGGTTAGGGAACCGTCTTGTCCTTCATGTTTGCAGAAGTTTGTCTGCATTATAAGCTGCATGAACACTTGGTGCATTCAAGAAACGTTGTGTGTTCTGTGTTGTTTTTGAAAATCATTGCTAAATAAACCTTATTTACATTATTTGGAATCCAGCGAGTTACTGAGACTGCTGTTAGGTGTGTAGAATAGAATAGAACAATCCTTTATTGTCCTACAAGGAGAAATTCATTTGTAACAGCAGAAAAAGCAAGAACAGAACACAATTTAAGAGTCCAGAAAAAAAAACATTATGGACATGGTTACAAAAACAGAGAACTGTGCTGTTATTAAGATAAAAAATACAGATAAAGCGGCAAAACCAGGTTGTAATGTGCTACAGAGCAGGATACTTAAAGATGTCTAAACAATTAAAAATATGTACAGAATGTGCAGAATAGACCATGGAGACATTGGTGAGCATTAAAATGGACAGAGAAGGCAGGGTTTAAGCTTAAAGTACCTTTTTTTTTTTTTTGGAATTTATCGGCCATTATATAGACTATCGACCTTTGCTATTGTTTTATATCGGTATCGGACTCCAAAAATCCATATTGGTCGGGCCCTAGTCCAGGTTGAAGTGTTAGCTGTGTATTGACCATGAGTTGTGCCCTCATTTTTTTCAGAGAAGGGAGTCATTTGGTATAGAGCCAGGTTAATTAAGCAGCATGTAAAATCCACTTTGTAAAGCTTTTCATCACATTCTTATGTCATTCCAAAACCTTTGTGACGCCATTTTGTGCGCTGAATGCCATAGTCCTCTTAAGTACGCTCTCACGTCCCATGTTTTGATTACTGCCCACATCTCTCCTCAGCCCTCCCACCCCCGCTCCCCGAGCACAAAAGCAGAATGTCGTCAACAGCAGTCACCTATCACCTTCGGAAATTAGTATATACCCAATAATTTTTTTTTCGATTGCGCAATGCCTTCTTGGAAAAAAAAGTCCTCCGCATCAAAGATGCTACACTACTGGAATGCAGACTATTACACTGTATACACGGAGAAGAATACAAAAAATAAAACATAAAGAGGTTTGAATTATTTAGACAGGTTTCAGATTGATTTACGGTAATGTCATAAGTGTACTGTACCACAGAATTGCTATGTCTGCCTGAGAAGAAAGTGCCCGTCTCCCTTTAAGAATTTGTGAAGGATACGGAGCCTGGAGAATTTCTCATCATTTCCTGTTGGGAAGGGTCCTCTGACAAAGATGGGAATGTTCAGTCTGTGAAGTTCATCCAGCACTACAGTCAGCATCTAAAAGGGACAAGGGCATTGCAAAACTAAAACTAATATTTCTATTATTTCTTTTAAATACCGAATATACTGACATGAACAAAATGACGACAGTAACAATCATACATTTCATTATCTGTAAATTGTTGTTATATCGACCAACTCTTACTCAAAGTCATTTTATTATTTCCTCAGGTTTATGTGAGAATGTAGCCTCTAACTCTGTTGATAATGTTACAGAATAATAAGTGATTAGTAAAAAATAACACAAAATCATAAATAGAAACATTGCAACTTTTGTTGCAAGTTTTCACAAAAGCTCCTGCAAGGTCAGGCATTTTAGGCTGCAACAATCATAAAAAAGTATGCCAAAATCCTGGGGGGACTGGTAAATTGAGTTATACGGTTGCAAGCAGATAATACAGCTAAATGATGATTAGTTCTAAATGTTCTAAATCAATATATCATGTTAAGCTAGAGTTCAACATTATTTTTTTCACATCCCTTACTAGTGAATTGATGATGGTGAAAAAACCTTATCCCCTTTCATTTCTGGGCAGAATTTATTGCTCAAATTGCTTCAGAGTAATTTCAATGCAACTCATCATAATTAGATTTTCAAAATTTGCTTTTCATATTTCCATGCCATTATTGCGACAATTGAAAAACCAGAACCTGGGAGATTTAAGACTACAGGCCAGGGTTTTAACATATAATTTTATCGATTCGTTGTTCCTGCCCTACTCAAGAGCAGCTCTAAACAGATGTACTTTAAAGGATGTATATCATGCAAAAATTTAGTCTACATTCCTAAAGAACAGCAAAAAAGACGCCTGATTGACAGAGAAGTGGCTACATGCAAATTTGTGTTAGCCATTTATCTAGCTGCTTATGTGATCTTATAACAGCATTGTGTGGTTAATTAATTGATCTCTACCATCTCAGAATGTTCAGGAAACAGGTGCAAACAATACCCACGCCATTTTTATATACTGGGCTGGAAATATTTTTCTTACTGGACACAGCTATGTTGATTTGGGCTCCGTCTAAAGTTTGGATGGGCAACATGTATAGCTTGGTAGATTTAGCAGCTGAAATAAGTTTTATTGACTCCAGTTTGTACAAAAAGTAAGTACATAAACCAAACGCCCAAATTCTTAATATGACACAGTTTCACTGGGGTACTTGGTGCACTTCAAATTCACTGTCGGACTCCGGGTCGCGATAAGGCTAAGCATGCTTTTCTCTGTCAGAGCAGCGCTGCGCTCTCGGTGCGGAGAGAGGAGGGAGGGGAGGAGGAGGCAGGATTAAAGAGAAACAAGCCATTTTACTTTGTGGTCAAACATTAACCACAGGAAATTAAATTTTAGGGCAAATTAGTTCAATATAACCCCAACGTTAGCATTTTATCATATACTGTATATGTCTATCACAGAAGTTAAAAGCTGTAAAATTACATGATTTAGTCCCTTTAAGTTTTAATTCAAAGCAGCTCAGTGTTTCAGCTTCTTTGCAGTTGTCCGAAAGGTTGTTCCAGATTTATGGAGCATACAAACTGATAGCTGCTCCTCCATATTTAGTTCTGATTCTAGGGTTGATTAGTAGATGAGATTTGGAGAACCTGAGTGGTTAGCTGCACTGCATTGTGTGGTATAGAAGTAGCTGAGTCTAAGCCACGCGAGTTGGAGTTGTAATACCAAGGAAATGTTGATGTCACCCAGCCCTCTGTCTCTTAGGGCGCTTTCACATGGTACGGGAGTCCGTACTCGGGTACGGTATTTGGTCAAAATCCACTTATTTCGTACCATGTGAACACAGACTGTACCGTGCCAGAATACGGCCAGAGAGACCTGCCTTGGAGGTAGTATCCGAGTCCAGGTACGAGCGGCCACGTATCATGTGAACACAACCCGTACTCTGGCCGTACTCAAGACAATAGACGCGCTCCATGCGGAAATGACGACACCGCCGGCCGAAATTACAGAATCACCTCGCGACCATACAAATACCAAAACAACGCGATTCAAGCATCCCACAGCAACACAGCAGGTTACAAAACGGCGGGTTTACTACAACACTCACCCTGTAGATGGCTTCAGGTAGCAGCTTACCAGTAGACCAGTTTGTTTACATTCTAGGCTGTCGCTCGTTTTATGACGTCGGTACTTCTCACTCCCTTGTTTGTTGGAGAACTAAGACTTATTTGTATGCCGCCACCTGCTGTTTATTTGTAGTAAAAGACTGGATCGCAATACGGGCAGAGATCCGTGACATGTGAACAGAAAAAATTAGCATTTTCTCTGGCCGTTTTCTGGTACGGCCACACATGTGAAAACGGCCTTACACATCACTCAGTCTGCCAAGCAACACCTCCTTTTGGCACATTTTTCAAACCAGAATTGTGGGTGAGGTAAGATTCTGGTTAACAGATGACTGCTCATAATCAAACAAAATCTTAATTGGATATTTGATTATTAAAATGTTCTTAATCTCCCCCGTAATTGTACCTTTAGTGAGATGTTAACCTAGCTTTTCACTACCTACCTACTAAGTTCTATTCTTCTTTATTCCCACAGCCCTTCCACAACATCAGGTCTGTTGCTAATTAGTAAATTCTTGCTTATCACGTTCACAAAACTGAAGAGATTAACTCCATCCTTGACAAGATGCCAAAAGATCTAGAAATAAAGCAGGAGCCAGAAAGACAGATGAATGAGCCAACTGAGGAAACAGAACCGATCAAAGAAGAACATATTGAATTGTGGATCTCTGAAAATGAAGGACATCATGTAGTGAAGCAGGAAACCAACACTTCTCTGCTTACTCCTGTTCATCAGGAAATACATGATGAAATAAAAGGAACGTGGGTTATAGAGGTAAAGGAGGAGCAAGAACCTGTACAAACTAAAGATGAACCAGAAGATCCAGAACCTCTGAAGATTAAAAAGGAACCAGAATCTGTGAAGATAAAAGAGACAAGAATGTATCTCTGCTGTGATCAGGATGAAAAGCCACTTGAAGTAAAGCAAAAGACTGACAAAATTATAGTTACTCATCATCAGCAAAAAGACAGCAATGGAACAGAACCATCCAAGAACCAGCACCTCTCTGCTAATTGCCCTGAAACTGAGAACCAACATCAGCAGGGAGACGACCAGAACGACTCAGGATCAAGTAGAGATAAAGATCTGAAGAGACATACGGACCCTAGAAATCACAGGGACAATGTGGACAATTCAGAACTAAAAAGACATAAAAGAGGTTTGGCTTCTTGTAAAATATGTGGTAAACGTTTCAATACATGTGAGGACTTACCTGCAATTATGAGATCCAACACAGGTGAGAAACTCTCTCCCAGTGAAGTGTGTGGTAAATGTAATGGACAAAGTCAAAATGTGACATTTCACAGTAGTAGTAGTCACAAAGGTAAGAAGTGTTTCATTTGTGACTTCTGTGGCAAATCGTTTACAAAAAAGTCTTACATGACATGTCACAGAAGAACTCACACAGGTGAGAAGCCTTATTCTTGTCACCTTTGTGGCAAATCTTTTAGAAAAAGGTTTGACATGACATGTCACAGAAGAACTCACACAGGTGAGAAGCCTTATTGTTGTGACCTGTGTGGCAAATCTTTTACAGTAAAGGCTCACTTGAAATGTCACGTTAGAACTCACACAGGTGAAAAGCCTTATTCCTGTGACCTGTGTGGCAAATCTTTTACAGTAAAGTGTCAACTGACATGTCACATAAGAACTCACAAAGGTGAGAAGCCTTTTTATTGTGACTTGTGTGGCAAATCTTTTAAACTAAAGGCTCATTTGAAATGTCACATAAGAACTCACAAAGGTGATCAGGCTTTTTATTGTGACTTGTGTGGCAAATCTTTTAAACGAAAGGCTAACTTGGCATCTCATGTTAGAACTCACCAAGTTGAGAAGTCTTATCCCTGTGAATCATGTGATAAATCGTTTCGAGTTAGAAGTAGTTTGGTTGAACACATAAGAACACACACAGGTGAGAAGCCTTTTTCTTGTGATTTATGCGATAAATCCTTTAGAGTAAGAAGTAATTTGTTTGCTCACAGACAAACTCACACAAGTGAGAGGCCTTTTTCTTGTCACTTGTGTGGCAAATCTTTTAAGATAAAGGCTCACGTGACACGTCACGTTAGAACTCACACGGGTGAGAAGCCTTATTCTTGTGATTTATGTGAAAAATCTTTCCGGGTCCGAAGTAATTTGCTTGAACACAGACAAACCCACAAAGGTGAGAAGCCTTTTCATTGTGACTTGTGTGGCAAATCTTTTAAACGAAAGGCTCACTTGGCATCTCATGTTAGAACTCACCAGGTTGAGAAGTCTTATCCCTGTGAATCATGTGATAAATCGTTTCGAGTTAGAAGTAGTTTGGTTGAACACATAAGAACACACACAGGTGAGAAGCCTTTTTCTTGTGATTTATGCGATAAATCCTTTAGAGTAAGAAGTAATTTGTTTGCTCACAGACAAACTCACACAAGTGAGAGGCCTTTTTCTTGTCACTTGTGTGGCAAATCTTTTAAGATAAAGGCTCACGTGACACGTCACGTTAGAACTCACACGGGTGAGAAGCCTTATTCTTGTGATTTATGTGAAAAATCTTTCAGGGTCAGAGATGATTTAGTTCATCACAAAAGAACTCACACAGGCGAGAAGCCCTTTTCTTGTAACTTGTGTGGCAAATCTTTTACAAAGAGGGCTCACATTAAGCAACACTTTAGAACTCACACAGATGAGAAGCCTTATTCTTGTGATTTGTGTGAAAAATCTTACCAAGTCAGAAGAAATTTGGTTGTCCACAGACAAACTCACACAGGCGAAAAACCTTATTCTTGTGACTTGTGTTGCAAATCTTTTAAAACAAAGGCTCACATGGCACGTCACGTTAGAACTCACACAGGTGAGAAGCCGTATACCTGTGATTTATGTGATAAATCTTTCACAAGCGGAAGTAATTTGAGTCGCCACAGAAGAACTCACAAAGAAGCCACAAAGTGACCTGCAGGCTGCTGAGATTCCTTACATAGAAAACTTAACTGAGTGGAATGTTTATACAGGTCCTTCTAAAAAAATTAGCATATTGTGATAAAGTTAATTATTTTCTGTAATGTACTGATAAACATTAGACTTTGATATATTTTAGATTCATTACACACAACTGAAGTAGTTCAAGCCTTTTATTGTTTTAATATTGATTTTGGCATACAGACCATGAAATCTCAAAAAATTAGCACATTTTATCCGACCATTAAAAGAAAAGGGTTTTTAACCCCCTAGGTGCCAAGGTCGAGTTTTCTCGACAAGATGCTAAATAAACAATAAATAAAACGGCCGATTGTGTCAAATAGGGTGTCATATTTCATTCAAACTTCACTCCACTGGTCTGTAGACATGTCATACGTCATCACTAAGTCAGAAAAAAGTAATCCCCTCGGGAATCTTTTGCAGGTGTTAATTAGTTGATTCACATGATTAGGTTAATAGCTCGTTTAGGGAACCTTGTCATGATATGCTAATTTTTTGAGATAGGAATTTTGGGTTTTCATCAGCTGTATGCCAAAATCATCAATATTAAAACAATAAAAGGCTTGAACTACTTCAGTTGTGTGTAATGAATCTAAAATATATGAAAGTCTAATCTTTATCAGTACATTAGAGAAAATAATTACCTTTATCACAATATGCTATTTTTTTTAGAAGGACCTCTATAATTGTATTTAAATTACCTTTCATGTAAAGTGCCTTGAGATTACATCTGTTGTGAATTGGCTCTATATAAATAAACTTAATTAAAAGTACTTTTTTAATTTGTATATCTTAAGCGGTAAATGTTTTTACGTTTCTAGAGCCATATTTTCAGCTACAAGACGACAAGCTACGCTACATTTAGTATTTAATTCCTTCACGAAAACATTTCGTATGTTGATAGTAGTAATCAGGTCCATTGAGCACCAACACCAAGACAAGGGAGGTGTCTTACCCAAGGACACAGCAACTGAGATGGACAGAGCTCAGGTTTGAACCAACAATCCCCAGGTTAAGGGACAAAGTCAGCCAAGGTCACCCCCAAAATAAGATGCGTATCATCTACATAGCAACGTTAGCTAATCCTGTTGGTTTAATCTGGGATAGCAGAAGCATATTATTATTAAATAGGAGGGGCCCTAGGATGAAGCCCTGGGGGACACATGTGATTTCTGTTTGTTCTGATAAAAAGTTTTCAGTTGAAACAAACAAAAACTCCTTGCTCTATAGGCCTGTTTTACGCAGCAGGATTTTAAAATTGTTGAAAAAGCTTGAGACGGCAGACAGCGATTTTAGAAATCAATTATATTCCTGTTCTGATCATGCCATGTGTGACGTGTGGCCAGACTGCATAGGACACATACAGTAGTAGCAGTTTAAAAGTTCTCATGTTTCCATGATTGGTCCTTGACTGGCCCTTGACTGGTACGTGCCTGATCCGTCAAAGGTCCCTGACAGGTCCGTGGTGGTAATGTAATCCCCCGCTATGATGTCTTCAGTGAGGCCTCGCCCCCAAGGAGCCTGAGTGAAAACCGAGTGCAATGCCTTTTTTGTCCACGGGGAGGAGCAGTGATTTTAATGTTAATGATTTATTGACGTATCAGACTCAGGGTAGCCTATATAAATGTCATTAAAAAATGTTCCCCTATCTGTTCCTCTATGGTTTGCTGGTTTGTATATAGCCTAAGTTTGAATGTAACTCAGAAACTCAGGGTTCAAATAGCCTACCACTGTAGTCTTATACCCAGATACAGTAGTTTTATAGCATAAGAGTGCTCTGTAATGTGAAACGTATGACAGTACTGTAGGCAATTAGCCTACTTTTTGGGTTTCATAGGGTTAGGGAACCTGGCCAGGTTCGAGCTTAATTTCTATCATTGTCCACGGTCTCAGGACGGGCTTTAGTGGTCAGCTGATCATCTCAGCGCGATCATTTATACTGTAATAAAGTGCTGCAGTGGGCCACTAACATTATTCCGACAATACCTGTCAAGATGTTGCAGGCACACTGCGTGTGTCACGATGTGGAACACCCACTCCTCTCAGATCAAAACAGAAAACATGCTTCGACTGCTGCGTTGCGCTCTCACGGAAAATACTGAAGTGTAAATGCACTATTATCCCAAGTTTCAAGTTGCAGAAGTCTCCTGCATTTATATTGCAGCTCCCTGATGGCCACAACTCAGACAAAATCTCCTGAAATCTAGAGCAAGCGGTGAGAGCGCACACAGAGACTCACACAGGCGAGACAGACTTTTACGCAACAGAATCAAGTGGTTAAAGCTTCATATAGCTGCAGACAAAAAAAAAAGGTTATAAATCAACATGCCTTGAAATTATTCTTATTCATTTATAATTTTAAGTTTCAGGTAACAGGTCCTTTTGACCGGAGTTTCAAACATTTGTCCAGTAAATTGAAAACAGGTGCCAGTTTTTCTAACGCATGGATTCGTAGTCCTGCAGGAAAGTACTATATAGACATATGAGTCTTTGTAGCCGGGGTAATATTTATAAATTATAGTTTTTTCCCAACCACTTAAAAACCTGATAGTTTTTTTGTTTGTTTTTTTAAACAGTTTATCCACCAGCGCAATTTTCATCCAGTCAGTCTCCAACTTTTAAGGCCAGATTACAGCTCTACGCTGAATCAACGTGTGATTCACAGATGTGATTTACCTGTGACTAATAATGGTCATCTACCATTAATAATAAATGAAACTGTGAAGCTATAACTTTTTTTTCTTCCATTTTTATTTAAACTAGCAAATTTCACACAACACAGCAAACCAAAAAAAAAAAAAATCACATTTTAAACGTTTTTTTTAACGGCAATAGCCAAGGCGCTGTGCCTCTGGGTCAAGTTTGTGGAGTGCTTTTTAACAGAGAACAAGAGTACATACTGCACATAGGATGTCAGGGACTCATTGCCACTATGAGTTAATACAAGTCAAATGTTTCTATAGAGTAAAGCAATAATTTTGTGGACGGACTGAACATAAACAAACACTAGTTGAGAGCGGAGCGCCTCCATGTTGCATCTCATAGAGCATTCTCTGCTTTCTTACTGGATGAAACGTTGACTGTTCATAGGATTGAAAGGATATATCAAAGTCTAAAAATAATTTTGCCTCTATATGTGTATATATATATATATATATATATATACTTTTTTAAGATTTTAGGAACTTGTAATGTAACTTTGGGCCTGAAGGGCAGAAATTTTCTGAAAACAGAACAACACTGGCTAACCTATTGTACTCGCTGATGATCATCCTGAATGCATCCCCCAACTTAACACACCATAGACTCCAGATCATTCACACCTCCTAAAGAACATTACCATCTCCAAGCATCCCCCCACCAAGCTTTCGTGACCATCCCTACAGTATGTAACCATGTCTATTCTGTTGTTATTGTAAACATTTCACAACTAATCTGCTGCAATTATCCAACAAGGCACATTTAGCTTTGTCACCATTCAAACCAATGTGTCTAACCCGTTACAGTGGATATCAACCTTTTTGTCAACCAGATGTGGCTAAAACAACAACGCACGTTTTTAATTTTTTTTTCTTTGTCCCCACCCTGCATACGCACACACACACACACACACACACACACACACTACTACCACCACAAATTCACCGAGTGCTTCACTGACCAGAATCTGACCCGCACAGATCAGAGTCGCATACAAACGCAGTGTTGATACAATGCATTTTGGAGAAAACAATGAAGCAGAAAACAACTCTCTGTTTGAAATTATTTAATTTAATATGAATTTCACAACGCTTTATTTTAGAATGTTTAAGTAAACTAATGTTTAAGTTTACGTTCTACGATTTCAGATTGCTCGAGTAATGTACAATTAATATATAATATACACAACAACTTAATTAAGAATTTATTATAAAATATATAAATTGATAAATATGATAAATACGCTATTACGTTGTTTTTGCGTTGTGTATCTCATTACCATCTTCAAGCATCCCCCCACCAAGCTTTGCTCCCCATCGCTACAGCATGTGACCAGGTCTATTCTGGTGTTGCAAACATTCCGTGGTGAGCCGAATAGTCATGTGATTGCATAAATATTATAAATAGGCTATTACGTTGTTTTGCGTTGTGGAACTCTGTCATTTTCATCCAACAACAATAAGATAAAAAAACACGAGTTTATCACAAAATTAAAGGAAAGTACATTAGGTTTTAAAAAAGTTATACTTTAGGTTCATAGAAATAAATGAAATTGTTTACAGATATAACGTTTAAGGCTACTTGTTATAATGTTTTACAGAACTCATTTGGTGAAGTTTGGCCCGTGTTAGGAGAACTTAAGTTTATGGAGCCTATGATAAACTTTGACAATAGAAGAAGCAGGTTAATTACAAAAAAGTGAGCAGTTTGTGTTGTTACATCCAAAAAGGTTTGCGCAACCAGCTCTGCTTTTTCTTCAGTGGACGTGCATACTGATAATAACATCATGTCGATGAGAATTCTGTGAGAGAAGCGCCATCTCCTGGTCATACTCTGTATTTCAATTAATGGGTGGAGTTGCAGTAAAACTTTGACACTCCCAGGAGAAAGACGGGAGGCCACTCCGGCCACTGGGATTTGGAGGGAACTCTGCCGTTAATGGGCTGGAAAGGGCACGCCATTCGTCCGGCGTTTACTCTGAATGGGAACTTTTAAACTGCTACTACTGTATAGGACCACTAGGGCTGCCACAAACCATTATTTTGACAATAGACAAATCACTTATTATTTTGACGTAGAGGACATCATATGACAGAATCTGGTAATTTTGATCAATCTAAGAATACCCTTGGATACCTAGGAGAGAAGGTAAAAAGCTGACATGTTTGGGGGGGGGTGATGAGAAAAATCACTCTACTGTTGATGCTAACATTAGCAGCTAACAAGCCAACTAACTTGCGCTACTGTCCACTTAATCGTCAGCCACCGGGGCTTCCTTTTAAGAAGTTAAATCAACACCGTTGTAATATGGTGGAAAGCAGCTTTTACTTTGTAAATTTTTTTCAGGTAAAGGGACAGCCACTGTTTTAAAGAGAAAAAATAAAGCTTTAAAAAAAGAAACAATAACGTTGAGTACTAAATTTGGACATTCATTGATTGGTCATTGTGACCAATCAATGAATCATGGCAGCCCTAGACACCACACACAAACCGATCTTACAAATGAAGGTGCATCAATCCAACTTTTTCAGTCCCGAAACTGATGCTTTGGCTTTGTATATATGTCGATTCCTGATACTGATACTATTGTTGAATTAATAAACTGTATATCTTCCACCTCATACCTTTCTTGAATAGACTAAAGGCACTAGACATTACTAACTAAAAAGAACTAAGAAAAAATAACATGTAAAGTATAAAATGAACATAAAACAAAATATTTTTACCTTATTGTTTTCATGAACAAGAAAATAAAAGATTAACACACAAGACAGAACTTGGGTGTCAGTGGAAGCTGCTTGAAGCTGCCAATAAGATTTTGACAAGGTACCAGTCCTCATGCTGGATGCCCTCATTTGACAGATTACACAAATAGAACTTTACGAATGACAAAGGTATCCTGGAGCCCAATATCTCCCCTATTGTTCTTTCTATATATTTCCCATATTTTAGCACAATCCCAAAACATATGATAATGATCTCATTTTTCTTTTCCACATTTTCCACAGACTTAAATAGCAGACCATTTAAAACCAACTCTGGGATTTGAAAACCTAATTAATGCAGATTTCAGCATTTTTGTCTGAACAAAACTATTTTAGCTGTAGTTTAAAACTATATGTAACCTAGAAATGTCTAACTCAGACTAAACTATTCTGCATTAAAGTTCTCCTCTCAACATCTTAAAAAACAGAGTTTTCTTTAATTAAAATCAGTCACTCTGTGTTCTGAAAGCATGCTACATATAAACATTTTATACAAACTCAAATCCTGGAAATAAGTTGAATAAAGAAAAGTGACAAGAAAATGCCTGAGTTTGAAAAAGCCCAACAACTACACATCATAATGCTTACTTAGCATTCATGGCCTCGCCTACCTAGCTATGGACCCCCCACAGGGATGTTGTTTTTGGCAATGTGAAAGCCGAGCCTCTTGCAGCTGCTAGAGGCTACAGATTTTACAGTACAGGGTTTGCCTCGAGGTAAAACTTAAAAGAATAATCGTTACCGTGGAACACAAGCTCCCAAGCTGTAAGTAGTGTTATTTTTTTTTACCCAGTGTTTTACTTTTCAAGTATTGTTTATGAAAATGAAATGTACTACCTCAGCTAACAGCTAATATCTGTAACCACATCCATGCAGAGATGTTTTTTTTATCTATCCTCAAACCTAACTGTCAGAAAGGGTTATATATGTATCTACACAATATTGGTTAATAAGGTTTTCACCACTCTTATTTTGGTGATTCAGTTGGTGATGTCATTTCCTCATAAGCACGTTTTCCTCAGGTGTTCAAACTGTTTGTTGGTAATGGTGGTCACTCTGTGTGCGTCCCTGATAAGCATGTGAGTACAGCTAAATGTAGCACTTTTATTCCTGCTTAAATAGCCTGTGTCTGTTTTCAGTATTGTCTACCTGCTTTAATTTAGGATCATTCCATAGAATTAGTTTCATTTAATCTGATTGGGTTTAATTGATTTATTTATTTGCAGTTTATAGCTCTTCCCTAATCAGTGCTCCATGTTAAATGTAGCTCTAACTTGTGAGTTATTCTAATAGATATTCCTTTACAGTGCTAGTTTCCAGCAAGGTTTAATATACCAGATTTTGCTGAATGCTTTGGTTGTTTGGTATACCTGCTACCGCAGTATCTTCATTGAACCACTAGAGGTCTCTGGAGAGCATATAGCTCCAACAGACTTTGATGCTGAGAATGAGTGTTTATCTGTGCAAACTTATATGTACACTGTTTAGATTAGTTTGCTTACTTAACTAGTCTTGAATAGTTGTATATTTACTGCACACTATTAATGTTCTCTTTTTTTGTTGTTTTCCAGACCACACACACACCTACACATAAACACATGCCAACTCATGCCTGCTGTTACCACCTTTGTCCAACCAATCAATAAAGCTTCTCTTCTTGTATAAAAGTCTCTCTGTGCTCATACTCTCTGACCGGAGTCCCTGTCCTAAGATACTGTCAGATCGGCAAATCACTTCCAGAGTTGTCACTCTATCACAGTAACTGTTATGGAGAAATTTATATTAAGAAATGTATATTAAGACATTTATCTTAAGAATGATCTGTTCTGTGTATTCTTACATACTGAGAGAACTGTGTACTATTTCTTCATGATATAGTGATAGTCTTATTGTGTGTCACAATACATTAGGTTATGTCAAATGAACTGATATTAGGATTCCTACTCCTGTACTGTCATGGAAACGACCCTCGGAGCACTGAGCACCCTGACGTGAGCCTGTCCTATCAGACGAAGACGCCTGAGAGTGTACCAACTTCACCATGAAGAAATGTTTTTTTTTTTAACGTGTCCTGTCTAGCAGTATGCTACTCAGAATTGGTGTCTGAGTACCAAGTACAAGCCCAACAGTTTTACTTTCCCAAGCAGAGTATTACAGCTTCGCTGTAGTACGCCACTTGATGTATATGTATGAAAAATCTTTATTAGTGATTACTGTGGGTTCAATTTCCTGACGTCATGGACATTAAACTGAGACAAGAAGGGAGAAAGGAAGAAGGTGAAGAAAAGAAACCGGACCAACAGAGGGGCGAACCGATGACACAAGACCGGGAGGCAAATAAAGAACACAAGAAAACATCCCAGTCCTCCACCTCTGCCGGACGGCAGAGAAACAGTAATACAAAACAAAAACAACAAAGTGTACAGAACCAAACCAATAGTTCGGATCTGGTAGAATAAACAAAGAATTACACATTCACTACACACAAGCATTGATTAATGAACATAATACAAATGTTTCTGGTAAGCTCCTGTGAACAACTAACTAATGATGATAACCTCAGCTTAAGATATGTCCGTCCTCACCTATGTCCCCACACCTATGTGTGTGCGAGCATGCAGGTCGGAATAAGGTTTCCCCATGCAAGTGATTGATAGCTGGTGTAAGGAACCGTCAATCCGTCCTACAGGAATCGGCACAGACATGGAGGAGGCAAGAGATGTATGCATCCAGCGTCCCACAGAGTACAGAGTCCACAGGCGGATCAGCGCAGGGTCGATCACCCGCCAAGAGGGGAACAGATGGAAGCCCCAGGGGAGCACCCACCAGCCGCGATGCTGGGGCCCGAGAGATCGCAGTGACGAGCCCACGGGCTCCGCCGGTAACCGGCTACGCCAGGGCGGGCCCGGACCAGGAACCGGAGGCCACGGGGACCAGGGGCACCCCACCCCCCAGCGGGGCCCCAACCAGTGACCAGCCGACAAGGGTCCCCCGCCGCCGCCGCAGGCAAGGAGGACCCGCAGCCAACCGACGGACAACACACGCCGCCGCCACCCCGGACCAGTACCCACCGCCAACAACCCGGCCCGCCCCCACACATCCACACGCCAGGGAGCCACAGCGGATGTACGCCCTCCCCAGGCCGCGCCCAGCCGGCACCTGGACATCCAGATCTTCCAGCTCCAGGGTCCAGATCCCGCCCCACGTGGGGCGCCAAGATCAGGGGCCCAGCCAATGCCGGACAGCCCCACCAGGCGAACAGACCAGCCAGCTGAAGTCCTGGAACCGGCAGGAGGATTGGGCGCCAGGCACGGTCCCCACCGATCCACCGGACGGCACCAACCTATTCTACAAACCCGGCACCCCCATAAGAGGTGCCCCAGTCAATCCAAGGAGGACATCGGCCCGAAACAGCGGCCGCCCGACACACCGGACCACCCAGGACCCGCCCGACATGCACCAGGACCGAGCCGGGCCGCAACCGGGACCCCCAGCCCCAGGCATCGAGAGTCATCATCAACCAGCGGGCAGGAGCAACCATCACCGACGGGGAGTGACGGGGAGGGAAGAAGATGCATCAGGCCAGAGAGCAGCCAAACACCCAACCTGACAGGTAGACATAGACAGACAGAGACACTCATACGTACCCTCCCTTTCTTGTGTACACATTCTTACAAATACAGGACATACGAAAAAAGGACGCTATACCCTCATTCATACCCCCCATACGTACACTATACTCCATACTCCCAGGCCCAGGGACAGACACCCCAGTAGAGAACCCTGCCCCTGCACCCAGGAGACAGACCCCTTTGCCCACCAGGACGGGGACAAGTAGACCGCCAAGGCCCCACACCGGCAAGAGCAGCCCACCAGCCCAGGACCCCGACCAGACGGCGTGATGTTCTATCCGGGCTCCGACCCCTGATGGTCCAACGAACAGGGGTGTGGAAAGACCCCCCAGCCTCTCTCCCCCAGCTCAATGTGGTGTTGTTGCGTGTTGTTCTAATGTGCACTTAAAACAGAGGGGGGGGGACATGGGAATACTGCCGGGTACCCCCATCTCCCCCCCCGGGCCCTCAGTGTCTAGATGCGTTTAACCAGTGGGTGCCGGCACCACAGGCGAGGCCCCCTCAACGGGGGGGTCTCGCCTGTGGCGCCACACCGCCAGGTCCCTACATGTGCGTTCCCTGTAAATGTTGCAAGTGTAGTGTCTAAATTGCTCAATAAAATCGGGACCCAGGCCGCCACCGGGTAGCGAAGACGGAAGCTCCATCCCGCACCCCAGTGACGTGCCCACGTCCCAAGGCCTTGTGAATGGTAGAATGAAGGAGCAGGTGGACAGAGGCATGGGGATGGGGAGAAAATAACTGGGGTGACCATTGCCAACCCCAGGGAGCCAGCTCCCCTGCTGACTCCAATAGGCACCCCCGTTCGGCCCGATCCACCAGGGGTGGGAGGCCCCAGCACGTCCAGTCGGGGCCCACGGCAGCGGTACCGCCGAGCCCCATGGGGGCCCCGGCAATCCACCAGCCCCCATGCCAGGGGCATACCTAAATCCTCCCCAACATTCACACTGCTAACAAAACACATGTCACTAGACACCCAGGTTGAGTTTAGCCCCCCCTCACCCTCAACGCCCTCCCCCCTCCCGTCCCAAGCGCACCCCGTTAAAAAGAGCGCCTGTGCTAGATGGTAAAAAGCCTCCCCGCCAATAAGAGACGCCCCAGGCACCGCCAGCGTCCGAGGACCCCCGGGCCGAGGCCGGAACCCGGCGCACCACCGACTCGGGTACCCCGGACATGCCGCGCCAGGCCCGTGAGCAGACCGAAGTCCCGGGCGGCCAATCCCCAGGCCGACATCCTCCAGCCTTGCTACTACCGCCCGATGGCCGGGTGGCAACAGAACCCAGCACGTCCACCCACCAGCCCACACCCCACCAACTGGTCAGTCACCGTGGAGGCCGACCAACACCGGCCAGAGCCCCCCACCCCAGCACCCCCGCGAGGGCTAAGACCAAGACCCAGGAGCCATGTCCAGTGTCAATATAGCCGATCGGGCCCGGAGACGCCGGCCACCCGCCACGGCCTCTCGCCGACGCCCGGACGCGGCAAGCGGCCACCGGGGAGCAAGCGACAGGAACCAGCCCGGGGAGATGGAAAGGGCAGCAGCGCCCGCCAACCACCGGCCGACCACAGCCCCCCCCCAGCCGGCACCGACGGCAGGGCCCCCCCCGGCCAAGCCCCCGGCCAAGCCCCGCCAGGGGGCGCGCCGCCCCAGAACCCCGAGCCCCAGGCCCAGTCCAGACCCCCCCAGAGCAGCACAGCACCAGGCCAGTAACCCGTGTCCGCCAGCACGACCCCTCTAAGGCGCCGCATGCAGCCACTAGGAGTCACCACACAAAGACCCCAAAGTCCCACCCCAGGCGAGGGTCTCGGCACCTATCGCCGAACCGCAAGCGGACCCACCCCCAAGGACCTCCCCGCAGTCACCACCAACCCTTAGCTCCACATCGGCAACCGTGTCCCACAGAACGGAATCAAGGGCCCGACCCCACTAGGTGATGGAACTGATCAAGGGTGACCAGAAAGATTGATCAGATGTGGAGGCAGATGCCGTTTCTAAACCAATGTAATCCAGAAGGAGATCTCTATATTGATTAATATTCAGAGTATTTTTATTTTTCCAGTTCAAGAGGATATTTTTCTTAGCGATGCATAAGGCGATGTAAAATAATTGCATAGACTTTGTATCCATGGTAACTTCATCTATATTTCCCAGCAAGCAAACTCTGGGAGCAGGTGTGATATTACATTTCAGACACTTTGATAGATCTTCACATATCTGGTACCAATATTTCTTAACAGGTGGGCAGAACCAAAGAGCATGAATATAATTGTCTGGTAGATTGCTTGTACATTGTAAACAGGTATCAGACGGCGTATAACCCATCTTGAACATCCGTTGCCCTGTATAATGCACTCTATGAAGGATTTTATATTGTATTAATCGTAGATTAGGATTCTTAAGAAATTTGAAGGTTCTTAATGAAATTTGAGACCAGAGGTTTTGGTCTATTGAGATGGACAAGTCCATCTCCCATTTTGAAATAGGAAGGGCTATTGATTCATCTATTCTATTTAATGTTTTGTATATTTTAGATAGCAGTTTGGGAGGGTTAAGATTAAGGAAGTCTAAAACTTTTCCTGGAATTTGTAAATCAACTGTATTGAGCCTAAATTTATTTTTTATAATTGATTTAATTTGTTGGTATTCTAAGAATTTATTCTTGTTAATTCCGAATTGTGTAACCAATGTATTAAAGGGGATAAAGTCTGTTCCATCAAATATATGCTCCAGGTATTCAATTCCTTTACAACTCCAGCCTGGAAAGTTAATCATGCATTTTTTTTGTAAGATATCCGGGTTATTCCAGATGGGTGTACGCCTGCATGGGACTAGTGAGGTCTTTGTCATTTTAAGAAATTCCCACCAAGCTGTCAGAGAGGAGCTGATATTTATACTTTTGAAACATTCATTTTGTTTTATATTTGAGCTAACAAAAGGTAGATCTGAAAGTTTTATCTTATTGCATAGTGTCTGTTCTACATCTACCCAGCACTCATCGATATAACTGTGTTTTACCCATCTTGATGTGTATTGGAGTCTGTTGGCTAAGAAATAATGACGAAAGTTTGGTAGGTCTAGACCTCCTTTATCTTTGGACTTCTGTAGTGTTTTTAAGCTGATACGTGGGGGTTTATCTTTCCAAAGGAATTTAGAAACAGAAGAGTCCAGAGATCTAAACCAATCAGGTGATGGTTTGCTTGGGATCATTGAGAATAAATAATTGATTCTAGGCAAAACCATCATTTTTATTGTAGCTACCCTTCCAATAAGTGATATTGGAAGGGATTTCCATCTTGCCAGATCATCTTCCACTTTTTTTAAAAGTGGGACGTAGTTTAGCTTAGATAAGTCTGCCAGTCTTGGTGAGATATGGATACCTAGATATGTAATATTTCCCGACCGGAGCTGTAAAGCAACAGGACTCTGGTAAGAACAGTTGATAGGAAGGACTGTAGATTTTAACCAATTTATGGAATAGTCTGAAACTCTTGAGTAAGATTTTATTAACTCAATTACCTGATACAAGGAAGTTTGTGAATGCTGTAGAAAAAGTAGTACATCATCTGCGTATAAACTGATTTTATGTTCTATTTTGTTGCATTGTATACCTTTAACATTATTATTTTGCCTGATTGCTGCTGCTAATGGTTCAATAAAAATAGCAAAGAGGGAGGGAGAAAGTGGACATCCCTGCCTGGTACCTCTCTGAAGAAAGAACCTTGATGATGTTTGATTATTGGTCCTAATACATGCTGTTGGTGAGCTGTATAATATTTTTAACCAGTTTACAAAAGAATTACTGAATCCGAATTTATTTAAGGCTGCAAATAAAAATTTCCAGTTAACTCTATCAAATGCTTTTTCTGCATCTAAAGATAATATATTGGTTTGGACGTTTTTACAGTGGGAATAATCTATTAAATCTATTAATCTACGTGAATTTGTGGAAGAGAGCCTACCTTTTATAAAACCTGTTTGATCAGGGTGGATTATTAGAGGTGTTATTTTCTCTATCCTTCTTGCAAGAGCTTTGCAAATTATTTTCAGATCCACATTGATAAGAGAAATCGGACGATAACTGGTAGGAGACATAGGGTCTTTTCCTGGTTTTAATAGAAGATTGATGTAGGCAGAATTCATGTTTGGTGGTATTCGACCATTTTCCTTTGTTTCCTGTAACATTTTGTAAAATGTTGGTGCCAGAATATTCCAGAATTCTTTATAGAACTCTGCTGGAAATCCATCTGGACCTGGAGCTTTATTATTAGGCATAGATTGGAGGGCCTCCTGGAGTTCAGACACTGTTAGCGGTGAATCCAGGGCCTTTGCTTGACTGTCTGAAAGTTTAGGAAGAGTTATTTTATCCAGAAATTGTACAATATCATTATTTGAAGGGTTTATCTCTGGTGTGTATAACGTCTCATAAAATTCTTTGAAAGTGTTGTTTATTTTTTCAGGGTCATATATTATATTCCCAGTTTTGTCTTTGATTGCAGATATAGTTGTTTTTTCTTTATTTATTTTTAACTGATTAGCTAAGAAGCTACCTGATTTATTACTATGTTCAAAGTTTTCTATTCTAAGTCTTTGGATTAAGAACTGCGTCCTTTTATTAATAATTTCATTTAACTCTAATTTTGCTTTCCTTATTTTACTTAAGCTCTCTTTATCCAGGGAAGGTTCTAATGATTTAATAGTTTCTTCTAATTCCTGAACATGTTTATTTTCTGTTCTCTTTTTATTTGATGAGAATGAAATTATTTTACCTCTAATCACAGCTTTCCCTGCTTCCCATAGAGTGGATGGCGACATACCAGGGAGATCATTAAATTCCATGTATGAAGCCCATTCTTTTTCAATATATTTAATAAATTCTTTATCCTTAAGTAATGATGTATTAAATCTCCAATTTTTATATTGAAGGGTTGCAATTTTATTTGCTAAATTTAAAGAAACAGGAGCGTGATCGCTGATCACTATAGGATGTATCTCAGTGTCTGAAATGTCATTCAACAGTGAGCTGCTGACTAACAAATAGTCCAATCTAGAATAAGAATGATGTACGTTTGAGTAAAAAGTGTATTTTCTGTCGTTGGGATGAAGCGATCGCCATGCATCGCAGAGTCCATAATCGCTCATGTACTGTTTAACTATATCTATGGATTGCCATCTGCGCTGAGTCCCTGCTGTACTGAGCCTGTCTATTTCTTCATTTAGTCCAAAGTTGAAATCTCCCCCAAGAACAAGTGAGCAATCCATGTGATTAGCCAGAACCGAGAAGAAAGTATGAAAGAATGAGGGGTCGTCAACATTTGGACCATATATACTAACTATACATAACTTTTGGTTATTTATAAATAGTTTTAATATTATAAATCTACCTTCTGGATCTGTAGCTGTGTCTATTACTTTAAAATTAGTATTTCTATTTATTAATATTGCTACTCCTCGTTGTCTAGAGTTATAGCATGAAGAAAATATATTAGGATACTCTGGTGTTTTTAAATCATTAGCTGTTGAACTTGATTTATGAGTCTCCTGTAGTAAGACGACATCTGCCTTCAGTCTTGTAAGATGGTTGAAAATCTTAATGGTTTTATCTCTGCAGCTAGCGCCGCGAATATTCCATGTTATAAATTTTACAGGATTCATAGAGCTAAGATAAACCTTAGATATGTACTATCGCCAAGGATGAATATAGGTGTAATTTTGGTTTGTCCATGGGGTTGCCAGATTGAAAAAAACCAGAAGCAGAGATAAAGCGGGTAGATAATGCACCATACAGGTGTGTACAGAATGAAAGTATGATGGAAAAACATGAATATGCCATGATAAAAGTCTGTGTGTGTGAGAGAGAAAAAGGAAAAAAGGTGATAAAGAGATTTGGTTGTACAAATGTGAGAAAGATAATAGTGAAAAAGAAAAAATGAAAGAAAAAAAAAAAGTGCACAGCCCTGCCCCTACCCACATTAACAAACAAAAACAGCCTGCTGAGCTGTGCTTTTTTTTTAAACTATAGTTGTCTGATAAAGCTAATTCTGTCTTGGTTCTGTTAAATATGACTAATAAAGCCAAGGAGTAACCTGAGGGTCCCTAAACAGCTGACCGTTAACATACAGTTTATCCACACTAACCGTAGCCCTACAGCCCTCACTAATATGTTTTTTTCTAATTGGAAATAACACGCGTCTTCTGTCCAGGATTTCTTTCGGAAACTGATCATTAACGCTGTAATTCGTCCCCCGTAGCTCTCTCCCGCGTCCTTTGACTTGTTCTTTTTGTTTAAAATGTTCAAATTTTGCAACAATTGGTCGCGGGCGGGTGTTGTTGTGTTTCTTACCTCCGAGTCGGTGAACCCGATGGAAGGTTATGCTTTTAACCGTGTCGTCTGGCAGTTTCAGTTGGTGTTGAATGAACTTTCGCACGGCTACTTCAGCATCTTCCTCAGCCTGCTCTGGTATCCCCGAAAAAACAAGATTGTCCCTCATTGATCGGGCCTGGATGTCTAGAATAGACTCCTTGAAGCTTTTGTTTTCTCCAGACAGCTGCTTCATTCCCTCGGTGAGTTTTTTAACGTCTTCTTTTAGTGTTTGGTTTTCTGTAACTAGCGAAGCTACTTGTTGTTGGCTGAACTCCAGCGATTCCCTCAGAGCCTGAAATTCTTTATGAAGAACCTCAACCAGCGCGAGACGGGCGTCCAGGCTGGTTAGCTTCTTGTCTATTGAGTCCAGGATGTCGCCGTAGCTTCTATCTGGCGAGTCGGTGGATGTGCTAGCCTCGGAACGAGTGCGCTTCTGCGACGGTGTGCTCGTTGTTGTATCTGAAGCAGGTTTCCGTGACTTACCCATAACGATGTTATCAAAGCACTCGTCTAGGTAGCACTCCAGCGAATCCAATGTTTCCTCGTCCAGGTTGTTTAGAGGAAAAAAAAAAAAGTAACTTGATGGTTATTTTAGAAGCTGCGTTTGATTCAAAATGATTGTCTTATTTCACCTGGGTGTATACATTACCACATAACCGCCATGTTCACCTATGCACAGCTCTCGCGAGAACTCAGCAGCTCATCCTCTCCCTCCTTCACGGCTTTCTCAGAAGATGAAGAAATGTTTACTGATATGGTGTAGATAATAGTAAGGTCGTCTGAATCTATAAAGTCAGTCAGTTGGTGGAAGCCAGGATTCAGCTGTTGTGAGCACTCTGTAATACTGTTCCTCCTTGTTTGATCAAACAAGTCCATTAAATAACCCATGTAATGAAGGAATCTCACTCATTTCTATTTAATAATGTTTTTCCAATTACATTATCTTGGCACTCAACGTGGGATTCATCGGAACGAGGACATCATGAGATCAAAAATGGCCATAAATATTAAAATATGTTCTTTTCTGGGTACCCAAATAAAATTGCTTCCTTTTTGGGGAAGTCTTAAAAAAAAGCTGTGCTATAAAATTAATGAAATGCATATAAAAATATACCAAGATTTCACTGCACTAGTAAGACAAATAGTACTAACTGTACGTTTCGAGTGGTAAAACCGCTCTCTCAATTAAAAAACCTGGTTTGTAACAGACTTATCTGTGACTATTTCTGCAGTGCTTTAAAGTGAGTGATAAAACATGCTGAAACATGGCAAGAACAACGTGTGGAGTTGCCCGTTTAGCAATCGGTCTGCTTCCTTTTCTGTAATTTTTTTGCATGCTGAGTTTGGGTCTTCTTAAGCAATGATTGCAGTTAGCGCTAATGCTCACCTCGTAGCTCCATAGATATGCAGCTGTTTCGTCTGGACCACATCCAGAGATGAATGTATTCAGTTTATGTGCACAATGTCCAGAAACTAGCAGAAATAAGCCTGTTGGAGTGCTGCCTTCGTGCGTTAGAGACTTTGAGATGTCTCTCAGAATTGCTGATTTCCTCTGGCTAAAGAAGTAGCAGAGATGATTTATCTGATAAAGTGATGTGTGCTGCTGCCTTCGTGAATAGAGGCATCCAGATTTGCCTGGTTCTTCTAACTAAAGAAATAGCAGAGATGTAGTTCCAGTTTTAATACTGATGTTGGAAGATGAATTATTGGCTGAATGACCGTTTCGATATGTTTCCTCCTTGATATGGCAGGATGTTATAAGCAGAGTAGCCAGCCACGCATCTAAGGGATGGGTGCTTTTTGACACCGCGGCGTCCTTTGGAGTACACAGACATTTTGTGCTGCTTGGGGAACATTTATTTAAGCACTATGTTTTTGCGACAACAGTGGTATTGTTTCCAGAACGTTCTGCTTCCCGGTAGCAACACGATTGTCTGTTTTTTTTTCAGCAATAATGAGCTGTAGAAACATGTTGTGCTGATCTGATCCACAGAGAGGATGTTCTGAAATGTGTCTGCTGGAGGATCTATGCTGCCTTCATGCCTTAGGTGGAGATGCGATTTTTCACCGTAGTTTAGTCTTTTGGTTACAACGAGGTCTCACTGAAATGTGTGTGTAAGAAACATCCATCCGTCCATTTTCTGAATCGCTTATTCCTCCAGGGGTCGCGGGGGGCTGGTGCCTATCTCCAGCTGTCAACGGGCGAGAGGCTGTCGCCAGTCCATCACAGGGCCACACATAGAGACAGACAGGACAAACAACCATGCATGCACACACCTACACAATTTAGAGTGATCAATTAACCTGACAGTCATGTTTCCGGACTGTGGGAGGAAGCTGGAGGACCCAGAGGGAACCAAGGCAAGCACGGGGAGAACATGCAAACTCCATGCAGAAAGGCCCTGGGCCGGGACACGACCCACAACCTTCTTGCTGCAAGGCAACAGTGCTAACCACTGCACCACTTCTGCAATTTTTCAGCGCTAAGTTGTGCATCAATATGAGGCACCTGAATTTTTTTTATTGAAGGTAAGATGCTTCAATCTTAAGCAAAAAATTTATGAAATTGCCTGGTATTGTTTTTGTTTTTTTGAGACCACTGATTTTAACACAACAGTAGTCCTGTGAGTTTAACTTGTGACAACCAAGTATACTTTTCAGTTTTGTTTCAGGGATTAAACTGAACCAGAATGTAATCAAGCTGGTACTTAATTTTGCAGTTATTTTTCAGGATGAAGTGACCAGTTTATCAACATGGTTGAAGCCGGAGAGTAGAGATGGTCCACAGGAGATCCCCCGGACAAAGGTATGGACAAGGGGCTTTGGAGGTTATTTGTGCATATCCCTTGTTTGAGGGTAGATTAGATTTTAGTTTATTCAAAGAGACTAGAATGATCAAAAAATTGTCTTAATGTTGGCAGAATTTCTTTTTTACATTTTTTTGAAAAAGGAACATGACAGAGAACCTTACCACTAGCCACTATTTTTGGGGATTCATAGAGTATTGATAAGAGGGAATAATCACTTAAATGGCTAATCAGTAAAGGTCGCTGGGGAAAAAGATTATGCTAAAGGGTAATATCAAATTTGATTTACTGCAATTGATTAAATAGTTAACCTAAAACCTAGTACCTCAGGAGCCACAATGTGGTCCATAAATAAGGCATATTTTTCCGTAAATAGAAAACCTTTTACTGCTTGGAATATTTATTTAACTGATTGTAATGTGGTTAAATTTATCTGAAGTAAATTTGTTGTTGTTTGTTGCCAAATTGAGTTTAATACATAGTATTTATTAAATTAGAGAGGTAACTCGGAATAATTTCTACGTGGCTTGACTCTGTCTTCCCAGACCCCCATACGTTCATGGCAGATGATCGCTTGTACTGATCCAGGTTCTGGTTCTGGTTCTGCCGGAGGTTTATTCCTGTTAAAGGGGAGTTTTTCCTCTCCACTGTCGCTGCATGCTTGCTCAGTATGAGGGTTTGCTGAGGAATTGCTGTTGTTGGAGTCTGCATGATCCGGGCACAACCTCACCTCAATGACTCATCACAATCTGCTGGGATTTCTTACATAGAAAACTTTTAACTGATTGGAATGTCTGTAGGAATTTTACTGAAATTACTTTTGTTAAGACCCTTGAGATGACAGTTGTTGTGAATTGATGCTATGTAAATAAAATTGAATTGAATTGAAAAGTGAATTTTAATGCTTGTGTTTTTATATTGTACAGAAACTTGTTAAAAAAATTACCTGAGTTAAGAGTCTACCGTGCCACGTTAACTTTTGTGAATTAGGATAAATGCCACTTTGGTAAATTAGAAGTTGAGACTTCCTGAGTTCAAATATTAGCCTTGGGCCAAGATAAATGAATCAGATCCTTAAAATGATAGTCTGGACTTTGTAATAAAAAAGAGAGAGAGGGACATGATTTGAAAAAAATTACCCAAGCTCGCTCCCCCTCCCTTTCTGATTGGTCTTTGATGTATTTTCAGTGTTGAAGTTAATTGAAATATAAGTGTATTTCTATGTTATGTAGTTAATAAGTCAGCTGTCTTTCAATTTTTATTTTGGTTGCAAGCTGATATTGAATCATTTTTAACTCTGGCGTTGATTCAATGATTTAACGTTGACAATATATCATGGATTATACCTTGTTTTTATACCTGTCTGCTATCTGAGTCTTTTTATGTCCATTAATATGTTTATATATATATATAAATAAATTTCTATGATTAAAAAAACCCTAAATATTATAAAAGTAATCCACTAGGATTATGGATAATGGATTGGATCAAATCGTGAAAATTGTTTTTTTAAACAGAAAAAACGGATTACATAATCGGATTAATTCACGTAATCCAATCTTGGTTTTCATCTGGATCAAACCTTTAGTTTGGGTTTTTCAGAACTTTTTTGTAGGATTTGGATCACTTTGATCCAAAAAATCTGGATTAAACTGATCCCATCAGAAGGGTGGATTCAGTGTGGATTTCATGCCCAAAATGCAATGAAAATTTTAAAAATGTATCAAATAATACTATATTTAGATTATGCAGTATCTTACAAAAAATTCTATTTATTCATAAGGTTTTAATTTTATTTGTTCATCCGTCTGTCTACAGTGATTATGAAGGTTTTAACGTATTCAGCCTTTCATCATAGGCCTACAGTAGAAAGAGTTTGGCCCAGACCCGGCGTCATGGGCGGGCCTGGGCGGGCCCGGCCCGCCCATCTGGAGGACGGGCCCGCCCAGGAAAGATTACACTTCATGTGAATATATTGGCTCAAAACGAACAATAGATGGCGCTCTAGATTACTAATTAGGAGTTTTAGTTTCGGTAAAAGAAGATCCTTTGGCAGTTTGGCACAACGGTGGTGCATACTTCTTTCCAGCAGGTGGCGAGAATACATGAAGTCATTTTTTACCCGCAGTGATAAAGAAAAAGAAGCACACAGCTAATGCAGCAGCATGCTAACTAGTATTTTTGATGTAAAAATTACGAGAAATGCGGCAAAAAGAAGAATTTACTAAAGTTTTAAGCGGCAGGGCAGGATACAGAGGAAGACTTATGGACTAAGTACTTTATTAAAGACCATTAACTGGACATAAGGATTGTTTTTGTTTGAGATGACTCGGTGATGTGCAGGTGCAGCTAAGAACGGTGAGTTGGACATATTTTTCTTAGAGACTCAGTAAAAATGGTTAGCCTACTGTGTCTTAATTTTTGTTTGCATCTTTAATTGGTATACATAATTTGAATCAAACAATGAATACTCTTAGCTTTCCAGTAAGGTATGTAGAACAAGTTAGTGACACAAAACGGTAGATTTGACACGGAAGTATGTGTATGTAATGTCCACCAGATATATTTATAAACATGCAAAAGGGTTAATTAAAAGACAGTTTACTGAGCCCCCCCAGAAAAACCCACTGCCCCCCCAGGTAATGCCCTCTGGCGCCGGGTCTGGTTTGGCCTCTTAAAAAATCCCCCAAACAGCTGTCAAAATTGACCAAAAACAATACATTTTATTCCGTCACTAATTGATATATATATTTATCACAATTGAAAATATTTTTGTTTTTAGAATATTTATTAGTGATGCATGCAATGATTACAGAATAACCAAAAAAATGCAAAGAATCACATCATTACATTATACACGACATTACGTTTTTTTTTTAATTGAATTCAATACCTCTCTATTTGAAACTTGTTATAAATATGCTCAATGTAGTGTTTGTGGGTGTCAGGTCTCTGATAAGCGGACTGCTGGAAGTGGATGGGCGTTTTTTTTTGTTTTTTTATGTGTGTCTTTCCGTTTCAAATAAACGTATATTGACCCCACACTGGCTATTCTACTTCTTTGCTATTTACATATCTATAGTTCTACATTGTGATTTCCTGTCCGGTTTAAGCACTGCTTATCCAGATTTGGTGATCCCGAAACGTTCCAATCCAGATCAGATTGATCCAATCCGGTGTTGCTTTGAAAAACTGGCTCAAAAGTAAAATGGATTACTTGATAAAGGAGAGCAAAAAAAAAGAAAAAGAAAAAGGATGACTAAATCCGGATCAATTTTATCCGGATTAAACCTTTTGAAAAACCAGGCCCTGCTATCGGATCGGATCCAGTGTGCCTTTCTGAGCGGAACCTAAAGAGTAGTCACGGTTTCTGTCGTAAATCTGTGTTTGAGACTCCCGGCGGAAGTAAACAACAGGGCGCTAGCAGCGTTAGCTTCCAGGCTTCCCGGTGTTTATGCTCGGTTATTAGACGGGTTTGAATTATTCCATGTCTGTAGTAATAATCTCAGTTTCTTCGTCAGAGAAAAGAGATCAGAGAGCGACTAACTGCTGCTGCTGGAGAAATATTCAACAGCACCGATTCATCATCAGCTGGAGAACCCAGATCAGATCAGAACCTCCAGGTAACGTTCAATAAACGGTTCACACATACAGAAATGTTTAGGGGAACTAGTTGATACCGCGGAGGTAGCAGGGCCTGTCTATTCTGGTCACAGCTCGATGATTTGCTTTTTTCCCAATCTGCATGTTGTTGGTTTTTTTCTGTCAGACATTTAAATGAAAAGTTTATATAAATGGATTAAACAGAGATTAGACCGGTAGGGTTTTTTTATTATCTAAAGCTCTCCAGGCTGCCACTCCGAAAGGCTCATGCTTCCAGACGTTTTAATAGCTGGTAAATGCAACAAAGCTTCAGGGTATAAATAGTTGATACACCCACACAGTTGTTCCTTTATTAATTATTTAGATATATTATTTTAGCCGATACCGTATTCCAGTTCAGATTTGGGTTTTAACCAATTACTTTTACTCAGTTACAATTTAGAACAGTTTTAATCCACCAGGGGTTTATGTCAGGGTTTTAATCTGCTGCTTATTGTTTTCATATAGTGTATAGTCGTATCATAATTATGTTATTTAGGGCTTGTTCTGACATTTCTTTTTCTGAAAAACTCTTTTCTAAATAAGCCCTCCATCTGATGATGACATCAGTAACTATGTAGCCTACTTAAGTAGCTATATTACAGCATACCTTTCTACTTTTACCTGAGTAACAATATACGCAAGTAGTGCTCCTCCAACCTGAGTACAATCTGTGGCTAATCTACCCTCTTCTTGTCTAGTTTTGACTATTTAAAGGTGAAAACATTAATGTCAATGAAAGAGAATTAAAATATTAACAAATGTTCTTGATTTCAGTCATTTACATGGAGTAAACATCAGATAGCTGCATATTTCCACCCCCTCTTAATGTCTCCACTGTTCCATAGTAACCATTGTAGTTTACAGCAGAAGACATGTAGGGCCTTTTTTTCTCATTTAACCTGATTATTCTTTTGGAAACAGCTGATAATTGTGGTTAAACCACAAGCATGCTAATTATGGGTGTTATGTTTGGACTACAAACCTCTGGGAATTCATGTGACAAACCAACGTAAAGCATCATAAAATTATCGAAACTTAAATATACATTTCAACCCATAATTATTCAATCTTTTTATTTTTTAGCTTTTACCAGCATATATCCTCTGGTTGAGAATAATATTAGACAAGGGAAGTGTGTCTCTGTAGCAACTCTCAGCAGCTTGAAAAGTATTTGTCAATATCTAGTGCTATGTTGAAAAACATATATATAAACTGAACTGAATTGATTTGCAAGACCAGATATCGATTTAATTTTTGAACATAGTTCGCCCTTTTTGTATAGCTACGATTGGAAGGAAAAGTCAGGACGGACAATTTTAGGCTTGAGTTTGAAAGGGTTGAAACAATTTTCCCTGGTCAAATTTTCACCTTGTCTTAACAGTTAAAAACTCTGCTAACAAACAGAGCGTTTCTCTGAGGCAGGTTGAACAATCAAATAATATAGCACAAATTATTCATTTTTGGACTTTAGTGCAACAGTAAATATAAAAAAGTCTAATTTAAAAACAAATGGCACCTGAGCTGAAATAAAATGTATCATGAGAATGTATATTCAAATCAGGAATGGATTAACTGAATATTTTACAGATTTAACCGTTTATTAGAACAGTAATGGAAAAATCTGAAGGCTGTTAATCATTTTTACAGATTAATATTCGCACTTTGTTTTGTGAATGCACAGATACCTCAAACTTTAAGCATGGATTCCATGTAAATGAATCAATTAACGAACAGATTCCCAGACATCAAAGCATGTCACTAACCAGGAGTTGACTGCACCTTAAAAAGTTTCTGAGACTTCGGAGCGTGACTGTAGCCGGTGCGGCTGGTTAGACGCGCTACGATGTGTGTCAAACACCGGCGCCTGCTGCTTTCCTCCCAGGGCCACTGAAGCAGAGTTCATGGATCAGAAAACTGCCCGTTCAGAGTCTTTTAGACTTCTGATCGGTATAAATGTTTCTTCATTATAAAACTTTGGCTGAAGGTATGCTGGATTCCAGTCTGCGGAGCGGCAGCGGGTGGATACAATATGCAGAAAAACAAAAAGACTTGAGAAAACTGGACGTTTTTTTAGAGGCATGACTAGGGGTGGGCGGTATGACAAAATTTTCATATCACAGTATTTAAAAAAAACATAACGGTATTACAGTTTTTTACTGTATTTTTTTGCCATAAAAGACCATTCAAATCCACATCATCTTATAAGAATGAAGAATTTAAAATGTGCTTTAAATGCCCATTTTACTGCCATATGGAATGCATTATATTGTTTTTTTCCAGACACAGTTGAATGATATGAAAATAATTAAAATGATTATGATTCTAGTAGAAATTCTTGATGTTTTAAGACTGAAAGTATATATTTTTTAAAACCTCACGTTGATGCAAGCAACAAATTGCATATTCTAATTGCTTTGCATGTAGTACTGAAGAATCCCGCTAGGGGGCAGAGTATAGACTCAGATCGGATTTTGCCAGAGAAGAAGTAAAATAAACATGGCGACCGTAGGAGATTATTAGCTGCTTAATATTCAGATACCAACAGAAAAAAAGACAGCAGAAGTATCGTAGACGCAGAAGTATCGTAGACGCTATTAATGATTTCTTTCCTACTGGTTTTGCCGCTGTTGACTGCGTTTACCGACGGTCAAATAGCGCTCAACACTTCCCCCTACTGGTTACTCCCAAACAGTGGCGGCTGGTGATAAAAGTTTTTTGGGGGGGGGGCGCAATGCCAAAAATAAATTACTTGCTGTCACGGCGGGGTGTCGATGTGGACCCAAAGGCAGGTAGGCATGGAAGGAGGCAGATAGGTGAAAGGTTAACGGATTTAATGATGAATAAACTATTTAAATCAACAAACTACAACAATAAACTACTTGTAATAATAAACTATTTACATTAACAAACTATTTACAACAATAAACTACTTGAACATACATTTTGCTCTCCTCTCCTTATGGCCGGCAAACTTTTCAATTACTTTCACATCCAGCTAGCCAACTGTGTTTAGCATTACACAGATGGGAGAAGCCCGGGGTGTAACTCCGCTCACGGTCACTTGCCAGCTGCTGGATCTTTAAATCGGGTTGGTCCGGTCCAAGCTCCTTTATCCTTTTTTTTTCCTCCAGCGAACATCTTGTGAAAGGATTGGGTTGTAAAGAAACAACCGAATTTAGTTTAGCCATGTCTCCTGTTTTGTTGTCTGTCTGTCTCCTCCATCACCTCTTTAAACCCGCGCGCGAGAGAGTGTCGGTGTTTGAGTGACAAGCGCACTGCCAGTGACTTTGATTAACAGCCACGTATCATCAATCAATCAGATTGTAGGAAAAAATTACCCCACCGCGCTGATTCTGCACCCCGAGGCGAATCTTTAAGTGACCAATTAGAGACCAGCATGAAGTCACATGGTAGCCATAAGTTTGGAACATACATACACACTCATTTGGCCGGCGCCCCTTGCTATTAAAAAACGTATAAAACAACCCCAAATAAACCCAATATGGAATGGAAAGGCTTAAAAAATTTAAAAAGACCCATTATAAGAAGGAACGCTGAACAGAATTGGTTATGACTTTTTATTACAAAATGTATATTTACTGTGTATTAATTATTTCTGAAATTTGGATGAGGGCGGCGCCCGAGCGCCCCCTATTGACAAGCCGCCACTGCTCCCAAAAGCGTTTGTAAAAGGTGTGACGTTCGGTTTTCGTTTGACATTTTAAAGCCGATAAACTTTTTAAACTATAGACAAGGATCCTCTTTTTGGGAATTACTTCATCAGAATTGTGTGCTTCGTTCCTGCCAGCAGCTGCAATTAGTTAAAAACTTTATTTTCTACACTGTGGTAGCAGCGAAATCAGTCCTGGCTGAAACACTTCCCCTCATTAAACGTTTCGGAAGTTATTCACCGGTATAGGGGTATATTAAAAATTCATATCATAACGAAAATAAACAGTGGTTTTCGGTATGAACTGGTATACCGCCCAGGCCTAGGCATGACCGCGACCAGCTCTTTGTCTCAGGAACAAAAAAAAAGTTTTGAAGAGAGGAGAACCATCCTTGATGAAGAGTTACAGTAAAGCTATCTCTCACAGCAATAAACTAAAAGATATCTTCATTTACAGATCAACAGCCAGAGGGTTCTCCAACGAGAGAAAGCTGTAAAAGCTGAGCTCTCAAGAGCTGAGGAATGAATAGAGAAGCTGGACTGGAGGCCAAGGATCCGAGGGAACCTGAGGTCAAAAAGTCGGCAGTCCAAATAGAGGGAGACATTTTACATATGCCAGGTAACATCTATTCAATTCAATTCACTTTTATTTATATAGCACCAATTCACAACAAATGTAATCTCAAGGCACTTTAGAACAAAAGTAATTTCAATACAATCATACAAACATTCCAATCAGTTATCAGTTTTTTTATGTAAGGAATCCCAACAGATTGTGTTGAGTCATCGACGTGAGATTGTGCCCCGATCATGTAGACTCCAACTAGAGCTATTCCTCAGCAATCCCACATACTGAGCAAGCATGTAGCGACAGTGGAGAGGAAAAACTCCCCTTTAACAGGAAGAAACCTCCGGCAGAACCAGAACCTAGCTCAGTACAAGCGGTCATCTGCCACGACCGTCTGGGGGTCTGAGAAGACAGAGAAGAGACAGTATGGAGGATGCTCGGTCACTTTGAGCATCATCTGGACCAATGCTCCCCATCCAGCAGGGGGCGTTGTAGCTGAGCAGGGTAACAGACCGTGTGGAGCTTCTATGGGGAAAAAAATACTGAGAGAAAACTGGGTTAACAATCACAATAACGGCAGACAAAATATATCTGGAGGGTAGAAGAAGAGCAAAGTAGAAGAGAAAAGAAAAGTGGTCAGTTGTTTGTCAATCCTAGGAACTACCAGTAGACCTGCATTCTGAGAACAAAGTGCTCTGTTAGGAACATATGGAACAATCAGATCGCTGATGTACGATGGAGCTGATTATTAAGGGCTTTATAAGTAAGGAGGAGGATCTTGAACTCCATTCTGGATTTTACAGGGAGCCAATGGAGAGAAACAAATACAGGAGAAATGTGATCTCTCTTTTTAATATTCATCAGAACTCTTGCTGCAGCATTTTGGATCATCTGAAGGCTTTTAATTGCATTCTGTGGATTTCCTGATAATAAGGAATTACAGTAGTCCAGCCTTGAACTAACAAATGCATGGACTAGTTTCTCTGCATCACTCCTGGACAGGACGTTTCTAATTTTAGCAATATTCAGGAGGTAAAAGAATGAAATAATCATTCATCAGGTTTTATGGATAAATATAATTGTGTATCATCAGCATAACTGTGGAAATTCATTCCATGTTGTCTAATTATTTTACCAATTGGATGCATATGTATAATAAAGAGAATCGGTTCAAGCACAGAACCCTGTGGTACTCCACCAGTAACCCTTGAGTGTGAAGAAGATTTATGATTGATATGAACCAGAATCTGTTGGACAGATATGATTAAAACCAGCCTAGTGCTGTTCCCTTAATCCCTACAACATGTTTGAGCCTTTCTAAGAGAATATTATGATCGACTGTGTCAAAAGCAGCACTGAGATCTAACAAGACCAGAACAGTCACAAATCCATTATCTGAGGCCATTAGAATATCATTAGTAACTTTTACCAGTGCTGTTTCAGTGCTATGATCAGCTCTAAAACCTGACTGAAATTCCTCAAACAGGTTGTTGCTGTTTAGATGCTCACATACTTGATTAGCAACTATTTTCTCAAGAATTCTGAAAAAGAAAAGAAGGTTAGATATAGGTCTGTAGTTAGCTAAATCTTCTTGATCCAGGGAGGGTTTCTTAAGTAAAGGTTTAATTACAGCAACCTTAAATTCCTGAGGCACATATCCATTTATTAAAGATAGATTCATCATGTCTAGGATAGGGCCAGTAACCAGAGGGAACACTTCCTTAAATAATTTGGTTGGCATTGGGTCTAACATACAAGTTGAGGGTTTAGATTAAGCTAATATTTGTGATAATTCCGAAGGTTCAAAAGAGTCAAAATGGTACAGACATAGACATGGTTGTTTATGGATGCACTAAACCAGGAGGCCAGCCTCCTATGGCTGATTACCTTCTTTTTTAAGGGGGCTACACTGTCTACCGCCAAACAGAGTGAGGAAGTAATAATTTGAAACAGACCATCAATTTTTGTCTACGTCACAATGGATTAATACAGCAACATTATCCGTTTACCCGAGGCATCTCCGTCACCTACGCATTAACGGACGGAATAGAGCCAATTTTTCGAACTATCCTCCCTTCACAAGTTGAAGAGACTAAAAGTATAGTTAATGAGAAACGATACTGCAACAGCAGACAGACCGACCATGAGAAGTTATGTCATACCCCTTGCTGTCCTGTTTGGGAATTGCTTTGAAAAGCTGACAGAAAAGGAGCACTATAAATGAAAAATGTCTCCGTCAATACGTCTGCGTCTGGGTGCAAACTTGCTGACGGAGAAGTAGAAAACTAGGTTTAAGGTCACAAAATCATTTGTTGTCAATTTTTTTATAAATATTTATCAGCTTTGATAAACTATGTAAAGAATAATTCATATTATAAATTCATGTTTTGTATTATCAATATTTATAGGTTCAACAACGCAGTTAAGTTTGTTGGCATTTGTTTACTCCTGCTGTGTTCCCTGGTCTTTTTGTCTCATTAGCTTCTTAATTGAGTGGAGTTTTCAAAGCTTCTACAACACCCCTAGCAGTAGGGGTGGGGGAAAAATCCATTCATATAAGAATCTAGATTCTTTGCGTAACGATTTTGAATCGATTAAAAAAAAATTAAATAGATTTAAAAAATATATATTTCTGTTTTTTTTACATGCAGCCCAGGCTTAGAAAAAAAGTTCACTTTATTATTAAGAATATTTAAGTATGTAGTGTAGAAGCCAAAATTTGGGCCTGCGTGGCACGTGTAATCAACACGTGCATCAATTCTGAGAAGCTGAGAAGATGTACGTGGTATTTCCACGAAAGACTTGTCATTAAGCGATTCTAGGAAATGTTTTGCTCCCAGCTTTTCTGGCCTCTTCAGAACCAGACAAATAGGCGCCTGAAGATAAACTAATGTCGGAGCCAAGCGGTTGCGCTGGCCAAGAACACCAGATGTTTCCCGTGGGTGACGCAATGATTAAGTGTAAGAGATAGGGCTCCTTTTAGAGGAGCGAGGGTTTTTCGTTGGTCTTGCTGGGATCTCAGCGTGGAAGATAGGATGCTTTCTGCTCAGAGATAAGGTATGTCAATTGTTAACAGACAATGGATACAGAATGTTGGATATCGAGGTCAATGACCTCTGTAGCATTGTATTGAGGACCGAAGATCCAATAAAACCCGGCTGAAGCTACATTCTAGAACAGAAGCTGTGTTGTCTTGAGTCTTCATTATAACTATATATCTATATCTATGTTTTGCATGTAATGAACACCAACAACATTTGGCGAGCCAGCCAGGAGACGAACCTAGAATCTTCTGATTTGGCGAGCTTAGCCAAGGTCTGACGGCAGCCGAACGCACCCCGGCTTCAGGGGAGAAAGGCCGGCCAAAATAGATCCTTCTAAAGGTAAAATAATTTTACATTTTCTCCTCTGGTGTCGGAGTTTGTCTGGATGCTAAAGTCAGAAGAAGTTCCTGGGCATTATCAGCTTCTCATCTGGAAGTACGCTGCAGCCAATATCTCCCGGGAGATCAGCTGTCTAAAATTTGCTTATAAGTGTTAAAAAGGAAAAAGAACCCTGAGCAGATACGAGACCCAAAATTGGACTTAGAGACAGCTGTAAAGAGAAAAAGAAGAGACAAAGAAGAGATAAAAGAGACAATATAAGAAAACAGAGTAAATGAAAATAGAGGTAAAAGAAACTGTGCCTTAGTTTTAAGAAAGAACAAAAAAAATAGTATAAATGAGAAAATAATAAATAAATAAAAAGTTCTGCTTTAAGAACTTTTGGAAAAAAAAAAAAGGAAAAAACCCTTAGAGTAACACAAAAAAACCTCTTGAGAAGTATTTGTGAAAAAGAATACTCTGTGTGAAACTGTGTTAAAGAAAATAGCGCTAAGAGTTAAGAGTTAAAGAGTAAAGAGTTAAATTGAAGCTTCATAAAGAGAAAATAGCAGTAGTGTGCTATTGTGTGAGTTAAAGAATTAAGACAGTCGACTGTAAAAAGGTAAAAAGAGTAGTAATGATAATAATCAATGATAATAATTACTACTATAAAGTGCACATATTATAAAAAAAATAAAAAATAAATTAATTTGGATTGGATTTAAAACCCTGCAGGTTTAAAAATTTAGGACATTAAAGTACAATAAACAAACAAATAAAAAACAACAGACCAAACTGGGAGAATAGGGAAAGTTTATTTCAAAGTAAATAGACACGGACATTGACGTGACCGTTGACAAATGCATGGTTTGACAGATCTGCTATAATAATGATTTTGTGTGTATAACTGCCGCTGCACACTACTTGCAAAAGAAATGTTCTGAATGACATTGCATGCTGTTGATTCAATTGCTTATAAATTGCATATAAATCAATGACAAGTTTTGTGCTGTGTGCCGATTGCTATGTTCACTGTTATATTTTACACTTTTAGTTCAATTTCGATGTGTTGAGGTTGCTTTGCATATTCTTGCTGAAGGAGGCTACTTAGAATACGTTGTTGTGCTGAAGAAGATTGATAATGTTGTAATTAGCGCTGTGCTAAGAATTCAGAGTGGATTATACTTTACGAGTTGTACAAACTGTGAAGCTGGTTTTCTTTTTCCTCTCTCTGTGCTCGGAAGTGTTCTTGGCGACAAGCTTTAAACATCTGTAAAACAGCAAACAGTTAAAACACTAATATTTATGTAAAGCTTTAGTTTAAGTACAAAAGCTTGTGCTTTTAGAAAGTAACAGAGCTCTGTTGGGCTGCTGTTGAGAAAATCTGGTTTGATTTTTTCTTTTTTTCAACTCTCTGGCTTGCAAGAGAAGAAAGGCATTTCCTGTTATTGAAGGCGCACTCAAACGCACACACACACACACACACACGCACGCACACACGCTCACACACACACACACACATTTTTGCGCAACCCTCTGCAGACGTCAAAGGAAATATACAAGCCAGAAAACCGTTTGATCTCTGTTTTAAAACAAAAGTGAACAGCTTAAATTGATGTCATAAGTGTTAAAACTATCGCACCAACAAGCTTATAACTAGGATTGTCATATACACACAGACACATACGCATTAAAACCAACCTAAGTACAGATAAAGATAATTCACGACTTACTGGAGAGGGCTGTATTGCTCGGTTTGCAGGCTGTAAGTTGAATTGCTGGGGTAGCAAGTAAGAGAGGGCTCGGATCTGTTCTGTTCAGCAGGCGGAAGCAAACTGAGAGAAGGGGCGTCGCCCTTAAGCCAACTCTTCTCCTCCTCCACTGCATAATTCTGCCTGAAGACCCTCCTAGGGACCAGCCCTCCAAATTTACCCTTGGTCAAAAAAAGTTAGCAGCAAGCACAGCTTTGAACTGATCAGTGTGGTGTGCTCATGAAATTGAAATAAACTATATTTTAAACATTGCTTTGCCTATTAAGCTTACTCCTATTAATGAAACATAAAATAGACAACATCATTTGAGCTTTGAGAGTATATTGTTAAAAACTAATTGATTATTTACACAGTTGCTTCACCCATACTGAGATAACAATAAGGGAAAATCCTTTCCTGACTTTTGTGCTACAGTTGAATTGTTCCAATGATGAAGCATTAACCTTGATGTTTTTTTATAAAGGATCTAATTAAAGGACATTTTCAAAATAATAAAACAACTTACTGTTTACAAAAACAGAAGTTAATAGAAAATACACAGATCTAAAGATCAGGACTTAACCTCCCCTCCCTTCTTTCAGAACAGCAAGAAGGCTCATAATCAACTGATAATTTTTTGAATTGCCATTAAATAAATAAAATATTCTGATTAAACTAAAACACTTTAAAAATCTGAAACACAAATACACTAGAGTTCATCATGGCTGCCGACCCTGTCTCCATTCTGTCAGTAAAAAATCCTGAATTAGCAAAAGACATCGATAAAATATCTGAGAAATGGTATAAACGAACCAAAAACTTTACAAACCCCTGGCCACAAGGAGGATCATTCGACTTGCTCTTGAATGAAATAATGGAACAAAGGATTCTTGACTACAAAGCCAAACAAAATAGGAAAAATAGAAAAGAAAAAAGACAAAAAGAACTACAGATTCTTAAACTTTTCAGAACTGAAGGTGATAATTTCAAAGGAAATCTCAAAGCAATGATGACAAGCCTGACTGAAAAACAGGGAGAGTTAAATCTACCTGAAAAGCAAACAGAAACAAAACCACTTGTAAATCAAGATCCTACACAAGGCATTTACCCATGCCTGCAAGGTGATCTACACATAAATGCTAACTTTGATATAAAGAAAGATGATATGGAAGAATATGCACCACTGCTAAGATTAACAGGAACCAGCTTATCAGAAGAAAGCGGAGAAGGGAATGGACTTCCATCCCCACAACAATTACGATCACCTGTCCACTGCAGTACTACCATTAAGAAACCTGAATTCAGAGACTGCGATGCAGGAATAAAGACACAAAACCCTGAGACTGTCAAGGATCAGTTCTGGCAAACACTGCAAAATAAAGATCTCAATCCCAACAGGGAAGTTAAACGAACAATAATAAATGAATTAGAAAAAGAGATTGATAAATGTTACAATACATTTGTAAAACCACAACAATCAGATGACAAAGGACAACAAAAAGAAACAAAAGTAAAACAAAAGGACTTTAACCTTAATTATCGTCCCAATTGCTACTCACCTACACCAACCACCTCAGCAGCCCAGCCAACACATCAGAACCCAGCGGAAACTGCAACAAACATTGTGGTGGATGCACAAAATCAGCATGACTTACGCGACAGAGAAAAAATTAAAAAACCCCAAAGGTTCCCTGATGGGGCAATGTGCCCTATTTTGGTAAAGGGCACTAACATAAATTATGTTCCCTGGCAAATGTTAGATCTCAATGGCTTGGTGGCCCGTCTGCCCGATATCCACGACGGGGCGACAAGGTGGGTCAGAGCATTCGAGGAACAGACTACCGGACTGATGCTCGCCCTGGGGGACATTAAAGCAATACTAGCAAGAGTCATGGGCATGACTGCCATGAACAATATGCTAAATGAAGGAGATCTTTGTTTTATAACGGACTCCGACAATGATGGGGTGACCTTCAACCCCTACAGAAACAGGGTATGGGACCTACTGAGGAAACAATACCCCACAAATGTTGACCCATCCGTCTTAAAAGGCGAAGGAATATCAGAAGGGGAGAATCCAGCTGCATACGTAGAACGACAGCTCAAAAGATGGCAAGAAGAAACGGAAAGCGACCCTAATGAAAATGCCGTGATGCGGAGTTTACTTCAGAAAGTCTTTACTTTTCATTCATTCTGTTGTAAAGGTTTAAGGTGTTGGTTGTAGAACATTCAGAAAGTTATATATCTTTTCAATACTATAGTGAATTAAAATCTGCAATATTGAAAAATCTCAATTCAAATTTAATCGGTACTTACAAAAAAATCATAGAAGAATCGAATCGGGTGAAAAAGATATCGTCTCAGCCGTACAAATTGGCACCTTTTTTTTACTACTAGTATTGATTGGGAATCGATTCTGAATCAATTATGAATCAAATCGTGACTACACAAATCTAATCGTGAGTTGTAAGATTTGCATCCTTATTTAGAAGGCCAGTAAAAATTAAAAACGTAACAATAAATAAAAAACAAAAGAAGCAGCACAAGTGATGGAACAAATAAGAACATTATATATATATATACAGACGTGGACAAAATTGTTGGTACCCTTCATTAAATCAAAGAAAAACTCATAATGGTCACAGAAATAACTTTAATCTGACAAAAGTAATAATAAATAAAAATTATATAAATGTTGACCAATGAAAGTCAGACATTGCTTTTCATCCATGCTTCAACGGAATTATTTAAAAAATAAATGCATGAAACAGGCCTGGACAAAAATGATGGTACCCACAACTTAATATTTGGTTGCACAACCTTTTGAGGCAATCACTGCAATCAAATGATTCCTGTAACTGTCAATGAGACTTCTGCACCTCTCAGCAGGTATTTTGGCCCACTCCTCATGAGCAAACTGTTCTAGTTGTTTCCGGTTTGAAGGGTGCCTTTTCCAGACAGCACGTTTCAGCTCCTTCCAAAGATGCTCAATAGGATTGAGATCAGGGCTCATAGAAGGCCAGTGTTTTCCTCTTAGCCCTTCTTGGGTGTTTTTAGCTGTGTGTTTTGGGTCATTTTCCTGTTGTAAGACCCGTGACCTGCGACTGAGACCATGCTTTCTGACACTGGCCAGCACATTTCTCTCTAGAATCCCCTGATAGTCTTGAGATTTCATTGTACCCTGCACAGATTCAAGACACCCTGTGTCAGATGCAGCAAATCAGCCCCAGAACATAACCGAGCCTCCCCCATGTTTCACAGTAGGGACCGTGTTCTTTTCTAGATATGCTTCATTTTTCCGTCTGTGAACATAGAGCTGATGTGCCTTGGCAAAAAGTTAAATTTTTGTCTCATCTGTCCACAGGACATTCTCCCAGAAGCTTTGTGGCTCGTCAGCATGTAGTTTGGCATACTCCAGTCTGTTTTTTTTAATGATTTGTCCTCTCCTTGTTCGTCTCCCATGTAGCCCTCTTTGGCTCAAACAGCGAAGGATGTTCCGATCTGACACTGATGTTCCTTGAGCATAAAGTTCAGCTTGGATCTATTTTGAAGTCTTTCTAGGCTCTTTTGTTACCATTTGGATTATCCGTCTCTTTGATCTGTCATCAATTTTCCTCCTGCAGCCACGTCCAGGGAGGTTGGCTACAGTCCCATGGATCGTACATTACTGAATGACATGTGCAGCTGTAGTCACAGAAACATCTAGCTGCTTGGAGATGGTCTTATAGCCTTTACAGTTAACATGCTTGTCTATGATTTTCTTTCTCATCTCCTGAGACAACTCTTTCCTTTGCTTCCTCTGGTTTATATTGAGTGTGGTACACACCACGTCACCAAACAACACAGTGACTACCTGGAGTCCTATATATAGGCCCACTGAGTGATTACAGGATTGTAGACACCTGGGATGCTGATTAGTGGACATACCTTGGATTAACATGTCCCTTTGGTCACATTATTTTCATTCTTTTCTAGGGGTACCATCATTTTTGTCCAGGCCTGTTTCATGCATTTATTTTTTAAATAATTCCGTTGAAGCATGGATGAAAAGCAATGTCTGACTTTCATTGGTCAACATTTATATAATTTTTATTTATTATTACTTTTGTCAGATTAAAGTTATTTCTGTGACCATTATGAGTTTTTCTTTGATTTAATGAAGGGTACCAACAATTTTGTCCACGTCTGTATATATATATAAAATGCTCTGCATAAATGAGTACACCCCCTTTAAAAGTCTGAATTTAATCAGTAGCTCAATGAACAAAAGAACAATTTCCAAACTTTCCAGAAGGCCGAATTTTATTGAACATCTATTTAACTCCATAACATGAAATTAAGTTTAACAATCTAATTTAGATCACAAAATCTTCAGTATTACTCAAATTGGTTGAATCAAAAAGAATACACCCTTTAACAAAAACTACTACATCTAGTATTTTGTATGAACACCATAATTTTTAATGACAGCACCAAATCTTCTAGGCAACATCTATCTTTTTCCAATCCTTCAAGAATAACCTATTTTAGAGCCTGCATGCTGGATGGAGAGGGATTCTCAGCTTGTCGCTTCAGAATTCCCCACAGGTGTTGGATTGGGTTCAGATCAAGAGACAAACTTGGCCATTCAATCACATTCAGCCTGTTCTGCTTCAGAAATGCAACAGCAGCTTTAGATGTGTTTTTGGATCATTGTCGTGTTGGAAAAGTGATGGCAGTATCTTCTCCTTCGGTATAGAGCAGTACATTGTTAGAGTTCATGATACCATCAATGAAAAACAGCTCCCAAACACCAGCAGCACTCATTAGGGATGGGATTCTTATAACATCTCACGATTCAATTCGATTCCGATTCTTGGGGTGACGATTCGATTCAGAAACGATTCTCGATTCAGAAGCGATTCTCGATTAAAATCTTTTTTTTTTTTCTTAATCGATACTCTTTCATTCATCATTTGTGTTTGTAATACCCACAACTTGATCTGCCAAGTGTCTGTGATGAAGTGAGCCATGAATGTAACAGGGCATCAACACAAAATAGATTTTACTTTTATTAACAATCAGAATCAGAATCAGCTTTAATGGCCAAGTATGACACATACAAGTATGACACATACAAGGAATTTACAGATACAGTACAACCTGTCCAAGATCATTACAAACAACAACAACAACAAACAGATCCAGGTCACTGTTGGGCATGCAGCCACAGAACGGCGCTCCCGTTTATGAAACATAGAGAAATACACATCTGGTAGGGGAGGGTTCCACGGTGAGGGGAAAAAAAACGCTCACCTGTGTTGTGGGTCCGTACAGCACTCACAACGCAGGTAATAGAAAAAACCACACCAACAAACATTTAAGCACATATTCAGACATTAACAATGACACATTAGGAAGGATGGGCAGGTATGAGCTCCAGTCCACAGGTTAACGCGCTGCCATTGAGGCGCGCTGTTATCCAGCTTCCTGTTGCAGGAGAGAAAATGAGGATACAGCGAGACGGTGTGTGTGAATGTGAGTGTGTGTAACCATGTCAGTGTGTGCGTCAGTAGATGCATGTGTACGGGGGGAGAGGAGACTCTGTTGACATTCTTCTCAGGGACATTTGATTAGGACCAGGTTGAAGGTCTTCATGGGAGCCAAAATATAAATTATTTGGATTTCAGGGAGAGATCAAATATTCCTCTCTGTCCCTTCAGTCTGTCAGTGGTTTCTTTTGTAGTCTAATTCAGCCAAATTGTAGTTCAAATTAAAGTTCCAAATCCAAATTAATTCCCAGATTAATAGTTCCAAATCCAATTAATTTCCAGTTGCCCCAATCCGCACCGACAGTTTCTCCAAGTCCGATGACAAATTGCAGATGAGTCCCAGAGCGCCGGCCAGATCGCCTCTTATAGCGTCTGTACTGCGTCCCAGCTCCCCCAGCATTTGGTTCTGAGTCGCATCAGTACGAATCAACGCATCCAGCTGTTCCTTCAGCCGTCCAATCGCTTCCAGAACAGTGACCAATCTTGACCGTGTTTCAGATCTTTGTTGCTCCATTTTTCGGTAGTACCAGTAACTGCCCATTCCAATCAGCAGAAACCCGATCACCATGATTGACACCCCGGTTGACCCTTACCGGTGCTTCGTAGAGTTGAGTAGATTTTATCAATAGCATTCAGAGACCAGCTGACCATTTCCATCTTCGCTTATTCACAATCTATTTTGAAAGAAGGGAACTGGTTCAAAAGTAACAAGACATGAAATTGCAACTGGACATCCAAGACCTTTTAAACTAAATTTCTAGTCTTGAAAAAAAATGCTGATATATTTAAAAAAGTAAATTAAATAAATTAATATGTATTTTGTTAGTTCTTTAGTACGTAGTAGAAAATACATTGAAAATATTTAGTATGCACCAAATGTTGCATGTTATCATTAAACAGCAATTTATGGCTTATGTTATTATTTTCATTGTTTTTGTTCAGCATATATTTCGGACTTCCTTGAAAGTGCCACAGGTGTGCAGCGCTGCTGGATGTTTATGTGTAGCTTATAAAGAAAGATCGCTCTTATATACTTGCAGATTTATAAATAATAAATAAAAAACTTTAGCTAAGGGTGTCATTAGCATGGAGGAGACCTTTCAGACGGCCCAAACATTTACCTTCAGCGAAGACGGGGTGGGCTGGATTTCTCTTTCGTCTTTCATGCTTTAGCTAGCGGCTACAGCTAGCTAGCGCTAGCAGCTAGCGCTAGCTAGCCAACGGCATATCAGACCTGTCAATGCGACGGAGGCCGTTGCATGACAAACACTACCCGAAGCGAAAATGTAAAAAGGTTCAGAAAACATATTTTTTGACAATCGATTCTCAAACATTTCGGATCAATTCCGAATCTTGTTAAATAGGAATCGAGATTCAGATGTGAATTGATTTTTCCTCACACCCCTAGCACTCATGCAGCCCCACATAATGACACTGCCACCACCATGTTTCACTGTAGGCACCATGCATTTTTCTTTGAAATTCTCACCTTTACGACACCATACAGTTTTTAAACCAGTAGTTCCAAAAACAGTGATCTTTGTCTCATCACTACAGAGTATAGAGTCCCAGTAGTCTTCATTTTTTCAGCATGGGCCCTAGCAAGTTCTAGGCGTGCTTTTTTGTGCATGGGCTTTAGGAGAGGTTTCCTTTAGGGACGATACCCAGCATGCCATTCCTCTGCAGTGTGCGCCATATGGTGTCCCGGAAAACGGTCACTCCACATTGGCTTTCTACTGCTTTAGCTAACGGCAGTGAACTTGCATGCCGATTTTCTGCAACCCTTGTCATCAGAAGAAGCTCCTGTTGAGATGTTAACTTCGGTGGACGTCTCTGTAAGATGGTTGCACTTCCATCTTTCTCAAATTTTTTGATCACTTTTGCTACGAGGACACTGTACTTCCTTGGTAAAAAAAAAACGGTTTGGAACAGACTAGCCTTACGTGACCGCGGCGTCTTATGTGCTCTGGATGTCCCGCCTATCGTAGTAGCATTGTAGCGTAGTAATATTACTTCAACAATGGAACTGGAAATGTATAACGAGAGTTTTACTTTTTTAAATTTTTTTTCTATGTGTCAGTTAAATCAAATGTGCAAACGAATTAGTACCTGGTAGCCACCGAAGCTGCAACTGTTTAGCAACTAACCATCCATAAATAACTGCTTTGGATCTAAATAATAAAAATACAAAAATAAAACAAACATTTTAGATACAAGCCCGATGGTTAAAAATAGTTGACTTACATTTAAAATAGAAAATTTCCCCCGAAGTAGCTGCTGCCGGCTCCTACCGCGCTGTATTCTGGGAAATCTTTGACCGAGAGAAGCCATCAAGGCACGTCTGATGTATCCTTGGTTAGTTAGCTAAACGGCTAACAAACGGAGGACAGATTCGTCCATAGAACATGAACATTGGAACACGCCTTGGCGGTCCCTGATGACGTATCACCTAGGCAACCGGGGCGGGACTAAGGCATCAAGGTGAGGTTCCTGGGCATTGAGAAACACCCCTTGTTTGCAATCAATGGCCCACATTTGTGGGAGTATTTTGTAGTATAGTATCTCATACAAAATGTTGATTCTGAAAGGAAGCTGAAGGTTTTCTGACAAACGTAGTGGGGTTTACTCATTTATGCAGAGCACTGTATATATATATATATACACACACATTATAGGCTATGATTACTTACTAGTGACAGTAAGACTGGAATCAAAGCAAATTAAAACTAATAAAACTAAATCACAATAGAACATAATAAATTTAAGCACTCCTAGATATTTAAAGCCTTGCAAAAAGGTGCGCTTCAAAACTACTTTTAAAAAGTATCTTCCATGCAAAATAATGATTTGTTTTTTTTCTATAAATCCTAAACTTTTCGCAAAAAGTTGCTTACATAGTTTTCAGACCCCGTTTTTTGCGTAAGCAATCTTTATAAAAGAGACCCCAGAAGTCTCAGCCCACTTTTGTTCAGAGAACGTTTGTTGTGTGTGACAAGGTGTTTTGCCGCACAGAATATTTTAAAATATTTTATAAATCTCATTGAACACCCAGCACAGGTGTTTAGAATTTGTGAAGCATACAGGAACTAATGAGAATGCCTCATCCTCTCCTATTGGGAGAGGTCCGCTGACGAAGATGGGAATTTTCATTCCTTGAAGTTAATCCAGCAATCCAGACATTTCCTGTTTCAATATCTTATACCGTCTTTTGCTTGTGTCTGTAGAACCTGCGTGTAAACTAAGCTCATACTACGGTTTTGGGTGCTGCTCTATGCACGTCAAAATCTTTTCCTAAGTTTCTTTCACTGTATCTTGGGAGCAGCTGACAACATTAATGTTGTGGCTACAGAAATTTTCAGTGTCATTTAATGAGCCATCATGAATAATCAAAACTTTTGCTTGGGGCTTCGTCGCTTTCTTTTGTGGTTTATTGGGGCTGGATTCCTTGTTGGAACCTTGGCTGACTCCATGGGCTGGATCGTCAATCTAGAAGCTAAGAACAGCAAATTTATTATTCTGTGGAATTACAGGGGTGTGGTAGAATTTGTTATATTTATTCTTTCTTGGAGCAGGTGCCGAATAACATATTTTTAGAGCAGGCTGGTGTTCATCATAGTTTGAGTGCGGTGTCCTTTATCTGATTAGAGTAGGCACTTTGATCCAAAAATATTGAACCTTTTTACAATATTCTAATGTCTTAATCAGGGGTTTTCATAAACTGTTAGCCATACTCATAAACATGTGTACTTAGGGATAGGCCAATATTTGCGTTTTTACATGTATCAGCATCGGGTGATAAGCGGCTATTGCTTTCACCCAAAGTTTTTTCAGCGTTATTGCACACTTTGCACTTTATTATTCTACTTTCTTGTTTCTACTGTGTGCAATAGTGTAATTATTTTATGTATTCTTAAATCTTTATTAACAGAATTGTAATTACGCAGTTTTTCAGCACTAAATTCTTTTTTTACTTGTTCTTCCTTAAATGTTTTTATTTTTGTTATATATTGTTTATCTACTTGTTCTACTTTTTGTTAAATATTGTTTTAAAATTCAATAAATGTTAAATTGGGACTTGTAATATGTATCATAATTGTTTTTTATGATGTAAATTGAGGGAGCAGATTCAGTATTTGCTTAAGAAAATCGGCAGCCCGTATCGGTCGTCAGTTACTGCTGATTAAAAAAGAAATCGACACTAAAAAAATCCATATTGTCGATCCCTAGCTTGAAGTATCTATGAAGCCTCTGATACTTGCAATAATTACTACTAATAATTTTCTGTTAAAATGAAGCCACTTGTCAACTATTTTTGAAGATCACCTTAAACACTTTTCATTAATATGTTATCGTTAATGTTCTGCTGTTCTTCATTCCTTCAGGTCTTCCACAGCATCATGTCTCTCACCACTTGGAAGGTTCTTGATGATTGCGTTCTTATAAGCGAAGAGAGGGACTCTGTTGTTGAGGACCGTATACAGAAGGCTGCAAGCATAAAAGAGGAAGCAGAATGTGCGCCACTTATAGAAGAACAGGTGGAACTTTTTATCATTCAGAACGAAGGGCGGCCTTTAGTGAAGGAGGAGAACAACACCGCTACAGTGTATTGTGGCTCTGAGGAAACACTCCCCAGGGAACCAGAACTGCAGCAGATGGTGGAGACAAACGAGGAATCAGAAGCTGTAGAGATTAAACAAGAACACGGTGAGCCACAACTTATACAAATAAAAGAGGAACAGGAGGATTACTGTAGTGATCGGCATGGAGGGCAGCATGTCACAAGCCAGGAAGATGGCGTCTTTATGAAGACTTCTGCTTGTGAGCAAACAGACCGCCCCGTAGCTGAGAACCAACATCGGCAAGGAGGCGACCAGAGAGACTCTGAATCAAGTAGAGATGAAGCTCTGCAGCCAGAGAGGAGACATGAGGACAACAGGGACGATAGGGACAACCCAGAAAGGAAAAGACATCATGATAATCTGCCTTCCTGTGAAGTATGCGGGAAATGTTTTGCCAAGCGTAAGTACGTTACTGTCCACATGAGAACGCACACTGGGGAGAAGCCGTATCCTTGCTCCTTTTGTGGTAAATCTTTTACCGACCATAGTACCAGAGCCAGACACACCAGAACCCACACTGGCGTAAAGCCGTATCCTTGTGACCTGTGCGATAAATCCTTCACGCAGCTCAATCACCTGGCTCACCACCTCAGAACGCACACAGGCGAGAAGCCTTTTTCATGTCCCACCTGCGGTAAAGATTTCAGCCAGCAGTCTAACCTGACCGTCCACATGAGAACTCACACAGGCGAGAAGCCGTATTATTGTGAGCTGTGCGAGAAATCCTTCATCCAGCCTAGTGGCTTGGTGCGCCACCGCAGAACCCACACAGGGGAGAAGCCTTTCTCATGTCTTACCTGTGGGAAAGGTTTCATCCAGCAGTCTAATTTGACAGTGCACATGAGAACTCATACGGCTAAGAAGCAGCGATTCACCGAATGACAAAGGACTGTTTATTTACCAATTCATGAGTAAAATTTCATTTGCTTTAAATAGGAAAATTCCAACATCTGTCTTTTCTCTAAGTTACAGTGCCATCTGCCATCTCTTCTGTTTTGGTTCCACCGCTCCATGTATTTTGGCAGTAATTTTAAGTCCTAAATCCTGCTGAAATTTGTCTCCTGCCTATTTTTGATCTCAGAAAACCAAAGATTTGACCATTGAGACCCGATTATGTTTTTTTCAAAACCAGCACATTAGCTGGGTCATTCTCTGAATTCGGTGCACCTTACTAAAAAAAAACACGAAATTGTTTCTGACGTGTGCGTCTGAAGGAGTATTTGTACCTCTGTGAAACTATTTTTATTCACCTTAGCCACAAAAGCTAAAACACATTAAGAATATTTTTACTGTTTTGGTTCTAAAACTATGTTTTGTTATGAGGTTGAACGTTTACAGGGCTGAAGATTTTAACTAAAAGTAACCATTAAGTCCACATTAGCTAGCGTTTGGAGCAGAATATAGCTTTATACAACACAATTATAATAGTTTTTCAAGACAATCATAGATGTTTTTTAAATCAATTTTAAATGTAATTTTTCTGTGGAACATGTATGAAAGGTTGAGCGTGATGATTTCAGTTTGATGATAAAACAATAAATATAGATCAGAAACTATGCCAATGCTTTGACTTCCCTAACTGTATGAGCAGGAAAAGGCTTGAGTGATGTCACTTCCTGGGTGCTAAGTTTAATTGACAAATTATTTTAAAAAGGCAGAAAATTTGTATGTTGTTACGGGGCTGAACAAGATTGAGGGACTTGATTAAATTGCGCTATTTTATGCGTCATTAAATGATTTTCGCATTTTTTATTTAGGCAAAAAAATACATGCAAACAAAATCGTGCCTACTGTCTATTTACATTTAGATTTAATTCACCTAATAGCAACTTTGGTAAATGGAGACATACTTATTTCACTGACTACTCAATAGACTTTCATTAAACCTTTTTAAACATAATTGTTAAAATAGTTTTGTGTGTCGTAATACAAGCAAACAAATTTATTTCTTGCTTTAGAATGTATTTTGAGTTTTACTTTAAATGAAAATCTTGGTGATAAACTTGTGGGACCCAAGCGCACTAAATTCAGAGAATCACCCAATACCAGCTATTCTAAATGACGACACATTTTAAAAAGCTGGCCGGTAGTAATATGAATGCTGACGTAGTAGTCTGGATTGACATTTGTACTAAATTGAAGGAAGGAAAACTGTCTTCTTTTGTGCGAAAAGAAATTGCCTTGCAATCCAAAAGCTGTGGGTTTGATTCCAGCTTTCTGCATGTTGCTGCCTTTCTTCTAAATACTTTGAGTATTTATTGGTGCGATCTGGTTAACATGGCTAGAAAGCAGCATTTAAATAAAAAATATGTACCATTCTAGATGTTAGGATGAAAAAAACCACAAATGCTTATGTTAATACCTAAAGATCAAATTTGTTCTATATTAAGTGTTTTTTACCATGTTAAATTAGTTTTTTATAGAAGTCTGACCTAAATTTTAACGACCATAAAGTCTGTTTAATATCATCTTTTTGTCACAGAGCGAAGCAACATTTAGTTTTTATGCTCCTTGACTTACGATCCAAATCTCAGAGCTGGGCTTCTCCCTGAGGACTTATTGAATCATTATAAATGTGTTTGTTGAAGCACTTTAAATGTCCTTGTTGATGAATCATGTGATACCAATAAACTAATATTGCCTGTATTTTGTAGTGTTGATGTAATTTCACTTTGCTTTGGTGTTCATATGGATCAATGGTTCCCAACCTTTGCGTCCCAAAGAAGTCGGGACACCCCGACCCCTACGCACATTAAAAAGTTTTTATTCACAAAAATTTAAACAGAAATTGTCATTTTTTCTATTATTCGCCTAAAGCTATATTGGCAACTTTCTATTTGTCTTTTGGATTTTTTAAAAATGGAATACTTCGAAAATAGCACAGACAAAATTGTGTTGACGTCCTGCGATCTCTAGGGACCAAAGATTGGGAAATCACTGATAGTCATCTCATGATAAATTCTTTGTTGATTTTAGGTTGATATATTATATAATAGGTTTGATCAGACACCCACCCTTCCCCAATCATCGTCTTCCCTCCTGAAACCCCTCATCTTTGAGGACTGCCTGTTTTTCATCTCAACACTTTACATCTCTCAGCTCCTAGCCATCACACCCACCGCCGGCTTCTGAGGTCTCCTACGTACATCCTCCAACCTCCATTCTGTTCCTTTTCAACAATTCAGCTGTGGAATGAACTACGACAGATGAAGGTAGCATCCTGGTATATCTGTTCAAATTGGGCCGACACTGTTCCCTGTGGGCCAGCAATCCCCCCAACCTAACTCTGTTGTCCACACACACTTAAAGCAAAAGGAGGACATTGGGAGATCACAGTTGGAAACGAGACGTGCAGAACCGGCCGAGACGCCTTATAGCAGCGTTTATACCTTCTGCAGCTTGTCCCTGCTGAGAGCCAATATTCTTGAAGACCGTAGGGGGCGGCGTAGTGCTCTACGGCATGCATACAACACTACACCATAGTAGAAGTAGTAATCACTGTTGTTTACAAGATGGTGATACCTGTGAGCTTAAACAAAACTGAACTTTTATGCTATTTATTAGGAAAAAAGACGAAAAAAGGAGACTGTCCTCTCTTCCATTAAAACACAGTGATCTCTATCGGCCGAATAATAAAGATGTCTATTTACAAACCTCCGGCAATATGAGCTCTTGCCATATTTTTCCGCGTAGTTACAAATTTTCTTAGGTGTGCAGTGCGGAAATTTTGGGGCGGGAGGAGGCCGTGCGGAGAGGCGTGGTTGCTGAAATGACGTAATTTGGCCACGTGGAGCAGTACGGACCTCGCGGACGCGGCAAGCATAAACCAAGCTTTATACTCCCTCCCCCCAACCAAACTCTCACACAGTTAAAAGCAACAGGAAAAAGGACATTGGGCAGAGTACAGATGAGGCAAGGAAACTGCATCAAAGGAGCCATTTGCACCAATCCGGAGTGCCCAGAGGAGGGAGGGCAGAGACCCACACCTCCAGCAAAGGTCTAGCCGGAGAACGCCCAGGCATCCACAGCTGACCACGAGGCAGAGGGCTTCCGCAGAGGAAACACTGGGATGAATATTAAAACAAGTTCATGTAAATCCATCCATCCATTTTCTCAACCACTTATTCCTGCAGGGGTCGCGGGGGGGGGGGGATCTTGTGCCTATCTCCAGCTGTCAACAGGTGAGAGGCGGGGTACACCCTGGACAGGTCGCCAGTCCATCACAGTGTTTCATGTAACTAATATCCTTTTTTACCCAGTGTTTTTTTCTTATGAAGTGTATTTCTATTGTTCCAAATATAACAGGAAGTCTGAGAGAAATTATGTTTTTATGCAAGTTTCCATTCCAGATGAGCTTGTTGATAAAATTATCAGTAATATTTTAAGTTTTTAATCACATTTTGACCGAAAATGTAGCCTACCTACAGAATTAAAAATATGTTTGGGAAAAGTATTTTTACTTTTAGTACTTTTAGTAAATTAGTTGGCCATCTCACTTTAAAAGAGTTATTAAACATTTCAAAACGTCAAAAAAAAATACTTCCAAACCACCATATTTTTTGGCATTACATACGATATCTTTCTTTAAGTAATGGGTCTTATGTTTGCATATAAAGTCAAATAAGATTTTATCCAATTTTTAGATATATCCTTAGGCATTTCTAATGAGGATGTGTAAACAGAATGAGAAATTCCCTCAGCTTTTGATAATAGTACTCTACCATTAAAAGAAATATCTCTCATCATCCAAGTAAAATGTATTTGTTATTTGTGTGATCATAGGGTAAAAGTTATGTAAGCATGGTAGTCAATTATATTTCTCAATAATTAAACCCAAATATGTAATTTTGTTTTTAACCGATGTATCATCAACTACTGCAAATTATGTTTCAGAGGAAACAGAATGGACTTATTTAGGTTTACCTTTAACCCTGATACTGAGGAAAACTGCTGTATATAGGAAACTACTTTTGTAAGCTTGCATATATTAGATATGAAGATTGTAGTATCATCAGCTAGTTGTGATAATTTGTGTTCTTTCTTCAGTGCATAGATACCAGGGATAAATGGGCTTTTTAATATGTGTAGCCATGATTTGTGAAACCAGAAGGAAAAGGAAAGGGCTTAAGGGACAACCTTGTCTAATTCCGCAGTTAATTTCAAATCTTTTAGTTGTTCCATATGACAAGATAGCAGAGCTACTACAACCCTGATATAAAGTTGTAATGGCTTTCAGAAAGTAATTTCCAAATCCAAAATATTGAATATTCTTGAACATAAATATGTGACTAATGGTGTCAAAGGCTTTGTAAAAATCCAAAAATAAGATGAAGCTGTCATCTTGTATTCATCATAAAGAATCATATCCAAAATCAGATGTATATTGTTGCTTATATTTCTACCTGATATAAATCATGATTGTTTTTCACTAATAATGCTATATAGACCTAATTTTAGCCGTTAAACAAAAACAAGATTCAAGGGCGTCGGTTTGTTTTAAAAATTGCCGGGGACATAATTATAAACTTGCGGTTTGAGGATTCCTGGGGACAGCTATTACATATTTAGGCAAGGCAAGGCAATTTTATTTGTATAGCACACTTTCAACACAAGGCAATTCAAGGTGGTTTACATGATTAAAATTGGAACACAGCATAGATACATTTGATCATTAGAATACAAGAAAGCAATTACAATAAGACAAATAGTCAAGACAATACAACAATATAAGGGCAAGCAGATAAAAACACAGTTTGTATTCACTACCTGATCTCGCTGTAAAGACAAGAAGGCATTTACAGTAATCAAGAATATAATTTGTGTGAAAATTAAAAACAAGCAAGTAAAAACAGTTACGCAGAGGCGAGTCTAAATAGGTAAGTTTTAGATTTAAAAGAGTTGAGTGTCTCTGCAGCTTTGCATTCTCCCGGTAGTTTGTTCCAGATATGAGGAGCATAGAAACTAAAAGCTGCTTCTCCATGTTTGGTTCTGGTTCTAGGGACGATCAGTAAACTACACCTGGAGGACCTGAGTGATCTGGATGGTTTGTACCATGATAGCAGATCTATAATGTACTCTGGTGCTAAAACCCATTCAATGATTTATAAACTAATGAAAGCACTTTGAAGCCTATTCTCTGAGCTATAGTGTATAGAGTTTTTAGGTAGACCTGTGAAGATACTGTTACAGTAATCATAAATGCACGGATGAGTTTTTCTAGGTCTCCTTGTGTCATCAGTCCTTTAATCCTAGAAATGTTCCTCAGCTGATAGAAAGATGACCTTGTTATTGCCTTTATGTGACCCTGGAGGTTCAGGTCTGAGTCCATTATTACACCTAGATTTCTGGCCTGGTTGGTAGTTTCTAGTTGGAGCTGTTTAAACTGATTGCTGATATTTAGTCGATCCTCTTTGAGTCCAAAGATAAGTACTTCAATTTTGTTTTTGTTCAATTGGAGGAAATTATGGGACATCCAGTTGTTAATTTGCTAAATACATTTATTAAGCGTTTGGATAGGTCAACATCAACTGGTGACATTGAAATATAAAGTCGTCGGCATAATTTTTGTAGTTAATAGTATTGGTGGTTATAATCTGGTTTAATGAAAATTGCATAATTGATACATAGAAGTTCCTGTTCTTAAGGTAGGATTTGAACCAGTCAAGTGTCATACCAGAGAGTCTGACCCAATTCTCTATATGTTCCAGTAATATATCGTGATCAACGGTATCAAACGGCGCACTGAGGTCTAATAGTACAAGTACCGTGGATTTACCACGGTCAGTTTTTATACGGATGTTGTTGAAAATTTTTGACGAGGACTGTCTCTGTTCTGTGGTGCCTATGAAAACCAGAGTGATAAATATCAAAGCGGTTGTTCATGGTTGGGAAGCTGTTTAATGGCTGGAAAACAGCTTTTTCAATAATTTTACTGATAAATGGGAGATTAGAGTTTGGCCTGTAGTTTTGTATTAATGAGCTTTCTAGGTTCTTCTTCTTTAGTATTGGTTTGATTACTGCTTCCACCGAGCATTTTTCGGTCTAAAAGACGTCTAATGAACGTCTATATGGTCCATGGACATCTAGGCTAAAATCGGTCTACCACTGGTCTAAAAATGAAAGTTTTTCAGCCGTCTAGGTTTAGACTAACCGTCTAATAGACGTCTAAAAGATGACTACCTCTATACGCCACATCTAATGTAAGAGGTTTAAATAACCGTTAATGAACGTCTATTTATAGACATCTAAAGTTATACGTTTGCAAGACGTTTATTTTTATACCAAATTTAAACACCATTACAGAATCTAGACGTTGTAAAAACTTCATATAGACATCTTTTAAATGTATTATAGCATAATGATATTCTTATAAATCCAGCTATTACAGTCTATGAAATTAATCACAACAAGCATATTGAAATTAAATTAGACTCGTCAAACTAAATGTTCAATGAGTTTCTCTAAAAATAAAAGGGGGGGGACCAAATTTAACCTGTGATCTTTTCCTTCATGTTGTGCCAGCATATTATGACTATGATCTTTTAAAAAGGTTTTCAGTAACACTGCTTATTTTACCACTGGATATAAATACATCTTTTGATGTTAACATTTACCCAACTATCCTACTATAATGTAAATCTATTGTTCAAACATTATCCAACAATCACAAACATGAATGTGTAAAAAAAAAACAAACAAAAAAAAAACTTTAGCTTGCTTTATTTAAACAAATACTGTGGTGGAAAAACAAGTATACTAATTTACAAATGTACTTCAGTGAAATAAAATGTACACTACCGTTCAAAAGTTTGGGGTCACATTGAAATGTCCTTATTTTTGAAGGAAAAGCACTGTACTTTTCAATGAAGATAACTTTAAACTAGTCTTAACTTTAAAGAAACACACGATATACATTGCTAATGTGGTAAATGACTATTCTAGCTGCAAATGTCTCGTTTTTGGTGCAATATCTACATAGGTGTATAGAGGCCCATTTCCAGCAACTATCACTCCAGTGTTCTAATGGTACAATGTGTTTGCTCATTGGCTCAGAAGGCTAATTGATGATTAGAAAACCCTTGTGCAATCATGTTCACACATCTGAAAACAGTTTAGCTCGGTACAGAAGCTACAAAACTGACCTTCCTTTGAGCAGATTGAGTTTCTGGAGCATCACATTTGTGGGGTCAATTAAACGCTCAAAATGGCCAGAAAAAGAGAACTTTCATCTGAAACTCGACAGTCTATTCTTGTTCTTAGAAATGAAGGCTATTCCATGCGAGAAATTGCTAAGAAATTGAAGATTTCCTACAACGGTGTGTACTACTCCCTTCAGAGGACAGCACAAACAGGCTCTAACCAGAGTAGAAAAAGAAGTGGGAGGCCGCGTTGCACAACTGAGCAAGAAGATAAGTACATTAGAGTCTCTAGTTTGAGAAACAGACGCCTCACAGGTCCCCAACTGGCATCTTCATTAAATAGTACCCGCAAAACACCAGTGTCAACATCTACAGTGAAGAGGCGGCTGCGGGATTCTGGGCTTCAGGGCAGAGTGGCAAAGAAAAAGCCATATCTGAGACTGGCCAATAAAAGAAAAAGATTAAGATGGGCAAAAGAACACAGACATTGGACAGAGGAAGACTGGAAAAAAGTGCTGTGGACGGATGAATCCAAGTTTGAGGTGTTTGGATCACAAAGAAGAACGTTTGTGAGACGCAGAACAACTGAAAAGATGCTGGAAGAATGCCTGACGCCATCTGTTAAGCATGGTGGAGGTAATGTGATGGTCTGGGGTTGCTTTGGTGCTGGTAAGGTGGGAGATTTGTACAGGGTAAAAGGGATTCTGAATAAGGAAGGCTATCACTCCATTTTGCAACGCCATGCCATACCCAGTGGACAGCGCTTGATTGGAGCCAATTTCATCCTACAACAGGACAATGACCCAAAACACACCTCGAAATTGTGCAAGAACTATTTAGAGAAGAAGCAGGCAGCTGGTATTCTATCGGTAATGGAGTGGCCAGCGCAGTCACCAGATTTGAACCCCGTTGAGCTGTTGTGGGAGCAGCTTGACCGTATGGTACGCAAGAAGTGCCCATCCAACCAATCCAAATTGTGGGAGCTGCTTCTAGAAGCGTGGGGTGCAATTTCTCCAGATTACCTCAACAAATTAACAGCTAGAATGCCAAAGGTCTGCAATGCTGTAATTGCTGCAAATGGAGGATTCTTTGATGAAAGCAAAGTTTGATGTAAAAACAATCTTATTTCAAATAAAAATCATTATTTCTAACCTTGTCAATGTCTTGACTCTATTTTTTATTCATTTCACAACGTATGGTGGTGAATAAGTGTGACTTTTCTTGGAAAACACAAAATTGTTTGGGTGACCCCAAACTTTTGAACGGTAGTGTAGGTATCTGTATACAAAACAAAATCCAAAGACAAAGATTAGTCCAAAACGTTTTTTAAATATACAAAAACTCTAATAAACTGTATCAACCTAAACAACAATGCAAAAAAAAAAAAAAAAATTACACCAATGGTTGACTGGGCCTCTTATAGCCCCCTCTTCCACTTCGAGCTGGGGCCTGTTTTAGATGTCCAGCCATTGCTGAGCTTATCATATACTCCGTGGCATCTTTGAAGGTATTCTGAACAGATTCTGCAAACACAGCAATAGAATAAATAAATAAATAAATATTGTAAGCGTCAGAGATCACAGAGATATTATCCATTAAGACAAGGTACATGGTATCGAAGGACTTGAGTCAACAGACATTGGGCACCACCCATTTGAGAGTTTGGGTTTTCTCTGTAAATATCAATGAATTAATTAAGACCGACTATAACTTTAGTATGGTTTCCTTTCATGTAACTACACCAATTAAGTTTCATAATTGTCAGGATTACAGAGACTGCCTAACATAGTTCAAACTGTTGATGCATGTCATGTCAGTCGCACAATTCTAACATGAAGAAGCAATTGCCAAAGAACTAGCAGACAGTTTTTCTATTTACTAGTAATAATGGAGTAGAACCGGGTCTTTTTGAAGGCCCTCTTTCCTTGTGGACCCCCAACTTGCATATTAGATTTTTCCATTATACTATTTGTAAAGACTCTGCAACAGATAAAAAATAAAGACAATTGTCAAACTCATAAAAGTTGTATGCACTGCCACATTGTAACCACTCACTATTATATAAGATAAGACAAGATAAACCTTTATCCTGCCAAAATGGGCAAATTCTCAGCGTTGCAATAGCACAGTGGTTAGTTAAAAAAGAGAAAAGAATCATAATCTATATGCCCGTCAATGTGTATTTGAAGAAAGAACGTTTTCTCATACGTGGTGGTCCCAATGACAGTAAAATAAACCCGGACGATTGCAATGTGCTTAGATCAAAAATCAAAGGCGATTAGACCAAGCGGAACTTTAACTGTGTTGCTGCCTCCTAGTGGTGAGGGCAGGGGGTTAATACTAAAATAACTTAGGCTGCGGTCACACCGGGGAAACCGGGTTAAACGCAACCGGGCTCGAAAGGTCTAGGAGCTGACGGCCTGCGGTCACACCAGCCATGTAGGAAACGCGCCACTCTGTGGCCGAGTAGTGGGAACCATTTACATATTATTGACGCAATTCAAAAGCGTCTGCTTCACTCCAGTCCCATGGGTGGCGCCAATAGTTGTTTTTGGTTGATGTGATCGCACACCCGATAAAAGAAGAGAGAAAAACAGTGGCGTTCCAATTTTCGACATGGAGAATGATTACAGTTTCTGCCTTTGCTTTTTATAATCAGCCAGATTTACGCAGTGATCGTGGAGGAAGAAAGACATAGATCTGAAAATGCCAGAGCACTACAGATGCAGCCATTGCTTGAAGCCATCTTCTTCTTCTGTTTTTTTGTTATGCCTTCAGGGTTGCAGACGCTGTATAAATACGTTCGCGGTGGACAGGGCTTCCAAGTGGTCGGCGCACATTCATACTTTCATTACCTCTTCTTCACGTGGGTGGTGTTAAGCAATCGAGCTGAAGCAACCGCGCTCAGAACAACCTCCAGAGTCGGTCCAAGGATCCGCGCTCAGGCCAGAGGATCCGTGCTGGGGCCTGCGGTCACACTGAAATTTAAACGTGACACAGGTTACCCCCTGCTGTTCGGTCCCGGGTAGAACATAGGTGTGACCGTGCCCTTAAAAGACGTCTAAACCAGGTTCAAATAGACGTTGAATAAACATCTAAATCAAGACTAAATCTGAACTTTACTGTATATTGATCAATGGCAGTTCAAATTATTTAAGTCCAATATTTGGACAACAGTTGTGCAACTTACAGTTATTTTTCCCCATTATTTAATGTATTTAATTTAATCATCTAAACATGGTCTTTAAAGAGACGTTGATATAACGTACTTATTTAGACATCTAAATCGAGTCTAAATCTAAACTACACTGTACATTGATTGATGATTGTTAAAAATGTTTTAATCCAGCACTAGGTCATTAGATACAGAACTTAGAGTTATTTTTTATGTAATATTTATTAATTAATGTATTAAATTATATTGTCTAGATTTGGGCTAAAATATAGACCAATAATAGACAGGCTAATTTCGGTTTGAATTTAGATGACACGTCTAATAGACGTCTATTGCTCAGTGATTGTTTTTAAGGCTTTGAGGAAAACACCTGAGTTAGACTAAAAGTTAACCTGACAAAAGCAAAGTATGAAAATCTCATTAAAATAAATACGACTCGGACCAAACATGGAAATAGGGCAATTAGATGTTGTTTACTAAACATAAGATCCCTCTCCTCAAAGACTTTATTAGTAAGTTACTTGATATGTGATACATTTTTTTATTTATTTTGCCGTTCAGAAACCTGATAGCAGCAGGAGGATTTTGTAATTATAAATCAGTCAGCTCGTTCCAATTATAAAAATTTTCACATTCCTAGAAGTACTGGGCGAGGAAGAGGAGTTGCAACCATCTTTCATTCAGATTTGCAAATTTTCCCTAGACCAATTATTAACTACTGCTCTTTTGAACATCTAATCCTTAGTTTTCCTCATCCAAGCTGCAAAAAATTAAAACCACTTTTGTTTGTGGTTTTGTATCGTCCATCAATTCTTGGACCAGATCTCAGATTTAGTTTTAAACACTGATCAGGTAATTAAAGTAGGGGATTTTAATATTCATGTGGACACTGAAAGTGATAGCTTAACTGCAGCCTTTAATATTATCTTAGACTCAATTAATTTTACTCAGAAAATGAAGGGACCGACACACTCTGGTCAACACACTTTAGACATTGTATTGACATACGGCAATACGACATACGGAGTGTGATGAAGTAACAGTCCTCCCACATAACCCAGTCCTATCTGACCATTTTTTGATAACCTTTGAATTTACTTTACCCAACGTTTCAAAATCTTAAAGAAAAATTCATTGCAGTAGAACTTTATCAGACAATGCTGTAACACGTTTTAAAGAATCTGTTCCATTCTTGCTTCCGTTTGTGTCTCAGATAACCACAGTGGACCGCAGTAATTCCAACACTAACCCTTCAGAAATTGATGGTCTGATTCAAAGTATTACTTCCTCACTCTGTTTGGCACTAGACAGTGTAGCCCCCTTAAAAAAGAAGGTAATCAGCCATAGGAGGTTGTCTCCCTGGTTTAGTGCAGAGTTGCGTACTTTGGACAGAATACTAGGAAAATGGAGAGAAAATGGCGCTCTACACACTTAAATGATTTTTTTCTAACCTGGAAAAATAGTCCACTACTTTATAAAAACGCCATTCAACAAGCTAGAACAGCATATTTCTCGTCATTAATAGAGGTAAATAAAAACAATCCTAGGTTTCTTTTTAGTACAGTTGCCAAACTTACACAGAGTCATAGCTCTGTTGAGCCAACTATTCCCCCTTCTCTCAGTAGTGATGACTTTATGGGATTCTTCATAAGTAAAATAAATTATATAAAGAATAAAATCATTGGCATTCTCCCAAACATGATTAACTCTCTCTCAGTAAATGAGGCAGTATCAGAGAGAACTGTAGAACCATGTTTATGTCTGTACCTTTTTGATTCTGTTGAACTTTATGAATTATCACAAATATTAGTTTCATCTAAACCCTCAACTTGTATGTTAGACCCAATACCAACCAAATTATTTAAGGAAGTGTTCCCTCTGGTTACTGGCCCTATCCTAGACATGATGAATCTATCTTTAATAAATGGATATGTGCCTCAGGAATTTAAGGTTGCTGTAATTAAACCTTTACTTAAGAAACCCTCCCTGGATCAAGATGACTTAGCTAACTACAGACCTACAGGTCCTTATGAAAAAATTTGCATATTGTGATAAAGTTTATTATTTTCTGTACTGTACTGATAAACATTAGCCTTTCATACAGACGTAGACAAAATTGTTGGTACCCTTCATTAAATCAAAGAAAAACTCCTAATGGTCACAGAAATAACTTTAATCTGACAAAAGTAATAATAAATAAAAATTATATAAATGTTGACCAATGAAAGTCAGACATTGCTTTTCATCCATGCTTCAACGGAATTATTTTAAAAATAAATGCATGAAACAGGCCTGGACAAAAATGATGGTACCCACAACTTAATATTTGGTTGCACAACCTTTTGAGGCAATCACTGCAATCAAATGATTCCTGTAACTGTCAATGAGACTTCTGCACCTCTCAGCAGGTATTTTGGCCCACTCCTCATGAGCAAACTGTTCTAGTTGTTTCCGGTTTGAAGGGCGCCTTTTCCAGACAGCACGTTTCAGCTCCTTCCAAAGATGCTCAATAGGATTGAGATCAGGGCTCATAGAAGGCCAGTGTTTTCCTCTTAGCCCTTCTTGGGTGTTTTTAGCTGTGTGTTTTGGGTCATTTTCCTGTTGTAAGACCCGTGACCTGCGACTGAGACCATGCTTTCTGACACTGGCCAGCACATTTCTCTCTAGAATCCCCTGATAGTCTTGAGATTTCATTGTACCCTGCACAGATTCAAGACACCCTGTGTCAGATGCAGCAAATCAGCCCCAGAACATAACCGAGCCTCCCCCATGTTTCACAGTAGGGACCGTGTTCTTTTCTAGATATGCTTCATTTTTCCGTCTGTGAACATAGAGCTGATGTGCCTTGGCAAAAAGTTAAATTTTTGTCTCATCTGTCCACAGGACATTCTCCCAGAAGCTTTGTGGCTCGTCAGCATGTAGTTTGGCATACTCCAGTCTGTTTTTTTTAATGATTTGTCCTCTGGCTCAAACAGCGAAGGATGTTCCGATCTGACACTGATGTTCCTTGAGCATAAAGTTCAGCTTGGATCTATTTTGAAGTCTTTCTAGGCTCTTTTGTTACCATTTGGATTATCCGTCTCTTTGATCTGTCATCAATTTTCCTCCTGCAGCCACGTCCAGGGAGGTTGGCTACAGTCCCATGGATCGTACATTACTGAATGACATGTGCAGCTGTAGTCATAGAAACATCTAGCTGCTTGGAGATGGTCTTATAGCCTTTACAGTTAACATGCTTGTCTATGATTTTCTTTCTCATCTCCTGAGACAACTCTTTCCTTTGCTTCCTCTGGTTTATATTGAGTGTGGTACACACCACGTCACCAAACAACACAGTGACTACCTGGAGTCCTATATATAGGCCCACTGAGTGATTACAGGATTGTAGACACCTACGATGCTGATTAGTGGACATACCTTGGATTAACATTTCCCTTTGGTCACATTATTTTCATTCTTTTCTAGGGGTACCATCATTTTTGTCCAGGCCTGTTTCATGCATTTATTTTTTAAATAATTCTGTTAAAGCATGGATGAAAAGCAATGTATGACTTTCATTGGTCAACATTTATATAATTTTTATTTATTATTACTTTTGTCAGATTAAAGTTATTTCTGTGACCATCATGAGTTTTTCTTTTATTTAATGAAGGGTACCAACAATTTTGTCCACGTCTGTATATTTTAGATTCATTACACACAAATGAAGTAGTTCAAGCCTTTTATTGTTTTAATATTGATGATTTTGGCATACAGCTCATGAAAACCCAAAATTCCTATCTCAAAAAATTAGCATATTTCATCCGACCAATAAAAGAAAAGTGTTTTTAATACAAAAAAGTCAACCTTCAAATAATTATGTTCAGTTATGCACTCAATACTTGGTCGGGAATCCATTTGCAGAAATGACTGCTTCAGTGCGGCGTGGTATGGAGGCAAACAGCTTGTGGCACTGCTGGGGTGTTATGGAGGCCCACGATGCTTCGATAGCGGCCTTAAGCTCATCCAGAGTGTTGGGTCTTGCGTCTCTCAACTTTCTCTTCACTATATCTCACATATTCTCTATGGCAGTGGTTCCCAAACATTTTCTTCTGGGCCCCCCTTTTGGTTTACATAACACCAAACGCCCCCCCCGCGCAAATTCTCTCACTCACACACCTTGTCCAATCAGAGTACACTGCAGTTTATTTCACTTTCACCCTTTTATTAAGAAAATTGGACGAATTAAGGGCTGACTGCAATAAACAACGGGTTGCATAACAATAAAATACAACCTCAAGTAACAAAACAACAAACAGTCTTACCAGTGTAAAAAATGTAAGGGTAAATTTTTAATTGTAGTCTGTACAACAGTATTTTTGCTGTCAGTGTAATTTTTTCAAGCATCTTAACAACGTAATGCTTTTCTTTTTTAAATTTGTTGTAACAAAATTCCACACTGTGATCCATTCATTCTTTTAAAAGAAAGGTTCTCTGTTCAAAAAGGGATAATAATTATGAACAACTCCCTGAGAAGAAGATAAATTAAAATAAAGGTTTGTCATAAAAAATGACTTAAATCCTGCCATCTTCTCAGTGACTGGTGTGAGCCTGCTTGTTGCTGCAGATCTTCTCAAATCTGGGTTTTAGTTGTGAGACTGCCACCCTGAGTTCAGTTTCAATGTCCAGCTTTGACCATTTTGCTAGCTGTCAAGTAGTGATTTTGTTATTTTGTTTATCATTCATTTGTCTCGCGCCCCCCCTGCAATGGCACGACGCCCCCCCTAGGGGGCGTGCCCCACACTTTGGGAACCACTGCTCTATGGGGTTCAGGTCAGGAGAGTTGGCAGGCCAATTAAGTACAGTAATCCCATGGTCAGTAAACCAGCTAGCTAGCTGCATTGAGCCTGCCCTTGATAAAACACAGTGGACCAACACCAGCAGCTAACATGGCACCCCAGACCATTACTGACTGTGGCTGTGTCCAAATCCAGCGGCTGGATCCTTCGAAGGCCGGATTTGTCGGCCGGTTACGTCACAGCGCCGCGACTAGGACTGTCCAAATTCGAAGACTGCTTCAAATGCGGCCGACGAATCCGGCCGACTTCTCCCCGATTTGAAGGACCGTTGCGGTGTATCTTTCGCTGGTCCACATATCCCAAGATTCATTGCGGGCTGAACGGGAGAATTTTCTTCCAGCAACACGGCAGACGAAGCGGCAGGCGAAGCGAGAGAGGAGCACAGTTTTAGATGTAAGTATATTAAAATCTGGCGGTTATTTTCTGGTTGACGAGGGGAACATCATACAGGTTGGTCTGCAGAGAGAGTTTAGGGCAGCTTCGTCATGCTGTCCACTGCATCCATCATCAGGGTTTACAGGCTGCTTAAGTCGACGTGCTCAAAAGACAAGTTTTTCCAACCAGAGAGCCCCACAGACCTCCAGCAGCTTCATCTTCAAGCTCATCCCAAGAGGCAGCTGTGGAGAAAAGAGTTATGACCTGCAGTTTTGTTAAAACACAATGTTAGTTATTGTTGCAGCGGTTGTTTACAAAAAACTATTCAGTTTATTTAGGAAGAGCCAATTTGGAATATGCTTGGTAAAAAAAATCACAGATATATAAAATCAAATTAGAAAATGCTGTTTTGATCCAAAAGGCATATATAATTTTAAGCTCACAAAGAATTTTTACAGTTAAAATGAATATAAAAAATGTAATATTACAAATTTGTACATTTGATCACTAGTCATTCAATTACAGAAATTATCATGATAGTAGCTATCTTAAGTAGTAACCTGGATTAAATAAAATGATCTTGATATAATGACCTGTCGCCAGGGATATAAAACATGGCGCAGACAGTAAAACTTGTTGCTCCTCTAGAGTAAAAAAGTTGAGTAAAATACTGGGGAATATTTCTTGCTTTACCAGCTAGTTTAGCGTGATCGCGGTTGCTAGGCAACAGGACGTTCGGCAAAGTGGGGGCGGGAATTCAACTGTAGGCTAGACCGTCCGAATTCACAGCTGTTAACATCCGGTCTACCCGGTCGACGAAGGACCCAGCCCACGTAGACCGGGTCCTTCGAAGGATCCAGCCCCTGAATTCGGACACAGCCTGTGGGTACTTGACACTGGACTTCAGGCATTTTGGCATTTCCTTCTCCCCAGTCTTTCTCCAGACTCTGGCACCTTGTTTTCCGAATGACATGCAAAATTTGCTTTCATCTGAAAAAAGTACTTTGGACCACTGAGCGACAGTCCAGTGCTGCTTCTCTGTAGCCCAGGTCAGGCGCTTCTGCCGCTGTTTCCCATTTCCTGCACACGCCTGTGCACAGTGGCTCTGGATGTTTCTACTCCAGACTCAATCCACTGCTTCCGCAGGTCCCCCAAGGTCTGGAATCGGTCCTTCACCACAATCTTCCTCAGGGTCCGGTCACCTCTTCTCGTTGTGCAGCGTTTTCTGCCCAACGTGATAGAGCACTCTGGGAAGTCTATTCGTTCAGAAATGTATTTCTGTGTCTTAACCTCCTGCTGATGTCCAAGATCTTTTCAATAAAGAAGCTGGCAAATTCAGTACAGGCCCTGGTGGAGTTTAGTTCAGGGGCTACTGCCACTGGAGGAGTAGTTAGTCTCTCCACTGTAGCAAATTGGATAGAAAATCATCTGTCAGTTTGTTTACTGAATGTGTGTTGGTGATTTTAATGAGGTAAGACTGTATACCAGTTTAAAATTTTCAGCTGGTTCAACACCTGAATCGATCACGGCTCCTTAACAGGCCCTGTAAAGCCATGCTGAAGAGTTGAACCTGTAGAATCAGCTGTTGGAGTAAAGACTGATCTAAAACTGGCAGGACAGCAGCTCTGGAGGACTGGAGCTAGAGAACAAAGCTCCAGAAGATTTAGTCTTTGACAAGATTTTAATTTCTGAGAGACCTTTATATTAAATACCAATAAGATGAGGACACCAAGTGTCCGGAATGAAGGATAATACACTAATTCTAAAGCTCTCCATAAAATCAAATTTATTTACAACTTAATAGTACACCAATGTTGGTATAAATGAAAAGAAAAACGCAGTGGTGGACAACATTTTGTTCAGGGTGGCACTAGATGCCAGTTAGGGGCGTCTCTGGAAGAAAAAGAAAATATCTAAACAATTTGAAATATTCATAACAAATTCAAACACTGACACAGCTTATAGAGTTAGTATATGTGAAATGTGGCCTTGATTGAAGGCTTATTCTTAACGTTACAACTTTGTTAGACATAAGACAACACAAAGCAAAGGGGTTTACACATACAAGGTACATTTTTTTATGTTTCAAGACATTTTATATAGGACGCATTGAAGTAATAAGTAAAACAAAAATCATTTAAAAACAAAAATATATAAATGTATGAACAAAGCACAGCTTTATTTAGAGAAGTTTGCAGGAAGGCAATGGTTCGCAAAAACATTAGAAAAAGAATAACTGAACAAAATAAATCATCAGAAAAAAACAGCAATATTAATTTAAGAAACAGATTTACACTAGGAGAGTTTTGCTCCGTAACATCCAGAGGGCTGGTCCTCAGACTTTGATCCGTCTCTCAGATGTACAATCCTCCTGACTTTTTGTTCAGGAGTGGGAAAAATAACCCACCAAGCAAAAGACGTGATTTCTATGTGTGATGTTGACCTTATTGAGTCATGAGTAGATGTTAATGGCACAGGAAGACGATTTTAACAGCTCAAAATAAATTGTAAACGTCAATCATTTATTTCATTTATTCTATATAAATAATCTTCTCCGAAGATTATTTATATAGAAACAAATTCCTAAAGATGTTTTAGCAAAAATGAACACCTTTTATTTCAATGTAAAGCAGGATAAAATTATTTTGATCATTTTGTAGCTAGAGCTAGATTTAGACATTTTCAAAGCTCTTTACGCAATTGGGAGATTGGTTGCACAAAGGTTGACTGGCATAAGATCCTGGTTTTATAGCACTTTTTAACGAGGAGGACCATTTCATAAATAATATTTAAACAGATCAGTACATATACAAATTTATTTTTTTTGCTTCGAAATACTTTAAAAAACAAGGGGTGTTCAGATGTGTGACAGTGGGGGTCCTGTCACTATTCATATAGGGACAGATGATCTGCCCTGGCCAATTGGCCATTGGAATATCCCAAGAGTCTGAGGGTCAAATCCTGCCCGGGTACATGATGTGCACCTTGCCACAGATCTCTAGGCTAAATCTGTCAAAAAATTGGTAGTCTACATCGCTGAAGGACGATATACTGTGGGGATCGAAAGTTTGGGCTCCCCAGGTAAACATTTGTATTAATGTGCATAAAGAAGCCAAGAAAAGAAGGAAACGTCTCCAAATGGCATTAAATTACAGATGAGACATTCTTATAATGTGTCAAAAAAAAGCTAGATTTTATTTTTATCATTTACGTGGAGACGTATCGCGTTGGTAAGACGTATCGCGTCATTTCCTGTTTTGTGACTAACTCGTTTGTAGCAAGTCGGTGTTTCTCTCTCTCTTGAACTGATCTAACTTTCTCTGTCAATAAGTTTTTTCTGAGTTGCTTAACACACAAACACATTAAAACGTTAAGTTTCTTCACGGTTTAGGACTCTTTAAGCGTTTTACTGGGTTAATTACTTTGTTCTTAGGTAAGGTAAGGTACCGCTTGGTTAGCTTAGCTTTACGGCTAGCATGGCTTCGGCAGCTTTCTCTCTTGTCCCTCCATCTCTCTCTACACCTCCTCCTCTTTCCTGCTCTCTCTGTCAGATGTTTAGTTACTCCTCCGCCTCATTTAGTGAAGTTGGTAGGTGTAATAAGTGCAGCATTTTTGTAGCTTTGGAGGCGAGGGTTTCTGAGCTAGAGGCCCGGCTCCGCGCTGTAGAACAGCCAGGCCCAGCAGTAGCTAGCGCGGAGTCAACTAGGACAGGACCTAGCCGTCCTTCAACAGCTCCCGTGCAGCCGGGACCTCAGGCGAGCTGGGTGACTGTTCGTAGGAAGATTAGCGCCAGACCCCAGTCCGCGGCCAACCTCCAGCCCCTTTCTCTGAACAATAGGTTCGCCCCGCTCAGCGACGCACCCGCCGAGCAGGAGAGGCCGATTCTTGTAATTGGCAGCTCCATAGTTAGGAATGTGGCTCCAGAGACACGAAAGACCACCGTCAAATGCCTTCCAGGGGCCAGGGCTGCGGACATTAGGTCCCATCTGAAGCTTTTGGCCAAGGACAAACGGCGGTATAGCAGGATCGTTATCCATGCTGGTGGCAACGACACCCGGCGACGGCAGTCGGAGGTCACTAAAATTAGCGTAGCTTCGGTGTGTAGGGCTGCCAAAAAGATGTCTGACTCTGTAATTTTTTCTGGTCCCCTGCCTGATCGTACTAGCGATGACATGTACAGCCGTATGCTTTCGTTCCACCTTTGGTTGTCAAGGTGGTGTCCAGAAAACGATGTGGGCTACATTGATAACTGGGGGGCCTTCTGGGGAAAACCTGGACTGTTACGTAGAGACGGCATCCATCCCACCGAGGACGGAGCTTCGCTTCTTTCCAGGAACATTGATAGGGTTATCTCTAGTTCCCCAAAGCCGTGACAACCCAGAGTCCAGCTCAGGGAACCCAGAGTCCAGGTCAAGGAACAGGGACTGCCACCCACCCACTACCCTATAGAGATAGTTTCCCGTCCACTACCCAAAACTAATGAATTAAAAGTTAATGCTACTAGAGCAAAGTATAAAAATCTCATAAAGATAAATAAAACTCGGACTGAACATAAAAACAAATCAATTAAATGTGGTTTACTAAACATAAGATCTCTCCCCTCAAAAACACTCTTGGTAAATGACTTAATTTGTGAAAATAATATTGATTTGTTTTGTCTTGCAGAGACATGGTTGCAGGAAGAGGACCATGTCACAATAAATGAGTCAACTCCCCCTAGCTACTTAAACTTTAGTGTCCCTCGAAGTACTGGTCGAGGAGGTGGAGTAGCAACTATCTTTCATTCCGATTTACTAATTAATCTCCAAAAAAATAATAGTTACAGTTCCTTTGAGCATCTAGTTTTTAGCTTTCCTCATACACATAACAAAGCAGTAAAGCCACTTTTGTTTGTGGTCTTATATCGTCCACCAGGACCTTATTCTCAATTTTTAGATCAGATTTCAGATTTTCTATCTGACTTAGTTTTAAACACTGATAAAGTCATTATAGTCGGAGACTTCAATATTCATGTTGATAATGAAAGTGATAGTCTAAATACAGCTTTTCACACTATCCTAGACTCAATAGGCTTTACTCAAAATGTGCAGGGACCAACACATTCTTGTCACCACACTTTAGATCTTGTGCTGACTTATGGCATTGACTGTGAAGAAATAACAGTCTTTCCACATAACCCTATCCTGTCTGATCATTTCCTTATCACTTTTAAACTTACTCTAATGGATCATATCAAACCTGAAAGAAAACTTCATTATACCAGAACGTTATCAGACAACGCTGTAGCAAATTTTAAAGAAGCTCTTCCAACTTTAATTTCCTCAGTTTATAAATGCAGAACAGAAAACAGTGATTTAACTCGTGACCCCTCACAACTTGACATTTTAGTTCATAGCGTTAATTCCTCCCTGCGTCGGGCAATAGACAAAGTTGCCCCCTTGAAAAGGAAGGTGGCTAGCCATAGAAGATTAACTCCCTGGTTTAATTTAGAGCTACGTACCCTAAAGCAGAATGTTAGAAAACTAGAGAGAAAATGGCGCTCCACGCATTTACATGATTCCTTTTTAATATGGAAAAATAGTTTATTGCTATATAAAAAGAGCCTTCACACAGCTAGAACAGCATATTATTCATCTTTAATCGAGGAGAATAAAAATAATCCTAGGTTTCTTTTTAATACAGTTGCCAAACTCACACAGGATCATAGCTCTATCGAGCCAACCATTCCCCAAGCTCTAAGCAGTGACGACTTCATGCAATTCTTTATAAATAAAATAGACTCCATAAAGAATAAGATAATTGGGAACCTTCCCAATATGCTTGCTTCCTCCTTAGTTAATGAGGCAGCCTCAAAAATGGTGGAACCTAATATATGCTTAAACTGCTTTAATGCAGCCGAACTTTGTGATGTACTAAAATTATTAGCTTCATCTAAACCTTCAACTTGCGTTTTAGACCCAATCCCAACTAAACTCTTAAAAGAAGTTTTCCCTCTGATCGCTGCTCCAATTTTAAATATAATGAATCTATCCTTAGTCAATGGATATGTACCACAGGAGTTTAAGATTGCTGTAATTAAACCTCTACTTAAGAAACCCTCTCTTGATCAAAACGACTTAATTAACTATAGACCGATATCTAATCTTCCCTTCTTATCTAAAATTCTTGAGAAAATAGTTGCACACCAGATATGTGAGCATTTAAACAATAATGAGCTGTTTGAGAAGTTTCAGTCAGGCTTTAGAGCTCATCACAGCACTGAAACAGCTCTGGTGAAGGTTACTAATGATATTCTCATAGCCTCAGACAATGGACTGGTGACCATTCTGGTCCTGTTAGATCTCAGTGCTGCCTTTGACACTGTTGACCACAATATTCTCATAGAAAGGCTTCAAAGTGTCGGTATAATAGGAACAGCACTAGGTTGGTTTAAATCTTATTTGTCTAACAGATTTCAGTTTGTTCAGGTAAACAATAGATCTTCCTCAACCTCAATAGTTACTTGCGGAGTACCACAGGGTTCAGTGCTTGGGCCGATTCTCTTTACTATATATATGCTTCCTATTGGTAAAATAATTAGGCAGCATGGGATAAAATTCCATAGTTACGCAGATGATACACAGCTATATCTATCCATAAATCCTGATGAATCCAATCAGTTAGGTAGACTACAGGCATGTCTGGAAGACATAAAAACTTGGATGACTCTAAACTTCTTGCTTCTAAATTCTGATAAAACAGAAGTTGTCGTCTTTGGACCAGAAGCTCTGAAAAAGAAACTACTTAGTCAGCCCCTTCACCTGGACGGCATTAAATTAGCCTCCAGTAATAAAGCAAAAAACCTCGGTGTCATTTTTGACCAAGATATGTCATTTAGAACTTACATTAAAGAAGTCTGTAGGATTTCCTTTTTTCACCTTAGGAATATTGCAAAAATTAGAACCATCCTGTCCAGGAATGATGCTGAAAAACTAGTCCATGCCTTTGTTACTTCAAGGCTGGATTACTGTAACTGTCTATTATCAGGTAGTCCACAGAATACAATTAAAAGTCTTCAGTTAGTTCAAAATGCTGCTGCTAGGATTCTGATGAATATTAAAAGAAGAGATCACATTTCCCCTGTTTTAGCTTCTCTTCACTGGCTCCCAGTAAAATCTAGAATAGAATTCAAGATCCTCCTTCTGACATATAAAGCCCTTAATAATCTAGCTCCATCATACATAAGAGACCTGATTGTTCCATATGTTCCTAACAGAGACCTTCGCTCTCAGACTGCAGGTTTACTGGTAGTTCCTAGGATTTCTAAAAGTAGAATGGGTGGCAGATCTTTCAGCTATCAGGCTCCCCTCCTATGGAACCGGCTCCCAGGGTTGGTTCGTGAAGCAGACAATTTGTCTATCTTTAAAACTAGGCTAAAAACTTTCCTCTTTGACAAAGCTTACAGTTAGAGATATGTTTATAGGTAGTTAGAGTCAGGTCAGACAGGTAGATAGGAAGAGACAGGTTAATGTTAGTAGTCAGGCAGAGTGTCAAAAGTTAGGAAGAGATAGGAAGAGGTAGAGTAGCTAGGTAGAGATAGATTAATGTAAGCCAGGTAAAGATCCGGAGCCGGTCGCGGCTTACCGCCGCGGAAGAAATGTGCCCCACAGGGGCCAGCCAGCGCCGGAGAGAGGTCCCTCAAGGGGATCCTCCCGCACAGTGCGGCCGCCCATTACCTGCCGGGTTGAATCCCCCGGGCAGACTGTGCGGACCCCACCCGTTTATCTCTTAAACGTTTCTCGCCCTCTTCAACTCTGTCCTCTCAGTTCTGTCTATTTTTCCTTAAGATAGTTGTCGACTATCGGTCTCGTGCCGGTATTTAGCCTTAGATGGAGTTTACCACCCACTTTGGGCTGCATTCTCAAACAACCCGACTCCGAGAAGACCCCGGCATGACGGGGGCCGTTACCGGCCCTACACCGTCCACGGGTCAGGAGGACTCAGACAGAGTGTTGGTAGCCAGGTCTCCTAGTAGCTAGGAGACAGGTTAATGTTAGTAGCTATGCTGCTTTAGGCTAGGCTGTTGGAGGACATTATTAGGGTCTGTTCCTACTTTCTCTCCTACTTCTCCCCAACTGCATGATGTGCTGTCAATTCAAGCACTAACCTGTTTTCTATTATAGTAGGTGCTCCGGATTAGCCCTGCTTGACGACCCTGACTAAGATGGCATTGCAGTGACGGAAAATTCTCCACGTCCTGCAACAAACTTCTGCATCAGTTCTATTGCTCTTTCTGTGTCTCTGTTATGTATTCTCCAAGCCACAGACGGTCGCGGCAGATAACCGCTTGTGCTGAGCCTGGTTCTGCCGGAGGTTTCTTCCTGTTAAAAGGGAGTTTTTCCTTCCCACTGTCGCTGCATGCCGCGAGCACTCATGCTGGTAATCCCAACGAGTGCAATCTGCCTGAGGTATTCCACACGAATCTGTGTAATTTCTACACTAAACATTGTATTGTAATAACTCTTTTTGTAAAGTGCCTTGAGATGACATCTGTTGTGAAATGGCGCTATATAAATAAACTGAATTGAATTGAAAATTTACACTTTCAAAATAACAGAAATAAAAATAATGGTGTGTGCAGAAGTTGGGCACCCCGCTGCCCGGGCCCTCATTGTGTACCTTGCCAAATGTTAGCTGCTAATGAGCGATTTTCTCTTTCCCCCCCGACATTTCTGCTTTTTACCTTCTCTCCTAGGTATCCAGATTCATAGATTGATGAAAATGTCTATTCTATAATATGACGTCCTCTACAGCCCAAGCTGCTGCTCAGGGGCTGGTTCTGATCCGTGACAGAACAGAGCGCAGCAGCTGCTGCTTACAGGGCATCAAGGTGCAGCAACAAAAAGTGCTGCTTATTGTTATTTTTGCATTAAAATCCTTTTTTGCCAGGATGTAATGTTTACTCTGACTTTAGATGTTAAATGGCTGTGGGCAGGAAGGATCTTTTTTTAACTATCATTCAGTAGTTTCGACGAGGCTCCTGACTGAAGAGGCTGTTGTATTACTGATAGCTGCAAAATTAACAGTGGTGATGGTAATTTAATTTTCTTTAGCACAAGTCATCTGTCTGCTGTAACACTAATGTTTTCTTTTTTTTTAGATAAGCTATCATGTTAAAAAAAAATCACTATTTTAGATACTACTAGGGTTGCCATAAATGATTATTTTGATCAGCGACTAATCTACTATTATTTTGCCAAGTCGACTAATCGGATCACCTATAAAGTGTATCTTATCGCAGCAGCTGCTCAAATATATACATCATTACAGTAGATTCCATCTGGAAGTGTTTTCTCAAAGTATTATGTGCCATCTAAAATACCGATCGTTAAAATGATCACATTCACCACTTAGGAAATAATTATTTTAAAAAATCAATGTTACAGCAGACACATGATGTGCTAAGGGAAATAAAATCACAATCACTACTGTTAGTGTTACATATGTCAATAAAAGTAATTAACATATTTTCCATTTTATAAACTCACACTTTGTTAAGCCTTTTCATAGTCTTTGCGTGAGACCAACGTTTTGATTTGTGCCATAGGCAGAAATAAAGGATCAAGCTATGTGCACTCCTCCACAACAAGCCATTTCGGTATTGCGATGCATGTTTGACATGTTTGTTTTGGACCGCAAACAGGCAGAAGGAAACAAACAATAGATAGGGAAAGCTGTAAAATTGATTATTTTGAATGGTGGGAAGTCGACAAACTTAAAACATATTTGCTGTAGAGCGCTGTCTGTGTCCGCGAACCATAAGAAAGAACTATGCGCACCAGTGTGTGCAGCTACAGGTATAGTCAGGCTGATTATACCGGCCTATTCGACATTCCAAGGAGTGACAATCCCAGACTTACAAATGCTGTTAGATGGCTGGGAAGAAGGGACTATTGTCATGCAGAAGTGGCCTCAGATTTTCACCCCAGAGCTCATGGAGTCAAGATGTGCTGTATCATCCTGTCGCAGGTATTTCTTGCTTGTTCTGCACTATGGCTGGGAGGTAGCACGTAGCTTATTATCTTCCGTCGTGCTTTTAAACTCTTACAATTTGTATTTTTGAGCTGGATAATGATGTGATGCTCTAAACATTAATCCTTCACACCGACTTCCAGCAGTAAATGGCCTGTATTTGTATAGCACTTTACTCAGTCCCTAAGGACCCCAAAGCGCTTTACAGTACATTCAGTCATCCACCCACGCATTCAGACACTGATGATGGCAAGCTACGTTGTAGCCACAGCTGCCCTGGGGCGCACTGACGGAGGCGAGGCTGCCGGACACTGGCGCCACCAGTAGGTAACGGGTGAAGTGTCTTGCCCAAGGACACATAGACTGAGAACGTCAGAGCCGGGGCTTGAACCGGCAACCTTCTGATTATAAGGCAAACGCCCAACTCCTGAGCCACAGTCGCTCCTAGGCCAGTAGGCTATGCCAAGCCTTGGTGCTAATGACAATGCTACCAAAAATAAAACCATTAGATCTAGACGATAAACAGAAAAATTAAACAATTAACATGTTTAATTACACATTTCTTAAGTTGTTTACCCACCTCGCCCATCCATTCGGATCCTTCTTTTCTGTATGTAATGTATATAAAATCGGTCGGTATCATTCCTGCACTCGTTCGTTTTGCATTCTCCACCGTTTAATGTGGTAAATGCCGTTTCCACAGCCAACCACAACACAATGAGTACTGGGTATATTTGAAAAAGCCGCCAAAAACAGCCTTTAAGAGGCTTTAATAGGCTCCGTATTAATGAAAACACACTGCTTTAAACTAGCAACCATACAGGTGCTGGTGGTGACAAGACAAAAGCTGCGATAAATATAAAAATTCGGACATTTATATCGAACTATGAATGCGCCAGACAGAACACACAAAGCCGATATGTACGTGTAAAAGAGGATGTTCAGTCAGCCTACTGTATGTGTTAGCGTTAGCAGCTAAAGAGCTAATTAGCTTAGCCAGCAAACTGTTCCTCTTCGTCGTCAGCCACTTCGGGCTTCCTGTTAAGATTCTGGAGCATCATTGTCATCCTTTCATGGTAAACAGGTTCTACCTTGTGGATTTTGGATTACACATGCTTCTGTACAATTTTTATAAAACGCTATTAAACATTAGAGGTTTGTTGTCGACTCGACATGACAGTTTGGCCTTTTCCAGTGTTAAGCCACGATTCATCCGTATTCCCACTGCTGCATGTGTGTGTCAGGGGCAGACAGCAGAAAGAGCCGTAGACATACAGTGTATAGAGAGCAGTGAACGGTATAGCTGCAGTTTTAAGGGAAATACAAAGCATTTTAGCTCAAGCTTTAGAGGAGCTGCTTGCTCCTAGAATAACATGCAATTTAAACGTGATCTGATTAGTCGACTAATCATTAAAATAATTAGTGTATAGTCGATTACCAAAATAATCGTTTGTTGCAGCACTACTGGTGTCTCTTTGTTGTAGTGTGGCCACACACCAAACATGGCAGGATCAAAAAAGGAATATCACAGATATTTAAAATCCCTGTGTCCGCGGTCTGAAGCTCTTTCAACTATTTTAAAATCCTGCATTGCGAACCAGGCCTAAAGAACAGGGCTTTTTTGGTTTCAACAGAAAACCTTTCGTCAGAACAAACGAAAATCGCACGTGGGGTCCCCCAGGGCTTCATCTTGGGACCCCTCAATATGCTTCCACTATCCCAGATTAAACCAATATGATTAGCTGCCATTGCTATGTAGATGATACGCATCTTATTTTGGGGGTGACCGTAGCTCATTTTGTCCCTTAACCTGGAGGTTGCTGGTTCAAACCCGAGCTCTGTCCATCTCAGTGTCCTTGTGTAAGACACCTTCCTTGCCATGGTGTTTGTGCTCAGTGGACCTGGTTACTACAATCAATGTACAAAATGTTTTCGAGAAGGAATGAATGACTACTCAATCACTTCAATGTTTTGAGTCTTATCTCAAGAACAGGAAGTTCTTTGTGTCTATAAGACATTTCTCATCAGAACAAACAGAATCACATGTAGGGTTCTCCAGGGCTCCATCCTAGGACCCCTCCTGTTCAATATTCATATGCTCCCACTAACCAAGATTATAGCAGTCAATAAGATTAGTTACCATAACTATGCAGACGACACTCAGCTATACATTACATTGTCATCCAGACCTTAAATGATTGCATTGAACAAATCAACGACTGGATGTCACACAACTTTCTCCAGCTAAACAGAAACTAAACGGAGGTAATTATTTTTGGACCTAAGTAGGAACGATCAAGAGTCAGCGCACAGCTTCAGCTAATACAACTAAAAACTACTAATCAGGCCCGTAATCTAGGTGTAATAATGGACTCAGACCTGAACTTCCTGGGTCACATAAAGGAAATGGCAAGGTCGGTCTTGTCACCTGAAGAACATTTCTAGGATTAAAGTACTAATGTCATAGAAGGACCTTGAAAAATGAATCCATGCGTTCATTTTTAGTCGGATTAATTACTGTAACAGCGTCCTCACAGGTCTACCTAAAAAGTCAGACAGCTGCAGCTGATCCAGAACGCTGCTGCTCACTAGAACCAGGAAAGTAGAGTACATCACCCCAGTTCTTAAGTCCTTACACTGGCTCCCTGTAGCTCAGAGATAAGACTTTAAAAGACTCCTACTAGTTTATAAATCACTGAACGGTTTAGCACCAAAGTATGTTGTAGATCTGCTGTCACTATACCAACTCAGCAGACCACTCAGGTCCTCCAACTCTAGCTTACTTAACATTCGTAAAATTAGAACTAAACAAGGAGAAGCAGCTTTCAGCTTCTATGCTCCACAAATCTGAAACAAACTTCCAGAAGAATGCAAAAATGCTGAATCGTTAGGTTCTTTTAAATCGAAGATTAAAACTCTACTATTCAGAGGTGCCGTTGAGTCCTAAATTGCGTTTTTTTAATCTATATTCTTTTGTATAAATGTGTTCTTTGTACATTCTCTTTTTATTGATGGATTCTTGTGTTTTGTTTTTAAATTCCATACTCTCACAAATGTCATTTTATGCCTCAGTTACTAAATGCATTTCTTTTGGTGATGATTTGTTTTAGATTTTCATATTTTTGTTGTGTATTTGGTTTCACTGATTCATGTAAAGCACCTTGCATTGCCTTGTGTTTAAAGTGTGATATACAAATAAAATTGCCTTGCGTACGTGTAGCGTAGTTTGTCGTCTTGTGGCTGAAAAAATAGCCCTAGAAATGTAATTCATTTAAAACTTAAGGTTACGGATCAAAAAAGTACTTTCTATTAAATTTATTCATATAGCGCCAATTCACAACATATGTAATCTCAAGGCACTTGACTAGAAAGGTGTTTTCAATACAATTATATTAACACTCCAATCAGTTAGGTTTTCTATGTAAGGAATCCCAGCAGACTGTGGGTCATTTTGTAGTTTCTTTGTGACTTCTTCTGTGGTGAGTCAAATGACATCTCCTTGTGAAAGGTTTATCACACAAATCACATGAATAAGGCTTTTCACCTGTGTGAGTTCTAACATGACGTGTCACGTGAGCCTTTGTTTGAAAAGATTTGCCACACAAGTCACAAGAATAAGGCTTCTCACCTGTGTGAGATCTAACGTGACGTGTCACGTGAGCCTTTGTTTGAAAAGATTTTTCACAAAAATCACAAGCATAAGGCTTCTCACCTGTGTGAGTTCTAATGTGCTGCTTAATGTCAGTCTTTTTTAGAAAAGATTTGCCACACCAGTTACAAGAAAAGGGCTTCTCGCCTGAGTGAGTTCTTCTGTGATTATCCAAATCATTTCTGACTCTGAAAGATTTTTCACATAAATCACAAGAATAAGGCTTCTCACCTGTGTGAGTTTTAATGTGACGTGTCATGTGAGCCTTTATTTTAAAAGATTTTCTACACAAGTCACAAGAAAAAGGCCTCTCACCTGTGTGAGTTCGTCTGTGAACAACCAAATTACTTCTGATTCTGAAAGATTTTTCACAGAAATCACAAGAAAAAGGCTTCTCGCCTGTGTGAGTTCTTCTGTGTTCCACCAAATTAGTTCTTACTCTAAAAGATTTATCACATAAATCACAAGAATAAGGCTTCTCACTTTGGTGTGTTCTAAAATGAGATGCCATGTTGGACTTTATTGCAAAAGACTTGCCACACAAATCACAAGTATAAGGCTTCTCACCTGTGTGAGTTCTAATGTGACATGTCATTTGACCCTTTGCTGAAAAAGATTTGCCACACAAGTCACAGGAATAAGGCTTCTCGCCTTTGTGAGTTCTAATGTGAGATGTCATTTGACCCTTTACTGAAAAAGATTTGCCACACAAGTCACAAGAATAAGGCTTTTTAACCGTGTGAGTTTCAACGTGACGCGTCAAGTGAGCCTTCATTTTAAAAGATTTTCTACACAAGTCACAAGAATAAGGCCTCTCACCTGTGTGAGTTCGTCTGTGAACAACCAAATTACTTCTGATTCTGAAAGATTTTTCACAGAAATCACAAGAAAAAGGTTTCTCGCCTGTGTGAGTTCTTCTGTGCTCAACCAAATTAGTTCTTACTCTAAAAGATTTTTCACATAAATCACAAGAATAAGGCTTCTCACTTTGGTGAGTTCTAACATGAGATACCAAGTTAGCCTTTATTGCAAAAGATTTGCTACACAAGTCACAAGAATACGGCTTCTCACCTTTGTGAGTTCTCATGTGACATGTCATTTGACACTTTACTGCAAAAGATTTGCCACACAAGTCACAAGAATAAGGCTTTTCACCTGTGTGAGTTCTTCTGTGACATTTCAAGTAACTCTTTACTGTAAAACATTTGCCACACAAATCACAACAATAAGGCTTCTCACCTGTGTGAGTTCTTCTGTGACATGTCATGTCAAACTTTTTTCTAAAAGATTTGCCACATAGGTCACAAGAATAAGGCTTCTCACCTGTGTGAGTTCTTCTGTGACATGTCATGTAAGACTTTTTTGTAAACGATTTGCCACAGAAGTCACAAATGAAACTCTTCTTACCTTTGTGACTACTACTACTGTGAAATGTCACATTTTGACTCTGTCCATTACATTTACCACACACTTCACTGGGAGAGAGTTTCTCACCTGTGTTGGATCTCATAAGTGCAGGTAAGTCCTCACATGTATTGAAATGTTTACCGCATATTTTACAAGAAGCCAAACCTGTTTTATGTCTTTTTAGTTCTGAATTTTCCACATTGTCCCTTTGATTTCTAGGGTCCTTATGTCTCTTCAGATCTTTATCTCTACTTGATCCTGAGTCGTTTTGGTCGTCTCCCTGCTGATGTTGGTTCTCAGTTTCAGGGCAATAAGAAGAGAGGAGATGGTTCTTGGATGGTTCTGTTCCATTTTTATCTTTTTGTCGATGAGGAGTAACCGTAATTCTGTCCGTCTCTTGCTTTACCACACGTGGCTTTTCATCCTGATCACAGCCGAGATACGGTCTTTTCTCTTCTATCTTCACAGATTCTGGTTCCTTTTTAATCTTCAGAGGTTCTGGATCTTCTGGTTCATCTTTAGTTTGTACAGGTTCTTGCTCCTGCTTTACCTCTATAACCCACGACCCTTTTGGTTCATTATTGAGTTTTTCCTCTTGAACAGGAGTAAGCAGAGAAGTGTTGTTTTCCTGCTTCACTACAAGCTGTCCTTCAGTTTCAAAGATCCACAGTTCAATATGTTCTTCTTTGATCGGTTCTGTTTCCTCCATTGGGTCACTTATCTGTTTTTCTGGCTCCTCCTTTATTTCTACATCTTTTGGCATCTTTTCAAGGATGGAGTTAATTTCTTCCGTTTTGAGAACGTGAACAGTAAGAACTTTCTAATTAGCAACAGACATGATGGTGTAGAAGGCCTGAGGGAATCAAGAAGAGTAGAACATTAATGTAGGGAATAGATGGGGTTAACATCTCACTAAGATTCATAACATTGTAATAATCAAATATTGAAATAAGACTTAGTTTAATTAAGAGCAAGTCACACTCCTACCAGAATCTTACAACACCCACATTAATGGTTTGAAAACTTTACTAAAAGGAGACGTTGCTTGGTGGACTAAATGATGATTGATGTGTCAGGGGCAGAGGGCTGGACGGTGTCAACATTTCCTTTATATTACCACACCAACTCGCTATGGAGGCATGGCTGAGACTTAGCTACTTCTATACCCCACAATGCAGTGCAGGTGACATCAGAAATAACGGCTGATGTAACAACTTGTCTATCTTTAAAACTAGGCTTAAAACTTTCCTTTTTGACAAAGCTTACAGTCAGAGATATGTTAATAGGTAGTTAGAGACAGGTTAGCCAGGTAGCTAGGAAGAGATAGGTTAATGTTATTAGCCAGGTAGAGTGTCAAAAGCTAGGAAGAGATAGGAAGAGGTAGAGTAGCTAGGTGGAGATAGATGAATGTAAGCCAGGTAGAGAGTGTTAGTAGCTAGGTCTCCTAGTAGCTAGGAGACAGGTTAATGTTAGTAGCTATGCTGCTTTAGGCTAGGCTGTTGGAGGACATTATTAGGGTCAGTTCCTACTTTCTCTCCTACTTCTCCCCAACTGCATGATGTGCTGTCAATTCAAGCGCTAACCTGTTTTCTCTTAGTCTCTTCCTACAGTAGGTGCTCCTGACCCGCCCTGCTTGACGACCCTGACTAAGATGGCATTGCAGTGGAGGAACGTTCTCCACGTCCTGCTTACCAGCTTCTGCTTCTGCATCAGTTCTGTTGCTCTTTCTGTGTCTCTGCTGCCTTCTCCAAACCCCAGACGGTCTCAGCAGATGGCCGCTTATGATGAGCCTGGTTCTGCTGGAGGTTTCTTCCTGTTAAAAGGGAGTTTTTCCTCTCCACTGTCGCTTCATGCTTGCTCAGTGTGAGGGATTGCTGAAAAGTCCCAATGCAATTTCTGCGGTTGTCTAATTCCTAGATTAAACATTGTATTGTAATAACTTTTCTTGTAAAGTGCCTTGGGATGACATTTGTTGTGAAATGGCGCTATATAAATAAACTGAATTTAATTGAATAACTGCTTAGCCAATAGAAATGGCTGTTTAAATTCAAACAAAGGGCCGACTTGTAACCTAAACAGAATGACTGTTTTAGGCAGAAAATTTACTCAGACCAACAGTGGCCAGCCGGTTTATCGGGCTGATATTTGCGGATGCTGTGTTAGCTGATAGTTTTTCGTGCACAGGCAGGCGTGTTGCTCGAGACGCAGCAGTTCATGTGCAGACCATGCACGGACCCTCCCCCACTAGAAAACTGCTGGAAGCTCTTCAGGACAAAGCTACATTTGAAACTCCCAAGGATATTTTAACTGTTTAACTTAGCTGAAATATTGCCATACACTTTGAAAGTGAAAAAAACTTTACATTTGCTTGGAACTATGGCTAAGCATTTTTTCTTGTCTCTGAATGGAAAATGTGAATGGCTAATGTCTGCATTTAGGGAGCAGCAAATGGCCAAGTTGTAGGATGTAGGCTGTATCGCAGCTTTAATGACTAGCGATATGTTTTCTACACAGGTGACTAATAATTTGCCTCAAGTTAATCATGTATCAGACATAAATGCACCATGCAGGCTATGCCTTACTTGTGTTTAGAGCCATTTGCTGACGTTATTATCAATCAAGTTAAATGGTGATGGAGTTTTTCAGTCAGCGATGGCTGCCAACAGAAGTTTGTGTGTGTGGTGTGTGCTTGTGTCTGTCTCACTCAGTGGGACACACGCATCACAGCGATATGAGAGCGATGCACAACCTTAAAGAGAGCTTTTAAAACGTTCCGATAGGCTTAGTTTTATACGTTATTGAATATTTAAACCTTTTAACGTTGATGCAGTTTAGAACAGAAACTTGAAACAATTTGTTGCCTAATGTGCATCTGACATATTTTCCCCTGCTCATTTATGTTCTGTTTGACAAATCTAGCAGCTTCTTTTACATTTTTGTTTAGACCTGAGCCGTTCGGTCAGACAGAACGGCTGTAACAGCCCACCTCTGTTCGAGAACTCTTCCGAATATGTCACACACGGAGTTCCATCTTGTTTTACAAGACTGAATGAGCTGGTGTTTTGGAGGTTTAATTTGTGATTGTTTATCTTCCAGTGCCTTGCATGCAGAGGTGTTGTGGTCAAAATGCCTAACCAGGTGCCCTACTGCAACGATGACCCAATGCACGAAATGTAGTGTAGTGTATGCACAAAACAGGGAACAGAGTCCCTGTTCTGGAGAGTTTGCAGCCACAATGTTGCGTGCATTGTCATGAACACATGCAGACACTTTCCCATTAAGCCCACATGTCTCCACTGCATCGATTAGTTTAGCTGTGAGGTTCTCAGCTGTGTGTCTACTACAGTCCTCGTTGACGTAGTGGCACGTTCCTGTTATATAGCTCTCCGTTGTGAGTGCCATTCAGCAGTCAGTAGTAAGTAGGGCTGAACGATTAATTGCATTTGGAATTAAATCGCGATTTGGTAAAATGCGATTTCCTAATTGCAAAGGCTGCGATTTGACTTGATGTAAACATATCTGCTAAAGTCACGTGACTTGAAAACAATGCAGGGAGAGAAGGAAACGCGGCACTTTAACCAGTTATAAAATGACCAAAAGCTTAACAGAATCCAACACTACACAATAGTTGGTACCAAAGAGGAACAGAACATCAGTTGTGAGAAATTATATCTGCTATGAAAACGTTGATGCTGCGCAATGCCAGGTATTATGCAGAACCCGTCCTGGTATTGTTGCTGCCTCACGAGGTAGGCTACAGAACGAACCTTTATCAACACCTAAAAACATCACACCACCATATATGAGTGTTGTACGGCTAAACTGATCGCCACCAGTGTTTAAATTTCCAGTAAACAAACTTCGAGGCGACAGGGATCGCTGACCGAGCTGTTTGAAAGAATCGCTCCTTACAAACATAAAAAAACGGCACACTGAAATAATTCGTGCTATAACGGGTTTTATAGCCAAAAGTATGCTTTGTTAACCATGATGAATAAGCTAGGATTCAATCTCACAAACACATTTTAGCCACATTTTACCTGCGCTGTATAAAAAATGCCGACAGAAAGTTAAAGCCGCACCGAAAACAGCGGAGTGTTTTGCAACAACTGACCTGAGATCAAACCGCTCTACAGAGCCATACCAGAGTCTGAAAGTGCATTAGATCGATGGAGAATTAAAAATCAGAGCTTGTTCCTTCAAGCATCCTACTTCCTGGATAACCACACGGAGGAAAACATTGCAGCCGGAGGGAATTATTAGCTGGGATCAAAAGGAAGAAAACTTTGATTGCAGAACGACGCCGATGACCATCGAGTGTGATGATTAAAAGTAGATAAAGTTGTTAATATTTGCCTTTGTCTTAAAATAAGTAAATAATCTTATGGAATACAATAAATTATGTATAAAAATCTGTTTATAATACACAATATTTTTAATTGCATTAATTAAAAAATGCATGACAAAAGCCCCACAAAAACAATTGCACATTAAATCGCAATCGCAATATTGAAGAAAAAAAATCACAATTAGATTATTTTCCGAAATCGTTCAGCCCTAGTAGTAAGGGCCACAAACTATGTCGTTTCGAGTTTTGATTTAAACGATTTTTGTCGCTCCTCAAAACGGCCCTCAATTCTACGGGTAATGGTGCATCTTGATGGGATTTTGTAATTGGGCTCAATATAGCCCAGTAGCTCTTGAAAACCTTCACCAGAGACAACACTTATGGGCAAAGTGTCTTTTACTACCATTGAACAGATTCTCTACGTTATCTCCTCAGATCGCCGTGCATCGCATCTTCTCCCTGATAACATGGAGGGCTAAGTTTGTTGCGTTTCATCACTCGATGCTTGTGGGTGTTTGCTTCGTAAATGGTACTGAATCGTACTTGTACTACTGCAGTATTTTAATACGGCGCCGCATAACTTATAGGTAACTTCATCCCCCTTTCTGTTAAAATTATCCCACACAGTGCTCCTTTCCGCTCCCTTCATTTTGCTCGCCTTGGTCAGGGGAAAAAAATGTCTGCAGGCACGTGTTACGTGTGTGGTTGCGCGTGCTGAGATGCTCCGCGAGTTAATAAATATAAGCTATAGTAAGCGATTTTATTTTTAAACCATGCAGCAAACAAAAAAAAAAAAGCGTAATTTTTTTTTTAACCCTTTAACTGATAGTGTTAGTTGGTCAAAATGTTTACTTTCAGTTAACGGTTAAACGGTCAATATGAGCATCCCTACTTACAACTCCTTCAGAAAGTCACAGTAGGATGAAAGCTTCTGTGGTGGATGGTCATCAGATCCCTGATGATCTGATGAGCGATGTCAAATTATGACATTACTCAACCCCTGCCCCCTCAGAAGAGGAAGTGTAATGTTTTACTGTCAAAGGGCTAGAATTTACACCCCTGAGTGAATAGGCATGAAACACGTCACAGCGGCTGTAAAGACGTTACGGAAAGTCTGTATCGAGACCTGAGGGTTTTTGAAGAAAATGGTGCAAAACCTACAGGAAGTTGTCATTTGTACAGTTGTGGCCAAAAGTTTTGAGAATAAAAAAAATATTAGTTTTCACAACGTTTGCTGCTGAACTGCTTTTAGATCTTTGTTTCGGTTGTTTCCTTGATGTACTAAATATAATTTCTGACACTTACATGACATTTATGCAAAATGTCAGTATTTGCAGTGTTGGACCTTCTTTTTCAGGACCTCTGCAATTCGACTGGACCTGCTCTCAATCAACTTCTGGGCCAAATCCTGACTGATAGCAACCCATTCTTTCATAATCACTTCTTGGAGTTTGTCAGAATTAGTGGGTTTTTGTTTGTCCACCTGTCTCTTGAGGATTGACCACAAGTTCTCAATAGGATTAAGATGTGGCGAGTTTCCAGGCCATGGACCCAAAATTTCAACGTTTTGCTCCCTGAGCCACTTAGTTATCACTTTTGCCTCATAGCACGGTGCTCCATGGTCCTGGAAAAGGCTTTGTTCTTCCCCAAACTGTTGTTGGATTGTTGGAAGAAGTTGCTGTTTTGGTACCATTCTTTATTCATGGCTGTGTTTTTATGCTAAATTGTAAGTGAGCCCACTCCCTTGGATGAGAAGCAACCCCACACATGAATGGTCTCAGGATGTTTTACTGTTGGCATGACACAGGACTGATGGTAGCGCTCACCTTTTCTTCTCCAGAAAAAGCCTTTTTCCAGACGCCCCAAACAATCAGAAAGATGCATCATGGGAGAATCTGACTTTGACCCAGTCTTTGCTGCCCTTCTTGAATCCAGGCCATCTTCCACAAGTCTTCGCCTCACTGTGCCTCGCAGATGCGCTCACACCTGCCTGCTGCCATTCCTGAGCAAGCTCTGCACTGGTGGCACTCCGATGCCGCAACTGAATCCTCTTCAGGAGATGATCTTGGCGCTTGCTGGACTTTCTTGGCCGCCCTGAAGCCGTCTAAACAAGAACTGAACCTCTTTCCTTGACGTTCTTGATAATCCTACAAATTGTTGATTTAGGTGCAATCTTGGTAGCCACAATATCTTTGCCTGTGAAGCCATTTTTATGCAACGCAATGATGGCTGCACGCGTTTCTTAGCAGGTCACCACGGTTAACAATGGAAGAACAATGATTTCAAGCATCACCCTCCTTTTAACATATCAAGTCTGCCATTCTAACCCAATCAGCCTGACATAATGATCTCCAGCCTTCTGCTCGCCAACATTCTCACCTGAGTTAAAAGACGATTACTTAAATAATCTCAGCAGGTCCTTTAATGAAAGCAATGAAATGCAGTGGAATTATCATGGCAAAGAAGGACTATGCAATTCATCTGATCACTCTTCATAACATTCTGGAGTATATGCAAATAGCCATTATAAAAACTTGAGCAGCAACTTTTCTAACTTCCAATATTTATGTAATTCTCAAAACTTTTGACCACGACTGTACACGTCACATTTGAGCAAACTTCTCCTAGAGCTTTTGACTTAAAGACTATCAAAGTATAGTCTAATAGTTATCAAAGAAATTTTTTGCTGTGTCAAAGCAGGAGGGCGTGGCTAGGCCTCAAATTTAGGCTTCTTGCCATAAATGTACAAGGTGTATTAACGTTAAAATAAAATATTACAGGTCTGTGAAACTTCCTGGCTGTCACATGCAAACTCTTAAGACATTGTTTGGAACATCTACTCATGTTACTTAAGCACAATCCCCTTACAACAAGAAGTGCAATGATTTACTGTAAAAAGTATATATTTGCCTACTTTTATCTAATCAAGATGTGGCTGTGGTCGGTGGCTTAAAGCAAGTTGGGGTAGGCTCTCATCCAGTGATAAAGGCTTTCAAAAAAGAGCGTGGCTGTGGGGGCATATGAAGTTTGCAGTCAGGCCATGGAATCATGTTTGGCTAAAATTTCCACATGCATTATCTGATCTGCCCCAATTTCAAGAACATATTTATGCACATTTATGGTGGCTGGGGCTTAAATCCTGCACAGCGCCCCCTACGAGCATTAAAATAATCATCTATAAGCATTATATGATATAAGAATGTGAAAGTCAGTACATATATGTAGTATGTGATGACCTGCAATAAAAAATATTTTGAAACCATGTCAAACCCTCAGAGAAAATCAGCCATTTTCGATGAAAGCTGCCATCTTGCTCTACTCAGACGGGTCACATTTGAACAAACTCCTCTTAAAGCTTATCACTTACACACCTACAAATGAATGAACATCGTCTTTAACACCGGGGATCAAACATTGATAGAATGATTTTGCTGTGTCATAATGTGTGGGGGTGGCTAAGTCTACAGTTATGGTTTTTTGCCACGTAAGTAAAAGGTGCATTAACTTCCATATTCAAGGTCAAAGCTCTACAACACTTCATGGGTATTATCACATATCGTCACTGGACACCATCTTCAGGTCATTAAAGCTTGGTTTATGCTTGCCGCATGAACATTCCGAATGGAAACGAGACGTGCGGAACCGGCCGAGACGCCTTCTTGCAGCGTTTATACTTTTTGTGGCTTGTCCCTGCTGAGAGCCAATATTCTTGACGACTTTAGGGGGCGGCGTAGGGCTCTGTGGCAAGCATACAACACTACACCATAGTAGAAGTAGTAATCCCTGTTGTTTACAAGATGGTGATAACCGTGAGCTTAAACAAAGCAGAACTTTTATGCTGTTTACTTAGGAAAAAAGACGAAAAAAGGAGACAGTCCTCTCTTCTATTAAAACACAGTTGATCAATGATCTCTATCGGCCGAATCATAAAGATGTCTATTTACGAACCTCCGGCAATATGAGCTCTTGCCAGTCCGCCATGTTTTTCCCCGCGGGACCGTCCGCGTGGTTACAAATTTTCCTAGGTGCGCGGCGCGGAAATTTTGGGGCGGGAGGAGGCAGCGCGGAGAGGAGTGGGTGCTAAAATGACGTAATTTGAACCTTGCGGACGCGGCAAGCATACACCAAGCTTTACTCGTGTCATTTTAGCTCCAGACCCTGACACCAGTAGGTGCTACGTATCAGTAAGGAAGGTTGGCATTTGCCTCCTTTTACTTAAGCGACATCTGCCTGTAGACATTGAAAGAAAAGAAGATGGTATCAAGGCTTACAAAGTAGGTGTGGCTGTAGAAATATGGCGAATCCTCATGTCCCACCATGGAAATACTATTGGATCTAATGTCTATATGCATCCTCTGACCTGCCCCGAAATCAACAACATTTAAGACAACTTTTAAGGCAGAAATTGGAAGGCTGCCTGGAAGCTTGAAGCTGCATGGCTGTTGTATCGCTTAGACTCTTGCAATGTTTGAGCAGAACTGTGTGGTCTGGAAGACAGTCATGGCTGAACAAACGCGAACTGATAGGGCGTGGGGCCACTGAACTCCTCCGGTAAATCATGGGAGAAAGCATGATGTCTGTTCGCCCCCATCCACCAGAGGTAAAGAGAGCCTTTACAGAGCTCAGTGGCCACAGGCCATATCAGTTCAGAGGAAGACAGGATCATTCCAGCCTCTGAGTGCTAACGCTAACAGATGCTAATGTTCAAAACACCCCCCATAACTCTCCAGCCATAGGCTATTGTAAATCCAGTCTGTTTGCTTCAACTACTTCCACGTTGTTCTGTTTAAACCACCTTGCCATTGTGGTCCTCCTTAGTGCGATATATAGTTTAAAGTTTCTCTGTTTCTCTTGGCCATGTGTGCGTTGCACACAAAATATACATTCCAGCTCGCCACAGGGCTGGGCGAGTGTGTCAGAGATGCAGGGTGTCTCTGTGAGACCATGACTGTGACATAGACAATGGAAAAGATGTACCGCTCTCAGCCAATCACAAAATTCAAATGCAGTACCACACGATGACCATGAGCAGCAGTACTAAGACGTTTTTAGACCAAAGAATGTAGAATTGAACAGGTTTAGACGAAAACGCCAAAAAATACCCCGAAGCTGAAATATTGTATTGGTAAAGAGCCATTTACGCAGTTTCTAAGCTAAAAAAGTTGTTTTGGGGTTTAGTTACTCTTTAAGGTAAAGTACACCCAAACGTTGGACATTTTAATGTTCTTAGGTCTACCTGCTTCTGCCATGCACCACTGCAGCCTACAGCTTATTTGACGAATTGTTCTTATTGACTGTAAAATAAAAGTTATGCAAAAACAAAAACAAAGTCATGCTACACAACAAATCAACGACAAAATTAGTTTTCAGTGCTTTTTATCATCGAATTTTATGGATTTCATTGATTCATTGTTGCGGCCCTGTCCCAATTCCTGCCTGTTTTTTCTTACCAATGAATCTCTTTCCCTCAGCAGGTTCTAATCTCTCCTTACCTGCAAAGACCCTGTGTAATCTTCCTTGCATCTGGCCTCTGGTCTTAAGTCTCCTCCCTGACTCTGGTTATTCAATTGTAGCAATAAAGACATGGGAATATGGAAAGCAAAATTTGGAAATCAAAATATGATGAGTTGCAGTAAAATTACTCTGAAGCAATTTGAACAATAAATTGTGCACAGAAATGAAAGAGGCTTGGGTTTATTCCTAGCATGAAGTAACTAGTACGGGATATGAAAAAAAATATTGCTCACTAGCTTAACATGATATATTGTCAATTATGCCTGATAATTTAGCTATATTATCTGATTGCAACCGCAAAACTCAACTTACTTTCCCTTAAGGTTTTTGGCATACTTTTTTATGATTGTTGCGGCCTAAAATACCTGACGTTGCAGGAGTTTTTTGAAAACTTACAACAAATTGCAATGTCTCCATTTGCAATTTTCTTTTCTTTTTCACCCATCGCTTATCATTTTGTAACATTATTAGCAGAGTTAGAGGCTAAATTCTCACATAAACTAGAGCAAAATACAATGACTTTCAATTAGAGTTGGGTGATATATCAAAAATTTACAGTTGCCAAAATGTATGACTTTTACCATCAACATTTTGCCCATGTCGGCATCTTTGGTATTTAAGAATAATAATAAAAAGATGTGTTTTAATTTAGCGATGCCCATGTCCCTTTAAGATGCTGACTGTAGTGCTGGATGAACTTGACAATATCTGGTCTGAGTCTATACGCTTCAATACTACATGCAAAACCAGTACAAGATGCAATTTGCTGCTTGCGTCAATGTTGTTAAAAAGAAGCAAACTTTCAGTCTTAAAACATCAAGAATGTCTACTAGAATCATAATCATTTAAATTATTTTCATAGCATTCAACTGTGTCTGGAAAAAACAACAAGATGCAGTCCATATGACATTGAAATGGGCTATTTAAGATAATGTGGATATGAATGGTCGTAATGTACATGCACTTTTTTTAATCAGAAAACTGGCTAAATGTAAATAATAAAACATCTTCACTGAGAATCTACCATCTTCCATGTATGCTATCCCTGCCAGCATTTTACACCCTGCTGTTATTTGCTAGATTGTCTCAGATGACTCTTTTCACAGCCTACACCTTGGGTAGTGTTTGGTGTGGTAGATCCGGGCCTCTATCGCTCTGGTGCACAGATCCTGCTCCTGTGCTGCCAGGATGAGTTCCTCTGTTGTGTCCTGTAGGCCTCTCTAGCCAGTGGTAGGATTTCTTGAGATCTACCACTTCGGTTATGTTCTGGCACTACATCCCATGTAGGGGCTTGTCCTCCCAGGATGGTTCCTCCTCCAGCACCTCCCCATCTTGCCACTGTCACAGGCATTGGTAAAGTCTGGTGCCTTTAGTCTCTTCAAGAAAAGTATGGTTGAAGGTTTAAAGTGGATTAATTCAGCAATAGTATTGGTGTCGTAACTGAAAAAGTCGGATCGGTGCACACCGAGTTCCTAGGATTTCTCAAAGTATAATGGGAGGCGGATCGTTTAGTTATCAGGCTCCTCCCCTGTGGAACCAGCTCCCAGTTTGAGTCGGTGACACCTTAACTTTACCATGTTTATATTCTCGTTGAACTTACAAATGTCTCACCGATTTGGTGGCTTAACAATAAAATAATAATAAAAATCTGATGATTCTGCGGATGCCGCGGCAGATTCGTTACAAAATAAGGTCCAGGTTGAGAAAGAAATCAGAATTTCCTTTTAAACGCCTGGAAAAAAAATACAGGGGACAGATGACACAGACAAGTAAAATGTGGGGGACATCTCCCACAAGTATCCCAGGTTTATTACGTCAATGTTCAGTGGAGCAGATGATCTAATGACCCACAGGATGGATTGTTTATTTAAAAATCAGGCACCACCTGACCTGACCGTCTGCCATGACAGAGCGGACCAGTTTGTCGGCCAGGCCACTGGGAAAAGATCCTCATTCAAACTATTCTGGACCACTTTTACTCAAAAGTAAAACAGAAGCAATTATTGTGAAGTGATCGTTACAGAGTTTAAGTTCTTCAGTTTTAGTAAGATTAAACCACGAGGCTGAAGTTGGTTTGCATTTCTAACCTATGATTCAGGAAACGGCTAAAGGGCAATTACGCTAAATATTTATCTACTCTGAGGATCTGTAATCTGCTGTAGTTAAACAACAATATTCAGATATTTCATACCTGGACTAGATTATTCGACAGGACTGGAAGAACAATGAAAATCAACTCTGGGATTTGTGAAACTTTTATGTGATTCCCTGAAACTTCAGCTAAAGCAGACTGAAGGACTTTTCCTACATCTAGACCAAACTAGATCAGGCTCAGATTAAAAAATACAATACTCAGACATTTCAAACCTAGACTAGATTTTTCTTTACTAATAGTAGAACAATTAAAAGCAACTCTGGGATTTGTGAAACTTCAATATAGATCGATTTCAGCACTTTTTGTGCATCTGGACGAGAACAAAACTACAGCTGGATTATTGAAATCTGCACTAGATTATTTATATGAATTGGAAGATATTTAAAACCTCGATCTGATTTGTGAAAAAACAATGAAGAAACTAGGGCTGGGTATCGATTCAAATTTAAAGAATCGATTCGATTACGATTCTCAAGATTTGGATCCGATTCGATTCAATCTTATCCAATTCAATATTGATTTCGGTCAGTGCTATTAAAAGCTTTTTTTTATTACTGTTATCTTAATTATATGCCAGAAATTCAATGACTTAACACGGGTGAGTAACAGTTCACCATGGAAAACTGTATTAACCCTGTCAGGCACAAAACTTAAAATGGCCGTCTGGACTGTTACTTCCTATTTCAACTTTAAAAAGGGCAAACTATTCTAAAAAATAAAATAGATTTTTGAACTTGTGAATCGATTCGATTTGATTTCTATAAGAATCAATTCAGAATCGATTTTTTCGATTATTTAAACACAGCTCTAAAAGAAACATGAGTATTTATTTTGTGCATTTAGACTGTAGAATTGGTCCAGTTCATGTAGTACAAAAGCTAGACTCTTGAAACCTGAACTTGATTGTTTTACACAAAGTGGAGATAATTTAATATCCAGTTTTTGATTTGTGAAACCTATATTTAACATCAAACATTTTTCCCACAATTTCTTCTTGGAGTCCCCCTTAAAAAAAGACTAAGCTACAAGAATAGATGACAAAATATGCTGGTCCCTTGGAAGCTGTTAATAAAACTAACATTTTAATATGTAAGACTTATGTTCTTAAATACGTAAAAAGATACATTTATTGTTTTGGTCTATACTGCCATACTTTTAGACTAATATTGGTTGTATGAAATACAAAAACTTTTAGTTTACCCTGCTTGTTTTGTTAAAACATTTACTTTGGGTTATTATAATGGCTTAATAAATGTTTTGAATAGATTTGGATTTATACATTTCTTCTGTATTGGATCTTGGTAATTCATAATTTCCTACATACAAAGGTGATGATCAAAAACATTTGACTTTTAACCGTTGTTGAGTTTATATTTTAATCTGCTCTTCTTGTAAATAATTTAGACCAATCCAGGAAATAAATTTAGTCATTCTAGTTTTGGAGCTAGTTCCTTTTTTCGCTGTCTTGGCAATTATTTTAAGCAAGAACGCAAGGGCTTGATGCTTGTGACAGATGAAGTGGTGTTACCAAACATGGTTAATTCAGGGCGTCTCTGTGAGTTAATGACTGTGAATGGGCATGAGGACATAGGTCGGCACAAGAGGGATTTATCAACTCATGATTGCGGAGGGGCTTGGGTATGAGTGGCCATGGCACATTTCATACATCAGACTTTTAACTGTCGGCATTCTAAATTTCATTTGTAGGATAGAATGTAGGACAGTTTCTATGAACATTTGATAAATGAGGGCCCAGGTTTCAAGAGTCTAGCTATTGTATTACCTGATCTGGGCCTGTTCTAGTGTGGCCTAGATACAGAAAAGAAAAACACAAAACAGAACAAATTCCATCATCGGTCTTAATTGTTTTTCTTAGTGTAGCATAGTTTAGTCTGAGTTTGAAATGTGTAGGTTGTAGGCCTATATAGTTTTTAAACTACAGCTAAAATAGTTTTGTCCAGAAAAATGTGCTAAAATCTGCCTTTATTAGGTTTCAGAAATCATAGAGTTGGTTTTAAATGTTCTGCTATTAATGCAGAATAATCTAGTCCAGGTTTGAAATGTCTTAGTTAGGCTGTGTAGTTTTTAAACCAGAGAAGATTAAAGAAGTTCAGAGTAGAGAACATTTTGGTCTAATTGCCTTTTAGCCATTTTTTTTTCCAGAATCAGAAAATAACATTCCATCGGTCTTTGAATTTACTTAAACAAAAAATAATAAAATAATTTTAGTTGAAATCAAAAGCATCAGTTTAAAATCCATAGATCTATTCCTAGTTATCTTTGTTGTTGTTTTTAACCGTTTCCAGTTTCTCACACGTAACAGAAAACACAATCAGCGATAAATGAAGCAAATAAACGAGCTGTGTTTCTTCCTCCGCGGTATGAACTAGTTCCATCCAGCACCGTACAGTTAACATACCTGGAGGCTCTGAGCGGATGGATTCTCTCCAGTGATGAACCGAAGATCTTGTTACTGTAGACTCTGAAATATTCTGCTCACAAAAAAACCCGTCTTCTAATCAGCACAAACACAAGGAAAGCTGGAAGCTAACGCTGCTAGCGTCTTTGTTTACTTCCGCTAGGGGGGCGCACACAAACAATGTCGGTGGAAACAGTTCTGTATCCTAAAGTTCCGCCTCCAGCTATTAACGCGTGTTTTCCTCCAGAGTGCACTTAAACTGGGAAGTACAAATCTTGCCCTTCAATATATTGAGATATTACAGAGCCAACATCATGGTAATCCTGTGAAAAATCTGCTGGAGGAGAGTTGGAAGCCAGCAGGGAGGAAGAAGGAAATGGGACGTTTTGTTAGGAGAGTATTGAGTTTCCTGACGTTGGAAATATGTCCCCCAGATTAGTCTAGTGTTCCTCCATGGTTGCTCCCAGATTTAGTTATATGGAGGACCATCTCTGCCAAAATGGACAATAAATAAATAAATAAATGTGAATAGAAATAAATAAGTGAGGAAATACATTTGTAAATTAAAAAATATTTAAAAATAAATACACTTGGGAATAAATAAATACAGGAATAAATAAAATGTAAAATACATTTGTAAATCTATCAATAAATAGAGAAAATCAAATATACAAATTAACAAATAAATCAATTTAAAAATAAATATGTAAATAAATAAATATAAAAATAAATAAATATGGTAATGAATAAATGGTTCAATACAATATGAAATGATGAATAAAGAACTGACTAAATAAATATATGTCGGAATATATGAAATAACTAGTAAAATATCCACATTAATTAATTTATTAAAACATTTATTTTCATGTGTATTTCTTATTTACACATTGATTATTTATTTATTTATATATTTATTTATTTCCAGGTTTATTTATTGCTGTTTATTTCCAGATTCATTAAATCATTTCCACATTTATTTAATTCTATATGTTCACAGCTTTTTAGTTATTTTTTTTATGTACACATTTATTTATGAAAATGTTTATTTCCACATTTAATCAGTCATTTCCACGTATGGCCATTTCCATTACTTTATTTGCACATTTGTATATATTTTTTTAAACTGACTTATTAATTTCATATTTACTTATTGATCTCTACATTTATTTATTTATCTGTCTTCACATGTAATTATTTATCCATCTCCACATTCATGTATTTATTTTTATATTTATTTATTTAGGCAGTAAATATGTAGGCATTTAATAGGTAGTCAAAGCTGCCGACATTAACTCTCTTATAAAATTAGCTTTGAGCATAGATCGTGCATTGCAGTAATAGAGAATTGCAAAGAATTGACACAGACAGGCAGGCAAAAATAAGTTTCACAAATCACATAACACTTTTAATTGTTCTGCTAATAGTGTAGAATTATCCAATCCAGGTTTGAAATGTCTGAGTATTGTAGTTTTTGAGTTACAGCTAAGATAGTGTGGTCCAAATACAGAAAAAAGTGCTGAAATCTGTCTGCATTGAAGTTTCACAAATAACAAAGGTTTCAGCCTCGTGAAATGAGAGGTTTCAACCATATATATATAAAAATTTAAAATACTACTTTTTCGATACCATTTAAAAAATGAATAGAATGTTAGTGTTAACCTTTGAAAAAATATGAAGTCCGGTACTTTTAAAAAGCTTACGTTTGGGTCACTTTCAGGAATTTATTTCTGAAAGGTGATCACAAATTTTCTGTACAGCATATTAAAGGGCCACACCATGTAGTCCCATTATTTTTTTCTTTAGATCTGTCAGCTCAGCTGGATTCATCTGCTGACGTTACAAATGTTAAAACTGACTACAGCTGCCATGTTGTATATGTAACTGTTCCCCACAAAAATGAATCTAAAAACATAAATGTGACCACTTATCATTCAGATTTTAGTTTGACTATATATACTGTAGGACTCTAGCTAGGACTCTAGGCTGCATCCGAAACCACTAAATTGGTAAGAGGTCTTACAACAAACCGGATGTGCGTCAGCGTCCGCCATGATAAGATGCATCCGAATTGGGTTTCCAGTTAGGAAGGAGTTAGGGAAAGTGGCCTATATGCTAACTATCATAGCCACTTTAGCATAGGGACCTCTGATGCTAACTAACTGGCGATTAGGAGCTATGTGCCATCCCATAATCCCTTGTGTCACAAGACGCCATCATACAAGTCGCCCGGCCCACCTCACGTAAAATAATGAAAATGGCCGAAAGGAAAAAGACGCGCGCATTTGAGTACAACAACCTCTTGCGAAGGTTTATTTTGATATTCGTCATTCATGTGCGTTTACGTCGCGTAATGACGTCGGGTAGAAAGGCTGTTCGAAATGGGCACATCCTCGAACGGCTCCCTAGACTACTCGCTAAAGTCTGGCATCTTGACGGATGCAGCCCTAGCTAGATGCTAGCTAGAACTCACTGGAGGGATTTTCCCTGAATCCGAAACCACTGAATGTTAGCATAACATTGACGCATAACAAAATAAACCTTTGGAAGAGGTTGTTGCACTCTTTTTTACAATCTATGACTCACACGCGCGTCTTTTCCCTTTAAAAAAAAAAAGCGTCTTTTCACTTTCGGCCATTTTCGTTATTTTAAGTGAGGTGGGGCGGCGACTTGTATTGATGGCGTCTTGTGGCGCAAGGGATTGTGGGATGGCACATAGCTCCTAATCGCCAGTTAGTTAGCATCAGAGGTCCTTATGCTAAAGCGGCTATGATAGTTAGCATACAGGCCACTTTCCCTAACTCCTTCCTAACTGGAAGCCCAATTCGGATGCATCTTATCATGGCGGACGCTGCCGCACATCCGGTTTGGCGTAAGAACTCTTACAAATTTCGTGGTTTCGGCTGCAGCCTATGTCTCCCAGCTGGCCTGGGAACGCTTCAGGATTCCTCCCGAGGAGCTGGCCCAAGTGGCCGGGGAGAGGGAAGTCTGGGTATCTTTGCTTAGGCTACTGCCCCGCGACCCGACCCCGGATAAGCGGAAGCTGATGGATGGATGGATTTACTGTAGTCAAGAAGTTTGTATACACACAAAAATACGTCTCTTTTTTTTTCTTCTTTTTTTTTTGCTCTCTGTCGTAACATGAGGTGTTAAATCAGAACAAACTTGAGATCACTTACAATTACTTAAATTATTTCTAAATGCCATATTTTGACAGACTGAATATATTTTGGTTCTTCAAAAAGTTTACAGTAAAATGAAGAAATCTTTATTGTTGTCACAGTATAGATGGCCCTTTGTGATCCTCAGCCACTTCAGTGTAAATGCAGAGTTGAAGCTGACCAAGGAGGCGTTAGGCCAGTGTGAGAAACACCCCCCTTATTAGAAATACACACCTAGAAATGTGGATGATGGCTAGATATTAGGTTTGTCAAACGGTTACATTTTTAAATCTAATTAATCACAGGGTAGCTGTGAATTAATCCTGATTAATAAACATTCATAAATATGACTAAAAACTACAATTGTGGTGTAAAGGGACAAATCCAACTGCCGTAGCTCTTTTTTCATGAAATAAATGAAAGATTAATAGTTTTTTTTTTTACTCCAAAATCACATTTACACATGCACCTTTTAAACTATTGATCTTTAGCTAGCGCGTAGGCAAACTAACTGGCTGACATTTTCTGTATATACAGCTGACTGTTATCAATGTTGGACAACCCTGATCTTCCTCTTAATAGGACTATCCTACGACAACAGAATGATTATCAGTCAGAGGCTTAAACAGTTTAGCTAGAACAGACTGCTACTGTAGATGAGGAAACACTGAGCTGTCTATAGAGCTACTGGTTCAGACTGGGATCACTCTGTTCACACTGGGAGAACCTGCAAGAGCTCCACTTTAGGTCATCAGAGTATGAGAAGATATGAGTTAGAGAAAAGGCTGTTATATTTCTGCTGTTCTTTATTGTTTCCACACAGCTGCTGCTACAGGTTTGGGTGATATAAATGTGAGGAGGGAGATGATATGTGTGATCTCATATAATCATCAAAATATCAGATCAATCAGCAGTAAAACCAGAGCAGGAACTGTTGGGGGACTGCCGAGATTATCAACTTCATTTTACAAACTTTCATTTGAGGATTTGTGTGAAGTAGTTATTCTGGCAGACAGTGAAAGGCAGCAATCTTCGTCTAGCCTGCCGGAAATGCACAAGAAGATTGTCCAAAGAAAATCCTAAAGAGATGGTATCCTGCATCTTTTACTTCTCTCCCTGGTTCAACACCTGAATAAAATTATGGCTCATTTACAGCCCCCGTAGAGCCATGCTGGGGATTTGAACCTTTAGAATCAAGGAGCAAAGACTCATCTAAAACTGGCAGGACAGCAGCTCTGGAGGACTGGAGCTAGACACCCATAAAAAAAAAAAAAAAGAATATTAAATATGAGGACACCACATTTCCGAAATAAAGGCTACTAAACTAAATCTTCTCTCCATCAAATATTTATTTAAAACTTGCATTCACAAAAATGTAAATTTTTTTAAACAAGCATTTGAAACATTTTCACAAATATAAAAGAGAATGCTGCACAATTTTAATAGTACACAAATGTTGATATAAATGAAAAAAATTGCAGTGGTGGACAGCATTTTGTTCAGGGTTGCATGTGACACAATTTGGGGGCGTCTCTGGAAGACTTATAAAATGTTTTTAGATATTTTTTAACAAATTCAAACAATAAAAATACATAACATTAATATTTAGCTTTCAATCGAAGCAACATTTCACAAAAAGTAACTTTAAAAGTTGTCTCAGAAAATAAAGCAGAGGGGTTTATACATACAAGGTAACATTTTTAATGTTTCAGGATTTATAAAGGATGCATTGTCAAAAATAACAAAAATCATTTAAAAGAAGACAAGAACATTACAGTATAAACAAAAGTATAGAGAACTTTGCAGAAAGCCAACGCTTCACAAAAACATTTGACAAAGACTGAAAAAACTCTAAACAGAATAAAGAATCAGTAAGAAAACCTAAAGGTACTTTGAGAAACAGATTTACACTAGGAGTTTTGCACCATAACATCCAGAGGGCTGGTCCTCAGACTTTGATCCGTCTCTCAGATGTACAATCCTCCTGACTTTTTGTTCAGGAGTGGGAACAATAACCCACAAAGCAAAGCACGTGATTTCTATGTTGGATGCAGACCTGATTGATCATGAGTGGACGTTAATGGCACAGGGAGATTATTTCAGTAACTCTAAAAAAAAAATTGTTTAATTTTGATCATCAATCATTTATTCGAGCTAATTTTGATTAGTACTGAAATCTGGTGGAGACATAAAATTCAACTTCTCAGAAGACTAGTTACGTAGAAAAAAATTCATACACATTTAAGCAAAAATTAACATGTTTTATTTTAATGTGAAGCAGGATAAAAATATTTCTCTCATTTTGTATCTAGGGCAGATTTATGTTTATTTTTTTTTCTTTATTTTTTTTTTTACTGTGGGTTCAATTTCCTGACGTCATGGACACTAAACCGAGACAAGAAGGGAGAAAGGAAGAAGGTGAATAAAAGAAACCGGACCAGCAGAGGCGCGAACTGACGACACAAGACAGGGAGGCAAACAAAGAACACAAGAAAACATCCCAGTCCTCCACCTCTGCCGGACGGCAGAGAAACAGTAATACAAAACAAAAACAACAAACTGTACAGAACCAAACCAATAGTTTGGATCTAGTAGAATAAACTAAGAATTACACATTGACTACACACAAGCATTGATTAATGAACATAATACAAATGTTTCTGGTAAGCTCATGTGAACAACTAACTAATGATGATAACCTCAGCTTAAGATATGTCCGTCCTCACCTATGTCCCCACACCTATGTGTGTGCGAGCATGCAGGTCTGAATAAGGTTTCACCATGCAAGTGATTGATAGCTGGTGTAAGGAACCGTCAATCCGTCCTACATGAATCGACACAGACATGGAGGAGGCAAGAGATGTATGCATCCAGGGTCCCACAGAGTACAAAGTCCACAGGCGGATCAGCGCAGGGTCGATCACCCACCAAGAGAGGAACAGATGGAAGCCCCAGGGGAGCACCCACCAGCCGCAATGCTGGGGCCCGAGAGATCGCAGTGACGAGCCCACGGGCTCCGCCGGTAACCGGCTACGCCAGGGCGGGCCCGGATCAGGATCCAGAGGCCACGGGGACCAGGGGCACCCCGCCCCCCAGCGGGGCCCCAACCAGGGACCAGCCAACCGACGGACAACACACGCCGCCGCCACCCCGGACCAATTCCCATCGCCAACAACCCGGCCCGCCCCCACACACCCACACGCCAGGGAGCCACAGCAAGAGCCACAGCGGATGTACGCCCTCCCCAGGCCGCGCCCAGCCGGCACCTGGACATCCAGATCTTCCAGCTCCTGGGTCCAGATCCCGCCCCACGTAGGGCGCCAAGATCAGGGGCCCAGCCAATGCCGGACCGCCCCACCAGGTGAACAGACCAGCCAGCAGAAGTCCTGGAACCGGCAGGAGGCCTGGGTGCCAGGCACGGTCCCCACCGATCCACCGGACGGCACCAACCTATTCTACAACCCCGGCACCCCCAGAAGAGGTGCCCCAGTCAATCCAAGGAGGACGTCCGGCCCGAAACAGCGGCCGCCCGACACACCGGACCACCCAGGACCCGCTCGACATGCACCAGGACCGAGCCGGGCCGCAACCGGGACCCCCGGCCCCAGGCATCGAGAGCCATCATCAACCAGCGGGCAGGGGCAACCATCACCGACGGGGAGTGACGGGGAGGGAAGAAGATGCATCAGGCCAGAGAGCAGCCAAACACCCAACCTGACAGGTAGACATAGACAGACAGAGAATCTCATACGTACCCTCCCTCTCATGCGTACACATTCTTACAAATACAAGACATACGAAAAAAGGACGCTATACACTCATTCATACCCCCCCATACGTAACCTATACTCCATACTCCCAGGCCCAGGGACAGACGCCCCAATAGAGAACCCTTTCCCTGCCCAGGAGACAGACCCCTTTGCCCACCATGACGGGGACAAGCAGACCGCCAAGGCCCCCACACCGGCAAGAGCAGCCCACCAGCCCAGGACCCCGACCAGACGGCCTGATGTTCTATCCGGGCTCCGACCCCTGATGGACCAACGAACAGGGGTGTGGAAAGACCCCCCATCCTCTCCCCCCGCTCAATGTGGTGTTGTTGCGTGTTGTTCTAATGTGTACTTAAAACAGAGGGGTGGGACATGGGAATACTGCCGGGTACCCCCATCTCCCGCCCCCCGGCGCCAATGCGCCACACCGCCAGGTCCCTACATGTGCGTTCCATGTAAATGTTGCAAGTGTAAGTGTCTAAGTTGCTCAATAAAATCCGGACCCAGGCCGCCACCGGGTAGCGAAGACGGACATGTCACTAGACACCCAGGTTGAGTTTAGCCCCCCCTCCCGTCCCAAGTGCACCCCATTAAAAAGAGCGCCTGTGCTAGATGGTAAAAAGCCTCCCCGCCAATAAGAGACGCCCCAGGCACCGCCAGCGTCCGAGGGCCTCCGCGCCGAGGCCGGAACCCGCCGCACCACCGACTCGGGTAACCCGGACACGTCGCGCCTCGCAGGCGGCCAACCCCCAGGCCGACATCCTCCAGCCTTGCTACTACCGCCCGATGGCCGGGAGGCAACAGAACCCAGCACCTCCTCCCACCAGCCCACACCCCACCAACCGGTCAGTCACCGTGGAGGCCGACCAACACCGGCCAGAGGCCCCCACCTCAGCACCCCCCCGAGCGCTAAGACCAAGACCCAGGAGCCATGTCCAGTGTCAATATAGCCGATCGGGCCCGGAGACGCCGGCCACCCGCCGCGGCCTCTCGCCGACGCCCGGACGCGGCAAGGGGCCACCGGGGAGCAAGCGACAAGAACCAGCCCGGGGAGATGGAAAAGGCAGCAGCGCCCGCCAACCACCGGCCGACCACAGCTCCCCCCCCAGCCCCCCCGGCCAAGCCCCAGCCAGGGCCCCAGCCGGGGGGCACGCCGCCCCAGAACCCCGAGCCCCAGGCCCAGCCCAGACCCTCCCAGAGCAGCACAGCACCAGGCCAGTAACCCGTGTCCGCCAGCACGACCCCTCTAAGGCGCCGCATGCAGCCACTAGGAGTCACCACACAAAGCCCCCAAAGTCCCACCCCAGGCGAGAGTCACGGCACCTACCGCCCCAACCGCAAGCGGACCCACCCCCAAGGACCTCCCTGCAGTCACCACCAACCCTTAAGCTCCACATCGGCAACCGTGTCCCACAGAACGGAATCAAGGGCCCGACCCCACTAGGTGATGGAACTGATCAAGGGTGACCAGAAAGATTGATCAGATGTGGAGGCAGATGCCGTTTCTAGACCAATGTAATCCAGAAGGAGATCTCTATATTGATTAATATTCAGAGTATTTTTATTTTTCCAGTTCAAGAGGATATTTTTCTTAGCGATGCATAAGGCGATGTAAAATAATTGCATAGACTTTGTATCCATGGTAACTTCATTTACATTTCCCAGCAAGCAAACTGTGGGAGCAGGTGTGATATTACATTTCAGACACTTTGATGTTTATGTTTAAAGATCTGTACTGAATTGGGAGATTGGTTGTACAAAGATAAACTGACTGGCATGAAATCGAAATAGGGCTTTTCAGCAAGGAGGAGCATTTCATAAATTATATTTAAACTGATCAGTACATATTCAATGGATATTTTTTTACTTGGAAATACTTTTAAAAACAAAACTTGTTCGGATGTGTGACAGTGTGGTGTCCTGTAACTATTACTCCGACAGATAATGTGCCCTAGCCCCTTGGCCATCAGAATATCCCAAGAGCCTGGGTGGCAAATCCTGCCTGGGCCTTCGATGTGCACTTTGATACAGATGTCTAGGCCAAATCTGACAAAAAGTGGTAGTATAAACTGATGGAGGATATACAACAGGGTGACAATGATGGATAGTTTTAAATGTAAATACAGACTGTGGTAGAACCACAGAGCTGGTTCTTGTGGATCTCAGTGGAACATTTGACACTGTTGATCACGCTATATACCATTGAAACGACTGGAGAGCTGGGTCGAACCGTTTGGTACAGGACTTTACCGGTTTGAGTCTTAAGTTGGCTCTCCTGGAATATTCTGCAGAGCTGCTGCCGCTCAATTGGATGAAATGTGACATGAGCATTCAGACTGCAGGCGCTCTTTAAAAAAGTGAAAGATTTTCTGAATCAGTACAAGAAAAATTGGGATTATGCTGTTCACATAAAAAAAAAAAGCAGGTATGGGCAGAAATGTCATATGTGATGCACATGTGCCTCCAGTGTGACCGTCTATAAAAGAGGATGTCTCACATGTTAACACCAACCAACACCCAGCAAGAAGGCCAAGACAGCTTTATAGTCATTACTTTCTTGTATTAGTGTTCGGTTCTCCGTCACATTGATATGGAAATAGCCCTGGATAACAGGTACAGGTGAGGCCCCGTCCGCACTACTGCGTTTTGTTTAAAAACGGAGACCTTTTGCTACGTTTGCACTTCCCATCCACACTATAACGGCAAAAACGGAGAAGTTTAGAAACGCTGCTGACCCAGTTTTTTTGTTTTTAAACTCCGGAGGGCGTTTTGGTGTGGACGGCTCAAAACGGAGGATTTTAGAAGCGATGATGCAGCAGATCACACTCGGCTCTATGATTGGGCGTCATCGCTCATGGCGTATCCTTCCCTGATTCGTCAGCCACCCATCACATGACCCGTCCCCGGAAGAGAACACACAAAAACAGCGTGGAGTACATTACGTTAGAAACTGCAACATGGATAACGAATTACAAGCGTTACTGGCTTTGATGCCTTTGCTAGCAGCTGAGGAACGGTCAATCTGTTTCCTGTTTGTACCGCCGCACCCATGCCCGGTGTTTGAGAATTGTCACGTGATCCGCGTTTTCAGTTGTTTTAATGTGGACGGAGATCAATTCTAATACGCAGGGAAAACGCTAGTGTGGACGGGGCCAGTAACTGTATGTTGGCAAATTTGCTCATTGACTCACTCTACAAAATAGAACGCAATAAATTTGTTTATTTTAACTTTGGGTTGGAGTTTTTTTTTTGTGTTCAGCAAGTTTTCTGTGCGAAAAGACCGTATCAGCAGTGTGCAATTATGCATGCGCGCATGTTCGGGGACACTGCGTGGTGTTACTCCGTTGCAGTGTGGCAGCACATCAAACATAGCAGAAGCTAAACAGGAAAAATACAGATTTTTAGAACTACTGTGTCTGCAGTCTGAATCTCTTTCAACCATTTTTAAATCCTGCCATGTTAACCAGGTCTAAAGAACAGGTAATAGTTTGTTTCAACAGAAAACTTTTAATCAGAACAGACAGAAATCACACATGGGATTAGCTGCCATTGTCATGTATATCACATACAGTTGATTTTGGGGGTGACCGTGGCTCATTTTGTCCCTTAACCTGTGGGCTGCCAATTCAAACCCCAGCTCTGTCCATCTCAGTAGTTCTGTCATTGAGGAAGACACTTCACCTGCCTTGGTGTTGGTGCTCAGAGGATCTAGTTACTACTATCAATGTACAAATGTGTGTGTGAAGGAATGAATGACTAAATGCAGTGTAGTTATTTGTTTTGTGGCTTGAAAAAAAAAAATACCTTTAGAAATTCCGGACAATTTACAAGTTAAGGTTACAAGCCAAAAAAGTATGTTTATTCATCACCAGGCACCTTTGTAAAAAGTCCAATCATTTAAGTTTTCTTTGCAAGTATCCCAGTAGATTCAGGGTCACTTTTTGGCTTCTTTGTGAGTTCTTCTGTGACGAGTGAAATTACTTCTGTTTATGAAAGATTTGCCACACAAATCACAAAAATAAGGCTTCTCACCTGTGTGAGTTCTAACATGAGATGCTATGTTGACCTTGCTTGAAAAGGATTTGCCACACAGGTCACAAGAATAAGGCTTCTCACCTGTGTGAGTTCTTATGTGTTGCTTAATGCCAGACTTTTTTGTAAAAGATTTGCCACACACATTACAAGAAAAGGGCTTCTCACCAGAGTGAATTCGTCTGTGAACAACCAATTGACTTCTGAATCTGTAAGATTTTTCACATAAATCACAGGAATAAGGCTTCTCACCTGTGTGAGTTCTAATGTGTCGCTTTATGTCAGACTTGTTTGTAAAAGACTTGCCACACAAGTTACAAGAAAAGGGCTTCTCACCTGTGTGAGTTCTTCTGTGATCAACCAATTGACTTCTTAATCTGTAAGATTTTTCACATAAATCACAAGAATAAGGCCTCTCCCCTGTGTGAGTTCTTCTGTGATCAACCAATTGACTTCTGAATCTGTAAGATTTTTCACATAAATCACAAGAATAAGGCCTCTCACCTGTGTGAGTTCTAATGTGACGTGTCATGTAAGCCTTTATTCTAAAAGATTTGCCACACAAGTCACAGCAATAAGGCCTCTCACCTGTGTGAGTTCTAATGTGTCGCACAAAGTAAGTTTTTGTTGTAAAAGATTTGCCACATAAATCACAAGAATAACGCTCCTCACTTGTGTGAGTTCTAATGTGTTGCACAAAGTACGTTTTTGTTTTAAAAGATTTGCCACACAAGTCACAAGAATAAGGCTTCTCACCTGTGTGAGTTCTAATGTGTCGTTTAATGGCAGTCTTTTTTGTAAAAGATTTGCCACACAAGTCACAAGAAAAGGGCCTCTCACCTGTGTGAGTTCTTCTGTGATGAACCAACTCACCTCTGACTCTGAAAGATTTTTCACACAAATCACAAGAAAAATGCTTTTCACCTGTGTGAGTTCTTCTGTGATCAGCCAATTTATTTTTGAATCTATAAGATTTTTCACATAAATCACAGGGATAAGGCTTCTCACCTGTGTGAATTCTAACATGAGATGCTATGTAAGCCTTGTTTGCAAAGGATTTGCCACACAAGTCACAAGAATAAGGCTTCTCACCTGTGTGAGTTCGTCTGTGAACAACCAAATTACTTCTGATTCTGAAAGATTTATCACAGAAATCACAAGAATAAGGTTTCTCACCAGTGTGAGTTCTAATGTGTCGCATAGTGTAAGACTTTTTTGTGAATGATTTGCCACACAAGTCACAAGAAAAACGCTTCTCACCTGTGTCAGTTCTCTGAAACGTCACATAATGACTTTGTTCATTACATTTACCACACACTTCACCAGGAGAAAGTTTCTCACCTGTGTTGGATCTCATAAGTGCAGGTAAGTCCTCACATGTATTGAAACGTTTACCACATATTTTACAAGAAGCCAAATCTCTTTTATGTCTTTTTAGTTCTGAATTGTCCACATTGTCCCTTTGATTTCTAGGGTTCTGATGTCTCTTTGGATCTTTATCTTTACTTGATCCTGAGTCCTTCTGGTCGTCTCCCTGCTGATGTTGGTTCTCAGTTTCAGGGAGATTAGCAGAGAGGAGCTGATTCTTGGATGGTTCTGTTCCATTGCTGTCTTTCTGCTGATGAGGAGTAACCGTAATTCTGTCGGTCTCTTGCTTTACTCCAAATGGCTCATCATCCTGATCACAGCAGAGATAAGATATTTTCTCTTCCATTTTCACGGGTTCTGGTTCCTTTATAATCTTCAAAGGTTCTGGATCTTCTGGTTCATCTTTAGTTTGTACAGGTTCTTGCTCCTCCTTTATCTCTATAACCCACGACCCTTTTGGTTCATCATGGAGTATTTCCTCATAAATAGGAGTAAGCAGAGAAGTGTTTTTTTCCTGCTTCACTACATGATGTCCTTCATTTTCAGAGATCCACAGTTCAATATGTTCTTCTTTGATCGGTTCTGTTTCCTCAGTTGGCTCACTAATCTGTCTTTCTGGTTCCTCCTTTATTTCTACATCTTTTGGCATCTTGTCTTCTAGGATGGAGTGAATCTCTTCAGTTTTGAGAACGTGATCAGCAAAAACTTCCCAATTAGCAACAGACAGGATGCCGAGGAAGGCCTGAGGGAATCAAGAAGAGTAGAACATCATAAGCTAGTGAATGGATGGGGTTAACATCTCACTAAGATTCACAACATTGTAGTAATCAAATACTCAAGTAATTTGGCTCTACCCTTCCATCTATACTTTTGTGTCCCCTTTTTTTTTTTTATTTCCTCATTTAAACGTTTTTCCGGTAGTGACTTTATACACACTACTCCATACCAGTTGGATCTCCTCTCTTTGACTACATTATAAAGGACTGAGGATTACAAAATATCTCTTTGCTCTGCCGAAGTCTTTCAGGAATTATTACAAAGAATGCATGACATGGAAATAAAGATTCGCCGCCTTGAGGAGAGCACACAAAATAAAACAACTCTGCAGTTGGCATGCGGAATTCAAATACCTGGCAGTCCAATGCCAGCTACCAGAATGTGACCCTTGCAAACAGACTGTGTCTATCGGGAAGAACTCCCCACTCAGCTGTGACTTGGCCTCCGCTCAGACGTTAGACACCCAAGAAACCCAAGATGAGAAAGGAACGTAAAGCGAAACCCCAACTGAAAATAAGAGATCCGACTCCAACAGGAACTCTGATAACCCCCTAAAAAAACAGATTCGCACCCGTACGCTCACCACATCCCAGCCCGCAGAAACCACCAATTGCTGAAAATAGATCATACAATAAGGAACGGAGAAAGAAAAAGCCCAGAGGGACAGTGCTTGTTATTCATGATGGATCAATCAAAATAATTCAACACTTATGCCACAATGCTGTCATTACTTGCTCACAGATGACTGAAAGACATCTGAGAGAATTCCATCAATCAATGAGGAAAATCCAGGGCTAGAGAAGCGGTTTGTTCACGCTGGGATTGCTGATATTTCTCTTAGAAAATCTGAAATTCTTAAGCAAGATTTTCTGAACAGACTACAAAAACTGAGCAACCTTAAGTCAGAGATGTTTGTTTCCGACCCGATCCCCGCATGTCATATAAATTAACGGTTTAGCAGAACACACTTATTTCATAAGTTCCTGAAGTCAGTCTGTGCTGAACGCTCAATTAAATTTATTAACAGCTTTAAAATCTTCAGTGGAGCAAACACCTTTTTACTAGAAATGAACACAACCTCAACAGGACAGGCCAGAAAATCTTCCTATCAAGCTAGATTTCCAATGTGAATTCCAAGGTACCTCTGTTACAAAGATTACAGTGAGTAGGACTCCAGCTGATCATGCAATTTCAGCTCGAATGCAGAAACACACGCGCCAATGAAAAAACCAATAACAGATCCTACACACGTTCATCCAAATCAACGTCATCACCGATCGTCTCACCAATTAAGTCGTTCTCTGATGCCCTTCAGACTCAGATGAACAAGGGAATTCTTTTAACACTGAGAATAACCCATTTCTGTATTGAGTTTTGCACCATACATTCTGGGGTTTTGGATCCCCAACTGGCAGAAGCTAACATACATATTGATAGAGAAAACTGCAAAATGTATGATTTTGAACGGTGGAAAGTTGACCAACTTAAAACGTATATTTGCTGTAGAAGGGAGCCCTTAAAACGTAACAAAGAACTGTGTGCTCTGTGTCAGAGGAAAAAATGTGTTAGTTAGGCTGATGCATTTATACGTTTGATTCTGTTAGAGTGGGTTGTGTTCTTTATAACGCTAAAGCCGAAAATTGATGGTGAGAATCAACATTTATACGGGCTGCATTTTGCCTCGTGAAGGAGAGAAAATGGCTTGATATTGGTAGCAACTTCGGTATCTGGGAGATCGGAAAACTGTGAGTGATGGCGGATATGAATAAGGTCACTAAAAGGAATGGACCTGCAATCGGGGCTGTTATCGCCTTTCCACACGTGGGTTGGAGCAGCAAAATCAGTGAGTAAAGAACAGAGAAACCACAGTGAGCCCACCATGAGTGGAGGAAGAAGACCGGGAACCGGTGGTAGCAGTAGAGAAGGAGGAAGTCTGAGCTGTAAGCGACAGCTGGAGCAAGACCAGCACTGTTATCCGATTCCGAGGGTTGGAGCAGGACTCCATTGGGTAGCGGTAGCAGGCAAAGTCAGTGTGTGATAGAGGTCATCACCCACTACTGTTTTTCTGAGATGGTAATGAAAACACAACCTACCTGTTCTAGGCCGTACCGTTCAGGTCTAGATAAATGTAGAAAATACAAATTATTAATGAAATAAAAGTTTTAAAAAAATGTAAAAAAGCTGTAATTTATAAAATTCATGCAATCCAACATTACCAACACCTGATGTCATAATATGCCAATTAGATATGGGATTTTACTGCTATCGAACTTTCAATAATACTGAAGATTTTTCTACTTTACAGTGTACCTTTATCAAATTAGAGCTACAACCTTTGGAACCAAAGATATCAAAATTGAATATTTTGTATGAAAGACTGGCGCCTAAAGACTTAAAACTGTCATGAGTAAAAAGGACTCTCAGCGGGGAAGCAATCTACTGGTATGTATTGGGAAAAAAAGGGAATGTCTACGCAGAGAGAGAAAATGGAGGAAAACTCGACTCCAGGTTTATTAAGAGATAAGACACAGAACAAATATCAACGAACCTTAAAGGATGCAAGGGAAACATTCTTCTGAGATTATTCACAGAAACAACAATAATGCATGGACATTATTTGCTACAGTGGAGAGATTAACTACCCCTCCTGTCACAGTAGCCCCCGAACTAAACTCCAACAGGGCCTGCAATTAATTTGCCAGCTTCTTTCCTGAAAAGATCTTGAACATCAGAAGGTCTATCAGTACATCAATTTCAATCCCAATACCATTAAGCTGAGTTAACACCCACGCTGAGAAAATGACTGATTTCCAAACAACACATCAATCTTTAATGAAATTATTGAGAAACTAAGCTCCGCCACCTGCTTCTTGGATATCCTACAAACAGGTTTTCTTCAAAAAATAAAAATAATAAAAAAAAAAAGTCCTCCCAGCCATCAAAATAGTTAACTCATCCCTCCTATCAGGTGTTTTCCCACAAGCCTCTTTTGGATTTCGATGCACAAGGTCGGAATGTCATTTTGATCGATTTTGTAAAAAAAACAACAACAAAAACAACCCGAGATTGTGACACCCCTATCAATTTTTATCACAAAACACATAAATCAAATGTGGTGTCCCCCAAGGTTCCATCCTAGGGACCCTCTCATTTACTATTTACATTTTATAATCCGGCTGAATGAGAGCAACAAATAATATTAACTAACACAACTATGCTGATGACACTCAACTTTATATCTCAATGTCACAAGATGATGTTGAACCCGTCCAAATCTTCAACAAATCCATCCATCCATCATCTTCCGCTTATCCGGGGTCGGGTCGCGGGGGCAGTAGCCTAAGCAGAGAGACCCAGCCTTCCCTCTCCCCGGCTAGTTGGGCTAGCTCCTCGGGAGGAATCCCGAGGCGTTCCCAGGCCAGCTGGGAGACATAATCCTTCAGGCGAGTCCTGGGTCTTCCCCTGGGTCTCCTCCCGGTGGGACGAGCCCAGAACACCTCACCAGGGAGGCGTCCAGGAGGCATCCTGACCAGATGCCCGAGCCACCTCAACTGGCTCCTCTCGATGTGGAGGAGCAGCGGCTCTACTCTGAGCCCCCTCCGGATGACCGAGCTTCTCACCCCATCTCTAAGGGAGCGACCATCCGAGCCGCACTCCGCTTGGCCTGCCTGTACCTATCAGCTGCTTCCGGAGTCTCACAGGCCAAAAAGGCCCGACAGGACTACTTCTTCCGCTTGACAGCATCCCTCACCGCTGGTGTCCACCAGCGGGTTCGAGGGTTGCCGCCGCGACAGGTACCGACTACCTTACGGCCACAACTACGGTCAGCCGCTTCGACAATGGAGGCACGGAGCATGGCCCATTCGGACTCAATGTCCCCCGCCTCCCCCGGGACGTGTTTGAAGTTCTGCCGGAGGTGAGAACTGCATTGAACAAATTAACAGCTGGATGTCCCATAATTTCCTCCAACTGAACAAAAACAAAACTAAAGTACTTATCTTTGGACAAAAAAACCCCAAAAAAACCCAACTAAACATCAGTAAATAGCTTCAGTTGGTCCAACTACAAAACTGACCAGGCCAGAAATCTAGGTGTAATAATGGACTCAGACCTGAACCTCCAAGGTCAAATAAAGGCAATAACAAGGTCAGCTTTTTAATCACCTGAGGAACATTCCTAAGATTAAAGGACTGATGACACAAGGATACCTAGAAAAACTCATCCATGCCTTATCACAAGCTGGCTTGATTACTGTAACAGTATCTTCACAGGTCTTTCAATAAAAAAATAAAATCAATTAAGACAGCTGCAGCTGATCCAGAATACAGCTGCTCGTGTTCTCACTACAACCAGGAAAGTAGAACAATTCACCCCAGTTCTAAAGTGCTTACTGGCTCACTGTAGCTCAGATAATAGACTTTGAAGTGCTTTTACTAGTATATAAATCATTGAATGGGTTAGTAGCAGAGTACATTAGAGATCTGCTATCATGGTACAAACCATCCTGGAACAAACTGCCGGATGAATGCAAAACTACAGAAACACTGCTTTAAATATTTTTTTCCTTTTCTTTTTTTATCCTCAATTATTGTTTTAGTGAAATGCTAAATATAATTTTATTGTTTGTTTTTCTTTGTTTATGCTTTTTTGTCATTTTGTTGTTAATTTTCACATTTTTGTAATCATGTAAAGAACCTTCAATTGCCTTATGTTGAAAGTATGCTATATAAATAAAATTGCCTTGCCTAGGTTCCTTTTAATTTGAGATTTTTCAATTAAGTATTTCTTCTATTTATTTTTGTGTCAAAATGTGTTTCCACTGACTAACATTATTAAATAAGGGCCAAAACCCTCTAGTTTTACAGGATTAAAGGTTCAGAATAGTGGATGAATATTTACAGAAACACTAGGAGGTAGGGCTGGGCGGTGTGACTTAAAAATTAAATCCGATTTTTTTTATACTAAATATGAATTCAGATTTTAATTAAAAAAATGTCCTACCTGATTTTTTTCGGTGAAATTGCAAGTGATAAAAAATATTTTCAAAAAACTCCTGCAGTCACCCTGGATCTGACTTGAATTTAATGTCCAACTAAACACAAGCTGCAAAGTATCCTTGTAAAACAAGATGGCTAGATTAACGTCACTCTGAGCTATGGAAGTCTAAGCAATACATTGGTCAAACTATTTAGACAGGAATGCTCTTAAGAGGTTTGTGGGTGTCTCTTAAAAGAGCCATTGTGGCCGCAAAAACGACCAGCTAGGGGCGTGTCAAGCTTTTTGGTCGCGTCTATCGCATTCGGTGTGTAAGCACGCTACACAACAAATCGATAAAATTCACAATTTATCCTTGAATTTTATGGATTTCATCAATTTGTTGTTACCGCCCTTTCAGTTATCACCTTGTCCTGATTCCTGCCTGGTTTCTCACCAGGTTCTAATCTCTCCTTACCTGTAAACTTTACACTTTTTGGTAATTGCTGCGGCCTAAAAATGCCCGACATCGCAGCAGCTTCTGTGCGAAGTTGCTATGTTTCCATTTGTGATTTTCTTTTATTTTTCACCAATCACTTATTACTTTGTAACATTATTAGCAGAGTTAGAAGCTACATTGTCACATAAACCTGAGCAAAATAAAATGCCTTTCAAATAGAGTTAGACGAAACACCAAAAATTTATAGATACCAAAATTTCTAACCATTACCGTCATCATTTTACCCATTTTGGTATATTCTGTGTAAGAAATTTAAAAAAAGGTTTTAGGTTAGTGATGCTCTTGTCCCTTTTAGATGCTTACAGTAGTACAGGATGAACTTCACAGACTGAACATTCCCATCTTTGTCAGCGGACCCCTTCCAACAGGAAACGACGAGAAATTCTCCAGGCTCCACACGCGTCACAAATTCTTAAAAAAAAACAACCAAAAAAACCACATGCGTTTCAATGTGTTCAATGAGATTTATAAGAAACGTTCCCCCACCAGCTCAAGGACAAAGGAGTACAGAGAGTCAGACGATTTAACTTAAGGCTCCTGCACCCTTGAACACTCTTGACTCCCAACCACCTGAGACAACCACTAATAGATGTACAGGCAGTGAAAACTCAACCAGGACAAAGTATTCACACCAGAACCCAAGACTCTAAGCAGAGAAACAGGATCAAGCAGAGACATAGTGCATTCACCCCATTCACTTTTCTATTTACCAAATGACTCCCTTCTCTGAAAACAATTAGGGGCACACATCATGGTTGGTACACGGCTGACACTGAAATTTGGATACGTCAGCTTCCTGGGACTGATTTTCTGCCAATCTCCAAACTGATAGCAGTGTTGGGAGTAATGTATTACAAAAGTAATATGTTACAGGAATAGATTACTTTTTTCAGTAACTGAGTAATGTAATGCATTACTTACAAAATATACAGCAATATATTATTAGTTACAATTTCAGTAACTCAAGTTACAAAAACATTTTAAATAGTTTTTCTGGCCAACTAATGCAACAGACCAAATCAAGTTGGATGCGGTAGAACAAGATCCACTTCCTGTTGCTTAAAACCAAAACATCAGAGAATCAGGACGGCTGAGGAAAAGATTAACTGTATATTTAAACATTATTCACACTGTTTTCCTAACCATCTGTTATAAGACTTCAGACATCAGTCTCATCTTTGTGATGAGCACTTTCAGCACCTTCTTTTGATTAGATTTAACAAACATTACCATGAAACAAAAGGCATGCAAAGGAACTTGAGACTTAATTTTAATAAAATAGTGTTAAATATACAGCATTTTTGGTGTGACACTTGTGTAAAATTTAAATTCATGAGTTACGGTGGTTAGAAGTGATATTTTACCAGAAGTAACTTAAAGTAGTGTAACTCAGTTACATTTTTAAGACAGTAATATGTAATGCAAACATATTACATTTTTGACATTGTAACTGGTAATGTGAAATTTATTACAGTTTCTTTGTAACTTTCCCAACACTGACTGGTAGTAACAGACGTCTGATATCTAAGGGAACCGGACAGTAATTCTACTCCCATCGTCTCCCAGAAGTTGGCCGCCGCCCCCCCCTGAACAAAATAGTACTATCCCAGTGATTATTAGTAGCAGAAAACAAAAAAGCTAAATCCAAACATTTGCATACTAAACAAAATTTCATGTTGATCTTCTGTCAGAAAGTTCAGTTACCAATCATCAAATCGCTTAGACTAGTTTTATTAAACATTAGGTCCTTGTCAGGCAAGGCGCTTCTAATCGATGACTTGATCACTAAAAATAATGTAGAGGCACTATTTTTAAACACTGAGAATCTACCATCCTAAATTACAACTTTCTAAGTGAGAGCAGGAAACACAGACAGGTGGAGTTAGCACAATTTTTAATGAGTCGGAAACATTTAAAAAAAAAATGTTCCTGGGCACATTTTGAATATCTAGTCATAAACGATCTTATCAAAGCTTTATATCTAACATTATATCAACCAACAAAACCTAACTTCTTCAATGACTTTCTGTCTGTAATATGTATGGACCATGACCGACTAATTATTGTGGGTTACTTCAATATCAACAAACAAGACAGACAAGCAAAAACATTTTGATAAAAACCTACTTTTTAAAAAAAATACATCAATGGGGCTTAAAGGAACACTTCGAGTTTTTGGGACTTTAGGTTATTCACTGTATCCCCCAGAATTAGGTAAATCCATACCTACCTTTTTTCATCTCCGTGCGTGCTTTAAGTCTTTTTGACGCACCCACCGATAGCCTAGCTTAGCTCAAAGACTGGACGTAAATGGGTCCAGCTAGCATACGAATTCCAATAAGTGATAAAATAACGCCAACATTCTCCTATTTACATGTTGCGATTTGTATGGTCACAGTGTGTACAAATAACAAGGTCAAATGAGACAGACATTTTTTTAAACGTTTAGATACTGGGAACTATTTTCTCAGAAGGCGAAGCACTGCTGCTTGGGCGGAGTGATTAGCGCAGCACCCGAGAATAACATAATTTTGGTCTCAGTGCCTTTTAGACCTTTTTCCTGAAATGGTAAATAAGATAATATCGGTCTTTTAATTTATTTAAACAAAAAATTATGATAAAAATAATTTTGGTTGAGATTAAAAGCACCGGTTTAAAGTCCATTGGTCTGTTCTTTGTTCCAATTGTTTCTCTACTGATTACAGAACACAAAGGGGAAAAAAACAAATTAGTGATAAATGAAGCAAATCATCGAGCTGTGTTTCTTCCTCCGCGGTATGAACTAGTTCCATCCAGCACCGTACAGTTAACATACCTGGAGTTTCTGAGCGGATGGGTTCTTTCCAATGATGAACCGAAGATCTTGTTACAGCAGAATGTGAAATATTCTGCTCACAATCAGCGACAAACAGAAGGAAGGCTGGAAGCTAACGCTGCTAGCGTCTTGGTGTTTACTTCCGCCGGGTGTCGCACACTGACGGAGGAAACAGTGGTGTTCCCTTAAGTTCCCCCTCCGTTTTTTCCTCAGAAGTAAATCCTAAATATCCCCATTGATCCTCGCCGCTTGTTTTACGTCTCCCACTGGTTCAACACCTGAAACAAATCATGGCTCATTATAGAAATATCTTTGTATTAAAAAGAAATAATAATAAAATAGAGCACACTAAATCTTATCTCCACTAAAATGTATTTACAACTTGCATTTTCCCTGAAACACGAATTAAAATTTTTTTTTTTGGAATTCAATTTAACTGTTTTTTAACAATATATATATACATATATAGTTAAAAAACAATATATATATATATATATATATATGTATATATATATTGTTTTTTTACCAATATATGTATATATATATATATATAGTTTTTTAACAATATATATATATATATATATATATTTGATATTTAAATACTTGTCTATATGCATCTGATTTAGTTTCTATTAGCTCTCCAAAAGTTTGGAAAAAAAATTGTTTTATTAGAAATTAAGTCTTATATTATTTATACAAGTTCCAGTGTTCAGTACAATTGAATGTGTAAATGTGTCCTATGAAAATGTTAATCATGTCTGGTTAACTGGTGAAATTCCCTCTCTCTGTGGAGACCGTACAAGTGAGCAGCCACCAAAGAAACAGACAACCCTGGGATCAGCAGAACAGAGGCTGGCATTGGAAATAACAAGGTTTCTTTGAGGTAGAAAAGAAACTTTGTGTTTTTGTGAATTATAATAATAAAAAAAGGTGTCAGGAAGTTTAAAATTATGACTAGTATATGGTGTTCTGATCTATTTAACAACAATACTTATTTGTCTTCCAAAAAGGCACAATCGTGAAATATGATTTTACCAAACAGAAAAAACCTTAAAATATTATGTTTTCACTTAAATTAAGCCATACCAATTTCAAAACATGCCTATAACGGCTCCAGAAATTTGCCCCCCAGAAATTTGCCCCCTGTTTAGAATGCCAATGAAAGAAGATTTGTTCTGCAAAATGCATTTTAAAAAGAAAATCATTCAAAATAATTTAGCAAAAAAAATAGATATTTAAATCAAATAAAAGTTAGTTGTTATGAAAATAAAGTTCAAAATTCCCTGCATTTCCAGTTACTTCTTTAGGAATCAAACATCGCACAACAAGAAATCTGCAAATATTTGAATTAGAAAATGCTTCAAGTTCAACAGGTTTCTTTTCATTTAATTAAAAAGCAACTTATTTTAAACTTGCAATATCTAGCACAGAGACAAACACTGAACACAGTATTTATATGGCGTTCCTGAAGTATATAAGCGCAGCTTGATGACATCACCAGAATACACAACCACGTTAGGATGGTGTAATCACAATTGGCTACATTTATATCATTTCTACCTTACTGTAACAATGAGGAACTATTACATTTATATATTCAGTAAAATTGGTTGTAAATGGAGACTGAACAGTAAATCTCATTTTCTACTTTAAGAAAGTGTCTGTATTTTGTACCTTTCTCGCTATTGCGCTCTCAGCCGTGCCACCGGATTCAGTTCAATTTGGAATTGTAGGTTAAAACTCCCATTTCATTTTAACATTTTAAATGTTAATTTGGTGCATTAAAAATATTTAAAATGCATAAATGATGCTTAGCTTGGCACAATTATACCTTAGTTGAATGAATGATGAAGCCTTTACTCTGCAGTTGATATTTCTATTACTTTTGTTTTTATTCTTTTTTTACACTTTAAATATTGTCAGATCAATATTGACATAAAACTGTTATCATTCAAACTTTATCATAAGAAAACCTTTTTCAGGTGTGTGACACCATCCCGCCGCACATTGAAGAGCCTTTTTTCTTCACTCAGGATCTCGTCAGCGCCACCGTGCTGCATGGAGGACTGTCTCCACAGCACAGTGTGAGGTTTCCAGAGACAGCACTGGACACAACAGTGGAGGCGTATGCAGTGTTGGACAAGGCCAACCGCAGAACTGATCTATGAGAACAGCAATTTTAAAGTTTGCAGTGGAGCAGTGCCTTTGTACCAGTTTTTTATGGAGAACAAACTTCAGAGCACCTTCACAGAGACCGTCAGCATTCTCAAGATTTTAATGACCCTGAAGATGATCAAGACCTTCCTGAGAAACTCCATGTCGCAGAATCACTTCAATGCTCTGGCCATGCTCTGAATGGAGAACAAACTTATGCAAGACATTCCTGACTTGTAACATTATTTTGAAATAAGGTTATTATTTTTCTCTTTAACTTCTAAGCTTTCAGTGTGATTCATCGCAAAAAAAGAGTTATATAATGCTTGGCCCACATGTTAAGTAAAATGTATTTGTAAAAAGTGTGATGACCTAAAAAATGACCAAACATATTTAATGTTTATATTGTTAAATATTAGTTAAAATACAACACTTAATGTTATTAATAAACAAAATTGACCTCTTTTGCTGACCAGGTTAACCTATTCTGGTAAAAAAAATTATAATGGAAAAGAGTCTTTGCTAAATATTTAACTGAAAGCGAAATAAAAAAATAATAGATTTCATATTAATTCATCCTTGCAAATGTTGCATTCACAGTTATTTATTTGTATTGATGCAGCCCCACCCAAAAAATATCTCACCAGCTGCCACTGACATATATACAATAAATATTTTCTACTTGGAAATACTTTGAAGATACAAAAAAGTGTAAAGATGTCTAGGCAAAAAGTGGGAGTCTAAACTACTGAAGGAGGATATATGACAGAGTGAGAGTGATGGATAGTTTTAAATCTAACTACCATTTACAGCTTCTTCTAATCGCAGAATTTTTCCAACTTTTTGACTGAATAGATTCTGACAATTAGACGGTCGATCTGAACTTCAGAATCAAACCCACTAACAAGAGAAAATGTCTTAAATATGTAAATTAAAAAAATAACCCAACAAAGCTCCTACTCTTGCTGCCTTAATATCCTAATGAAAATCTTGACAGAATGTTTTTAGGAAAGTTTTTGCTGTTATTGGTCCTCATCCAATTCCCAACGTTAACTCATCCGTCATGTCAGGCGTATACCCCCAGGCTTTAAAAGCAGTTTTTATCAAACCCCCAATTGGACATGTTGATACAGAACTACAGGCCATTCAACATTCAACAGTAAGATAAAAGAAATGAGCTCAGCAGTCCTGGCTCCACAGAGACAACTGTGCATGCCCTGGAAAGCAGATGTAACCAGGTCAAGCGCCATGGGCAATGTATTGACTGTTGTACACACTCTGTACCAGTTGGCGGCAGTACTGCTCCATGAGTAACTCTTGTAAACATATATAAAAGAATAAGAATGAGAAGAAGCGCTGTGCGTTAGAATGGAGGAGATGAGGGAGAGTTTAACTGTTTATAATAATTCAGTCAAAGGGGTATAACGAATGACTAAAGGAAAGGAGAAAAAAGAATCAGAGACAGTGTTAGTTGAGTTTGCAGAACAAAATATACCAAAGGAGGTTTATTATGGATTCATAAGGTATGGTGTGATGGAGTACATTCCAAAACCAATGAGATGCTATAAATGTCAAGAGTTCGGACATTTAGCTAAAATGTGTAAGGGCAAGAGGAGGTGTGCAAGATGTGGGGAAGATCATGAGTATGGAAAGTGTGTGGAAGGTGTAAACCAAAGTGCTCTAATTGTGGTGGAGGACATAGTGTTGCGTATTGGGGATGTGAAGTAATGCAGCGGGAAGTTAAAATTCAGTCTATAAAAGTTCAAGAAAAAGCGACGTATGCTGAAGCAGTAAGAAGGGTGGGACAGAAGAAACCAACAGATAAGGAAGAAAGAGGAAAGGGTCAAGTAAATAATTCTGTCATGGAGAAAATGGAAGAGAGGATTCACAGAGAGAAGAAGAGAATGGTGACTTTTATAGCCGGAGTCATAAATGCTACGGATGGAGTTAAGTCAAAGACAGAGAGGATAAAACTCATTGTGAAAGCAGCAGTACATCACTTGGGATTAAGAGAAATAAAATCGGAAGAGGTCCGAGAGGAGTTAAGTGCAAAAGCTAGTCAAGAACAGATATGTGTTGGATAGTTTTATTAATGATTATTATTCAGTGGAATGCTAGAAGCTTAATAGCGAATGGTCAAGAATTTAAGAATTATGTGTATTGTCAAAAGGATAAACCTGATATAATTTGCATTCAGGAAACATGGCTTAAACCGTGTTTAGAGTTTGTGGTGAAAGGATATATTGCAGTTAGATGTGATAGGACAGAAGGAAAAGGGGCAGGGTGTGTTACATTTATCAAAGAAGGAATTTCGTATAGGATAATCAGAAGTACAACAGAGTTAGAATGGGTGGTAGTAGAAGTGTGGATAGGAAAGAAAAGTTTGGTGGTTGTACATTTTTATAATCCTTGTAAGAAGATAGAGTTGAGTAGGTTTGATGCAATTAAAGAGTCAGGAAAAGACAATTTCATATGGTGTGGTGATTTCAATGCACATAGCTCATTATGGGGAAGTGATAAAACTGATTATAATGGTCAGGTTGTGGAAGATTTGATTGATGTTTTTAAATTGGTAAGTTTGAATGATGGAAGAAGCACGAGGATAGATGTAAATAAAATAAAAAGAGTCTGTGTTAGATCTGACACTGGTAACTAGGCCTGTAGCATGTTTATTTGATTGGGAAGTATGTCATAAAAGCACATTGGGAAGTGATCATTACCCAGTGAGGTGCATAATCAATAGTGGCGTAATGAAAAATAAAGAAGGAATAAGAAGGAGGTGGTGTTTTGGGAAAGCTGATTGTGGGGCATTTAGGAGAGAGGGTGAGAAATATTTGATGCAAGTGGATGATGATATGAATGTTGATGCTCTTAAAGATAAAATAACACAAGGGATCATCTTGGCTGCTAAGAGAGCAATTCCTAGGAGCTCAGGGAATAGTAGGAAAAATGTGCTTCCATGGTGGAATGAAAAATGTAAAAAAGCAATAAGAGAGAGAAACAAAGCATTTAAAGTGGTAAAGAGAACTCATAACTATCAACATTTGATTCAGTACAAGCAGGTGCAAGCACTGGTTAGGAAAACTATAAGAGAAGCAAAGAGAGAATGTTGGAGAGGATTTTGTGAGAAAGTTGGAAGTAATACTCGAGTGGGAGAGGTATGGAAGGCTATAAAGAAAATGAGAGGAGATATGAGAGAATGGAACTACCCAGTATTGATTAATGGGGATAAGGTAGCAACAAAGAATGAAGAAAAGGCTACAGTTATGGCCAAAACATTTAGCAGGGGTGCATAGTTCCAATAAGTTGCTTGAGGAGGAGAAACGAGGCAGAGAAAAAACAAAGAGTGAAAATATAGAGAAATTAAGTCATAAACATCATAGTGAAGATGAGTTAGATGTTCCTTTTACTAAATTTGAACTAAGGAAAGCATTAAATAAAACTAAGAACAATGCTCCAGGAGAGGATGAGGTCTGTTATAAAATGATAGAGCAAATGGATGATGGAGGAGTGGATAAGCTATTGAAGTTATATAATAAAATATGAGATAATGGAAAAATTCCAGAGGGATGGAAGGATGCAAAAATAGTTCCTATCAAAAAACCAGGAAAGGATCACAGCTTACCAGGTAACTACAGACCCATTGCTCTTACTTCGCATATGTGTAAGTTAATGGAAAGAATGATTAATCAAAGGTTGGTGTATTTTTTAGAAAAAAGAAAGTTGATAAAGTGTCAGAGTGGATTTAGAAGGGGAAGATCTACAATGGATCCAGTTGTGTGTCCTGAGGATGAAATAAGGAAGGCTCAGGTAAATAAAGAAATTGTAATGGCTGTATTTTTTTGATTTAAAAAAGGCGTATGATATGTTATGGAAAGATGGATTATTGATCAGGTTGCACAATATTGGCATAAAAGGAAAAATGTTTAATTGGATTAAGGACTTTTTAAGTGAAAGAACAATACAAGTAAAAATTGGTCAGGATATTTCAGAAAAGAAATTGGTGGAAAATGGGACACCTCAGGGGAGTGTGATCAGCCCAACATTGTTCACCATTATGATAAATGACATATTTTGCGAGTTATCAGCAGATATGGGGAAATCGTTGTTTGCAGATGATGGAGCCATATGGCAGAGAGGCCGAAATAGTGGGGTTATAGGTAAAAAGTTACAGAGGGGAATAGAGGAGGTTGAAAAATGGGGTTTGAAGAGGGGTGTGAGGTTTTCGGTAGAAAAAACAAAAGTTATGGTATTTACTAATAAGAAACAGATAGAACAACGGAAGCTAAGGTTATATGGGAAAGAGTTAGAGGAAGTAAGAAGTTTTCGATTCTTAGGAATTCAATTTGACTCAAAGTTAACATGGAAGGAACACATTGATAATGTAGCAAAGAAATGTAAATCGGTCATCAATGGCATGAGATGTTTAACAGTGATAGAGTGGGGAGCTGAGTTAAAGACATTAAAACAAATATATGTGGCATTAATTAGGTCATGACTCGACTACGGGTGTTTTTATATATGGATCTGCAGTTAAGTCAACTTTGTCTCAGTTGGAATAAATTCAGTCAGGAGCATTAAAGATATGTTTAGGGGTAGTAAGAACAACACCGGTGAGTGCCATCCAGGTAGAAGCAGGAGAAATGCCGCTGTTCATTAGGAGAAGGCAATTGGCAGTAGGATACTGGGTGAATGTGAAAGGATATGAAGGGGATCATGCAGTGAAGAATGTTTTAGAAGATTGTTGGGAGAGAGGGAAAGGAAGGAAGAGTAGCTTTGGATGGATTGGGAATGAGGTGGCAGAACAAATTAAAGTAAATCATATAGAGTGGAGTCCAACAGATGAATGGATGTTATATAGTGCGGATGTGGATTTAAAATTAGAAAGTTATAAAAAAGGGAAACAGAGGTACAGATATGGTGCAGGAATATTACAGTCACGTAGACAAAAATATAGGAATTACATACAAATGGTTCAAAATATGCAACAGACTGGCGTCCTGTTCAGGGTGTACCCTGCCTAACGCCTGATAATTGCTGGGATAGGCTCCAGCTGCCCCGTGACCCTGAATTGGATAAGCGGTTAAGAAGATGGATGGATGGATGGATGGTTCAAAATATCCAAGAACTGAAGCAACAGCAGCAGCAATTTACATTCCCAAATATTAGATAGGCTTAGGAAAAAGAACGCCTGATAGTATGAGTGTGTATACAGTAGAAATGTGTGCAATTCTGTTAGCGGTAGAGTGGGCAGAGGGAATAACAGAAGATAAAATCCTCATATGTAGTGATTCTAGGTCATGTTTAGAATCAGTTCGGTCAGGAACAAGCAGAAATCACCAAGAAATAATATATGAAATAATGTTGATAAACTCAAGATTGGTCAGGATAGGAAAGAAAGTAACTTACATGTGGATTCCAGCACATACAGGAATACCAGGAAATGAACGAGTAGATAAATTAGCAAGAAATTTAGTTAAAAGAGGAAATACAGACATTGATATTAAATTATCCAAATCAGAGGGAAAACATAAGATATGGAGAATGGCAATGAGGGAGTGGCAAAAAAGTTGGGATAAAGAAATGAAGGCACGAAGATTATATGAAACACAAAAAACAGTGGGGAAAATGGAATATAGTGGCAGAAATAGAAGGGAGCAAGTTATTATTAGCAGGTTGAGAACAGGTCATACAAAGCTTAACAGTTCATTATATTTGGTGGGGAAACATCCAGATGGGAAGTGCAGGTGGTGCCAGGAGAGAGAGACGGTAGATCATGTAGTATTAAAGTGTAGAAAGTATGAGGAGGAAAGGACAAAGGTGGAAGCAGATCTGATGAAGGTAGGGATAAGGACAAGCACTTATGGAGAGATTATGGTTGGTGAAGGTTCTGAGGAAGGGAGGAAGGTTTTATTTGTGTTTTTAGAAAAAAATTAAAGAGGATTTGAAATAGTGGGGATGGAAGTGATAAGCTTGGTTGGATAACCGGAAGGAGGCAGTAATGCAACAAAAATGGATGCGGGCTGCCGTTAAAAATCAAAAAGAAGAAGAAGAAGATCTCACAAATGCAGAGAGGTCCACGAATGAGAAGCGGTCCATAAATGGACATTCAGCAATCTATATGATCTAAGTGAGTTAGATTTGAAGATTCTCTCAAAATTAGATTTGTGAAACGGCTTGTGTTCATTTGTGAATTTATTTTACAAGTGTTTCTTGAAATTACATTAGTGAACCACAGCGTGTGCATTTCCGAATGAGCATATGCATTTGTGAAAAACCCCGTGTGAGTTTATTTCATTTGAGACTTTTTCGACTCCATACGCTTGACACAGCACGTCAGCCAATCAGAGCGTCTCACTATACGGGCGTTGCCTGATGTCAACATTGTCTAGCCAACCATGACCTGCTAGTGTTTAGCACATCCAGCAGAGAAAGGCTTTGCATGCTTCATCTAAAAAACGTATAGGCGTCTAGTTGCTTTGTGAGCGATGTTTGATGCTGACGAACGTGCGGTGTGAACACACCATAACGTGACTGCTACTCATTATTATTGGGAGAGCCACAGCTGCGTTTGCCATGATCACAAATGGCTCAGATTATTCTATTACTCATCTCTCAACACAATTCAGTCAGAGAAAAGTCAGATCTAGCCGGTGTTCACAAAAACTGAAACATTTACTTCACCAATTATGATCTTCTGTGGGAAATCTGAAGGCCTTATTGTAAGGAGCTTGTTTCAGCCGTATTTAGAAGGTCCAGCTGATTACTGATTAGAGTTATATTGTGTTGTCTAAGTGTCCCTTTCATAATTTTTAGCAGTGTATACATTTTTTTATAAAAAAAATAGCTTTTCAGTCAGTGACACCCAATCCATAAACATATTGGAAAATGTAATTTACTAGCCATGCATGAGAACCTTAATTGGTTCTATTCAGGGCTGAGCTGATCAGATGATTGTGGAATTCAATGTTACTGTGCTAAACTGATTTAGATCTTATGCTTCAAAGGGAAACTACCTTTTGTCATTTAATCACAAATCCAAGAAAGAAAGAAAAAAATCAAACACGGGGTTCCTCAAGGCTTCATTTTTGGGCAACTTTTATTTAAAAGCTACATTATCCCAATAGCTCAGTTTAGAGAGTACAAGATCATTTACAATGCAACGGTCAAGTTTATTTCTATAGCACATTTAAAGCTGAAAGTTTCCTCAAAGTGCTGAACAAGACAGAAAACAAAAGAAAGAGGTAAAAATAGTTTAAATAAAATGTAGATAGAAACAGGGTAATAGATGATACAAAGTAAGAATATATTTAATCCCAATAGATAAAAAAAAAAGACAGATATAGTGGGTGTCTTAATTTGGAATCAGTACTCAACTAAACCTGATGCTGATCAGAAATCTGTAAATAGGCTTTCTACCACCCCCCAAACATGGCCGGAATTAAAACAAAACATCAGTTTAAACATGACAGAAAAATATATTTACAGTTTTTATTTTAGCAGGTTAGATTGCTGCCTCTTTACTTAATGAAATGAAAAATCTTATTTGGTCTTGGATCTAATAAAGCACCAATTCACTTGTCAGTTATGAACCATGTTGACCATCAGGTCATCCAAGTACTGCTCACTGTGTGGTGGCATTTAGTCTGTATGCTCTACTCCCTAAGAACGTGAGGTGACTAAAAATGTTTTGCTGTTAAACTAAGACGTCAACATTTGTGGTTCATTGCCTATTTCTAAGAAAACAAACATCAAACATTACTATCAGGATTTCTTTCAAAGCTAATAAGCCTTTTAAAGTTTCCTCATCAAATACCACTTGTTCGTTTAACACGTTTTGATATGTTCCTTTGATTTCCAGCCAAAACAAGTTATAGTATGAAGCATGCTACACAATAAAATTAGTTTTTAATGTGTTATCCAAATGTTTTAAATAAATAAAACTAATGTAAATCATGTTGTTAATGGGTGTTCTTCATTCATTAGGTTCCTATTGACTGTCAGCAGACCCATTCTTTTTCTACATGAAGAAATCCATTTTCACTGTATAATTTTTATCATATATAGCCAATAACTCACATATTTGCCACATGCTTCTTACTTAAATCTTACATACGCCCCGTTTACATAGAGATAAAACTGTTTTTTGAAATTCTGACTACTTATGGATAAATAAATACATATCTTTGTTGCTACAACTGGTTTTCCTTTTTAAAACTTCCAAAGGGATTGCATAAAACATTCTCTCCTGTATGAGCGCATTTCCCTTTATTTTAACCCTTTATACATCTTATACAGACGCCTCTCCTGTATGAGTTCTCATGTGGCTATCTAAATTACTTTTTTTTAACCTTCTCCACAGGTTATACTCGAGAAAGGTTCCCCTCCTGTATGAGTTTGTCTATTCAAACAATTTTTATGAGTGAAACCTTTTCCACGCATTTTTTCAGGAAAGACTTTTCTCTTGTATGCGTTTTCTCATGATTTTTTAAATGACGTTTTAGTCTGAAACCTTTTCCACACATTTTACAGGAAAGACTTTTCTCTTGTATGCGTTTTCTCATGATTTTTTAAATGACGTTTTAGTCTGAAACCTTTTCCACACCCTATACACGAGTAAGGCTTCTCTCCAGTGTGAGTTCCCATGTGCCTAGCCAGATAATTTTTTTCTCTGAAACCTTTCCCACAGATTATACACGAAAAAGGTTTCTCTCCTGTATGAATTCTCACATGCCGTCTCAAACAATTTTTTTGGTTGAAACCTTTTCCACATGTTTTACACAAGAAAGGCTTCTCCCCTGTATGGATCCTCATGTGGATATCCAAATAACTTTTTTCCCTGAAACCTTTTCCACAGGTTATACACAAGAAAGGCTTTTCTCCTGTGTGAGTTCTTATGTGCGCATTCAAACAATGTTTGTAATTGAAACCTTTTCCACAGGTTTCACATGAAAACAATTTCTCTCCTCCATGAATTCTAAGGTGGATATTAAAAGTGCTTCTGTGACTGAAACTTTTTCCACAGGTATGACATGAGAAAGGCTTCTCTCCCGTATGGGTTATCATGTGCGTCTTCAAAACACTTTTTTTTATTGAAACATTTTCCACAGGTTTGACATGAAAAAGGCCTCTCTCCTGTATGAATTCTCATGTGCGTCGTAAAAACACTTTTTTTATCGAAACATTTTCCACAGGTTTCACATGAGTAACGCTTCCCTCCTGAATGAGTTTTCTCATGATTGTTCAAATGCCTTTTTTTGCTGAAACCATTTCCACAAGTTTTACATGTGAAACGTTTCTCTTCATTATGAGTTTTGACGTGTTTATTTAAACTAGTTTTCAGTTTGAAACATTTTCCACATGTTATACACGAGAAAGGCTTCTCCCCTGTATGAGTTTTCATGTGGCTATCCAAATAACTTTGTTCTGTGAAACCTTTTCCACAGGTTATACACAAGAAAGGCTTTTCTCCTGTGTGAGTTCTCATGTGCGCCCTTAAACAATGTTTGTAGTTGAAACCCTTTCCACAGGTTTTACAGGAAAACAATTTCTCTTGTGCATGAACTCTAATGTGGATATTAACACTGCCTTTGTGACTGAAACATTTTCCACAGGTTTGACATGAGAAAGGCTTCGCTCCTGCATGAGTTTTCTCATGATTATTCAAATCACTTCTTTTGCTGAAACCACTTCCACAAGTTCTACATGAAAAATGCTTCTTTCCATTATGAGTTTTGACATGTTTTTTTAAACTACTTTTTAGTTTGAAACATTTACCACACATTTTACATGATTGAGGCTTCTCTACTGCATTACTTACGTGGGTTTTCAAACAACGTTTGTCTTGGTTACTTTTTCCACAGCTTAAACTTGAGGAAGGCCTCCCTCTCTTGGGCGTCCTATGAACTGTTAAATCCTGACATATTTGTACTTTCTCAGTTTTCTTGCCCTTGGTCCCTTTCTTTACATTGTCACTTTGACCTCTGGTTCTCTGCTGTAACTGTTCAGCGTTACTGACACCTGAGGCTTCAAGAGCCTTTATTTCGTGATGATCTGCTTCAGGGATATTCTGAAAGAAGCCTTGGTTTCTATTTGGTTCCGGTTGTTGGTCTGTTTCTTCAGCATGACACCTTAAGTTTAGGGTATCAGCCTCCTGCTTCAGTACAAACTGGTTTTCATTTTCACTGATGCCTTCAGTCTCAGTCTTTGCCATCAGCTGAGGTTCTGATCCATGCTCCTCTTCCTTCACTTGTTTAGCTTCTGCTGGTTGTCCTTTGATTACAAGAGGTCCAGTAAATGTTACCATCAAGGCATCGGCCTCCTGCTTCAGTACAAACGGGTTTTCATTCTCACTCATTTCTTCAACTTCAATCTTTACCATCGGCTGAGATTCTGATTGAAAATCATATTTTATTTCATGCAACTCTAGTTCCTCTGGTTCTTCTTTTATTTCAAGAGATGTAGAATTGGTTCCTATTAAGGTATCTGTCCCCTGTTTCAATAGGATGTCATCTTGTTTTACAAATGGTAGAGGTTTTTCTTTGAATTGTTCTGGTTCCTCTGCTCTCCCTTTGGTGTGTAGAGATTCTTTATCCTTCTGGTCCAGAACAGAGATCCATTGTTGATCAAGAGCACAATAATAAACGGGAACATCTTGCTCAGTAATAGACATGATGTCGTGCCAAAATCTGAAAGACAAAAAAAAAAAAACAGAAGCTGTAACATTAAAATTTTCGCTTAATAACTACAACATAATTTTCTATTGACAACTTCCATTGACCAGCTACTGAACCTTCGACCTCGCATTTGAAGGAGATCAACAAATTTTAAAGATAAACGAGGCCTGGAGATCACTGTTCAACTGATAACGTATTCTATGCAAACATTAAGCGATACCGAAGTTTCTACACTGTCCTCACAGTCAAAATTAACACAATTTTAGGACAGCATTGTTACATAACCAATTTGCTACTGAAATTACAAACTTTTTCTCTTACAAGAAAAAAAACAACAACTCCACAAATCTAATTTGATATAAACATAATCTGATCTGTTGACCGCCTGCTTGGTCTGCTAAAAATCCACTTTATTTTGCCACATTCTGAATTTCTCTCAACACAAGAAACTAATCCGGGGAGAAGGAATGTTGTGTTGGTAACCAGTTTGGCAAGACTTCTTTTTTTTTTAAACCAAAAGTTTTTACTGAGATTATAACAAAAAGAATGACAGACTATAAACCAACCATTGGATTGTTTCAAGAAATTAACAAAATTAAAGTAAATAAAAATCTAGGCTTATTTTTATATAGCCTTGCTTGAATTAGCAGTTCACTCCGGTCTTATTTGGTTCCACGAGCAAACTTCAGGTGAATGTAATCCCCGGTAATTCAAGACAGGTTTAACAAGCCAGGCTCATGGAAGTCAAAGCTACGATAAAAGGCAGCCCCAGTCGATGGATGCTAGATAAGTGAGACTGAAAGGAAAGAGCTGCTTTCCTGTCCCAGTCTGAGAAAGACTTATGGGGATTCCAGTTAACCTTTCCAAGTCGGAAAGTCGGAAATCTCGCAGTTGTCTCGCGTCATTTTAACGAGACACGCCCCCTTTAGGGGAAAAATGGAATGCAGCATTAGTAACCCCTAAATGGTCCATTAAATAAAAGCAATAATGGGGATCCTAAGCACAACAAATGCCCAAGAACAACAAATTTAAGTAAAATTATACACTGCTCAAAAATAAAGGGGACACTAAAATAACACATTTCAGATCTGAATAAATTAGATATGCTTATTAAATACTTTGTTCCATACATAGCCTAATGTGCCAACAAGAAAACCCACACAAAAGAAGAATTGTAAATAAATTAATTCTATTTTACCATTCATTTAGTTTCTATAAATGGGACTATTGTAGGTACATTATTGATCTGTAAAGACCGGAGTTATTCTGGGGAGCTTGGGTGAGAACATGCGCTCCTTAGAATACCAAGAAATTGAGGTAATAAAATGCAACATGTAAACTGTATTCCTTAAGTCGTCTCTGTAACATCTATTGGACAGCTCCTTGCGTTATGGATACAAGTAAAACCTCAATTTTAGATACACTTATGACACTTACGCTATATAACACGCTATATAAGTTCAGTCCATTTACTTAGGTCTCCTTGTGAAGGTATTTTTGATCAATAAATGAATCGGAGAGTTTGACATGGTGGTGTTTCAGTTTCCAATATCTGACAGCACCATCTGGAGCTGCTGTTGTCCGCAGTTAGGTTTTCAGACCTGAATCCATAGTCCTCTGCCTCTGAGTTGGGTTAGATAGGAGGCAAGTGGAGCCATGAAAACGCTTCACAAGGACACCGAAAACCAAGCTGTGGTGAGTAAAACAGAGTCCGTGAACAACATTATTAATAATTCGCTGAGGTTAGAAGCCATGCAGCGATAGGCCTAAAAATAAAAAAAATGTGTGAATAAACGTGCGATAGGGTGAATGCTTGTATTTGAGTGTAGGAAGGGAGACCTCTTTGTTCTGAGTTATAGGAGAAATCTTGTGGTAGAAACTAGAGTATAAAAGCATCATTATTAAAAAAGATAAAGTACAATAAACTGAATTAACGTTGGAAATAAAGTAAACAGCGAAGAAGAAGTAGAGTATTTGAAGTGTGGGTTTACTCAAGCGACATGAAGTAGTGTGATGGGACTTCGGACTCTAACATTCCGTTCTCACTTCTCGGCTCAGAAAGAGAAAATAGCTCAGGTTCGCAGAATATGACGAGATTCCGGCCGCGGCTTCGCAAAGAGCGAAAAATTGCCAAACATAATTGGTACTGAAATACGGGGTCTGTTGACAACACTAATGTATGACATCGCTAAAACCGCTCATATGATATTTGTTCAAAATATGTATTACATTATGAATCCAGGGAACATAAGACCCCAAAGATGTAAATAACTTAAATTCATTTTTAATCAGTGCCCCATCATTTATAGAGAAATTACTCAGTCTGGTGGAAAACCATAAAAACTATCTATTCAGTTTCTGATTACTGCAGGAAAACAGGCAGAGTAAAGAAAAAATGTCCTTTGTATGGAAGTCAATGGCACACAAAATACTGCAGAGGGACCTCTAGGTTTCTGTGCTGAATATGCAATGTTTTAAATGTAGTAAGACATTTTATTTAATTTATTTAGTAAACATCTCCAAAAAAATGCACAACTGGGAAAATGTTTTAAAGAATTATATCAGCACAACCAAAGTTATTCAGACAAACCAGCCTGTTTGCACAAAACTGGGTTAAATAAGCCGATGAGCATCAAAAGTACATAATGCTCAATAAGTGGAACACCAGCTGCGTATAAAGGCTCGTGAGGCAGCAATGTATAATGATTTGAAACAGATGTTGTTGCTACACAGATGGTCTAGAGTGTGACACTGAGCGCTGAGAAGCGGTTCTTACTGTAACCGTCTAAATTTATTTTAATAAATTGTATTACCTTGTTAGGTAGGCCAGGATAATCTGGAGTCAGTCTAAGAATTGAATCGTGCCGTTTTAAGGCTTAGGTTTTTTATTTATTTATGGAAAACTGTTAATCGTCAAAGCCTTCGTCATTAAATTACACTCCATACGAGTAAGCTAACGACTCAAATAAATGTTTTTAATAGCACTGACACATATCTACATCGAACTGGAACAGATTCGATTGAATCGGATCACGATAATTGATTTTAACTCGAGAATCTGAATCAAATCAGTTCTTGAACCTTGAATCCATAGAGTTCTATAGTCAATTATTAAATTTATAATTATTAAATATAACAAAAGACAGAATATTATCTGAAAGGTTAAATGTCGTGGAAGACCAATTTACAGCCTTCAAAATCTAAAGTCACATTAATAAGGTATTTTCTTTTACATATGTTGATTGTATGGGTTCATTTTAGGGGATCTGTCCCCCCCAGATTCAGGTCAACCCTTAACCTTCCCCCACTTATTAGGCAAAAAACAAACAAAAAAGTTGACATTAAGCGCTTAAAGCTCCTTTTTCTGCTAACACTGAACGCATCATAAAGTAAGACGACTCCAGAGGCTGCAGTGAGAGAGGAGCAGGAGCCGTAGAGCCCAGACGATTGGTTCATGCCGGCTGCGGGAGCGGCGTGGTCAGGAAATCACGCTCCAGCCGCTGCTGCACCTGTTCATAGCAGAGGGACAGAGCATCCAGAAAGTATTCACAACGCTTCCACATTTTTTAATGTTACAGCCTTATACCAAAATGGATTCAATTCGTTTTTTTCCTTAAAAATTCAACACACAACACCCCATAATGATAATGTAAAAAGAAATGTTAAAATTCTTGAAAATTTATTTAAAATAAAAAAAGATCTCTCCAGAGATGTTTAATTGGGTTTAGATCTGGACTCTGGCTACAGAACAACTCGGTGAATGTCCTTCAGTGGCCCAGCCACTCCTTGGATATTCTGGCTGTGTGCTTATAGGGTCATTGTCCTGCTGAAAGTTGAATCGTCGCCCCAGGATGTCTCTGTACGTTGCTGCATTCATCTTTCCCTCTATCCTGACTAGTCTTCCAGTTCCTGCCGCTGAAAAACATCCCAACAGCATGATGGTGCCACCACCATGCTTCACTCTAGGGATGGTATTGGCCTGGTGATGAGCGGTGCCTGATTTTCTCCAAACGTAACGCCTGGCATTCAATCCAAAGAGTTACATTTTTGTCTCATCAGACCAGAGGATTTTGTTTCTCATTGTCTGAGAGTCCCTAAGGTGCCTTTTAGCAAACTCCAGGCGGGCTGCCATGTGCCTTTTAGCAAACTCCAGGCGGGCTGCCATGTGCTTTTTACTAAGGAGTGGCTTCCGTCTGGCCACTCTACCATACAGGCCTGATTGGTGGATTGCTGCAGAGATGGTTGTCCTTCTGGAAGGTTATCCTCTCTCCACAGAGGAATGCTGGAGCTCTGACAAAGTGACCATCAGGTTATTGGTCACCTCCCTGACCAAGGCCCTTCTCCCCCGTTCGCTCAGCTTACAAGGCCGGCCAGCTCTAGGAAGAGTCTTGGTGGTTCCAAACTTCTTCCACTTACGGATGATGGAGGCCACTGTGCTCATTGGAACCTTCAAAGCAGCAGAAATGTTTCTGGAACCTTCCCCATCCTTTTGCCTCAAGACAATCCTGTCTTCATGCTTGGTTTGTGCTTTGACATGCGCTGTCAACCCGGGGACCTTATATAGACAGGTGTGTGCCTTTCCAAATCATGTCCAATCAACTTAATTTACCACAGGTGGACTCCAATTAATCTGCTGAAACACCTCAAGGATGATCAGTGGAAACAGAACGCACCTCAGCTCAATTCTGAGCTTCATGTCAAAGGCTGTGAATACTGATGTACATGTGATTTCTCAAGTTTTTTATTTTTAATAAATTTGCAACAATTTCAAATGCACTTTTTTCACATTATCATCATGGGGTGTTGTGTTTAGAATTTTATGTGACAAATGAATTTAATCCCTTTTGGAAAGAGGCTGTAACAAAAAAAAGTGGAAAAAGTGAAGCGCTGTGAAATCTTTCCGGATGCACTGCCTTTATTTCACTGGAGTCTAAGAAGGAGTAGAAAAACAAAACAAACATTTCTGTTCCCTAGGGGAGCAACGACAGAACTTAATTGAATCGTCACTTAAGAACTCACAAATAAGCTACAAAGTACTTTTTGACTCATCACCATAAAGTGTTTGATTTTAGTGACAGATTTAGTTTATCAGCTTACGCTGATGATGTCAAATGTGATTTCTCAAGTTTAAAAAAAAAAAATTTGTAGCAATTTCATAAACACTTTTTTTCACATCATCATTATGGGGTGTTGTGTTTAGAATTTATGGGAAAAAATTAATTTACTCCATTTTGGAGTGAGGCTGTAACACAAAAAAAGTGGAAAAAGTGAAACGCTGTGAATACTTTCCGGATGCACTGTATATTTCTCTAGGCCTCTCGATACAAGTTTCTATATAAGCCTGAACGGGCTTATATAGAAACCACTCCCTGTGTATTAACCTTTTAAAAAATGTCAAATATCGTACAGTCAATAAAGGAAAAACAAAATATTTAAAAAGAAGAAAAATATATGTTTTGGCAAAACACTCCGATTCATATTTCAGACTACATTAAACCAGATACATTGTTCTCAGTTTATTCTTTAGTCTATTTTTATACATAAGCAGAGATACAGAGGGTTCCACAAGGTTAATATTTGCATTCTAAAGCTCCAAAGCAGAATAAAATCTGACTGAGAATATTTCAGGTGATCTTTTAAACTAAATTTCTTATTTTAATTAATATTCCAATCAAATGTGTAGTCTTTTTGCAGACATGTCTTATTTGACCTTTCCAGCAAAGTTTTTCCTTTAATCGTGACTAGAGGCTGACAGATATATTACATTTTTTATATATTGGCCACTGGCCAAAAATTAGTTTTATAAAAACCGATATAAAAAAGGCATTTGTGTGTCCTAGAGTTGAAACTAATAAGTTTTTTAAATGGTTGACAATTAAGTCGTCGATTAGTTGCTTTATAATCCCGTTTTAGCTTAACCCCTTAACGATCCAAAGGCCTGCAGGCCCGTCCGCCATTTTTACTTTTTAATCCGTGATATTTATAATTCCTATGAATTTATACGTTTTATATTATTGGAAAGCTACTAGTATTGTTTTTTTTTATAAACATATATGCCAATAAAGGATGTCTCCCAGAAAACGAATTATGAACAACTCACATTTTGCACTCTTCTGTCCCTGAAATCGGATCTTTGAAATGTTTGAGTTCATTTAACTGAAAGCAGACGATCCAAATTTAAAAAGCCACATTTACTCCAACACCCCACAGACCATGAAGATGTTGTGTTTAGTGAAGGTAGGTTAATTAATTCTGAGAGCCCCAATGCTGCCCCAAAATACTCCCCAACTAAGGCTACGTCCACACTAAGCCGATAAGGTTATACGGGGAGTTAGACGCCTAATGTTATCCACTCAACACGAGCATTTACGCCCCGTTTAAGGTTCGTTTAAGTTCCCATGATTGCGCAATCCCATACAGACCGGTGCAAATACTGGGCATGCGTGAAAAGACGAACGGAACACGCGTATCCGTGTATTGACCCCACAAATGTGATGCTCCAGAAACTCAATCTGCTCAAAGGAAGGTCAGTTTTATAGCTTCCGTTCAAAAGTTTGGGGTCACATTGAAATGTCCTTATTTTTGAAGGAAAAGCACTGTACTTTTCAATGAAGATAACTTTAAACTAGTCTTAACTTTAAAGAAACACACGCTATACATTGCTGATGTGGTAAATGACTATTCTAGCTGCAAATGTCTGGTTTTTGGTGCAATATCTACATAGGTGTATAGAGGCCCATTTCCAGCAACTATCACTCCAGTGTTCTAATGGTACAATGTGTTTGTTCATTGGCTCAGAAGGCTAATTGATGATTATAAAACCCTTGTGCAATCATGTTCACACATCTGAAAACAGTTTAGCTCGGTACAGAAGCTACAAAACTGACCTTCCTTTGAGCAGATTGAGTTTCTGGAGCATCACATTTGTGGGGTCAATTAAACGCTCAAAATGGCCAGAAAAAGAGAACTTTCATCTGAAACTCGACAGTCTATTCTTGTTCTTAGAAATGAAGGCTATTCCATGCGAGAAATTGCTAAGAAATTGAAGATTTCCTACAACGGTGTGTACTACTCCCTTCAGAGGACAGCACAAACAGGCTCTAACCAGAGTAGAAAAAGAAGTGGGAGGCCGCGTTGCACAACTGAGCAAGAAGATAAGTACATTAGAGTCTCTAGTTTGAGAAACAGACGCCTCACAGGTCCCCAACTGGCATCTTCATTAAATAGTACCCGCAAAACACCAGTGTCAACATCTACAGTGAAGAGGCGGCTGCGGGATTCTGGGCTTCAGGGCAGAGTGGCAAAGAAAAAGCCATATCTGAGACTGGCCAATAAAAGAAAAAGATTAAGATGGGCAAAAGAACACAGACATTGGACAGAGGAAGACTGGAAAAAAGTGCTGTGGACGGATGAATCCAAGTTTGAGGTGTTTGGATCACAAAGAAGAACGTTTGTGAGACGCAGAACAACTGAAAAGATGCTGGAAGAATGCCTGACGCCATCTGTTAAGCATGGTGGAGGTAATGTGATGGTCTGGGGTTGCTTTGGTGCTGGTAAGGTGGGAGATTTGTACAGGGTAAAAGGGATTCTGAATAAGGAAGGCTATCACTCCATTTTGCAACGCCATGCCATACCCAGTGGACAGCGCTTGATTGGAGCCAATTTCATCCTACAACAGGACAATGACCCAAAACACACCTCGAAATTGTGCAAGAACTATTTAGAGAAGAAGCAGGCAGCTGGTATTCTATCGGTAATGGAGTGGCCAGCGCAGTCACCAGATTTGAACCCCGTTGAGCTGTTGTGGGAGCAGCTTGACCGTATGGTACGCAAGAAGTGCCCATCCAACCAATCCAAATTGTGGGAGCTGCTTCTAGAAGCGTGGGGTGCAATTTCTCCACATTACCTCAACAAATTAACAGCTAGAATGCCAAAGGTCTGCAATGCTGTAATTGCTGCAAATGGAGGATTCTTTGATGAAAGCAAAGTTTGATGTAAAAACAATCTTATTTCAAATAAAAATCATTATTTCTAACCTTGTCAATGTCTTGACTCTATTTTTTATTCATTTCACAACGTATGGTGGTGAATAAGTATGACTTTTCATGGAAAACACAAAATTGTTTGGGTGACCCCAAACTTTTGAACGGTAGTGTATATGGTTGTTTAGTTGCTTAGCAGTTGCAGCTTCGGTGGCTACCAGGTACTAACTCGTTTGCACATTTGATTTAACTGACATATACAAAAAAAAAAAAAAAAGTAAAACTCACGTTATACATTTCCAGTTCCATGGTTGAAGTAATATTACTACGCTACAATGCTAATACGATGGGCGGGACGTAAACAGAGCAGGTAAGCCGCCGCGGTCACGTAAGGCTAGTCTGTTCCAAACCGTTTCCTTGACCAAGGAAGGACATTGTCCTCGTAGGCAAGACGTCTTGACATTGAGAAACACCCACAGTTTGCCGCTAGAAGGAAACCAACATGGTTGGACCGAGGATAGAGGGGAGGGGCTCTGTACCATGACGTCACTCTCAATAGCCTCGTAATCATAACCAGCCTATTAATCCGTGTTTGGGAAGTCATGTTACGTAAAGCAAAGATGACATTGTTTCTGTGCTTGCTTTTATTTGTACATGTATCTGCCATGATCTATTTTTCCCCAGTAACTGTTTTGTTTGAAATAAATTTACACCTTATGCCAGATATAACTGCAAAATAAAACAGAATTATTGAGCAACTCAAGATGTTAACTGTACTGTTATTGGATCATTAGTAACATTAAATGTATATATATATTTAAAAAAAACAACGTATAGCATTATGGCTTATAGTTTTGGTTTGCCTCCCCAGGATTTTAAGTGGCCCCATCTGGCCACCCCTATGAAAAATTTCTGGAGGCGCCACTGAAGAGTTCAGCAGTTTATATATTAACCTGCTGTGGAAAAATTTAAAGGGAGTGACCTTCTGCTGGGAGATGTTTATTGGAGCCATGAAAACACAAACTGAGCCAGCAGCAGCAGATGCTCCATTTCCTACCTGATCAAGTTGGCTGTGAAACAAGCTAAACCAGCAGGGAGCAGAAAGAGCAGCTCTGTTCTCCACCGGAGACCCAGATAGAAATAAAGAAGCCCTGCAGGGCAGCTGGGCTCCAGCCTGGAACAGAACATCTCCAACCAAGCATGGACCATCAGCAGGGCCGCCATCTTCCTGCTCCTCTACCGACCTCAGACCGTAGTACACCTTAGAGAGCCGCAGCTAGATTCTAGCAAACAACAAAGAAGAAACAAGCAGCTCGTTATTTCCCCCCACCGCCATTATTCCCTGCTTTTCCTCGCTTCTCTTCCGCCTTTTTCAGCAACAGCAAAGCAGCCGCACGCGACCTATGACGCTTCCTACTGAGCATGCGCCGTTTCGCTCCGCTTTTCTCCTAGTCTGCTGCAGGGAAATGTGCTTCTACGGCTCCAATACGTGGTTCTGTATCAGCAGGAGGTCCCTGCTAGTTGTTGTGCTCCGATCAGGGCTCAGAATCCGCCACATCAGAGTCATGATGCCGCTGAAGGAGCGTGTGTGCAGCAGAGTTACTCACTGAGCGGGATCCCTGTCTGTCCCTCTGTCTCTGTGTCCTCAGCGGCTCCGTCTCTGGGAGGAAAAAGGAGACTCTTTATCCGAAGGAAGCAGCCGAGCTCAGCTTCAGCAGTTCGGCTTCGTACCTCAAGCTTTACGGTCCAAAGTCCGCTTCCAGCTCGGTGTTCCGCCCGCTCTGCTTTCTGTTAAAGGTTCTGGACGGATCCAACCGCCTCGGCTCCGACAGCAACACGCAGCGCTATAATCACTTCCGGGTCTCTGATAAGCTCCAACCCTGATGACATGTGTACGTAGACGCGTCATGGAGCGAATTTGGTCCATACAGCGCCTTTCTACAATGACATTTATTTTAATGCCTCTCATTTATTGCTTCATATATGCACTACTATACTTGAGAAACAGTTAGGGACCAAAATGTATGCATTTACTCTTCTAATGTGACTAAAATAAGAACTTTATTGACCACCACAGAGTGTGGCTGTTACACATGGGGAGCCCCACACTGACTCTCCCTCCGTTAGCCGCTCTCAGCCCGTTCTCGTTTTCAATCTATATTTATTATGTACATTTCATGATATCTCAACGTTTATTCCAAATCAGTTTTTTCGTATCTATTTTTTTTCTTTTCTATTTTTGAGTGATTTTTAAATTCTAATTAATAAGTGTACAGTACAAAAGGGAGTGTTGTATTCCTTTCTCTATGTGCAGCTGTTGTTTCCTAATTTTAAGGAAGCCACCTCTTAATTGTAGACACAAACCAGCCGTGTTAACAACACACAGCATGGATGAAGTCCTGGAAGCAGGTTACTGAGAGTTGGAAAGCTTCCAACAAAACTGAAGGAAAAGCCTATGTGAAAGGATTGAAGGAGGAAAACAGAATCCCTTTCTTGAAGCATACAGCTAACGAGGTATTTATTTCTTCATTTAGTTTTAAAATATTGTATTTCATTGCACTAACTGTAAGATCATTTGTATTCGGTTTCACGGTTTGGAAGAGGTGTTTGGGATGTCTCAAAACAAGATTGAGGATGAAGGACAAACGCACTCATTTAACCGTACCATCCCGACTGTAGCCTACTTATAAAGCATTAAAACAACCACAGCTGGAATAAAGTAATGCACACAAGTAAAATGATTAATATGAAGAAAAGCAACAATAGAAATTAAAATAGAAATACGAAAATAAAAGAATCAAACAACTAAAATTCAACACAATAAAACCCATAAAATAAGATCAAATAAAGTCTTGCATGCCAAAAAAGAAAGATATTCTACCATGAGCAGAAGAAATAAGAAACTAATGAATGACAAAAAAATAAATGCTGGGGAATAATGTTTTCCACAATATCAGGAAATTATGTTCTCAAAACTTTTAAAATGGACCAATAATGCAGTCTATGATTCAAGTACTATCAAAGGTTATTGTTAAGTCTTACCTGTGAAAAGTTATTCCCTCAGATTTTGTTTGGTGCAATTATATGAAGCACAAGAATGCGGCATCTTTTCTCCAACCGGCTCCAACAGGTGTTGTGCCATAAATGGATAGTCTGCCAGAAATGGATCGGCCGCGCGGGAGCGCGCACAGCCAGCTGGAGGCGTGTCTCTCTGTTTCTTTCAGTGTTTACCGTCTGTGCATGTTCCCCCCAACCAATGCTCCAATTGAAGGCTCTGCCTCCAACATCTAACATAACTAGTTAATAAACGGGGCATTTTGCCCATATATTAATAAGAGAAGTGTTGTGAAACAGTAGCGCTTTGACTGACTTTATTTATTTATTAATGCTTTTGACTACCTACTTGAAGCATTTGCATGTTTTTCCCCTTTCTATATCGTTATATATATCAGTAAGGGCCCATAAAGTGTGAAAATAAGTGTTTTTTTGCTGCCATAAATGGATCACAGGCCATTCAGCGTACCTAAACTTGTGGAATCTGTCTTGTAATGAACCCATTTATTCACCACAGTCATATTCTAAAGATTGCATCTCAACTGAGTCCATTCTATACCGTCATATATCAGTAAGGGCCCATAAAGCCTGAAAATAAGTGTTTTTTTGCTGCCATAAATGGATCACAGGCCATTCGGTGTACATAAACCATAAGCATGGATATATGGATTTTTACCATGCAATACTGTTCATCAAACTTCATTATATTAATTCAGCATCACTGTATTAACACATTATACTGCACCCACCAAGTAATTATTTAAAGCTATAGTCTATGATTTCAAAGATTGTTAATCATTAATAACCTTGTTTAGATGCTGGTTATGGTTTTAAATTACAATCTTAACAAATTGGGTGCAAGGCTGCAGAGAAGTTGACCAATTTAAGCTGTCTGGCCCGCACGGCTTCCATTGGTCCAATTTTCTCATCCAATCTCATACAATGGGAAAACATTGTAGACTAGAGCTTTAAAGTCTTGTTTTAGACAGCTCCTTTCTACAATATAATAAGACATTAAAAAATGATCACCTGTATTATATAGTCCAATATGGTCACTTTCATCTTTTGAAAAGCTACTTTCAAAGTATAAAATGTATTTATTTAAAATAAAAAGTTTTTCAATCTTTGTATAACCATAATTGTATTTTTATTTTCTATAGTCAAACCAGAAGTCATAACGTCACACAAATTATCAGTATAAAAGTAGGCTGTAATGTCATTATCAAATACTTTCAAAAGAATCATTCTCTTAACAACTTTACTTTTAACTGTCACAGGTCAAAATTATTTTTAAAAATTAAATTATGTTTTTTAATCCTTTTTTTTTTTTTTCGCGCGCTCAGCTTTTATTCAATAGGAATACTTGCGGCATTACGCACAGGTTACACAGCGTCGATGTGGAATCTAGCTAAATATCTGCGTTAATAGTGGAATTAGCACCATTTGTCATCATGGAGGAAACTTTGTATGAGCAAATTTTGACCTTTCATACAAGCGGAACTGTTCCAGCAGGCCTGTCACCCTCGCAAAAGTCAAATTTTCGTAAAAAGGCAAGGAAATTTGCGGTGCAAGGTAAGTTTGTTTGCATGTTATGCACTTGTGCAACTCTTTGTGTTTGACAGAATGTTGCATTCATATTGATGGTAATTTACACATAATTGTGCAATGTTTTGTCAGGACTTAGAGTAGCCTAATTAACCTACTAGTATTCTGTTTTTCTTATAGCAAATAGTAGGCTAATTGAAACTATGTTAAATCAACATCACGGTGTTAACGATAAAGCCACTGAATCAACGTCGAACTCTGATGTTGATTCTCCATCATGTTGCACCCTCTAATATCATTGAAATGTTTAAATCATACCTCGAGATCAACAGAATTTCAATGGTATTTCGATTTCAACGGATATTGAAACGATGTTTAAATCGCAGCATGACGATAAAGTTTTGTTTGGTATGTTTTATTACTTTCAAGGAATCAAGTGGATATTTTTATCTTATTACAGATGGAAAATTATTTTATGTAAAGTACAGTGGGAAAACTCGCCAGCACGTCAGTGTGTTATGTGGCCCAGCAAAGGCGAATGAAGTCTTTATAGATTTTCATGGCAGCAGCACAGGTGCCCATTGTGGGCAAAAAAAAAAATAAGAGAGGCAATCTCTCAAAGATTCTACTGGCCTGGAATGTCAGAAGACATCTATAAGTGGGTATGTTGATACTTTCATGTATTATTTCTTTCTTTATAAGGATTTCATAAAAAACATTACAAAATAAGTTACCAATACTTTGGTCTTTGATTATGTAAATATTAAAACTGATGTCACCGTCCAAGTTATAATAAGGCTACATAACTAAATAATTTGGTTCGTATAAATTGTAAATTTATATACTATATTTCTTTGGCAACCTGTTAGGTGAGTCAGTGTGTTGCATGCCAGGCCAGCAAAGTCATTTTAAAACAGGAAGTGGAGTATACTCCAATCAAGGTAAGCTCATGAGTCTTTAACAAGATATTATATTTTTCGAATGGAGATGATGCAAGAATATACATTTTTTTTGTAATGTTTTAATGTTGTCTGTGTTTACAAGGTTACCCAGCCCTTCGAGTTAATTGGAATGGATTTGATCGGCAAATTGAAAATCACATCAGCTGGGAATCAATATATATGTGTATTGATAGACTATTTAACAAAGTGGCCCCAGGCATATGCCATTAAAACAAAGACTGCTGAGGAGGTGACCCAGTGCCTGTTAAAATTTGTCTATCAGTTCGAGGCACCAAAAAGAATCCTTACTGACCAAGGAAAAGAATTTGTTAATGAGGTGTGAATACATACTTACCTACATATAAGTTTCACCCAAAATATCCAAAAAGTGATTAAGAACTTAATTTGATTTATTTGCTTGTAGCATTTAAGTGTATTACTAAACATTTTGTCTTTGTTTGCTCATTTAGATGAACAAAAAGGTCTGTGAAATGTTGAATATTAAAAGGAGTTTATGTGCTCCATACCACCCCCAAACAAATGGATTGGTGGAAAAAATGAATGGAACCATTCAGAGGTATAAAATCCCTCTCACTCTTTATGTTTTTTTTAATTAAATGGATTTTGCACCATTTAAATAACATCTTTTTTTTATCATTTTGTCTTTTAGACATAGAGCACTGTCTAAACTGGTAGAGAACAAACCAGAAGAATGGGATAAACATTTGGATGCGGTGATGTTTGGCCTTCGAACTAAGCCCCAAGTCACAACTAAGTTTTCCCCATATTTCCTCATGTTTGGAAGAGAGGCAAGATACCCCTCTCAAATGCCAGAACAGTATCAGGTGAGTTACTCTTCAGACATATTTGAATCCTGACATCATACAATTTAGTTGAATGTATATTTAACGTGTCAACTTAACACCTTTATTTAAAGGTGGACCCATCAGTGGAAAAAAGTGTATCTGTTGAAGAGGTAACAGAAAACGTTATCCAAATGGACGAAGCTCTACAGGCAGTCATTGCTAAACAAACAGCGAGTAAACGCAAGGACAAAAAAACAAAAGACGGCAAACCCACTGAAAACTTTGAAGTGGGAACAAAAGTCTGGCGGCTTAATGTGAGGAGCCAGAGCAGGAAAGGAGGCAAGCTGGACCCTAACTACCTTGGGCCTTAAACCATTGTTGCCATCACAGGTGTCATCGTGTCAAGTCCAAAGATAAACACTGATCATTTAAAAAAAACTGACAGAGGAGCAACCAAGGATCCCACACAAGTGCATTTTACCTAGTCATGGCACTGTTTTACTTCCCCTGGCACCCGAGGAGCCTAACATAATCTTTGCCGTGCCATCCACACCGTCTTTCCCCGCAGAGACATCCACCTCCGTCCCCCCAGAGACATCCACCTCCGTCCCCCCAGAGACATCCACCTCCGTCCCCCCAGAGACAACCACCTCCGTCTCCTCCGTGCCGTCCACACTGTCTGTCCCCCCAGAGACATCCACCTCCGTCCCCCCAGAGACATCCACCTCCGTCCCCCCAGAGACATCCACCTCCGTCCCCCCAGAGACAACCACCTCCGTCTCCTCCGTGCCGTCCACACTGTCTGTCCCCCCAGAGACATCCACTTCTGAGTCCTCCTTGCCGTCCTCTGGTGCTTCGAAACCCACAGTGGATGATGCAATTATCAATGGCAAGTTAGAATCTGTTAGAGAATGTTATTTTTCACTCATCACTCATTTTTTTCCTGAAATTTTGGATCATGGATTTTTTTGCACATTAGCTAATTGCCAATTTTTGAGAAACAATCAAAACAGTACTTAATTTTTTTTTAGGAAATTATTAGTTTCCATAACAAATATGGGGTTTACAGTTCACTTTTACTGTAAGATTAATCATGAGGATACAATTCAGAAATTAGGACATGGACACTGCATAGGTTAAGCGATATATTGACACCTTGCAACAATACGGTTCCTCATATGAATCTTGGCTGGTCCTTTTAGTGTGGAGTTTGCATGTTCTCCCTGTGTGCTTGTGTGTTCTCTTTGGGCTCTCGACTTTCCTCACAAACCAAAAAAGCGCTTGTTATATTTGATTGAAATTATGTGTTGCATGTTAACTTAGATTTTTTTTTGTTTCCTTTTCTTCCTCTGTGTTTGTTTGTTTTTTTTTGTCTAGTTTTTAATATAACTCTTTGCATTTTTATTCTATTGTTTTTATCACCTGCCGAGGGACTACAGATGTAAATTAGCATTGGTGCTACAATCTGGCATATTTACTTAAACAACTTGTTGTTAAAGTTCATTAATATACACTGTCCCTATTAAATAAACATAATTTTTAAAAAAAAAGGTCGATATTGACCCCTTGAGTGAAAGTAAGTGAGAGACTGTGTGTGTCTCTGAAGTGGCCATGTGATGATCCTGAGTCTCACCTTAATGAATATGCTCCATTCCTCTTAATACCCAGAAAAATTGAAGTAGTTAAAAACAATGGAGCGATGAATAGACTCCCCTTTTAGCAGTTGAAGAGTGGGAGAGAACTATTAGTAAGTCCAAAGCAGACACACGGCTAAGAATTGTTTTAAATGAAAAATACTGAAAAGCTATCATTGTTAATGTTTTGTACTAGATGTGAAAGATGCATGCATTTTTTTTTTGTTGGGGTTGTGGCATGATGAATTTGTTATGCTAACATGTTGCAGATTGATCCACATTTGTATAAATACATTGTGGGAGTGGTTAACGCAGGTCATCATTGGATGCTTGTGGTAATATATTTCACACTTTCACACACAGCTACAAGTACATGAGAATGTTTATTTAAGATTCACAGATTTTTTTTTTTAATTCAATTCAGTTTATTTATATAGCGCCATTTCACAACAGATGTCATCTCAAGGCACTTTACAAAAAGAGTTATTACAATACAATGTTTTGTGTAGAAATTACAGAACCACAGAAGATTGCGTCATGTACTTCTCAGCAATCCCTCATACTGAGCAAGCATGCAGCGACAGTGGGAAGGAAAAACTCCCTTTTAACAGGAAGAAACCTCCGGCAGAACCAGGCTCAGCACAAGCAGTTATCTGCCGCGACCGTCTGTGGCTTGGAGAATACATAACAGAGACACAGAAAGAGCAATAGAACTGATGCAGAAGTTTGTTGCAGGACGTGGAGAATTTTCCGTCACTGCAATGCCATCTTAGTCAGGGTCGTCAAGCAGGGCTAATCCGGAGCACCTACTATAATAGAAAACAGGTTAGTGCTTGAATTGACAGCACATCATGCAGTTGGGGAGAAGTAGGAGAGAAAGTAGGAACAGACCCTAATAATGTCCTCCAACAGCCTAGCCTAAAGCAGCATAGCTACTAACATTAACCTGTCTCCTAGCTACTAGGAGACCTGGCTACCAACACTCTGTCTGAGTCCTCCTGACCCGTGGACGGTGTAGGGCCGGTAACGGCCCCCGTCATGCCGGGGTCTTCTCGGAGTCGGGTTGTTTGAGAATGCAGCCCAAAGTGGGTGGTAAACTCCATCTAAGGCTAAATACCGGCACGAGACCGATAGTCGACAACTATCTTAAGGGAAAATTGACAGAACTGAGAGGACAGAGTTGAAGAGGGCGAGAAACGTTTAAGAGATAAATGGGTGGGGTCCGCACAGTCTGCCCAGGGGATTCAACCCGGCAGGTAATGGGCGGCCACACTGTGCGGGAGGATCCCCTTGAGGGACCTCTCTCCGGCGCTGACTGGCCCCTGTGGGTATCATAGATGCTGATGCCCACAGAAAGAAGATGCCTGTTGCTTGATCCACTAGGTGAAACTAAAGGGAAGATGAAACACTGCCAAGACATTACAAGGTGTCTTTGTTATAATCTCAAAATATTAAAATTAAATGTACACACACGTTATATATATATATATATATATATATATATGTATGTATGTGTATATATATATATATATATATATGATTTGACCACAACTGTAATGTAGTATAAAAAATCTTTTTGTCAGATTGCAAAAAATCTTTTGGCAAGTAAAATAATTGCCCTGTTTTGTCAAGAGTTTGTCTTAAAATTTAATTTATTAAATTTAATTTATGGCTTGATCAATACATTGACTATTGCTGTATGTACTATAGATCATTCATGAGGCAAAGAGGACTTAATGTTTCAAGATGGGCATGTGACACCCAGCCTCACCCTCTTCAACTTGATGCGACATCATGCGGGGTCTTTGCATTGAAGGTATGAAATTCTGAAATTTCAATCAATAGATTAAAACACAAGGTCAAATGTCATACTTATTATTCACAATGTGTAAATTAGCATTGAAATAAAATTACAAAATGTATCACTCTAGATGCCCAGATAGAACACATACATGTTCATTCATGTTTTACATATGCTTCCGTAAAACAAGGAAGAAAAATAAGCTGTCAATGGCCTATAAAATAAGTTGAAACTGACAAAAGTCAGAAATAAAAATATCATGAGAATTATGACCTTGATTTTTAATAATAAACAACACCAAAAATAAAGAAAAAAAGAAATATTAAACATCAACACAAAATTAAACAGGCCAACAAGCAATCTAGTGTTTTCCGTAACATTTAATAAGAAGAAAAAGGAATCCAAACGTTTCAAGAATGCATGGTACGGAAAGCTGATGCAGGATTAAATTGAAAGTGAAATCAATCATCTAATAAACTGATTACAGTTTTGCATCCTTTGCTTACAGTTTCTTGAGTACGTCTTCGATGGTGCCCCAATCAGCTTTGAGAATGATGCGGCAAGCATAAATGCAATTAGAGAGCAGATTGCCATCTTTCTTCTCAAGAATACAGGTACAATTGCAAGCAAACCCTATAAAACGTGTTTTCACAGAAGTTAAATTCAGTTTTTCATCATATTGTTACGTAATACAAAACTTTGCTAATGTTCATCTTTAAATTGTGCATGTTTTTGTAGATGACCTCACTGACATTTGTCATAGTTGTGGCAACCGAGATGGTGATGAAAACTGGGTAATTATAAGTGTTGTATTTGTCTTCTATTATTTATTTATTTATATTCCTAATTAACAATGATCACTTTCAATCATTTTTGGCCCATAGCAATGTTGCAGAGTTATGTAGGCTGAAATAATAATTGTGTGTTTGTTAAATGATTTTTTTATGTTGCCAATAATATTTTTGCTTTGATATTGATATAATTTTGTGTTAATCAGATCGGTTGTGACAAATGCCCCCGGTGGTTTCACAGTACCTGTGTAAAGGAGCTTGTGCATCACGACAAGGATTTCCTCTGTCCATCCTGCAAATGGAACTGCCAGAATTCCTCTACCGGGTATTTATAGACACAGTTTAGTGTTTCAAAGAAGTTTAGAAATGGACATCCATTACTTTTTTTATAATAATAACATACCTTTTGGCTGTTAATCTTACAGATAATAGGCTGAAAACAACAACGAGAGGTCCACTTGGATAAAGTTGAATACATGTATGCATGTGTGTATGAATGTATGTATGTTTGGGACTGGGACATTCATTCACTCATTTGCATCCTTCCACATGTTCAAGTTTGTGGAGAATTGCATGTCTTATAGTCTTTCATAGTCTAATTGTTTAAAGTATTTATTTGTTTAGTTTATTTACATAGTGCTTTCAGTTTAAATCTATATGTACATTTACTTATTCTTATTATTTTATATTCTGTAGTTTATAGTATTTATATTATTTATTTAGTTTATTTGTATTTTCCTTTAAATTTAAATCTATATATCTATGTGTATTTAAATTTACTAATTTGTGATTGTTTTCTATCCACATGTTCAGGTTTTTGGAATACTCTTATAGTTTATAGCATTTATTTATTTTTTTGCCCCATGCTGGCATTTAGTTAACTTATATTCCGCTTTCAATTTAAATCTATGCATATGTACATTTGTTTATTTGTTATTATGTTTTCCTTCCACATGTTCTTTTTTTTAAAGTTTGTGGAGTCTTAGAGTATTGTCATAATTTGTTAATTAAAAGACTACAAAAATATGAATCGTGAATAATTTAGTTGGGTAGATTTCAGTTCCTGGACATGTAAACTATTGAAATGTCGGTTAAATTAGAAAATTTACAAATTAAAATACTGTTCCAGAAAAAAACTGACTGACTAAAACTTCTAAGAAAAACATTACAAGACAGATTCCACAAGTTTAGGTACGCTGAATGGCCTGTGATCCATTTATGGCAGCAAAAAAACACTTATTTTCACACTTTATGGGCCCTTACTGATATATATAACGATATAGAAAGGGGGAAAAACATGCAAATGCTTCAAGTAGGTAATCAAAAGCATTAATAAATAAATAAATAAGTCAGTCAAAGCGCTACTGTTTCACAACACTTCTCTTATTAAAATATGGGCAAAATGCCCCGTTTATTAACTAGTTATGTTAGATGTTGGAGGCAGAGCCTTCAATTGGAGCATTGGTTGGGGGGAACATGCACAGACGGTAGACACTGAAAGAAACAGAGAGACACGCCTCCAGCTGGCTGTGCGCGCTCCCGCGCGGCCGATCCATTTCTGGCAGACGATCCATTTATGGCACAACACCGGCTCCAACTTGCCACATCCAATATGGCGGCGAGTTTGACGTACAGCTCAACGCTGAATGGGGCGTCTACGTATATATGTCCATGCCTGAGAATGCTTTACTGCCACCTTCTGGTCTAGAGAGGTACTTAAAAAAATAAATATTTGTTAAACAAACAAGGTGAATACAAAATGTATAACAAAGCATTAATGAAAGCTATGTAGAACAGTACAGAATAGAACAGATATTTTCTATTTCTTATCCAATTGTGTCACAGAATTAATGGTTTTTCTTGCTACCTCTAGTCCAGTACTTGAAAAGTTTTTCAAAAAACAAATATAGCACCCGTATTATATTTATCATAAATGTAATCACTTAAATAATTAGGATATCTATTCAATTTAGCCGCTCTTTGTATAATACTAACCAAGTGGTTCCCAAAATGTTTCCTCTGGGCCCCAGTTTGGTTTATAAAAACATTTTCATAACCCCCACATCCAGCCGTACTTTCCAGTGTTATCTTTTTAAGTATACTTTTTTTTTCAGTGAGCATCAATATCCAACATTGCTTTCATTTTTAAAATAATCATAAATGCTTAAACGTTACAAGCATAAACTGACCTTCATCCAGGATACGTTACACCTGGCTGGATGCTTTTCTCTCTATAGAGAGCCCGGTTACTTGATGTAATTAATCGAAGCGTGATGCATTTTTCAATTTGTTCAGCTGTCAATGAAGCCTAGTTTACGCTTCTCCGTTTTGACTGAGCTAACGAACTGAGCTAACGAACATTATCCGTCGACACAAGGGCTCTCCGTCACCTACGCAAGAACGCACGGAGTAGACCTCTGCTTCACCTGTGAGTACCGTTTCCCACTCTTCTGAGAAACGACCGAGGATCGCTGTACAACTTGCGCTACGTGCGCTATAAATCAATCAGATTAGATGAGGTCTCATGAACCGTATCCACACATCGCCCTAACCGTATTGATACTGTGTCGGTCTACTGACACCTGCAGGATCTTAATATCATTGCAGGCAACGTAATTGAGAAAATCACGTAATCTCCGGATTTAATGGCCATACAATAAAATTAGTTATGTAATTATATTTAATATCGTACACTGCATTATTTAATATCTTAATCAAAGTTTAAAATATGCTATATTTAACATTTATCATAAGGCATCATGTGAATGTGTGTCACATCTTGTGAAAAAGTGAAACTGAAGTTGATTATGGATTGTATTGGAGGCCGACTTTTTAAAAAATATATTTTTTTATTTAAAAAAAAATAGTTTCTCCAAGCTCTTTGAAATGATAAAAAAAAACTATTTCTCCAGTTTTAGAAAACAAATATTTGCATGTGACAGATGCACAATAACTTCCTGGTTGCAAAATTTCTGTGAGGTTGGGAGTCCTTTAATAATGAAATGCCTGGTCCAACTCATGCTTCCTGGTAGCTGGATGGTATATATATATATATATATATATATATATATATATATATATATATATATATAAAATCTTCCACTGAATTGTCCTCATAATCTAGATAGAAAAAATAAGTGTGGAGGAACAGGAAAACTGTCTTAATTTGTAAATTCAAAACTATAGTTTTTACAGTAGAACATTAGATCATAGATTCTATGGCGTTTGATGCTTTATTAGACTCATCTAAGCATAAGGTGTGTAACTGGAGTTAATCCTCCAACTAATCCCACTGTGGCCTCTTGTTGCCCTCTTGGACATAAAGCGGTAATAATTTATCCTAAAAAGAGTTGACTTTTCCCGTTATTTGCAAAAATCAAAATGAGCTTTATATAAGCTGGCTAATACACACATAACCATTACGCCACCATACCAGTTCGTAAACGAGCAACGGTTAAAAAAATAAGCACAAAAACACAACTGCTTTAAGTTTTTTTTTTTTTTTTGTAAAGCAAGATTTTAATATGCTTACATTAAAACTGTTTTCCTGTCCTTCGGCTGCCATTCTTGCTGGAAAAAAAACCCCTCCCGTTCAGCCCACAATGCATCTTGGATATGGAGGCCAATGACAAATACACCGAGCTCATCCTTCAAATCAGGGAAAAGGACAGATTTGTGGGATACTTTTGAAGGAGTCCTTGATTTTGGACAGCCTTTATCGCGGCGCTGTGACATAACTGTCCTTAAAATTCGGTATTAGACAGCAGCTCACGGAATTTGGACACAGCGTAGGAAGTAAAAGCCCTTCAGATTAGAAATTGTTTTTGCTTTTGCATGTTTTTGGGGAATTTGTGTTTTGGAATTTTCTTGTTGTGTCTTTTGGGGCCACGCTACCTTCCCACCTGACGGCGATCAGCGCACGCTGAGACACGGAGCAGCTGTCTGCTTGGAGATATAGCGCATTTCTTATAGCGCACTCTTCCGATATCTCATTTTAGTCCATTAATTCTCATGTTGTTAAATCTAATTTCAACCCTTTCAGATTATCGTAAAATTTCTGTTTAGGCCCATGATTTCTTCTTTTGCAGGCATTTTTTAGACTTTTTGACTAGCATTGAAAGTCTTCACAATATATTTAGCATTCAGCATCTTCATTAGACAATTAGAATAATAGTAGGGTAAACATTCTGAATGTATGATATATATATATAGTTAACTGTCTGTTTTTATGTTTGCCACAATTTATGCTTCAAAACCAAACCCTGAGTATTAAACGAAATGAAAGGTGGCACAAAAATCTGAGAAGTCGAATGATTATAGCTTTAAGATAAAAGAAGCATAAAAAGGTGAAACTCTGAAAATTAGAATAGAATTAATCTATTTCAGTCTGAATAAAAGACAATATTTTAGCATGGCTTTTTATTGAGTTCTTTCAATTATCTAATATTTACATCTTATTTAATCTTTATTTTCAATTCTTATCATCTTTATCATTCATCTATTTTATTGTATATTTTTATTATTAGTTATTGTTCTGTGCCAACGCTGGGTTTTACTAATTGTTTTCTACAGCCCAACACCAGTGTTTCCCTCATGAGGATCTTTCACTCTGAGCCCTGGCAGTTTAGCAATGGAGGTCGCTGCCATGTAGATGGATTTTGTGGATGTGGGCGGGGCTCTACAGGGATACCTGCCTGCAGTGATCATGGGAGTCCCTGTCATTACTCTCCTGTCGTTTTGTAGTACTAGTATCATTTCTGTTTTGTTTTTTTTATTGTATATTCACTCAAAGAGATAGTACCGTGTTTCTGTAGGGCCCAGGTTTGGTTAGGCTTTGTGTCTGGTCTGTGCTTAACTGGATGTAAAGGCCGTATCTACCGTTGAGGAAACGGGTCCAGACTTAATTAATTTTCAGCTGTGTATTCAATGAAAACATAATTACAAAAATTGCTTTTGCAGACGCAGGGTACCTGTGGTAACCATCAACAATTTTCTTGCGTCACTGGTCTTTTTTTTCCCTGCCGTTACAGCCGTTTAGTCTGTTAATATATGTTAACCTTAATTTACGAGCCGTCTTTAAACTCACCTTAAGCACACAGCATCTCCTTGGATCGCAGACAGGCTGCAGATCAGAGCAGCTCATCCAGCACACCACTAACCGGCAAAAGGTCAAAAACATTGCACAGTTTTTCAAGCAAGCTGTAAGTTGAGTTATGCTATTATATGCAGGTAATATTAGCTAAATGACCACAAGTTAATAAATCGATACATCATGTTAAGCTGGTTAACAATACTAATAGTAGCTATGTTACATCACTTGCTAGGTAGTTCATGCTGGGTTGAAACCCACTTCCCTTTCATTTCTGTGCAGAACTTTACATAGGAGCTTACTTTAGCACTTTTTGTGCCTAGAGGACACTGGCACAGCTACTAAATGGTAAAATTGTCAATTTAAGCCAAATTTTCAGAGTTGGAGAGCCTTGCACACACAAACGCACACTAACAGTCAGTCTCCCCGTCTTTGAACTGAGATTAAAAATGAGAATCTTAATGAAAATCAGAATCAGAATCAGAATCAGAATCAGTTTATTGGCCAAGTATGTCACATACAAGGAATTTGACTCCGGCAAACTTTTTCCTCCAGAACAGAACTTGAATAAGTGAAATAAAAAAAAAAAAGAAAAAAAGAAAAAAAGAAAACTATGAACAAAAATAAGTAAAAATACAAATAAATATCAGATCGTAAATAATAAAGGATAATATATACACCAAGCCGGGGTTATTTTACAGTGAGTATGTACAGAAGTGCAGAGTTATAGTTTATTGTTATGTGAGTGCACTCACACACTGTGACTAGACAGAGTTCGTCAGAGCGACAGCCTGGGGGAAAAAACTGTTTTTGTGTCGGGTGGTTTTGGCGTACAGCGCTCTGTAACGCCGACCTGAGGGGAGGAGCCTAAACAGATTGTGGCCAGGGTGTGAGGGGTCAGTGGTGATTTTCCTGGCCCGCTTCCTGACCCTGGCCCGGAATAGGTCCTGAATGGAGGGAAGATCGGTTCCTATGATCCTCTGCAGTCCTGACTGTTCTCTGCAGTCTGTCCTTGTCTTGCCTGGTGGCGGATCCGAACCAGACAGAGATGGATGAGGTCAGGACAGACTGGACTATTGCTGTGTAGAAGATGATCAGCAGCTCCTGGGGCAGGTTGAACTTCCTGAGCTGACGCAGAAAGTACAGCCTTTGCTTGGCCTTTTTCCTTATTATGTTGATGTGTGAGGTCCACTTCAGGTCCCGTGTGATGGTGGATCCTAGGAACCTGAAAGACTCCACTGTGGGGACTGGCTTGTTGAGGATCATGAGAGGAGATGTTGATGGTGGTCTCTTCCTGGAGTCCACTGTCATCTCCACAGTTTTGAGCGGGTTTAGCTCCAGGTGGTTCTGACTGCACCAGAGAACCAGCTGTTCCACTTCCTTTCTGTACACAGACTCGTCGCCGTCGCGGATGAGTCCAATGACGGTGGTGTCATCTGCAAACTTCAGGAATTTCACAGAAGGGTCCCTCGACGTGCAGTCAGTGGTGTAAAGGGAGAAGAGCAGTGGGGAGAGAACACATCCCTGGGGGGCGCCGATGCTAAGGGAACGGGAGCTGGATGTGAACTTACCCAGTTTCACCTGCTGCCTCCTGTCAGTCAGGAAACTGGTAATCCACTGACAGGTGGATGGAGGCACGGTGAGCTGGGACAGTTTTTGGTGGAGGAGCTCTGGTACAATGGTGTTAAACGCAGAGCTGAAGTCCACAAACAGGACCCGAGCGTAGGTACCTGCAGAGTCTAGGTGGTGCAGGATGTAGTGTAGAGCCATGTTGACGGCATCATCCACTGACCTGTTTGATCTGTAGCGAACTGCAGGGGGTCTAGCAGGGGATCTGTGATGTCCTTCAGGTGGGTCAGTACCAGACGCTCAAAGGATTTCATGACCACAGATGTTAGGGCAACTGGTCTGTAGTCATTTAATCCAGTGACTGGGGACTTCTTGGGAACCGGTATGATGGTGGAGCGTTTGAGGCAGGAGGGGACCTCACACAGCTCCAGGGAGTTATTGAAGATCTGTGTGAAGATGGGAGCCAGCTGGTCAGCACAGAATTTCAGAGAGGCTGGGGACACTCCGTCTGGTCCCTGAGCCTTTTTAATTTTCTGTCTCTGAAATAGCTGGCGCACGTCCTGTTCGCAGATCGTCAAGGCAGGTACGTGGGTGGTTTGGGGTGAAGCTGGGTCTTTTGTGATGGAGATGGTGGGGGAGGTGGGAGGTGTGAAAGTCCTTTCAAACCTTGAAAAGAAGTCGTTGAGGTCCTCAGCCAGGCGGGGGCTCTCCACAGGGTGGGGGGATGGTCTCCTACAGTTAGTAATGGTCTGCAGGTAGCTCCAAACTGCAGAGGGGTCGTTAGCAGAAAAACGGTCCTTAAGCTTAGCACTGTAGTTCCTCTTTGCTGCTTTGATCCCTCTTGTCAGCTGGTTCCTGGCCTGTTTGTACAGGTCCCGATCCCCACTCCTGTAGGCCTCCTCCTTGTCCTGGCATAGCCGTCTCAGTTCTGCAGTGAACCACGGTTTATTGTTTTTGAATGAGCAGAAGGTTTTGGTCTGCACACACATGTCCTCACAAAAGCTGATGTAGGATGTCACAGTGTCGGTCAGTTCATCCGGGGATGAAGCCGCTGCTTCAAAGACGCTCCAGTCAGTGCAGTCAAAGCAGGCCTGTAGCTGCATCTTTGACTCATCAGTCCATCTCCTCACAGTTCTTACTACAGGCTTAGCAGATTTCAGCTTCTGCCTGTAAGATGGGATGAGGTGGACCAGGCAGTGGTCGGAAAGTCCCAAAGCAGCACGGGGGGGACAGAGCGATATGCATTTTTTATTGTGGTGTAGCAGTGATCTAAAGTGTTCATGTCCCTGGTGGGACACGTCACATGTTGTTTATATTTAGGCAGTTCAAGTTTGAGATTAGCTCTGTTAAAATCCCCGAGAACGATTAGCAGAGAGTCCGGGGTGATTTTTCTCCACTTCTGTGATCTGATCGGCGAGGTGATGTAATGCCTCCGTCACACACGCCTGCGGTGGAATGTATACAGCGACCAGCACAAACGAGGCGAACTCCCGCGGTGAATAAAATGGTCTACAGTTTATGAAGAACGACTCAAGGTGAGGGCTGCATGTCTTCTTTAACACTATGACATCTGTGCACCAACCTTCGTTAATGTAGAAGCACGTTCCACCTCCCTTTGATTTCCCAGTCAGCTCCGCGCAGCGGTCCGCTCTGAACAGCTGGAAGCCTGGCAGCTTTAGAGCGCTGTCCGGGATGAGTTCACTGGACCAGGTTTCAGTGAAGCAAAAGGCGGCAGAACGACTAAAGTCAGAGTTCTTGGATAGGAGAAGGAGCAATTCATCCATTTTGTTAGGCAGAGAGTGGACGTTCCCCAGGTGTATGGATGGGAGAGCGGTGCGTAATCCCCGCTGTCGCAGCTTGACGAGCACACCAGCACGTTTCCCGCGTCGTCGTCTCCGTCTAAATCCACAGAACGCTGCTGCTCCTCCGATCAGAATCTCCATAAAGCAGTCAGGTTGTGTAAAGACCGGTGAAAAAAGTCCGGCACTGGATAGCCCAATTTTTAAAAGTTCCTCTCTGCTCATTTTAATAGCAGAGGGAGTGCAGAAAACTACGCAAAAGAGTAAAACAGTAACTAGTACCAGAGAGCGAAGTGCCGAGGCGGCCATACGCGGCGCCATCTTGGATAGATATCCAAGATGGCGAGATATCCAAGATATCCAAGATATCCAAGATCCAAGATATCCAAGATAGATATAAATATGTTGTATTTAAACGAGTGGTGGGGGGGTATTATGCAAAATTGACTTTTTGATGTGTAACATGTTATTTCCTCATTTAAAAACATGCCTGAAGTGTTGCTTTGACTCATCCACTTTTGTTTGAATAATTTTTGTGTCTGTGCTGGTAGTTATTGGGGGTGCTGAAACGCCTGCTCCCACCTATCTCCTCCTTTTCTACCCATCTCCTCCCCCTTCCTGACGTAGCTTACTCAGCAGGCGAACCGCTGCGCCTGCAGCCCTACCCACTAATCTCTTGTAGAGTAGCAGCTCCTGCGGTTAGCTTAGGCCAATTGTAAGGCTAAGAGTTTAGACTTTATCTTTGGAAAAAATCCTAGACCGAAAAAGATCATTGTGCAAATGACTTCACAGAGAACTGGTTTCTCAACAAAAGTTTTTTTGATAGTGGATTAATAAGCAGATTGGCCCTAAAGGTTAGGCTACTCCATCAAAACCTGTACAGGTAAGAACTGTGGCTTAACATTAATAACTCCGACTTCAAAACAGCTTTATATTCCAGTGGTTTTATGGTTGCAATGTTAAACGTAGCATCATAGTTGTTCGAATGTATTATTTCAGTGCAAAACATTGCTTCATTTCTCTCTACACTTGTGATTTCGATGCAAGACAGCTTTATATTCATGTGTTTTTATGGTTTCAATGCAAAATGTAGCTCCATCGTGATTAACATTTGTAAAAGGGTGTCAAGGAGGTTAAATATTACAAAGCCGACATCTTGTAAAAGCCTCTGAATTCTCTCTGGTTCTTCAAAAACTCCACTTTCAGGGTTGGATATCATTTTTGTCTCATCTTACAATCTCCAGTGTTGCCGTTGTTCATGAATGTGAAGTTTTTCCTGAATAATAAAATACAACACACTGAAAACTTCTGTTAACTGTCAGAGTCCGATAATGTGATAATAGCTAGTGTATGATGTTCTGCAGGGGGAATTTAACAAAGGGTAGGAGGGCTTGGGGGGCTCAGGCAAATATCAAGGCGTCAAATACGGAAGTGATGAGAAGGCAAATTTCTTTTGAGTGGATTTTTATAAATATGTGACTTTAAGAATGATTTAGGGTAAAATTTTCATTTGAGTGTGATATAGAATGGTACTGTGTACCTGGAAGAAGCATACCCTGCATCCGAAACCACTGAATGTCAGACTTCTAAGCACTAACACTAGCAACTAATCCTTAACCTTTCATTCAATTCAATTCAGTTTATTTATATAGCGCCATTTCACAACAGATGTCATCTCAAGGCACTTTACAAAAAGAGTTATTACAATACAATGTTTAGTGTAGAAATTACAGAACCACAGAAGATTGCGTCGTGGAATTCTCAGCAATCCCTCATACTGAGCAAGCATGCAGCGACAGTGGGAAGGAAAAACTCCCTTTTAACAGGAAGAAACCTCCGGCAGAACCAGGCTCAGCACAAGCGGTTATCTGCCGCGACCGTCTGTGGCTTGGAGAATACACAACAGAGACACAGAAAGAGCAACAGAACCGATGCACAAGTTTGTTGCAGGACGTGGAGAATTTTCCGTCACTGCAATGCCATCTTAGTCAGGGTCGTCAAGCAGGGCTAATCCGGAGCACCTACTATAATAGAAAACAGGTTAGTGCTTGAATTGACAGCACATCATGCAGTTGGGGAGAAGTAGGAGAGAAAGTAGGAACAGACCCTAATAATGTCCTCCAACAGCCTAGCCTAAAGCAGCATAGCTACTAACATTAACCTGTCTCCTAGCTACTAGGAGACCTGGCTACCAACACTCTGTCTGAGTCCTCCTGACCCGTGGACGGTGTAGGGCCGGTAACGGCCCCCGTCATGCCGGGGTCTTCTCGGAGTCGGGTTGTTTGAGAATGCAGCCCAAAGTGGGTGGTAAACTCCATCTAAGGCTAAATACCGGCACGAGACCGATAGTCGACAACTATCTTAAGGAAAAATAGACAGAACTGAGAGGACAGAGTTGAAGAGGGCGAGAAACGTTTAAGAGATAAACGGGTGGGGTCCGCACAGTCTGCCCAGGGGATTCAACCCGGCAGGTAATGGGCGGCCGCACTGTGCGGGAGGATCCCCTTGAGGGACCTCTCTCCGGCGCTGGCTGGCCCCTGTGGGGCACATTTCTTCCGCGGCGGTAAGCCGCGACCGGCTCCGGATCTTTACCTGGCTTACATTAATCTATCTCTACCTAGCTACTCTACCTCTTCCTATCTCTTCCTAACTTTTGACACTCTGCCTGACTACTAACATTAACCTGTCTCTTCCTATCTACCTGTCTGACCTGACTCTAACTACCTATAAACATATCTCTAACTGTAAGCTTTGTCAAAGAGGAAAGTTTTTAGCCTAGTTTTAAAGATAGACAAATTGTCTGCTTCACGAACCAACCCTGGGAGCCGGTTCCATAGGAGGGGAGCCTGATAGCTGAAAGATCTGCCACCCATTCTACTTTTAGAAATCCTAGGAACTACCAGTAAACCTGCAGTCTGAGAGCGAAGGTCTCTGTTAGGAACATATGGAACAATCAGGTCTCTTATGTATGATGGAGCTAGATTATTAAGGGCTTTATATGTCAGAAGGAGGATCTTGAATTCTATTCTAGATTTTACTGGGAGCCAGTGAAGAGAAGCTAAAACAGGGGAAATGTGATCTCTTCTTTTAATATTCATCAGAATCCTAGCAGCAGCATTTTGAACTAACTGAAGACTTTTAATTGTATTCTGTGGACTACCTGATAATAGACAGTTACAGTAATCCAGCCTTGAAGTAACAAAGGCATGGACTAGTTTTTCAGCATCATTCCTGGACAGGATGGTTCTAATTTTTGCAATATTCCTAAGGTGAAAAAAGGAAATCCTACAGACTTCTTTAATGTGAGTTCTAAATGACATATCTTGGTCAAAAATGACACCGAGGTTTTTTGCTTTATTACTGGAGGCTAATTTAATGCCGTCCAGGTGAAGGGGCTGACTAAGTAGTTTCTTTTTCAGAGCTTCTGGTCCAAAGACGACAACTTCTGTTTTATCAGAATTTAGAAGCAAGAAGTTTAGAGTCATCCAAGTTTTTATGTCTTCCAGACATGCCTGTAGTCTACCTAACTGATTGGATTCATCAGGATTTATGGATAGATATAGCTGTGTATCATCTGCGTAACTATGGAATTTTATCCCATGCTGCCTAATTATTTTACCAATAGGAAGCATATATATAGTAAAGAGAATCGGCCCAAGCACTGAACCCTGTGGTACTCCGCAAGTAACTATTGAGGTTGAGGAAGATCTATTGTTTACCTGAACAAACTGAAATCTGTTAGACAAATAAGATTTAAACCAACCTAGTGCTGTTCCTATTATACCGACACTTTGAAGCCTTTCTATGAGAATATTGTGGTCAACAGTGTCAAAGGCAGCACTGAGATCTAACAGGACCAGAATGGTCACCAGTCCATTGTCTGAGGCTATGAGAATATCATTAGTAACCTTCACCAGAGCTGTTTCAGTGCTGTGATGAGCTCTAAAGCCTGACTGAAACTTCTCAAACAGCTCATTATTGTTTAAATGCTCACATATCTGGTGTGCAACTATTTTCTCAAGAATTTTAGATAAGAAGGGAAGATTAGATATCGGTCTATAGTTAATTAAGTCGTTTTGATCAAGAGAGGGTTTCTTAAGTAGAGGTTTAATTACAGCAATCTTAAACTCCTGTGGTACATATCCATTGACTAAGGATAGATTCATTATATTTAAAATTGGAGCAGCGATCAGAGGGAAAACTTCTTTTAAGAGTTTAGTTGGGATTGGGTCTAAAACGCAAGTTGAAGGTTTAGATGAAGCTAATAATTTTAGTACATCACAAAGTTCGGCTGCATTAAAGCAGTTTAAGCATATATTAGGTTCCACCATTTTTGAGGCTGCCTCATTAACTAAGGAGGAAGCAAGCATATTGGGAAGGTTCCCAATTATCTTATTCTTTATGGAGTCTATTTTATTTATAAAGAATTGCATGAAGTCGTCACTGCTTAGAGCTTGGGGAATGGTTGGCTCGATAGAGCTATGATCCTGTGTGAGTTTGGCAACTGTATTAAAAAGAAACCTAGGATTATTTTTATTCTCCTCGATTAAAGATGAATAATATGCTGTTCTAGCTGTGTGAAGGCTCTTTTTATATAGCAATAAACTATTTTTCCATATTAAAAAGGAATCATGTAAATGCGTGGAGCGCCATTTTCTCTCTAGTTTTCTAACATTCTGCTTTAGGGTACGTAGCTCTAAATTAAACCAGGGAGTTAATCTTCTATGGCTAGCCACCTTCCTTTTCAAGGGGGCAACTTTGTCTATTGCCCGACGCAGGGAGGAATTAACGCTATGAACTAAAATGTCAAGTTGTGAGGGGTCACGAGTTAAATCACTGTTTTCTGTTCTGCATTTATAAACTGAGGAAATTAAAGTTGGAAGAGCTTCTTTAAAATTTGCTACAGCGTTGTCTGATAACGTTCTGGTATAATGAAGTTTTCTTTCAGGTTTGATATGATCCATTAGAGTAAGTTTAAAAGTGATAAGGAAATGATCAGACAGGATAGGGTTATGTGGAAAGACTGTTATTTCTTCACAGTCAATGCCATAAGTCAGCACAAGATCTAAAGTGTGGTGACAAGAATGTGTTGGTCCCTGCACATTTTGAGTAAAGCCTATTGAGTCTAGGATAGTGTTAAAAGCTGTATTTAGACTATCACTTTCATTATCAACATGAATATTGAAGTCTCCGACTATAATGACTTTATCAGTGTTTAAAACTAAGTCAGATAGAAAATCTGAAATCTGATCTAAAAATTGAGAATAAGGTCCTGGTGGACGATATAAGACCACAAACAAAAGTGGCTTTACTGCTTTGTTATGTGTATGAGGAAAGCTAAAAACTAGATGCTCAAAGGAACTGTAACTATTATTTTTTTGGAGATTAATTAGTAAATCGGAATGAAAGATAGTTGCTACTCCACCTCCTCGACCAGTACTTCGAGGGACACTAAAGTTTAAGTAGCTAGGGGGAGTTGACTCATTTATTGTGACATGGTCCTCTTCCTGCAACCATGTCTCTGCAAGACAAAACAAATCAATATTATTTTCACAAATTAAGTCATTTACCAAGAGTGTTTTTGAGGGGAGAGATCTTATGTTTAGTAAACCACATTTAATTGATTTGTTTTTATGTTCAGTCCGAGTTTTATTTATCTTTATGAGATTTTTATACTTTGCTCTAGTAGCATTAACTTTTAATTCATTAGTTTTGGGTAGTGGACGGGAAACTATCTCTATAGGGTAGTGGGTGGGTGGCAGTCCCTGTTCCTTGACCTGGACTCTGGGTTCCCTGAGCTGGACTCTGGGTTGTCACGGCTTTGGGGAACTAGAGATAACCCTATCAATGTTCCTGGAAAGAAGCGAAGCTCCGTCCTCGGTGGGATGGATGCCGTCTCTACGTAACAGTCCAGGTTTTCCCCAGAAGGCCCCCCAGTTATCAATGTAGCCCACATCGTTTTCTGGACACCACCTTGACAACCAAAGGTGGAACGAAAGCATACGGCTGTACATGTCATCGCTAGTACGATCAGGCAGGGGACCAGAAAAAATTACAGAGTCAGACATCTTTTTGGCAGCCCTACACACCGAAGCTACGCTAATTTTAGTGACCTCCGACTGCCGTCGCCGGGTGTCGTTGCCACCAGCATGGATAACGATCCTGCTATACCGCCGTTTGTCCTTGGCCAAAAGCTTCAGATGGGACCTAATGTCCGCAGCCCTGGCCCCTGGAAGGCATTTGACGGTGGTCTTTCGTGTCTCTGGAGCCACATTCCTAACTATGGAGCTGCCAATTACAAGAATCGGCCTCTCCTGCTCGGCGGGTGCGTCGCTGAGCGGGGCGAACCTATTGTTCAGAGAAAGGGGCTGGAGGTTGGCCGCGGACTGGGGTCTGGCGCTAATCTTCCTACGAACCGTCACCCAGCTCGCCTGAGGTCCCGGCTGCACGGGAGCTGTTGAAGGACGGCTAGGTCCTGTCCTAGTTGACTCCGCGCTAGCTACTGCTGGGCCTGGCTGTTCTACAGCGCGGAGCCGGGCCTCTAGCTCAGAAACCCTCGCCTCCAAAGCTACAAAAATGCTGCACTTATTACACCTACCAACTTCACTAAATGAGGCGGAGGAGTAACTAAACATCTGACAGAGAGAGCAGGAAAGAGGAGGAGGTGTAGAGAGAGATGGAGGGACAAGAGAGAAAGCTGCCGAAGCCATGCTAGCCGTAAAGCTAAGCTAACCAAGCGGTACCTTACCTTACCTAAAAACAAAGTAATTAACCCAGTAAAACGCTTAAAGAGTCCTAAACCGTGAAGAAAATTAACGTTTTAATGTGTTTGTGTGTTAAGCAACTCAGAAAAAACTTATTGACAGAGAAAGTTAGATCAGTTCAAGAGAGAGAGAAACACCGACTTGCTACAAACGAGTTAGTCACAAAACAGGAAATGACGCGATACGTCTTACCAACGCGATACGTCTCCACCACCGTCTCCACGGTGGCTCACTCAGCAGATGTCAATGGACTCATGGGGTCAACAGTGAGAACACTATGGCTAGTAGTCTAGCGAGCCGTTCACGAACGTGCTTATTTCGAACAGCCTTTCTACCTGACGTCATTTCGCGACGTAAACGCACATGAATGACGCATATAAAAATAAACCTGCGCAAGAGGTTGTTGTACTCACATGCGCGCGTCTTTTTCCTTTCGGCCATTTTTTGTTATTTTACGTTAGGTGGCCCGGGCGACTTGTATTGATGGCGTCTTGTGGCGCAAGGGATTGTGGGATGGCACACAGCTCCTAATTGCCAGTTAGTTAGCATCAAAGGTCCCTATGCTAAAGTGGCTATGATAGTTAGCATACAGGCCACTTTCCCCAACTCCTTCCTAACTGGAAGCCCAATTCTGATGCATCTTATCATGGCAGATGCTGACGCACATCCGGTTTGGTGTAAGACCTCTTACCAGTTTGGTAGTTTCGGATGCAGCCACAATCTCCCTTGCAGTCGCCATATTTGGTTTTGCCTGAGTCTGAATTCTGTACTCTGTAGGCCTATTCTGCCCCCTAGTGGAACTTTCCAGTAGTACGTGCAGTGAGTAAGCAAGTACGTCCCCAAGACGCAGGTTATTCCTCCATATTTGCTGGTGTCAATGTGAGGTTAAAAAGCAAAAATATGGGTGTCATCCTCGACAGTACACTATCTTTCCGGTCACACATCAATAGCATCACTCGATCAGCATACTTCCACCTACGCAATATCTCTCGTCTCCGCCCGTCACTCACCCCCCACACCGCTGCTTTCCTCGTGCATTATTCTATTTCCGGCCTTATTGTTAAAAAGCACTTCCAATAAAATGTGTATTGGCAAAACTGGTTATTGTGATTATGTTGAGTCAATACAGAGTGTTATTGGGAGCTTCTGACAATAACTAACAAGGTAACTTGTAATCTAACTTAGTGACTTTTAAAACAAAGTAATAAGTAAAGTAACTAAGTTACTTTTGGAAGCAGTAATCGGTAGTCAGTAATCAGATTACTTTTTCTAAATAACTGTGACAACACTGGACACTCCTGCATAATGCTGCACAATGGTTGCCAGTGTTCCGTGCAGATCACAGCACTGGTAGCATCTAGATATTTTGCAAAGACAAAATATCTAGACTATTTAAAAGGAGTCATAAAACACATCTTTTCTACTGTAATTAATTTTAATTTGTTTTTATTTTCCTTTATTCCAATCTTATTGGTGTTGAAGTGTGAGCTTTTATTTAAATTGGAATCTTTTTACTGCAGCCAGCAAGCGGCGCTCCCCTGTGCAGATAAGAGAGAAATAAAATAATCCTTCAATTGTCCCAAAAGGAGGAAATTTGGTCGTATTTTTAGTTTCGGCCGTCTTGGTGCCACTGTCTGATTTGCATAAATCAGATGTCATTTCCTGTTTACATAAGAACATGTAATCTGATTAAATTCAAACACCAAATGCCATACATTTTGGTTTGATGTGTTGAAAAAAATGGTTATTGTACTTGATTTAATTATGTGGACATGGGGGGCCATGATTAAATTGTGTTCATGAAATTTTTGTTTTCCGAGTGTTCAGCAGTCAGATCAGCCTAAAGGCTTAAAATATCTCACTTTATATGTAATTAGTCTATATCATAAATTTGTTTCACCCCTTAAGTTTAATTACTGAAATAAAACATTTTTTGCACAATATTCTAATTTTTAGAGTTTCACCTTCCATCAGTTTTATTTTTTACCTCAGGTTTTTTAATTCTTTTGGTCTTTCAGTCTCTTAGTATTATTCTGTCTCTGAACGTTATTTACCTCCAATTTTCCAGCAGTTGGTGCTGTGAATAGAGTAGCTGATGAGGATTGAAATATTCGTAAATCCTGCAGTTGATCATTTGAAGGGTAAATGTTCACAGTGATAAATCATGTGTTGTTGGTTAAACTGGACAATAACTACAATCATACAAGACATTTATCCTTTTATTTTACATCATAACGTATAATTTCAGTTCAGTCTCTGGAAAAACATTACAGTTCTTCACGTAGAAATGATCCCATAATCAGCCATTAATGTTGGTGTCATTTTTGCTCCTGACAGAAACTGACAAAGTGCCAAAAAGAACAAAAATGTTGATAAATCCCATCACCTCATTATTAACCATATTGGTTATGAGATAAACATTCCCACAAAACAACACTAAGGTTAAGACTAAAAATGCATAGTAAAGTGTTTTTGTAAAACAGAACACACCAGGGTTCCTCATCTTGTTCAGAAAACTTTTAAAAATACCAAAAAGCAAAGAAAAAAGGAAATATTTTGGTAAGTTTGAACTTTGCTTTGCCTTCTACACTTCAATGTTGTGTTCAGACCAGTATGAACATGAAAATTCAGCTTCCTAAAGAGAGAAATGTTCTGTTCAGACCTCACATTTTGGCGCAACTATAAACATTTAAAATGTATAAAATGACATCGAATGCGATGGGCATAGAATAAAATGTATCTACGTATTTATTAATTTGATAAAAAAAAGAAAAAAAAAACTTACAATTTATTTTTAAAATATCCACCAGACTGGGTCATTCAGACTACAATGGAAAATGTTTTAATTAATCAGCCATTGAGGCTGCTTGATTATGACAAAATTCAATTAATTTGTATGATGCCGATTGAAAACAGATGTATTCTCAAGGCACTTTACAAGAAAAATAATTTCAATAAAACTATACAAACATTTAAATCCGTTTAATCTATTTAAGGAATTTACTTGAGTCATTGACTGAAAGTCGTGCCCCACTAATACAGACTCCAACTACAACAGAAGAGTAGTAGGAGAGAAAGGTCTGAGTGAAGAAAAGTGGTCAGTCTGTCCTCCAACAATCTAAGCCTGTAGCAGCATAACTAAAAAAAATAGTTCAGGATAACCTAAGCCACTCTAACTATAAGTTTTATCAAAAAAGGAAGGTTTTAAGCCTAGTCTTGAAAACAGACCGTATCTGCCTCAGGGACTAAAACTAAGAGCTGGTTCCACAGGAGAGGAGCCTGATAACTAAAATATCTGCCTCCCATCTGACTTTTATAAATCCTAGGAACTACCAGTAGACCTGCAGTCTGAGAACAAAGTGCTCCGTTAGGTCTGGTTTACACGAAAGGACTTTAAAATTGTCGGAAGAGCTTCGAACCGCACACACAGCTATTACAAAAAAGATTCGAAGGGCTACGTGTGAATGTGATTGTAGTTCAAAATAAAAGTCTAACAGATCTTTCCTGTAGGAAAAAAATAAAAATAAAGAGCAACGGCATCTGATTTTGTCCTTTATTTACACAGCAATTGTAGCTTTTCTTACATATTTAGGAATGTTATTTAGTTCTGATTAATTCGTAGCTACCCTGAGAATAATCAAATTAAATCTAAAATTGTTTGACAGCGAGTTCAAAAATGAATGAGAGAAATATGTATTTTTTAATCTAGCCGGTTAGACGATTACAGGAAAGATTTGCTCCATTTAATCAGGACATCAACAGTCGGGGTTCATTGCTGATTTTGGCAAGTGACCAAACATCAAAATGTCTATTTAATCCATAGCTAAGCCTTTTAATTGCTTATAAACCTTTTAAACATAGTACAAAGCATATTAAATGGTAAAATTGATTTTTGCCGTAGTAGCCAAGTGTTGAAACTAATGTGAATCATATTGTTAACAGACGCTTCATTTATTAGGTTTCCATTCACTCAGTAGACCCATTCTCTCACAAAGTCCACGCTGAGAAAGCGACACATCATATCTGAGGGAAGTTAACCCAACACCTTGGGTTTGAATCAAATGTTTGGGCTGCAAAAATGCTTATGCTGTTATCCTTTTAAAGATATTAATAAATGTTTTCAGAGGCCCATCAAAGGTCAATGACCCCCCTACATTACCAAAATCAAACAGAACTGGTGTCAATGAACTCAGTAGAAGTGTGTCCTGCTAAAATGTCCTGATTTCGTTTTCAAAATATTAATGCCTGTTTCGAGGTAAAATGGGTCCCAGAAGGGGAGAACCGTGGTAATGAAGAGTGTAAATACCTTTGTGCTGATGGGAATGATTTTTATTGCTTTTATTCCTTTTGGGGATTTTTTTTCTTGAAAACAATAAAGGCTGCAATAACAACAAAAAAGAATAAATAAATAAATAAAGGTGAACAAATCAAAAAGTGTGGCAACTTCACTCAGCCATGTATAGCTATTAACACACATCTATACCAGGTGAGTCATGCTAAAAGCTCACACTAAATTAGTCTGCACATATAAATACCAGGTTTGAATGAGAGTTAATACACACTTCTGCAAAGATAATACAATTATTATTTCTTTATAAAAAACAAAGTTCCCCAAAAATAAAGACCTCTAACAATTAAGCAAACTTAAATATCAATTAATTTATGTTGACATAATATTGTAAATCTCTCACTTGTGTGCGGTTAAAACTGCTTCTTCATTACAAACTTTTACCACAACTCCAGGAAGGTAAACTAAAGCTACAGACTCTGTGACAAAAGGTATACAGGTATAGCATGAGACTTTTCTACTATCAGAACTTCAGGGTAATTTGACTGGACCTCCAATTCACTGGGCTGGTCGGGGGGGAGCCGTTTTTGGGGCCATTTCATGAACCAACGGAGTACCGGTCTCTGGGTAGGTACTCAGTAAAGGCAGGATAGATGGGCAGGAGTTGGGATTGATTCATGCTGACTGGCTGTACCATAATTTTCATAAGACACTACTTTTTCACACCACTTTGGACCCTGCATTCTATACGAAGATGTGACTAATCTGGACATTTTTACTGGCCAACGGAAATATAGCAGGAACTATAATAGTCAGACAGAAATGTGGGGAAACTATGCACCAAAGACAATAGTTTTGATTTTGACCTGTTATTTTGTACATCATGCACACACCCTAATGAAAAACACACACACAAAAAAGCCTATGATGCGATTTTAAAGATAAATGCAATCGAACTGGCCCTCAGAGAAGGAAAGCGAGCTACTGCACATAAGCTTGACATTAAAAAGAATCAAAACCTTAGTGGGCAAGAGGAAGATAGCAACCAAGACTTTTCTGGTTGCCAAAAGTATTTTTTTTACTTTCTAACCAGGCATGTTATCGCATCGATGCCATGTTGGTGCTTTAATGGACCGAGAATTAACAAACAAACATGCCTGGGATAAGAAAAGTGTGAGCTCTCTAACACAGAGAGGAGTAGCGCTTAGCACTGCTGTTTTGTGGGTGGGTACGGTACGCAATCCATGTCGAATGTACCCCAAAATGTATCTAGTTTGTCCTGGTTCCGTTATGGATATATTATGAAAATGTCAAATTCCATCCATAATTTTTTGAGTGATATCGCTTAAAGAAACGTTCCCTTCTGGCGCAGGAAATAAAAACTATGAAAAAAATATAAATCTGGAAGAGTAGCTGGAAGAATAGTTCATCAAGGCAAACAAACGCAGCAACCATCCCTGCTTCTTCCATTGCCGATCTCTTATTTCTGCTGCTTAAAGGGCTAGTTTTCTATGAAGACACGACAGCTGAGAGGAGCGGAGAAAGATCTAGAAAAATTACCCAGAACTTTGAGAGTAGGAACTCAATTATGGAAAAGGTTTCTAATTTGTGTGAGTTCCAATTTGCTTAATCAAAGTACTCTTTTGGTTGAAACAATTTCCACAGGTTATATGAGAAACACTTCACCTGTAGAAATTCTCATGTGGATACTAACGGTATTTTAATGACTTATGTGCCTCAAACTACTTTGAAAATTTTTTATCAGGCTTTTGAGAATGGCATCTCTTATGAGTTAACGTGTGGCTATTCAAACCACTTCTGTCTTTTTAACCTTTTCCACAGCTTTAACATGAGAACTGCTTTCTCCTGTATGAGTTCTCAAGTGGCTATCCAAAGCCCTTTTTCCTTTGAAACCTTTTCCACAGATGATACACGAAAAAGGCTTCTCTCCTGTATGAGTTTTCTCATGATCTTTCAAATGATGTCTTTGTTGGAAACATTTTCCACAGCTTATACATGAGAATGGCCTCTCTCCTGTATGAGTTCTAATGTGGCGATCCAAATTACCTTTTATTTTGAAATATTTTCCACAGGTTATACACAAGAAAGGCTTCTCTTCTGTATGACTTCTCAGGTGGCTATTCAAACCACTTTTGTCTTTGTAACATTTCCCACAGCTCGTACACAAGTAAGGCTTCTCTCCCGTATGAGTTCTCATGTGGCTATCCATATCACATTTTTGTTTGAAATCTTTTCCACAGATTACACACAAGAAAGGCTTCTCCCCTGTATGAATTCTCAAGTGGATTCTCAATATACATTTGTCTTTAAAATATTTTCCACAGGTTACACACAAGAAAGGCTTCTCTCCCGTATGAGTTCTCATGTGGCTATTCAGACCACTTTTGTCATGGTAGCCTTTTCCACAGATTAAACATGAGAAAGGCTTCTCACCTGTATGACTTCTCATGTGCCTTTTCCAACTTTTCCTATCTTTTAAACATTTCCCACAGCTTAAACATGAGAAAGGCTTCTGCTCTCTATGAGTTATCATGTGGCTACTCAAACTTCCTCTGTCTCTGTAACCTTTCCCACAGATTAAACACGAGAAAGGCTTCTCTCCTGTATGAGTTCTCATGTGGCTATCCAAATAACTTTTTTCTTTGAAACATTTGCCACAGGTTATACACAAGAAAGGCTTCTCTTCTGTATGGATTCCCATGTGCTTCCTCAAAATTCTTTTTTGATTGAAACCTTTACCACAGGTTATACATGAAAAAGGCCTATCTTCCGAATGAGTATTCTCATGTTCTTTCAAATGATGTTTTTCTTTGTAACGTTTCCCACAGATTAAACATGAGAAAGGCTTCTCTCCTGTATGAGTTCTCATGTGGCTATCCAAATGACTTTTTTCTTTGAAACCTTTGCCACAAGTCACACACAAGAAAGCCTTCTCTTTCGTATGATTTCTCATGTGTCTTGTCAAACTACTTTTTTGGATGAAACATTTCCCACAGCTCATACATGAGAAATTCCTCTCCTCTGAATGGGTATTCCCATGAACTTTCAAATGATTTTTTCGTTTGAAACCTTTTCCACAGGTTTTACAAATGAAAGGCGTCTCTCCTGTATGAGATCGTATGTGACTATCCAAACCCCTTTTGTCCGTGTAACCTTTTCCACAATTTGGACATGAGAAAGGCTTCTCCCCGGTATGAGTTCTCATGTGCGTCTTCAAAACACTTTTTTGACTGAAACATTTTCCACAGATATGACACGAGAAAGGCTTATCTTCTAAATGAGTATTCTCATGATCCTTCAAATGATTTTTTCGTTTGAAACCTTTTCCACAGGTTTTACACAAGAAAGGCTTCTCTCCTGTGTGAGTTCTCATGTGAAAATTCAAACCACTTTTGTCCTTGAAACCTTTTCCACAGCTTCCACATGAGAATGGATTCTCTCCCATATGAGTTAACATGTGAACTGTTAAATTAGAAGTGCATTTAAAACGTTTACTACACACTTTACACTGTTTACATTTTTTTACTTTGTCCTGTTTCTTGCCCTTCCTCCCTTTCTCATCATTGTCACTTTGACCTCTGCTTTTCTGACATCTCTGCTGTTTCTCTTCATCTTCACTGACTCCTGAAGCTTTAAGAGTCTTTATTTCATCATGACGATCTGCTTTAAGGATGTTCTGAAAGAGGGGTTGGTTTCCATTTGATTGAGGTTGTTGATGGTCTGTTTCTTTAACATAACCACTTAAGATTAAGGTATCGGTCTCCTGCTTCAGTACAAACTGGTGTACATTTCCAATGATGCCTTCAACCTCAGTTTTTACCATTGGCTGAGGTTTTAATTGACAGTCTTCTTTTATTGGTTTCAGTTCTAGTTCCTCTGGCTCTTCTTTTACTTCACTAGATCGAGAATCAGTTGCCATTAAGGTATCTGCCTCTTGCCTTAGCACAACATGGTCTTCTTTCTTTACAGACGGCAGATGTTCTGATTGATTTTCTTCTGCTTGTTTAAGTTCTGGTTCCGCTTCTTTCCCTTTGGTTCTTAGAGCTTCTGTTTCCCTTTGGTCCGGAACAGACATCTCTTGCTGGCCCAAGATAACATGATGAGGAGGAACATCTTGCTCAAGAATAGACATTTCATGGCAAATCTGTAAAAACAAAAATTTAAATATTAAAACTTTAGCAAATATCCACAACATGAGATTATCTATTCAAATGTAAAATGTTTATATGCAAACATTATGGGGATGTGGATAAGAGTAAATCTACAACCAGACCTAGCTGGAATGATCAGACCTATACTGTAGATCTAAGAAGATGCGTACCAGAAATAATCTTGCACTTAGGCAGCAGCACTCAAAATTGTTAAAAACAAATCTTTTAAAACTATAAGCTCAATATACAGAGGGGCAAAAAAGAAGTCTGCCACCAGCTGTGCAAGTTCACCCACTTAAAAAGAATAGAGGCCTGTAATGTACATCATAGGTATACCTCAACTATAAGAGACAAAATGAGAAAAATACAGAAAATCACATGGTCTGATTTTTAAATAATTTATTTGGAACTTATGGTGGAAAAAAGTATTTTGTCGCCTACAAACAACCAAGATTTCTGGCTCTCACAGACCTGTAACAACTTCTGTAATAGGCTCATCTGTCCTCCACTCTTTACCTGTAATAATGTCAACTGTTCAAATGTAATATCAATATAAGACACCTGTCCACAGCCTCCAACAGTCACACTCCAAATTCCACTATGAACAAGACCAAAGAGGACACCAGAAACCAGATTGTAGACCTGCACCAGTCTGGGGAGACTGAATCTGTAATAGGTAAGCAGCTTGGTGTGAAGAAACCAACTGTGGGAGCAATTATTAGAACATGGAAGACATACAAGACTGCTGATAACCTTTTTACGAAATAGGGCTGCATGCTACAACTCACCCCATGGGGTCAAAATGATCACAAGACCAGTTAACAACAATCCCAGAATCACACAGGTGGACCTAGTAAATGGCCTGCAGAGAGTTGGGATCAAACGAAGAAAGGCTACCATAAGTAACGCACTGCGCCACCAGGGACTCAAATCTTGCAGTGCCAGACGTGTCTCCCTGCTTAAACCAGTACATGTCTAGGCTTGCCTGAAGTTTGCTAGAGAGCATCTGAATGATCCAGAATAGGATTGGGAGAATGTCAGATGGTCAGATGAAACCAAAATAGAAAGTTTTGGTAAAAACTAGGGGTGGGTCGTTATTGGCATTAATGTGCTGCGTTAACATGTTTTTAATGACCGACAAAAAAATATCACCATTAATCTGCATAGTTATGGTAACTAATCTAATTGGTTGTTATAATCTGGGTTAGTGGGAGCATGTAGATACTGAAAGGGATGGATCCCAGGATGGAGCCCTGGGGGACCCCACATGTGATATTGGTACAGACATTTTCTCTATGGTGATGTTGACTGGTGGTGACACTGGTAGTGGGTTCTGTACTGAATTATAGACTTAACGTCTGATTGTTAGTATCTTTTCAACGAAAAAGTTTAGTTCTTGGCAGTTAGTCTCATCTGTTGCAAACATCAACACATTATTACTATTTTTGTTAATGAATTCAGAAAAGAACGATTCCCTTGATTCTTTCAATCAGAACGGCATTTTTAAAACTCACTACAATTTTTTGCTGAAAAACAATGATGACACCAAAACCAGTTCTGTGGTACAATTCCGAGGTGCAGGATTTCTGACCTTGTTGGCTGAAATAAAAGATTCAGAGGGTTTTCAGGGAGATGATGGGCTGATGGCTTCTCATGACTGCCAGAACACCAAAGCAATGCAGAGAGGAACTGAGAAAGCTGATGTGAGCTCACGTGACTCCATCCTATCTGGTCTGCAACAAGAAGGGAAAGTCATGGTGACCAAATGGAGGACGATTCAAATGTTGAAGCTGTATGAGGAGGAAGTTGAGAAGTTTGCTTAAACACAAAGCTTAATCTGTTCGGATTCATTTTCCATCAAATTGGATGGACTGTGTCTAACAGCATCCCTTTAGACCACAATCAGCAGATTCTCATTGGTCTGTGGTCAGTGATGACAAAAACAGCTGATGAGAGCGATGGAACACAGGAATCATGGTCATCCCATGCTCTTTTAGTTCCAACCTGCTGGTACAGGAAGGAAATTCCCTGAAAAGTGTTAAATGCCAAGCTACCCAGCTTCCCCTTTGTGCAGCTAGAAATTCTGCTTGAATTTGAGCTATACATGGATAGCTCTCTGAAGACAGGCCTCAGTATGGTCGATTCCTTCACTGTGAACGCTTTAATCTCAAAATCAGCTCCGTGTGTTCCTAAAATGACTACCAGGTTTTGGACTGTTCTCTTCCCTTTTCTCTATCGTTTATCTTGTGCTGGCAGCATGGATAGAAGATCATCATTACAGTAGGATAAACCTGGTTTATTCATGCCTGGGTAGGCCCGAGGAGGTAATTAAAACATGAGTTTAAATCTTGTGCGAGTTAGTTTAATTGTTACACCATGTTGTGCTTGTTCTATGTTCACATTTCCTCTCCATTTTATTTTGTTTTCGTTCTGTTTATGTTGTTGATCGGTATGCACTGTGCCTGGGGATCCGGCCTAGGTGATTGTGGGCTCAGAGCTAATATAGGGTGACCTACAGTCCTCTTTTCCAGGGACAAATCCACTTTTCAAGTGCTGTCCGGGGTGCTTTAATAGACTGATGAAAATGTCCGTGTTTTCATTGTTTTTCAGGGGACTAATAAGCATACTTAACCCTTTTACAGAAGACGTGTGTTTTTTTTTTTTACAGTTTTTGTAGTCTACTATTACTCCTAATACTAATACCAGGACTGAAAACTTCAATATAGATCTGTGGAACTGGATTCAGATGTGGATAAAGACTATTTGCGATAAAAACTGTTGTAAGTACATTGATTCCACCACACTGCAAATATACTCTTCCCTATATTATTATTTTTCATTTCCCAGTATTACTGCAAATACGTATACAGAGTATTTTTCCTTATTTACTTTATCTCAAATTACTGTATTTTACTTTTCCTATAAATGTTAGCTAATCTGATGTATTTATACTTGTAGAGATTCTTCTAAAAAGAGGGCCAACCGCCATGACCTGCAATGAATGATTTCGTGGACATGAGTTCTACTCATGCTCAAGATGCTTCATACCTTCAACAGGACTGGAACCGGATGATTTTAAACCACAACCACCCAGATTCATGTCCAAACAAACCCCTGGCTATCAGCTTCCTCTTTCATCACTGGGGGACATCTTTGTAAATTTAGAGGTAATGTGTTTTCAAACACTTCAAAAAAAGATATGACAAGGTGTCTTTTTTTTTTTTTTTGCATTTTCACTTGAAGTTTGGAGCCAGTTTGAGTTCAGCAGTATTTATACATCCAGTCTTGATCAGCGGACATCCGTAGAACGAGAGTGCTCAGGACAGTCCAAATGCTGCTTGTAATAAGGTTTAATCTGCCCCAAACGCCATAACTGTACCATGTTTATATTCCCCTAGGACTCTCAAATGCATCAGAAGTGCTTCTTGATCGTCTTCCGGTCCGATTTTGGGGCTCAACAATAAAACAATAATAAAAAGCTGATGAATCTGCCTGCAGGACTAAAGCCTGGCAAATCTGCTGTGGTACAACACAGACTGGCACTCCTGCTGTGCGTAATTGTGTATTACGTCCAGATCAGCCCGGAAGAAAATAGATAATGTGCACAGTGACTGTGCGTCCAGTTTGCCATGACAGTCACCAAACAGTTCATACTGCGTACTATACTCAGCTTAACCATGTCCGGTTTGGGTGGAACAGATGTTGTGGCAGCAGCAGGGGTGGTCAGAACCCTTCTATAGGTAATAGAGGTAGCAGGAGTTTAAAAACCACACGGAATAAAAGCAGCTACTGTAGAACCTGCAGGAGAAAATCGCCCCGCTATAAGGGACAATGGTGATTGTTGGGTTAGCTTGAGAGATGAGTAAGGGTACAAGTGGCTAGTATTGTGGAGATTAGAATCTGTTGAAATCTGACCCGAATTCATTGCCTTTTTTTTTTTTTTTAAATGGAGAATTCTGGAGCCTCAGCACAAATGCAATTATATATATCAACCCCAAAGTTTAATCATTTTCTTGCCATCCCACTGCGGGCATCTTCTAAAAAAAAAGTATTCTGTCCATGATTTTTTTTGTTTTGTTATGTTGCTAACACACTGATAGGCACGAAAACATTACCTTGTGGCTGAGGAAATAAATAAAAAAAAAACTGAAAATATCTTATGTTACAACATAAAAACATACAACTTGCGTTTAGCTGTGGGCTATAAATATTCAAAAATTATCTTTTAAAATTTAGTTGGTTCGGCTTATATTCAGGTGCACTCAATAGACTGAATTTTACAATAACTTCAAGGGAAATGACCAGATGTCAAACTGGCTTTGTAAAATTGGAAAAGCTGCTGGTAAAGCAGATTATAAAAATAAAAATAAACTATCTGTTTATTATCGATAGGTTAGGGTACTCACTGCCAGAATGTCTGGATATGCAGATATCTTAGAAAAAACTTTCTTAAAGTGCTAATTTTCAATAAAGACACTAACTGAGAGAAGCAAAGCAACAGATTTATCTCATAAACAAAGATCTGGTAAAATTACCCAGAGGTTTTGATAGTAGAAACACCTATGGAAAAGGTTTGTAATTTGTGTGAATTCCAATATGGTTACTCAAACTACTTTATTGACTTGAACTGTTGTCGCAGCTTATACGTGAGAATTGCTTCTCACTTGTATGAAGTCTTCTTCGCCTCCTCAAACTAGTTTGAAACATTTTCATCAGGCTTTAAATGAGAAGGGCATCTCTCTCTTATGAGTTCTCATGTGGCTATCCGAAGACGTTTTGTCTCTCAAACCTTTTCCACAGGTTATACATGAGAAAGGTTTTTCTCCTGTATGAGTTTTCTTATGATCATCCAAAGATGTTTTTGTTTGAAACATTTTCCACAGCTTATACATGAGAAGGGCCTCTCCCCTGGATGAATTCTCATGTGGCGATCCAAATTACTTTCTTCTTTGAAATATTTCCCGCAGGTTACACACAAGAAAGGCTTTCTCTTGTGTATGACTTTTTAAGTGGCTACTCAAAGCACGTTTGTAACATTTTCCACAGCTCATACACAAGTAAGGCTTCTCTCCTGTATGAGTTCTCATGTTGCCATCTAGATCACTTTTTTCTCTGAAACCTTTTTAAGCACGTTACACACAAGAAAGGCTTCTCTCCTGTATGAATTATCACTTGTCTTCTTAAAATAATTTTTTGGTTGAAACCTCTGCCATATGTAATACATGAGAAAGGCTTCTCTCCTGTATGAGTTGTCATGTGGATATTCAAACCACTTTTGTCCTTGTAACCTTTTGCACATATTCTACACGAGAAACGCTTCTCTCCCGTATGACTTCTCATGTGGCTTTTAAAGCTTGCTCTGTCTTTTAAACCCTTCCCACAGCTTACACAAGAGAAAGGCCTCTCTTCTGTATGAGTTATCATGTGGCTATCCAAATGGCTTTTTTCTTTGAAACCTTTTCCACAGGTAATACACAGGAAAGGAGTCTCTCCTGTATGAATTCCCATGTGGCGATCCAAATTACTTTTTTCTGTGAAACCTTTTCCACAGGTTACACACAACAAAGGTTTCTCTCCTGTGTGAGTTGCCATGTGTTGCCTCAAACTTCTGTTTTGGTTGAAACCTTTCCCACAGCTTTTACATAAGAAAGTCTTCTCTTCTGAGTGAGTTCTCTTGTGGTCTTTCAAATGGTCTGTTTTTTTGAAACCTTCTCCACAGATTATACATGTGTAAGGCCTCTCTCCTGTATGAGTTCTCATGTGGCAATCCAAATGATGTTTTTCTTTAAAACCTTTTTCACAGGTTTTACACAAGAAAGGCTTATCTCCTGTATAAGTTTGTGTGTGCCTACTCAAACTTTTTTTTTTTTGGTTGAAACTTTTTCCACAAGTGTGACATGAGAATGGCTTCTCTCTCATATGACTACTCATGCATTTCCTCATATGGACTTTTGAATCCCAAATGCATTTAAAACTTACTACACACTTTGCATTTTTTAACTATGTTTGTTTTCTTGCTCTTCATCCCTTTATCAACATTGTCACTTTGACCATTGGTTTTCTGACATCTATGCTGTTGCTCTTCATCTCCACTGGCTCCTGAGGCTTCAAGATTCTTTATTTCATCATGATGATCTGCCTTAGAGATGTTCTGAAGGAGGGTTTGGTTTCTATTTGGTTCAGAGTATTGGTGGTCTGTTTTCATTACCATAAACCCTTAAGAAAAAGGTATCGGTCTCCTGCTTCAATACAAACTGGTTCACATTTTTACTGATATCTTCAACCTCAATCTTTACCGTTGGCTGAGGTTCTGATTGACAGTCATCTTTTATTGGTTGTAGTCCTAGTGCTTCTGGCTCTTGTTTTATTTCACCAGATACAGTTGGTCTTCTTTCTTAATGAACAGCGGAGATTCTGACTGATTCTCTTCTCCTTTTACTTGTCTAAGTTCTGGTTCCACTGCTTTCCCTTTGTTTCTTAGAGCTTCCGTTTCCCTTTGGTAAAGAACAGAAACCTCTTGTTGGTCCAAGATAACATGATGAGCAGGAACATCTTGCTCAGGAATAGACAATGTTTTGGCAATTCTGAAAAAACAAAAATTGGAAAAATAAAACCTTAGCTAAATATCCACAACAATATGTTCCCTGCTCAACATCCTTCACTGTCCAACTGCATGCTTTAAACAAACGTTGACTTTTTAGGCACCAGAATATTTGGTTTTGATACTACTGTATTGTCCCGAATATAGAACGACCACGATTTTAAGACGACCCCCTTTCTAAAGACTTCTCTAGAAAAAGACAAATTCATTTTTAAAGAAACTTTATGGAAATTTCAATTAAAAGTCACATAATAATTACAGACCGCTTTAATATTTGTGAATGCAATCACAAAGATCTGCAATGTATATTCTAGTAAAGCAAGACACTAGCGATACGTAGAAAAAAAAACCCCATCGTAAGTAGAGAGCAACCCCACATTTTTACATGCAAACTGGCAACTTTGCTCATTACATGTAAGATCAAAAGTGACATTACACATCAAAGGTCTGAATTATGCTTTTACTCACAGACGTCCTCTGTGTCGCTGTCACTCTCATGCTGCGGTCCCGTCTCCTCCCACAGAACGTCCTCCTCACTGCCATCCCATGAATTAGATATGGCTGCCTGACAGTTTTTTGACACCTCTGCTCCACTGACCCCCATCATCTAAAAGTTAGCATCATAAATCTGCCTCAGTTCTTTGTTAAGTTTCCCCACTTTGCCCTGGCAGCCACAATGAGGTCAATGGCTTTACAGCAAGCTGGCGCCCTCTGCTGTTGCAGTCGTGTAACGACCTCAGACAACTTTCAGCATGTGTGAATGGTTAGACCCCGATTATAAGGCGACCCCACATTTCTACATTGTTTTCAGCGGCTAAAAACCGTGTCCTATGTTCGGGACAATGCAGTACTATTTCAAAAGGTTGTAGCTTTAATACAGTTATAGATAAAAGCATACTGTAAATTAGAAAAAAATGCTGTATTAACTAAAGTTTGTGATGGGAGCAAATTTATATATCTAATTAGCATATTATGGTTTCATCAGGTGGCTGTCATATTGGATTGTATAACTTTTACAGATATTGCTTTTAAATTGTCTCAAGGATTTCTTTTTCTACATACATAAATTTTCTTCACACACGCATAGATTTTTTAAACATTTTTATTGAAGACCAGGTGGGTATATCAGTTTATTTCATTTGTTGTAAACTCTAATAAATTCACCATCAAAAACAACAAAGGAAATCAATGGGCTCAGCAACAGGCTTTTCAAACAGGCTAAAGAGACCGTAAACTTTACTGCTGCTTCCACCATCATAAGAAGTCAATTTTCTCCTGAGTTTTTCACTGAGTCTACTGCCATTTCAACTGGTTTTCACATTCCTGATACCTCTGTAATCATTAGCGGTGTTTTGACCACCCCTGCTAGCTTACCATGTACTTTTTATCCCACCTGGACACAGTGAACCACAGCATCAGACCTGGTATGTGCGACTTATGGACAGTCATGGTGAACGGGACTAGCTGTCAATTCGTGCTGATTGGACATCTCTTTCTTTCTCACTGGACAACTGAACATCTTGAAAAAGAGGGTGAACATTCCTCTTCAGAATCTGAATCAGCCATTACTTGACACCAGGGAGCTTAGTGGTGAACAGACATCTCTGAATCTCAAGTTTTATCTTTCTAAAACACGCTCCATCTATGCTGCGACTGCCGCGACTACTCAATCTCCTGATTTGATGGGGTGGGTTTAAACTGGATGCACCCTAAAAATTACCGTGGTAGCACACCCAAAAATGTGGCTTAGGCTAAACTTACAAGACATTTCCCTTCTCCTGGTATAAAGCAGTAGTAGTACATCACAGACCTGATGAAAGGCCTCTGCTCCCTTCTGCCGTCACCATTCCAGTGGTGTGTTTGAGACAAAATTTTAATCCCCGCAAGCAACTAAAATCCCTTTTAATTCCACCCCGGCTCGTCCAAAAGGAATCACTCTGTAATCTGCCCCCAGGGGTTCTGACCGCACCGTCCAGTTCCAAGCCGAAAAGCTGTCTGTGACCCGGTATTTCATCCAAGAGGAGCTTGTTGAGCAGCTGCATATCTTCAGTACACCCTAAACTCCGTCCTTTTTTCTGTGCACACTGAAGTGGACGATTAAATCTACACCCAGGACGGCGTTTTCTAAACCTGTGTTTGTTGTTCGAATGTTCCACTTTCCCAATTCCTCGATGGAGCAAGTTTGGCATTTAAATACATATATGTAGGTGTTTTCTGCCGAAATTGGTTATCTCACGTTAAGGATAATCGTTGCTACATGGCCGGCCAAGTAGCATGAGTTGCTTGCACGTGCCTAATGTTAAGTTCATTTCGTATTTTCTTCTATTTCGAAGCAGAAGCAGTGTGTTTGGTTTTTTGCGGCGCGGTCACTCAGGAAAAGCTGGGAGACCGATGGCCATTGTCTTAAGATAATTCCTTTGTCTGGCCATAGTGCTAACTAAGGCTAGCTACTTAGACCATGTTGCATTTCCTTTCGCTCCTTGGGTTGATCGCGCGCATTGATAAGGTTGATTACAGGAGAGTGATTCTCGCTCTCCTCCCCTCCCGCACACACCCACTATGCATGAGTCAGAAAACCTCTACCCACAGATTCATACAAACCAGCTAAGGATGTTGCAGTACCTATGCCAGGCCCATTGGTGGTGCTGTGAATCAATCAAAATTTCTAAAGCGCTTTTCATACAAAATTGCATCTCAAAGTGCTTTAACGATTAAAATGACCCCACATAATCCATCCCTCCCCAGCTGCATTTAAAGAGTTACTCACCCCGATTAGAAAATAAAATCCGCCCAAATTTTCAGTTTGAAAAATGCCTCAAGGAATGCCTCACTGAGGAGAAGGGCTGGGAGTGGTCTGCGCTGTGAACTGGGATGACTGTCTGCAGCTTCTATAGTGGCAAACACACAGAAACGGCCAGGAAAATGCAACAAAATAGCGACGTAAACTCTGTCGCTTCAGAAGGGGGCTATTATGAGGTTGATTATTTCTCTCTGCGTCCTTCAGAGGGAATAGGGCAGAACGTTCTGTGCAGCGCAGGAGAAGCCCTGAGCAGTATCGATCTGAGCTTATTGCTTGTCGGCTTCAAACTCGCCGCGGAGGTGTTGCCGAAAAAAAAAAAAAACTCACCTTTTTCGATTAAACGCTTTTGCGCTAGGATATGGTGGTTTTTTTAAGCCTATTGAAATTCATATATTTTGCAAATCGGCGATGGGAAAACCTTTTTTCGCATCACATGAGGCACATGAGCAACAACCAGATGTTACTACGAGTGAAAAAGACGAAGTAGTAGGAGGAGAAAGATGGCACGACATGTTTGGGTTCACGAAGAAACGGAGTTGGTTCGTAATAAAGGCATAACTAATATATTAGATTCACACAACAAAGAAACGTGAGCATTTACCAAGACCGCTCCCATGTTAAAGGGGTTTGTCGCTCTAATGCCTCTACAAACCGTCTACCTCTCCTTCTCTGATGTCGGATAATGAGCGCTAGTGCCGTATCTGCAACATGAATATATCTACCGTAAATGTTCTCATCTGTCGTCCCTTTTCTTACTCGCGTGAAAATTTGTGATTTAAGCTGAGTTTGTTGTTTAATGGAAACGTCGCAATTGCAAAATTGTATTTTTGCGACACTGACAATATCGACAAAGTTTTGTTCAGGAGAAATTGAATTTGTCAAATACAACAGTGATGAGAGGGCAAATTTCTTCAATGGATATTGATACATACAGGATTATCAAACATTTCATTTCAGTGTGCTATAGAATGATACTGTGGGCCTGGAATTAGCATAATAACCCCCCCCAACAACAAAAAAACAAAGTGCCGAATTTTTTTTGCAAATGTATTAAAAAAGAAAAACGGAAACATCACATGTTATTTAGAGCCTTTCCTTGGTATTGAGCTAGTACAGCCATGAGGAATGATGAAACACATTATTCACACCTGGATTGGGTGATCCTCTGCTCTTCTTCCTTGCAGGTGTTCTCCCGTTCTGTCAGGTTGGATGGTGAACGTTGGTGGACAGCCATTTTCACTTCTCTCCAGAGATGCTCAGTTGTGTTTGGCTCGGGGTTTTGACTGGGCCAGTTTCAGAATATTTCTGAATCAGAATACTTCAAGAATTTCACAGAGTTGTACTGAGGCCACTCCTTAGTTATTTTGGCTGTGAGCTTTGGGTCGTTGTTCTGTTAAAAGGCGAACCTTTGACCCAGTGTGAGGTCCTGAGGATTCTTGAGCAGGATTTCTTCCAGGATATCTCTGTATTTCGTCGCATTCATCTTTCCTTCAATTGCAAACAGTCGTCATGTCCCTACAGCTGAAAAACAGCCCCACAGCATGATGCTCCCACCACCATGTTTAACTGTAGGGAGTGTATTTTGCAGGTTATGAGCAGTGCCTGGTTTTCTCCTTATATACAACTTAGAATTAATGCCAAATACTTAAATATTGGTCTCATCAGGCCAGAGAATCTTGTTCCTCTTGGTCTGGGAGTCCTTTGGGTGTTTTTCGGCCTTCTTAAGTCTTGCACTGAGGAGAGGCTTCACTCTGGTAGCTTCTGTCAGCAGCTGTACTTCGTTAAAAATGTTACTTCTCACGCCCTGCATCCGAATCCTTAGTATGTACTACATGCTACCTGGTAGCTACTACTTGCCCGTTGATGCAGTAAATACTGCGTAGCAAACGAGCGAGTAGCAGGAATGAAATCGGACGTACTGCTCCACCTTTTTACCAGGATGTTCACGTTACATCGCCTGTGGTCCGGTCCTCGGTAGCGTAAACGTTTTACTGCCCAGGCCTACCACAACATAAATACATTTTAAATAACATTAAACTTAAATATTGTAAAAATAAAGTTCAAAGTTGTCTGCATCCCTGGTTACTTATTTACACATTAAATATCGCTCAGGCATCTGTATATATTTGAATTAACAATGCTTCAAGTTTACCCGGTTTCTTTTCCGTTAAATGCAAAACAAAAAACTTTAAACCTTCAACGTCTAATTTATAGACAAACACTGAACATCAGTGTCCTTGTATATCTGCTACAAAATATACCAGGTACATACAGATATGCACAGCATGATGGCATCTTTGAAATGCATAACTTCGGTTTAGTCAAAATCTCTACCTTTGGCTAAATTTATATAGCTTCTATATGGGTCAAAATGCTTTCCGTGCCCAGTGAATATCAGCATTAAAACTGGTATGTTAACTGGTCTGATAAATAAAACTGGGCCAGTATTAATAATAGTTATGTTGTTTTTCCATCTGGTTACTGGTCATGTATGTACTTAAGGAAGGGGGATGGTCGTTTGGTATCTGTATAGACATATGACACTGACACTGCCGGAGGTTTCTTCCTGTTAAAAGGGAGTTTTTCCTTCCCACTGTCGCTTCATGCTTGCTCAGTATGAGGGATTGCTGAGAATTCCACGACGCAATCTTCTGTGGTTCTGTAATTTCTACATTAAACATTGTATTGTAATAACTCTTCTTGTAAAGTGCCTTGAGATGACATCTGTTGTGAAATGGCGCTATATAAATAAACTGAATTGAATTGATAGCAGCAGTCGTTATTCACTTTGTCAAAAGGGTAGGGAAAAAACATATTGATAATTATCAACTATGACAGTAATTTATATTATATTGAGGTGTGTGTGTGTGTGTGTGTGTGTGTATGTAGTGCCGCAGCCATTGACCAAAACAGACCTACACGCAGGTCCACCACTAATCATTCCAGTTTCATAGAACTTCTCCCCCTTAGTCAGTGGGCCTCGCTAGGAGTCGCTTCAGGAGAGAAATCTTCCCTCCAGTCCAAACTGGATGCAAAAAAAAAAGAATGACAATGAAATGACTGATGAAATAAGACCCACTGATCTGTTCAAACCCTGCAGAAATTATCTCGAAATTACAGACTCCAAAGATATTCTATGGCTTTGGATAAATTATGATTTTAGATTATATTGTAGTTCCCCACAGGCTAAAAAAAAGCATTATACAAAATGAACTATTAGGAACCAAGGAGAAAACCCCAAAAAATTTGAGAATAAGGTCATGATGTTGTAACCTGTGGGCTGTTTTTGGTCGTACCTGCACTAGGGCTGCAACAAACAATTATTTTGAAAAAAAAAAAAAAATCGAAGAATCTGATAAGCGGGTAAAAAAAATGTAAAGTGCTATGGCAATGTTTTTTTCCCCCTTCCTTCAAAATATTTATTTAACAGAATATTAGTAAAACAGTTCAATAGCTCGCAAAAGAACATACCATAACCTCAAATGTCTGTTGAAACATTAAACAATGAATGAAATATATTTCTAAATGCTTATGCTTCATCAAATTGCTACAAGGACAAATGTGCCATATTACCAACATACAAAGATGTATTTTTTGTTGCTTAAAAGTGACGTGAGCTATCAGAAACATAGAAAATTAACATTAAATTCAAAACATCACAACATGCTGTCACCTAAAATATTCTACAGCTGTTGAAATATCAAATAAAAAAGAATAAAAACTAGCTTTAAATGGCGTTGCTTTATCAAAGCGCGTAGGAATGAATTTGGCATAAATCAACATTAAAACAAGTAATAATTAGGTACTCAATTAATGCAAGTCATTATTTTGGTAATTAATAAATGAACTATGTTAACTATTTACATAATTAGCTAGTTATGTCATTAATATTGCAAATAATTATTCAATTAATTGATCAATTGCACAGTTAATTGATTACATAGCAAATGTGGCAATTAATCGATCAATTGCATAAATAAATAATTTTGATAAAAGGTTTAATTAATTTATTATGTAAATAGTCAATTATATACGTCAATAGTCAATCTACTTTTTAATTAATATGAGCTAAAAAACATTCAATTTCCCCTGGGGATCAGTATAATATTTTTGAATGGAATTGAGTCACATCTCTATAAGTAAAAAGAATAAGAATATTCAAGAAAACAGATTTTCTGCAGAAAGAACCAGTCTGATAAATGTATGACTTTTATTGAGTGTGGCCCTTATACTAGATCATATAGAGTACACATCCCTTATAAATACAAATGTGCTAAGAGTAACATCATGTTCCTTTACTGAATAAGGATAAAACAAAACAGGTAAATCATCTGAAGTCACACATTGATTCTTTAAGATAGAAACCACAGAAGGGGAATCATGCAATACAAAGATAAAGTGCTGCTCCTCCAATAATGTGGATTTTTAACATGATCCAAATTAGTCGACTAATCGGCAAAATAATTAGAGAGGCTAATCTGCAGCCTGTATCAATGTAGATTCTCCCAGTCATATTTCGGCTTTAGCTTTATCAAAACCACAACCCTCCCTAAATGTTTGGGCTGGACGATATAGAAAAAAAGGATATCGATAAAAAAATAGTCATATTTATCGATAATTATCAATTTTAAAAAAATCACATGATGTAAAAAATATATTTTAACTGCCTCCCCATTCATTTTGTTATTCTTCAAGGAACTATTTTTAACTAAGAATTAAATTAATTACATTTTCAAACACTTCTTTTTATCATAAGTTTGTAAGACACAGAAACAAACCAAGAGACCTGAGTAACATCAGTAAATACAAAGAAAAGTAATATTATTAACCATTATGTATATATATTTTTAATCATGTTAGTAATTTAAATTAAAGGCTTTTTTTAATGCTTTTTAATCTTTTAAACATTTATGACACTTTATAATATTAATGGCTGAAACCCTTGGTTTAGTTTGTCAATAAAGTTTATTCAAATTCACTTCAGCTCTTCATCTGTAGGCTAAAGCTAAAGCTAACTAGCTACTCACCAGTAATGATGGGCTCCAACACTGCAGCTCAGTCACTGAGAGCTGAAGCCAGCAGGTCTATCCAACCCCTGTTGTGTTTTTTAAAGCGCTTTTTGGCTTCTGAGGACCAGGAGCAGAACCGAGGGGAGATTTTAACAGCCACAGAGGTTAGCAACGCGACGCGACCTGGGTACGTTTCCTGCGTCTCTGTAAGAGATTCGTAGCGAGCTGGGAGAGGGGAGTCCTGCTTAAAACAGCTGATCGTAGTTTTATATTTCCTTCATTATTGCTACGCTTAGTGCGTGGAGGATCGGACTTAAATTTACCTGAGCCAACATTTATCCAGAACAACGTCCTCCACTGCTGCCTTGTTGTGACGTCTGAGTGCAGCGAATATACATTGATGGTTCGCTTAGGGACTATTGATAAATTATAACTTTTTTATCGACCCCCTTTTTTTCCTCTATTGCACCACACGTCTATCTATCGATATATATTGCTATCGAATTATCGTCCAGCCCTGCTAAATGCTATAAAGAATACATGCAAGCCCTAGTGAGAAAGGGGCATTACTTCTATGGTAATTTAACACACATCATGCGTCTGCTGTAATTTTTTTTTAATCAACTCTTTTCTACATTCTGCAGAACTTTCATGAAAACTGACCTGAAAGTAGTTTTTGAAACGCCGGAAACATGATTTTCTGATCAGGTCTTGTGGAGAAATTCGGGTCTTTTATTCCACTAAAATTGTGATAACTTCCTTAATTCTTAACCAATTTCAATCAAGTCGTTATCATTTTTCTTTCTCTTTTTTTACTGCATCCGAGGAAATGTGTTTAAAAAACATTTGGGAACGATTTTTTTTTTTTAAATACCCACTACATGACAGCAGTAGTCAGGATGAAACGTGCAGCAGCAGCAGATGCTCCATTTCCTACCTGATCAAGTTGGCTGTGAAACAAGCTAAACCAGCAGGGAGCAGAAAGAGCAGCTCTGTTCTCCACCGGAGACCCAGATAGAAATAAAGAAGCCCTGCAGGGCAGCTGGGGTCCAGCCTGGAACAGAACATCTCCAACCAAGCATGGACCATCAGCAGGGCCGCCATCTTCCTGCTCCTCTACCGACCTCAGACCGTAGTACACCTTAGAGAGCCGCAGCTAGATTCTAGCAAACAACAAAGAAGAAACAAGCAGCTCATTATTTCCCCCCACCGCCATTATTCCTGAGGCCTAGGTAGCTTCCTACTGAGCATGCGTCGTTTGGCTCCGATTTTCTCCTAGTCTGCTGCAGGGAAATGTGCTTCTACGGCTCCAATACGTGGTTCTGTATCAGCAGGAGGTCCCTGCTAGTTGTTGTGCTCCGATCAGGGCTCAGAATCCGCCACATCAGAGTCATGATGCCGCTGAAGGAGCGTGTGTGCAGCAGAGTTACTCACTGAGCGGGATCCCTGTCTGTCCCTCTGTCTCTGTGTCCTCAGCGGCTCCGTCTCTGGGAGGAAAAAGGAGACTCTTTATCCGAAGGAAGCAGCCGAGCTCAGCTTCAGCAGTTCGGCTTCGTACCTCAAGCTTTACGGTCCAAAGTCCGCTTCCAGCTCGGTGTTCCGCCCGCTCTGCTTTCTGTTAAAGGTTCTGGACGGATCCAACAGCAACACACAGCGCTATAAACACTTCCTGCACATTTACTGCCCTCTTCTGGTTCAACTTGGTTGTGACAACCATTTCTGTAACTTTTAACAATTTACAAACAATTTGTTGAGGAGAAAAATAAATCAAATATAGCAAGAAGCTCAACAATATGATGATAAAATACTTAAAATAAAATGTCACTAAATCAGAAAGCTTTGAAGGTTGAATATGGAACATTTTCATTAAAAACTACATTTAAAAAAAGTACATCCACCTGGCTTTTGGAAAGGGTGCAGATAGAAGTACAAGTGTTCCTTATAAAATTATATTTGATTTAAAATATAATAAAATGTACGTTTAAATCGGACACAAAAATGACATTATATGATCCAAATATATGGTCAACACAGCTGGGCTGGTACTGGGAAGAATGGTGGAGTCAGTAAGTCCGGCAGCTGCTTCAGAGGACATGTAAAATCGGCGCCCCGGTTAAAGCCATTGCTTTTCCCCCGATATTTTAACAGATTTATAGAAACATTTTACATAATTCTTAAATGCAACAAATTGGGAGAAAGCTTTTAGGATCTACACGACAAATCTTATTGCCCCAGAACTCTACTTACCATATTGTCTCAAATATAGGACGACCCCGATTATAAGACAACTCCCCAAACCTTTCTAAATACTAACCTTAGAAAAAGAATACATTCATTTATAAAGAAACTATTTTTAATTGATGTTTTTAAAAAGTCACAAATAATAATTACAGACCATTTTAATATTAATCTGTTAATGCAATCACAAAGCTTTTGCAATGCATATGCAAGACACTAGTGATAATAAAAACTGAGCAAAGAAAAATCAAGAGTACGACCCCACATTTTTATATATAAAAAAAAAGTTGTTTTGAAAAGTAATGTCAAATATCATAATCAGACTATAATCAAATACATTTGCAAACAGTTCTACATTTCTGTTATTTCCAGGTCAATATGGGGCGCTGAGTGTACATCAATGAGAAATAAAATGAACCATTTGGATTTTAACAAATGGCTGTTATGAAACAAAGAGTGAACAATTTAACTGGGTCCTAATTCTTTCCGTAGCCACTGTATATAAAATATACAATGTATATTATTATAATATATATATTATGATGATCGATAGCACAACCATCCCAGACACACCAACACGATCCAGAGCATCCCCGCCCCCTCTCCATGGTGTTCATATGACTCCGATCACAGCTAGAGCCAGGGTAGAGACAGCGGGAGAGAGGCAGAAACGAAAACTCAGATGGGGGGAAAAAAGGTAAATGGTTTTGTAGGGATGAAAAAAAGCTTTTAAAGTGGTTTAAAGACAGTATGTTGTGTCAGTTTATCAAAGGGAGGTTTATAGTTATTCAGATTCGCTAAAACTTTTAGAAAAATGACAGATTAATGTTGTTTTGCAACTGTACTAATCAGTATTTAGAAAATATAACTGAGCCTGAGAGGAAAAATAAAGGAAATGGTTTGGGGTTATTTTATTTTTCAGACAGTGTTCATTTATTTAACTGGATGGTGAATCATAAAACAGATAGATTATTGAACTTGGATGATACACTTGAGTTGAAATGTTATCACTTGGATAAACACTACAGTGCTGTTGTAATATATCTGATAGTTATGATCAGATTCCGATCAGTAACTGATGTAAAACAAGGATCTTATTTACCCCCCCATGCATGGAAATGTTGCTGAACTGCAGAGCTCCTTCAGTGACAGACTGCTGCATCCTAGATGCATGAAGGAGCGTCTCTGCAGCTCCTTCCTCCCTGCAGCTGTCAAATTCAGGTGGGGGAAGACCTGTGGTCAGGGATGGGGTTTCGGGGAAGGGACGGCCGCGTTGACCCGCTGCATATGGGGCGCCCGCTCTAACCACTACTCCACATTACACCCCACACATTTACTTTTTAATGCACAGCACGATACACAATCTGTACTTCTGGGTTGACCACTTTATCTGTACTTAACCTTAATAACTGTACAGTACTCTGTTTTTGTTACTATTGTACATGCTGTATATATATGTATTTTCTCCTGTAATAATTGTGTGTATTTCTGTTCTTTGTCCGTTTCTGTTTTTTCTTTTGTTTTTGCTGCTGATAAGACAAAATTTCCTCTCGTGGGACAATTAAAGGATTATTTTATTCTATTGTTCTCAATTCTAAATGTAATGTGGTTTACATGTAGATCAGAGGTGGCCCAACAATTTTTTATTTTCTTTTGTCATGCATTTTGACTGACTGGGTCAAAAGAATCCGGTCATCTAGTTTTTACCCTTAAATGATAATGACACATTCAGTATTTAGTATTGATTCATTTTAATAAATATTAAATCTGAACAAAGTGAACATAGAATAGAGAATTAAGAATGTACTTAAGTCTGTAACCTCAAGTTACTCGGTAACAGAGATTTACCGGATCAAGTGTGCTTAAGTGTTGCTATGGTAACGTTTCCCTTGCCTCTCGTAGCTTAGCTTTAATACAAGCAAAGTTATCAAGCTCAAAACTGATACTACAGTGAACAAAAGCCGATTATACTTTCTGGACACGCTTATATTTATGTTTATGAGTGAAGGATTAACTACATTTCAGGTGGCTTGAGTAGCCTACAGCACCTGCCAGCTGAATTTGCAGCCTTCGGAGCTGATATGTTAGCAAGCCTAAAATAACTTTATTATAGTGTATTAGTACTTCCAAAAGTATACAACAAAATACGAAAGGAAACACGCTTAACTTACCATCATTCCAGGGGTTGGGGCCGAGTGAGAAGCTCTCTGAAGAGCTGCTATGAGTGATTTCTCCTGCCTGGAGAGACACGGCTTGCGGCGGCCATTTTGCTTCATTTGTGCTCGAGTCGCCTGGGGACGTGTTTTCTAGGGGCTACGGCTGCAGCTACACCTTACTCTCTCAGTCTACCAGATTTCTCCAGCAAACACAACCAGTCCACAAACTAGTGTTTTTTTTTGTTTTTACCCATGTTATTTCTACGTCTCAGAATAGGATAATCTTTTAAATATATTTTTTAGGTTTAAAACGGTACATTTCGAGGGCTGCCACATTCATTTTTCTTTCTTTTTTTCTTTTACGAGTATTTCTCACTTCAGTAACACTTATAGAAGAAAATACATTTGGAGGGATCTGCATTCAAACGCATCATCTATGCACAAATCTCCAGACGCGAAAAGACTCTCAAACCCCCTTTTGCAGTTGAAACTGATCTGTGGTCTTGTCTGTGTGTATCAGGCGATTAGTGCATACATATTTGAGGATTGTATGTGTAGGAGCCATTTTGAAATCATAGTTAGTTTTAAGCTGGTGTAACAGAAGACTAGGATAATTGGAGAGTGGGATCAGGTCCCTCTCTCGCGCCACAGCATGCAAGGTCAACCTCAGCCGACCCACACAGCTTGGCCAACAAGTCCACCGTCATTAATTGAGAGAGCAGATCAGTATCATTCAAGAGTATATAAAACTAAAAATCAATGAAGACAAAATTACAGCCCAGTGTTAGAAGAAAAAAAGAAAGGGAGAAAAAATAAAAATAAATAAGTCATATTAGTAATTACTAATAAATGTAATATTAATGTAATTATGTAATATTTAATCTCAAATTTGAGATCCTAAAAAATTAAGCAAATTCTATTCTAAGCTTAAACTAAATACACTTTCCTTCCACCCTAAAGATTAAGTTAGAAAAAAACCCCACATTTATCAATATGATCCCCCCTTTTCTGAAAGCAGAGTCTCGAACATGCCTCAAAAGAAGATTAAGAATTATTAAGGAAATTGTCAGGAAGGAAAACTAAAATTCAAACTACTTCTGCCTTATCAGAAAAGAACAGAGATGAAAAAACAACAACAAAATTAAAGAAAAGTAAAATAAAAATGAACACAAATAATACATAAAAAATAAGGGTAAAAGGAAATAAAGATAAAAAGATCCCTTGACATAACTAAGAATCTAGTCCTGCACTAAGAAAAGAAAGTAGTGATAAAATTGTGTAGTCTGCACCACACACTACATAAATAAATCTGACATGATTAAACCTTCTTTTCCCCCAAAGTAAATCAACATATTTAATCAATCAAATTTAATCTATTAGAGTTGCTATAACATGAACTTACTACATAACTTAATCATATTATTCCCAACTCATTAAAATTATTATTTTTTTTAAAGCATGCTTGTTACACTTACTAAATGTTGTTGTGTAATGTAAATACAAGCTGATTTTTCCTGGCATAGTTATAAATTTTGAGCTCAACACCTATTAAATAATTAAAGATTACTCTTTTCTCATAGAACATAACCTTAAATACTCAAAATGTTTCAAATCAAATTCAATACTTCTCACTGTGTTCTGAGGTTTCAACTGTAATAATGCTGTTCTGTAGTAGTACTCCTGAAAAGTACAGGTGCTGGCCAGTAAATTAGAATATCATCAAAAAGTTGAATTATTTGAATAATTCCATTCAAAACGTGAAACTTGTACATTATATTCATGCAATGCACACAGACCAATGTATTTCCAATGTTTATTTCTTTTAATTTTGATATTTATAAGTGACAACTAATGAATACTCCAAATTTGGTATCTCAAAAAATTAGAATATTTTAAAGGCCAATGAAAAAAATTATTTTTTTTTTTTTTTTAAATGTTGGCCAACTGAAAAGAATGAACATGAAAAGAATGTGCATGTATAGCACTCAATACTTAGTCGGGGCTCATTTTGCCTCCATCACTGCAGTAATGCGGCGTGGCATGGACTCGATCAGTCTGTTGCACTGCTCAGGTGTTATGAGAGCCCAGGTTGCTCTGATAGTCGTCTTCAGCTCCTCTGCATTGTTGGGTCTAGCGTATTGCATCTTCCGCTTCACAATACCCCATAGATTTTCTATGGGGTTAAGGTCAGGCGAGTTTGCTGGCCAATCAAGGACAGGGATACCATGGTCCTTGAACCAGGTACTGGTGGTTTTGGCACTGTGTGCAGGTGCCAAGTCCTGTTGAAAAGTGAAGTCTGCATCCCCATAAAGTTGGTCAGCAGCAGGAAGCATGAAGTGCTCTAAAACTTCCTGGTAGACGGCTGCATTGACCTTGGACCTCAGGAAACAGAGTGGGCCAACACCGGCAGATGACATGGCACCCCACACCATCACTGACGGTGGAAACTTTACACTGGACCTCATGCAACGTGGATTCTGTGCTTCTCCGCTCTTCCTCCAGACTCTGGGTCCTTGATTTCCAAAGGAAATGCAAAAATTGCTTTCATCAGAAAACATAACTTTGGACCACTCAGCAGCAGTCCAGTCCTTTTTGTCCTTGGCCCAGGCGAGACGCTTCTTATGCTGTTTCTTGTTCAAGAGTGGCTTGACACACGGAATGCGACAGCTGAATCCCATGTCTTTCATGAGTCTCTTCGTGGTGGTTCTTGAAGCGCTGACTCCAGCTGCAGTCCACTCTTTGTGGATCTCCCCCACATTTTTGAATGGGTTTGTCGTCACAATTCTCTGCAGGGTGCGGTTATCCCTAGAGCTTGTACACTTTTTTCTACCACATTTTTTCCGTCCCTTCGCCTGTCTGTTAATGTGCTTGGACACAGAGCTCTGCGAACAGCCAGCTTCTTTAGCAATCACCTTTTGTGTCTTGCCCCCCTTGTACAAGGTGTCAATGGTCGTCTTTTGGACAGCTGTTAAGTCAGAAGTGATTGTGGAGCCTTCAGAACAAGACTGAGGGACCTTTTAAAGGCCTTTGCAGGTGTTTTGAGTTAATCAGCTGATTAGAGTGGCACCAGGTGTCTTCTATATTGAGCCTTTTCAGAATATTCTAATTTTCTATGATACTGAATTTGGTGTTTTCATTAGCTGTCAGTTGTAATAATAAAAATGAAAATTACTAAACACTTGAAATATATCACTATGTGTGGAAGGAAAGTATACAGTATAGAAGTTTCACGTTTTGAACGGAATTACTGAAATAATTCAACTTTTTGATGATATTCTAATTTACTGGCCAGCACCTGTACATCTAGTAAACTAAGAAGCAACAGTTAATGTGATAGCAAAACATGTACTTTAATCTATCTTACATAAAAAACAAAGTTCTCCAATCAAATTTCTCTAGGTTCTCAGAAAGTTGGGAACACTCTTCAGTGGCACAAGAACAAACACCTTAAAGTGTAACTGAGCCCCATGAAAAAGCATCATCCCAGCATGGCCAAGTGTGGAGAATGAGCGGGGGGGTGGGGGGCTGATTGCAGGGGTGTGGTCTGGAAGACAGTCACGGATGAACTATGGCATGCGGCCGCCAAGCTCCGTAAAGCCTCTATTTACCTATGGTTAAGGGAGAAATTAGGTCTCTTCTCTGTCATCCACCATAAGTAAAGAGAGGCTCTATGGAGGGGAGCGGGCAAACGACGTATCAGTTCAAGCGTTTGGCACAGGGTGCTGAGATGCCTGAAGCCAGCAGCACGTATAGTAGCAAACAAGCACAGAGAGCCTAGCGCTAGCATCGATGCTAAGTAGCTTCGGAGGGAACTACCTCAGCTTTTGTTTCCTTATTCACGGTGTGTTTAAAACATATAGGTTATAACTTATGGCTTTAAACCACTTCAACGTTTGGTTCTCCAAAGTGCGATATTTGGATTTTAGCTTCCTCCGTTTCTTTCAGTATGCTTCTGTGTGCGCACGTAGCATACAAGACTCACCACGGGGCGGGGCGAGTGTGTCAGAGAGGGAGGGTGTCTCTGTGAGACCCTGCCTGTGATGTAGACAAAGGATAAGATGTGCCGCCATCAGCCAATCGCAAAATTCAAATGCAGTACCCCACGATTACCATGAACGGCAGCATTAAGACGTTTTCAGACCAAAAAATTTAGAATTTAACAAGTAAAAAAAAATGTCAAAAAATGCACCAAAACTGAAAGATTGCATTTGGAAAGAACAATTTATACGGTTTTTAAGCAAAAAAAACCCCAAAACTAAGTTGTTTTGGGGTTTAGTTACACTTGGAAGGTAAATACTGCAGTCTCAACATCTTGTGTGTTTTTAAAGTTTTTTTTTTTGTATGCACAATAACCTCTATCTGACAGTCTATAGTAATGTATACTACATGGGGTACAAAAAAAATTATTACTTTGTTTTACAATGACTCCAAATTCTTTTGGTAGTATTACAACATGACTTCCTTTAAAGTGTTACCTAGACATTGGCATAATGATTTTGGTAATTCATTCAATCGTGTAAATTTGGTGCTGTTGATAATTGCTTAAACTGCACTACATTAAATTATGTAAGAGAAACCCTGTATAAATGGTTTCATATTTAGTAGAATTGTCTCTAAGGACCTTTTGGCATTACTCAATTCTAGCACTGCAATTTGTACACTAAAAATATTTCTAGCGAAAGGTTTTCTAAACACACGTTTTTTTCACACCTCTCATGTCTTTTTTTTCCATCCATCCATCAGCTTCCGCTTATCCGGGGTCGGGTCGCGGGGGCAGTAGCCTAAGCAAAGAGACCCAGACTTCCCTCTCCCCGGCCACTTGGGCCAGCTGCTCGGGAGGAATCCCGAGGCGTTCCCAGGCCAGCTGGGAGACATAATCCCTCCAGCGGGTCCCGGGTCTTCCCCTGGGTCTCCTCCCGGTGGGACGTGCCCAGAACACCTCACCTGGGAGGCGTCCAGGAGACATCCTGATCAGATGCCCTATCCACCTCAACTGGCTCCTCTCGATGTGGAGCAGCAGCGGCTCTACTCTGAGCCCCCTCCGGATGACTGAGCTCCTCACCCTATCTCTAAGGGATAGCCCAGCCATCCTACGGAGGAAACTCATTTCAGCCGTATCAGTGATCTCGTTCTTTCGGTCACCACCCAGCGTTCGTGACCATAGATGAGGGTAGGAACGTAGATCGACAGGTAAATCAAGAGCTTTGTCTTTCGGTTCAGCTCTCTCTTCACCACGACAGATCGGTACAGCGCCCGCATAACTGCGGACGCCTTACCAATCCGTCCATCGATTTCCGCTCCATTTTTCCCTCATTCGTGAACAAGACCCACATATACCTAAACTCCTCCATTCGAGGAAGGACCTCATCCCCGACCCAGAGAAGGCACTCTACCCTTTTGCGGCTCAAGACCATGGTTTCGGATTTGGAGGTGCTGATCCTCATCCCAGCCGCTTCGCACTCGGCTGTGAACTGCTCCAACGAGAGCTGTAGATCACCTTCGGATGAAGTCAATAAGACCACATCACCTGCGAAAAGCAGAGACCCGTTCCTAAGGTCACCATAAACGTCCATAAACATGAACAGGATCGGTGATAAAGTGTAACCTTGGCGGAGTCCAACTCTCACTGGAAACGACTGACTTACTGCGAACCAGACTCTGACACCAGTCATACAGGGACCTAACAGCCCGTATCAAAGGGCCTGGTACCCCATACTCCCGGAGTACCCCCCACAGGACACCCCAAGGGACACGGTCGAACGCCTTCTCCAAGTCCACAAAACACATGTAGACCAGTTGAGCAAACTCCCACGCACCCTCCAGGACCCTGCCGAGGGTGTAGAGCTGGTCCAGTGTTCCACGGCCAGGACGAAAACCGCATTGTTCCTCCTGAATCCGAGGTTCGACTATCCGTCGGACCCTCCTCTCCAGGACCCCAAAATAGACCTTACCAGGGAGGCTGAGAAGTGTGATCCCCCTATAGTTGGAACACCACCCCGGTCTGCCAATACAAGGGAACTGCCCCCGATGTCCACGCAATATTGCAGAGCCGCGTCAACCAACACAGCCCTACAACATCCAGCGCCTTGAGGAACTCCGGCCGAATTTCATCCACCCCCGGAGCCTTTCCACTGAGGAGCTTTTTAACAACCTCGCCAACTTCAGCACCAGATATTGGAGAGTCCGTCCCTGAGTCCCCAGACTCTGCTTCCAAACAGGAAGGCGTGTCGGTGGGATTGATGAGGTCTTTGAAGTATTCCATCCACCGACCCAAAACATCCCGCATTGAGGTCAGCACCCGACCGCCCCACTGTAAACAGTGTTGGTGGCAGACCGGTCCCGGTCCCCCCCCCCCCGAGACGCCTGATGGTGGACCAGAATCGCTTCGAAGCCATACGGAAGTCGTTCTCCATGGTCTCTCCAAACTCCTCCCACGCCCGAGTTTTTGCCTCAGCGACCATCCGAGCCGCACTCCACTTGGCCTGCCGGTACCTATCAGCTGCTTCTGGGTTCCCACAGGCCAGAAAGGCCCAATAGGACTCCTTCTTCAGCTTGACAGCATCCCTCACCGCTCGTGTCCACCAGCGGGTTCGAGGGTTGCCGCCGCGACAGGCACCAACTGCCTTGCCGCCACAACTACGGTCAGCCGCTTCGACAATGGAGGCACGGATCATGGCCCATTCGGACTCAATGTCCCCTGCCTCCCCCGGGACGTGTTTGAAGTTCTGCTGGAGGTGAGAGTTGAAACCCCTTCTGAAAGGAGACTCCGCCAGACGTTCCCAGGAGACCCTCACACCACGTTTTGGCCTGGCAGGTCTGTCCGGCGTCCTCCCCCACCACCAGAGCCGGATGGATAGCTCCGCCCCTCTCCTCACCCGAGTGTCCGAAACATGCGGCCGCAGGTCAGATGAAACGACAACCAGGTCGATCATCAAGCCGCGGCCTAGGGTGTCCTGGTGCCAAGTGCACACATGAACTCCCTTATGCTTGAACATGGTGTTCGTTATGGACAATCCATGACGAGCACAGAAGTCCAACAACAAAACACCGCTCGGGTTCAGATCAGGGGGGCCGTACCGCCCAACCACGCCTCTCCAGGTCTCACTGTCACTGCCCACGTGAGCGTTGAAGTCCCCCAGCAGAATGAGGGAGTCTCCAGAAGGAGCACTCTCCAGCACCCCCTCCAAGGACTCCAAGAAGGGTAGGTAATCTGATCTTCTGTTTGTTGCATAAGCACTAGGGTTAGGGTTTAAGGTTACTTCTTTTGGTGAACTAGGAAATAGGACTCCGGCCCGTTTCACTCACTTTTACACTTAATTAAAAAAATGTTTACGGATTTATTTTATAGTGACAGTAATGTCAGTATTCAGTGTCAGTATTTTATAAGTTTATAATGTGACAGTGAAATCGTGATAAATTAAAAATAAAATTCAGGTCCCACCCTCTGACTCTGATTGGCAGATGTACTCATTCAACTGAAAAACATCCTTTTAAAATAAATTTAATTGGGAAAAAGCTAACTTTGTGAAAAAGATGTCTTGAAATGAAATCCAGTAGAAATAAATTAAAATGGCTAAAAATTATATTTGGAAAAAAATATACAGCTGAATTGCTGAGAATGTAAGATACTGACAAGCTAAGCAACTAAAGAGTTGAGGCAGAAGCATAATAAGCCATTATATGACTGTAAGCAGCCAGATCATTTTATTTAGCTAAAGTGTGATTAAAAAATATTGATGTTGAAAGGCTTACACAGATTATAGGTACACCCCCCCCCCAAAAAATATATTTTTTAAATGAACGAAAATATTACATGAATATTTTTTCGCCCATCCGCTGTAAATAATTTTTAGTTTTTTCCCCCAAAAGGGCACTTGGGGCATCTTGGAGAAAAGGGGCAGTTTCCTGGGCCTGCTATGGCCCAACTCCGGGGATAATGATGCTGTGTCTGTTTCGACGTAGACAGAGAAGTATAAACTAAATAGTTGGAAGTGATGAAAAACAGTTCTTTGAGGGCTCAACTTCCCTCCTTCCGATATCCAATAGCTGTGTTTGCAGCTTCCAAGCAGAATTGCTCATGGACCTTTTTTCTGGTGTGTACAGGTTTTTCCCTTTATCTGCTCCGTTTTGACTTTTTGTATTCCTTTCTTCATGGACTGGACCTCACTTCAACAGCAGCACCGAAAAATAGGTAAAAGTAGGTATTAACGAGTTAATCTCCTTCATTTGATGGTTAAAGTGTCTTGTTTAGAACACACTATCTTGCTTGCTGCGTTGCTGAACGCATGAGTTGTAAACAGCTGTTTTTGCTGTGTTGAGACAGGCTTATGATTTTCTTTTATTCTGTGCAGATCATCCCTCTCCCCTTTTCTGCTTCTCCCCTCTGACTTTGTCTCTAATCACCTGTTTTGCAGAGCCGTGGTCAGACCGGTTGACGTTAGTTTAAAGGTTAAGTCCATTGTTCTCTGTCGCTTCTTGTTTTTCTGTTCACATATTGAACATGTTATGTCAGTAGATTAGTTACATGCATATAGATAGGATTTCTTGATAAAATATTTTGGCTGGAAAGTTGACATATTTTATGAATAAATCTTGCAAAAGTGAAGTCCTCTGCGATTGCTTCATCTGCAAGCAAATTACTGTCTTCAGCATTTTGTATCCACACTTCCAAATGAAACTGAGTTGCCTCTTCTAGCAGAACTAACATCTAACTTGAACAAAACCAAAATATTGTCAATGATGGGTGATTATTGTAAACCACACACACTGATGTCGTTTTACAACAGCAGCTTCGACTATGTAATAAGACGAGCATTTGGAAAAGAATATCGACATCTATCTAAATGGTTTTTGTATTTGTGAAATTTTCGAATAAAGAGTGAATTTTTGTGTCAATTTTTATTAATTTAATCAAAATTAGATGTACACATACAGCAAGACTGTCTACACAAAAACAAAACTCCAGCTGATTCGATTCTGATCTTAAGATTCTGATTGGTTAATATAGTCCATCTTGGGTAATGGGGAGCAAACCTGTGTATGCATATAAAGGCACATCCCAAACACAGAACCACATTCTTTAACATTGTGAGAAAATCAAGAGTAATTATGAATTTTCCTAAGTAACAATTTCCAGCTGCCTGAAGGTCCCACACTCATCTGTTCAAACAATATGCAAATATAGAAACATGGTACTGTCCCACCTTCATAATGCTCAGGATGAAGACTGATTGCGAGTCCTAAAGAGGAATTTCTTTTGTAGGAAATGTGTTAATTAACCTTAGAACAGGAGCAGAAGACTTTGTGAAGATGCTGGCTAAAACTTATGAAACCGTATCATTATCCACAGAAAATCCCAATTCATAGTGTGTTTTGGACGTCGTAAAGAACTGCTTAATGTTGCACTGTGTGAGATCTAGAGAGATAGCAAACTGTACAAGCCAAGATTTCAGTGAATCAAACTACAAGTTGTCTCGCTGTTGCTGAGCATCCAACGCTGAAAAGCTTACATAAATAATGGCAAATACACCGTCCTTGCTGTCTAAGCTCAATAAATTCAGCTTTCTTGTTCCACATGTTCTTGTATGTGGCATTGTGCACCCGTCAAAGTTTTCTCCTCCCTCCCTGGATGTATTTTTATTGGCTGACTGCGGACGGAAACAGTAGATTTTCTAATCTACTTGAAGATTGTCAGAGGCTGAATTTGGTCGTGCAAGAGTTAAAAAACTTATGGAGGGAACCATTGATTGACCTGCGATTCAAGCTTGCAAGCACGGTTTTTCCATTATGACTATATACAACAAACTGTCTACAACTGTCAAAAAATGCATTGAGTTCTCATCTGGTACTTCAAATGTTTTTGTTGAAAAGTTCTGCAACAAGTTATACATCAGGCTTTCAATCTGTATGCGTTTTCATGTGCCTGTCCAAACTGTTTTTTAGACAGAAGACTTTCCCACAGGTTTTACACGAGAGAGGACTCCCACCTGTATGACGTCTCATGTGACTATTCAAACCATGTTTTCGAGTGAAACATTTTCCACATGTTGAACATGAGAAAGGATTCTCACCTGTGTGAGTTCTTTCATGGGTAGACAAACTATTTTCCCACTTGAAACCTTTTCCACAGGTTGTACACAAGAAAGGCATCTCAGCTTTGTGAGTTCTCATATGGCTATTCAAACTACTTTTTAGACAGAAATCTTTTCCACAGGTTGAACATGAATAAGGCTTCTCGCCCGTGTGAATTCTAATGTGGCAATTCAAATGACTTTTTGAAATGAAGCTTTTTCCACAAGTTATACATGAGAAAGGCTTCTCGCCTGTGTGACTTCTCATGTGGATGTTCAAACTATGTTTTTGTGTAAAAGACTTTCCACAGGTTACACATGACAAAGGATTCCCACTTGTGTGAGTGCTCATGTGTGCATACAGATCACTTTTCCACATGAACCCTTTTCCACAGGTTAAACATGAGAAAGGCATCTTAACTGTGTGAGTGCTCATGTGCCTATTCAATTGATTTCTTCGATAAAAACATTTTCCACAGGTTTTACACGAGAATCGCTTTTCACCTGTATGACTTATTATATGCCTATTTAAACTACTTTTCCTACTGAAAGCTTTTCCACAGGTTATACATGAGAAAGGCTTCTCACCTGTGTGACGTCTAATATGGAATTGCAAATAATTTTTTTGAGTGAAAGTTTTTCCACAGGTTGTACATTTGAAAGACTTCTCACCTGTGTGACTTCTCATGTGGATATACAAATTAGTTTTCCATTTGAAACTCTTTCCACAGGTTATACATGAGAAAGGTTGCTTAACTGTGTGGCTTCTCATGTGCCTGCTCAAATTATGTTTCTGAGAGAAAGATTTTCCACAGGTTTCACACGAGAAAGGATTCTCACCTGTGTGACTTCTCATGTGGATTTGCAAATTACTTTTCCATTTGAAACCTTTTCCACAGGTTATACATGAGAAACGTATCTCAACTTTATGAGTTTTCATGTGCTTATTCATCTGAGTTCTTTGTGTGAAACACTTTCCACATGTAAAGCAACAGAATGGTGTTTCCCCTGGATGCATCCTCGTGTGATATTTGAAATGGGAACTTTGCCTAAACGATTTTCCACCTGTAGGACAAGGGAAAGGCTTTTCTTCTGTATGAATTTGCATATGGTGATTCAATGTATGTTTGTGATTGAAGACTTTTCCACACTTCACACAGACAAATGTTTGGGTCTGTGCACCCTCAGTTAAACTTTGGTCGTTTGAAATATGATTTTGTTCCTCAAAAGAAAAGGCTTTAGTAACTGTATGAGTTTTCATGTGCCTATTTAAACTACTTTTTAGACTGTAAACTTTTCCACAGGTTTCACACGAGTATGATTTCTCACCTTTGTTAAATTTTTTAGCGCAATTCAAGTTACTTTTGGAACTTAAACTGCTCCCACAGGTTTTACATGAGAAGGGCTTTTCTCCTGTGTGAATTCTCATCTGAGCTTCTAAATGCTCAGTGCATGTGAAACTTTTACTACACACTTTACACTGGTTACAATTTTTATTTTTGCAAATGTCCTTGCCCTTCCTGCCTTTCTCTCCATCATCACTTTGACCTATGGTTTTCTGACTAATCCTCTGCTGTTGTTCATCTCTGCTGGATCCTGAGGCTTTATGAGCCTTTACTTCCTGATGATTCTCTACTTCAGTGAAGTTCTGAAAGATGATTTGGTTTCCATCAAGTTCAGGTTTTTGGTGGTATTTTTCATCAGCAGAAGCTGTTGGGTTTAAGCCATCAGTCTCCTGCTTCAGTACATCCTGGATGAGGTCATCAGCCTCTTTCTGCACCATCTGCAGAGGTTCTGGTCGATCCTCTTCCTTCACTTGTTGAGGATCTTGTTCTTCTGATTCCCCTTTGATTTCAACAGTTCCACAAACAGTCACCATTGTGGCATCAGTCTCCGGCTTCAGTACATCCTGTTTTTCATCCTGACTGGTGCTTTCAGGCTCCATCTTTACCATTTGCTGAGAACCTGATTGACACATTTCTTCATTTATTTGTTGCAAGTCTAGTTGTACAGGTTCTTCTTTGATTTCAAAAGACCCAGAATCTGTTCCAACCAAGGTATCCAACTGTAGATTTTGTATCATGTCGTCTTCTACTTTTAAAATATTCAGCAGTTCTGGTCCATCTTCTTCTTCTTTGACTTGTGTTAGTTTTGGGTCCTCCGATCCTCCTTCAGTTTTTAGAGATTCTTTTTCCCTCAGGTCCAAAACAGAAGTCTCGTGTTGGGTGAAGATATTATGTTGAACATCTTGCTTAATAGTAGACATAATGATGTGATAAATCTGAAAAGGAGAATAAAAAAAAAAGATTTCATCTTAGAATGTGTGTATGTCCACTTAACGTGCAACTCTGATCAGTTTAAAACCTTACACTGCACTAGAATTTGAATTGGACCTTACAACTGGCTCAGAAAACCAGCCTTTTTGGAGTATAAAACCAGCCCAGTCTTGGCCCCACTTAGCGAGTTTGACTAGTAAGGAAGTGTTGATGCATTTCAAAATAATTTAGGATAATTTTTCCCCCTCAATGATGAAAATATTTGCCGTTTTATCTCTGTTAATGGTCATTTTACACAACAATAAATGAGTTGTCCAGATTAAGACCAATTTTCTAGATCTGACTCTAGAAGTGTAGAAAACACTTTATAGAATGCCATTTTATCTCCTACTGTCACTAAACTCTAAATGAAACCATGGAGACCAGCTTCTATTAAAGGTTGGATATGGAACACGAATATCAGCGACATCTAGTTTACCTAGGTTGTAGTTCCAACAATGAAAGCATTCTTCCAGCTGTTGGGTTGCCCGTTTCACTGCCGATACGCCCAGTAACCAATCTGAACTGTGTCTAGTGAGGAATGTATTTTAGAGGAGTTTAACTGACAGCTAATGTTAGCAAAGTTGGCAAGTGAGTTAGCTTACCGATCCTTACCGAGGAAAGTTGCCATTGCTGCATGTTTTTGATGAAGTGGAAATGTGTCATGTGGGTCCCACTAGTGTAGGCTTCACCTAAAACTACTCTAGTTTCTGTTTTTCTGCGGTCACTCCTCTCCTGAGATCGATAACAATATCTCCGGGGCTCTGAAGCAGCTGCTGGACTTCACTCCATTTTTCCCAGTACCAGCCAAGCTGTGCCAAACATACAGTTGGTTCATAGAGCCCGTATCTGTCAACACACAACCTATCGCTGCTACTGGCTCATAGATGTACACTTAACATCATTCTCGTGCCCATTTTAAGATAATATATTTTGATTCAAATATAATTTTGTAAGGAAAAATTGTACTTTCATTCTGAACCCCTCTAAAAGCCCTAAATATTCTTTTAAATGTAGCTTTCATGGAAATGTTCCATATTCAACCTGTAATAATTATCTTTTGTTTGGAGGAGGCCACACTATCTGTAGAGCTGTTCTACCTCCATACATTTACTTGAGTAACTTTTTGAAAAATAGTAGTTTAAACTGTACTTTTAACTTTTACTAGAGTAATATTTCTATGAAGTTTTGCGTAATCGTCACTTAAGTAGTCTTTTTGCCAAATACTTTTTATACGATTACTTGACTGCGTTTTTCTTTCACTCGAGCCCAATTTTTGGCAGCTCTACCCACTTTTATCTCTCACAATAAGAAAAGGGAATGGATTAAATCACTGCCCTTTGCTGTGTTTTCTTGTCAAAATGAAACACTATAGATTGACTGATGCTTTAAAAGTTGTAAGCATTTTCTGATTTAATTGGAGAGGACAGTGTAGATTAATGAACGCTCAGTCAGGGTTATTCCTACATACGTAGAGATCTCAGTGGAGGCCAGCACTGTCTAATTTACTGTCGCCCCCGGCTCATGATGGGGATTTTGATACTTTCAGCGCTGTTTGTCAGGTCTGTGTGCGCTCAATGGTTGGAATTAGGGCTGCAACAACAAATCGATAAAATCAATAAAATTCGATGATAAAAAGCGCTGGCAACGAATTTCGTCATCGATTCGTTGTCTAGCGTGATTACGAGGTCTAATTCGGTCGTCATCCCTTTAAAAGTCAACGTGAGCAACTCGTTACGACGGTTGCAGGCTGCAGCGGACCATTGCAGGAGCAAGAAGACAGTAAAAACTTCAAAAGTTTTGGAGGTCTTTATTTTAAACGTGTTCCTCATGTGTACCTGCAACATTTGTAAGTCCGAGCTTGCATGACACGGGAGTACGGCGGTGATGATGCAGCAACATAAACACAAGCATGTTGGAGTCATCAGTGAGGAAGGGGAGAGCTCAGTTTCTGTGTAAGTTACGAAAGACGGTTACTTTTTAAGTAATGAATCGTAGAGTCTCAAAAAAGAGAAGTCTATAAGAGTTTGGTGCATTTCTGCTCTCCATCCAGCTCATCATGCTAGAGAGTGAGCGACATTCGTTAACTACATTTATAGACAGAACAGAAGTTGTTGCTGTTTTAGCAGTTGCAACTGAGCGTATGGTGAGGATGATCCCTGACATTATAAAAGCTTAATGGGACTAAAGGACGACGGCCGGGAACTCAAGAGGCACTTTATTTTACTCTCTCCCACACTTCACTTACAGCAGTCAAGTTTTCTCACTCCAATACATTAGCTTCCAGTCTTCACAATAAAAGCATTACGTGCCACATCCTGTCCGACTGTACAAATCAAAATAAAAGGTTTCATAAAAGTGGCGTACAGTAAGCTATGATTATTTTATGTAATTGGCCGGCATTTGGTCTTGCATGACGATGGAGAATGTGTTTAAATCTATTGTGCTGCTTGATTTTACGTTGCTTTATTCTAAATTTGATCTTAAAGAACTTTGATAAAGCAAAGCCATTTAAAATTATTTTTTATTCTTTATTATTTGATATTTCAACAGCTGTAGAATATCAGAGGTTGGAGCATGTTGTGATGTTTTGATTTAGATTTTAATCTTAATTTGTTGCGTCTGTAATAGCTCACGTCACTTTTACGAAAATACTTTATGTTGGTAATATGGCACATTTGTCTCTACAGCACTTTGATGAGGCCTAGTCATGTAAAACAATTTTAATTTATTGTTTATTAAATATTTCAGCAGCTGTTAGGCATTTGTGGTGATAGCATGTTCTTTTGCGAGCTATTTAACTGTTTTCTAATAATATTCAGTTGTTAAATAAAGTTAAGGAAGGAAAGAAAAAACGTTTTCACAGCTCTAAAGTGCATTAAAGGGAAATTCCTTTTTTTTTCAACCTGAACCTTGTTTTAACCAATTTCTATGTGTTTTCACTCACCCTGAGAAGTTTCGAGCCACTTTGAGCCGTTCAGCAGTAGTTATACATCCAGTCTTGATCAGCTGTATCCGTAGAACGGTAGAGCTCGGGGCGGTACAAATGCCGCTTGTAATAACGTTTAAGCTGCCCCAAACGCCTACATTTTACCATGTTTATATTCTCCTTGGACTCACGAACGCTTTGAAAGTGCTTATTCATCATCTTCCGGGATGATTTGGGCGATTTACAATAAAAGAATAAAAAGCTGATGAATATGCTGCGGCAGCTTCCGCCCAGGCAGATTCGTCAGCTTTTTATTATTGTCACCACTATGACAATATAGTGATGATGTCATCACTATGCTAATTATCATGTGACATCTTCTGGCAACTTCTAGTGACTTTCTGGGTCAAATTCAGCAACAGTTGACAACACTGATTAAGTCGACCAACAGAGAAATTTAATTGAACAGAATCCCCTAGATCTAAAACACATAGAGCCGGTGGTTTTGAACCAAAATGGCACTGTCCTGTAAATAGATTTGGTTACTGAACACTGTGTCTTTTGTTCAGTAATTATGACTTCGAATTCACGTTATTGCGCACTGCGAACAGAAATTCATAAGGGCTGGAAAAAAAAAACTCACGCGTGCCTTTGAGTCCTCCAGTGGCTACCACTAATGACCTTTTTTGATCTAGGAAAACCCTGTCAGTACAGTTACTTGGTGTAAATTCATAATATTTGGCCATAGGGACTTTTCTATCTGTAGTCATTCATTTAAGACAATAAGTATTCATAGAATATACACAATACTTACAGCAAACACTCCGATTTTGATCAAATTCCTAAAATAGTCAAGTCTAGAAATGGTTACGATTGATTGGCTTTTAATATATATATTTTTTGTCCTTATCTATCCAGAAATCCATTAACTTTAAAACATCTATTAAAAACATCTATTAAAAACTCAAAAGTTATTAAAAATGTCTGAAAGGACAAGATTATGCAGAAACGCTGTAATTTCGTCACTCTCACTGTCATATGGCTGCACAATGTCAAGTGTATGAAGACAAAAGTGGGAGGGTCTAGGAAAAATCTTGTAAAGTGAATCGGATAGCACCTAGGATAGCATTAAAGCTTACATTTACTTTGAGTGTGAGCATGAATGTTAAAATCTCCCACAATAATAACCCTATCAGTATTTAACCCCAAGGTTGATAAGAAATCTACCATTTCTCCTGGGGGGGAAAATGGTGTGCATGAAGTACAATTAAAAAAAATAGTTTCGTGCTGGTTTGAAATTAAAGTGCAACAGCAGCAAAGTGGCACGCAATGGTAGGTAGCATGCTCATTAACATAAGAAAACCCCCCAAAAAGAATTATAAACTCAGCATTAGGAACAGAATTACACCACTTGAGTACTGTAAGCACAGTTCATACACCAAGCAATGTTGGTATAGATGCACAAACCTCCACCTCTGCTCTCGATGGAGTCGTCTGCTAAAATACGTCGACGCAAAAAATGCGCGTCGATGCGTCATGACTTTCAAAACAAACATGGCAGGAGCCGGTCGTTGCAGCACTAGTGAGTCAGTCGACTTAAAAATACCTCCACCCAAACTCGCAGTTCAGAGGTATGGAACTATTTTAAAATAAATGGAGCGATTTTGTCGTCTGTTTGCTTTGCAAAATGGAAATGGCTTATAAAAGCACGACGGCTTTGCACCAGCGCCTCAAACAGCGGCATCCAGGAGCAGTTCCAGAAAATGATGAAACACCGTAAGTTTTCAACTTTTTTACGAACGCTATGTATTTTACCCTATAAATCATATACACAGTCATATACAGAAATTAACACTCTTTAAAAGCAAAACTTATTTAAGCTTCTTAGCGGTGTCTGCTGTAGGTTACTGCTATCTGTTTTTTTGGTTTTTATTTGTGACCCGTGTTGGCAGAATGAGTCGAAATGCGCAGAGACCGATTATGAGCAAAAGCCCAAAATGTCAGAGTGTTATTTGGTCGCGGTAAACATGTTTGTTAACAAAGGTAATGCACTACCTGCTAAACGGAGCCATCCTGGACTTTAATACAACATTGTGTAAGTGCTTTCAAAAGCAAACAGACAACGAACTCATGATTATCACGTTTAATAACGCCTCATCCTGTTTGAATACTATTTTTTACTTCATGCTCCTCCAGTTTGTTGGATTCAAAGTTGCCATCTAATAACTAGAAAATTATGCAGCATTTTATTGTAATGAACAGCGCCTCTCTCCTTGTTTATCTCTTTTTTTTGTGTGCAAATCTTATGTCAGTAACAAGAGAAAATGCAGCAAAGTAAATGTTTTTTAGTAAATGAAGAGCACTTTTTTGCATTAAGTGAATGTTAAATTTTGTTTTATATTTTTGGGTATTTTCTTTTCTTTATTCATATGATTTGGTTGCACAACATTGAACTTTTTGTTAAATGTTACCTCTAACAGGAGATTAATAATAGACTAATACTACAACTTTATTTGGGATTTTGTTTTACAATTAAAATATGTTCAAATGAAGACATTTGTTTATTTCATTGGAATACATAAATTAATAAATGTCACATTTCTATGACATGCCACAGGTCCACACCTCAGTAGTTTCTTTCATACATTACCATCCATCCATCCATCAGATATGGTTATGGGGGTAATAGCAGGAGGAAGCCACATTTGGGCCTCGGCTGGTGGACTACCTCGATTCTCTTGGGACATTGGCGGTCTGATTGTCTCTGCTTAGCTTAAACAGTGTACCTTTATTTATTTGTTGTTGTGAGTTAAAAAGCTGTTTTAGATCAAACCTATACCTTTTTATTATTTGTTGTAACTAAAATTCTATTTTAATTCATTGATATGCTACGAATTTTATTTATGTACTGTACAGACCAAACGTTTCGACACACCTTCTCATTCAGTGCGTTTTCTTTATTTTCATGACTATTTACATTGTAGATTCTCACTGAAGGCATAAAAAATATGAATGAACACAGTGTGAAATAACCTGGCCTCCAAAGTCACCGGACCTGAACCCAATGGAGAGGATTTGGGGTGAGCTGAACCACAGAGTGAAGGCAAAAGGAACAACAAGTACTAAGCATCTCTGGGAACTCCTACAAGACTGTTGGAAAACCATTTCTGGTGACTAGAAGCTCAGGAGAATGCAAAGCAGTAATCAGAGCAAATGGTGGCTACTTTGAGGAATCTAAAATATGTATTCAGTTATATTAACCTTTTTGTTTAAGTGCATACAGTAATTCCATACATTATGTGTTCATTCATAGTTTTGATGCACTTAATTGAGAATCTACAATGTAGTCATGAAAAGAAAGAAAATGCATTGAATGAGAAGGTGTGTCCAAACTTTTGGTCTGTACTGTACTGTTCAAACCGGTTGAACTTGAAGCATTTTTAATTCAAATATGTGCAAGTTTCTTGTTGTACAGAATTAAATTTATAAATACGTAACCGGGAAAGCAGAATTTTAAACTTCATCTTCATAACCTTTAGCTTTGAATTGATTTAAAAATATCGTCATCTTTATTTATGTTCTGTGTTGCATCATTTTGGAAACACTGAATATATCTTTAAATGCATTTTGCACAGTACATTTTCTTTCTATGGCATTCTTAACCTTATGGAAGCTGTTGTTCTGCTAGAATGTATCTGGAAAGTGATAATGTTCATAAGCAGTCATTTTAAATAAATGTAAAAAAATTTTATATATATATATATATATATATATATATATATATATATATATATATATATATATATCGCAACACATATAGTTATCGCACATACTTTAGAATTTATTGCAATATAGATTTGAGTCCATATTGCCCACCAATTATTATGGTTTTCAGAGGACTGAAATTTTTCTAATTAAAATCCTTGTTTTATTGATTTCATGTAACATTTTAGTTTTGATATTTTTGAATTTGAGGTTTTCATAAACTGTAAGTAGAGATGCACAGATACCGGTATTGGGCCCATATGAAATTTTGGGCTAATTTTACCGGTAACCGTGCTCTCAGCGTTCTGCTCGTAAACAGGAAAGCAACGGTAGCCATTACAGTTCGAAAGTTCTGTTTTGGCGAAGCCAAAACCTCCGCCTGTCCTCAATCACACGGTTTTGTCAGCAAATAATAACAAAAATAATAGATTTAAACTTTTGTTTTTCCATAATTTCAAATAGAATATAATAGTAGAGAATAATAATTAAATGTCCCATTATATTGGTAATATAAGCTGTAACAACAAAATGGCAGGTAATATATGCATTTAGATTCACAAAAGGAAGTATTTAAAAATAAACAGAGCAGATCATATTAAATTTTCCCATAATATAAACATTTAAAAACAGAATAAGAATAAAATGTACATAAAGGGAAAAAAAATAACAAAACCAAAGCACTGTGCAGTTTCAAAAAAAGTATACAAAGTGGCATAGGTTAGAATGTACAACTGAGAGAATAATTTGAAAACAAAAATCTTGACGCCATATATCAAGAAACAAATCGTGACGTCTCTATAACGCCCATCATATAACGTTGCCCCATAATATACTGTGGAAACCAAGGGCCAAACTCCACCCGCAGAAAGTGAAGCCAACCCGGAAATGTCAAAAACTGCAGTTCCTCCCTCATCCACTGGGGGCTGGCTCCAAATAGGAGCAACTTCCCATTGACTCCCATGTTAAAAAGGCCAACTTTACAGCAAAAATAAACAAGTTTACAGCCTGGCTAAAAAAAACATTTTAGGTTAGATGGTTCAGGTACTTAGGGGCGTGTCCTTTTGATTGAAAGATCCATCTAGGCTAACGCTGGTGGCTAATGGTGGCTAACTGTAGCTAATGGTGGCTAACGGTAGCTAATGGTGGCTAACGGTAGCTAATAGCTTGCTCCGTAGTCTGCTGTACCCCTCATAGCCTGGGACTAACGTAAAGACTTCAGTCATTTGGTGTTTCTGAACTCCACTATCAGTTGCCTCTGCAGTTTTTATTCGGTTTTGGATGTTAATCTGCAATTATTGGACAAATACGGCTTGCTGTGGTGTTGATTACAGTAACAGACCGTCCAATAAGTTTCTGCTTTGGGGGGAGGCTTTATACCGGCTGAAGCTTCACCAGCTGTGGGGGGGGGGTTCTGTCAGGTGGCCGAGAGGAATGCTGTTCTGGTCGGAGCTTTTATCTCTTTCTACACGCGAGTTGGAGCAGCAGAGCAGCAAAGTCGGCAGGAGCGAGAAGCCGCAGCATCCAGAGCGGGAGACGGCTAGATCAGGCTGGAAAACTACATACAGAGTTGGACTCTAGACAGACTGGATGATCGCTGGTTAGATCAGTACTGGTGTGAGGAACACAGCTGGAGGCATGAACTAATGGATGAGATGTGAGTCAAAATCCTTTTATTTTTTGAAAGGATCTGAGTTTTCATGATGACTTTGTGACTGCTTTTTGCCTGTCCATGTCCTCACCCTCCACCGATGGTAATGGAAATAACACCATATTTGGCCGTATTGACCCGACCCATTTTGGTCTTATTATATCGATATGTTTTCTCTACTCGAGATTTTTCTGGGGCTAAAGTGATCGTTGTTGAAAAACGGGGTTAAAGTCTCTTAACTGCGGCCTTCTGGCTGAAACCGGCAGCAGCCTACGTTAGCTTCAGTTAGCTCCCGACTAGCTTCTGACTAGCTTGTAGCTACGTCGACTCGGAGCGTTAACCCCAATGGCCGCTGGCTGCTCTTATTTGTGACCGCACACCATGGAGCGGCCATTGCTCCTCCCTTGCTGTAGTACCTCCATTTGGCTGCTAGGCCCCCATTGAAAAGCATTGGACTTTAGACACGTTAAAAACAACTTTAATGCCTGGTGCCCCATTGTTTTTAAACTTTCTATGGCTACATATTCTTCCTGAGATAACGCTGGGCTCATAAAAAACCTGGGCACCAGGCTGGTTTTCGTAAGATAATTTTTTGAAATCTTGCATAATTAATGAGGGGGCCGGGCCAAGTTTAGCATCAGAGCTAAAGACGCGGGAGCAGAATGGGCATGATTACGACCGAACTACACGCCCATACATGCCCCGCGAGGGCAGAGTCTACAGGGAAGTTCACGCCCCTATGCCCTTTTTAGGAACATGCTTCGTCAGAGCTGGGGAGGAGGAGTCTGTGAATCCGCCATGAATTCCCCCATGAAAGTCATTCTGGTAAACGGGTAGGGGTGAGGAGGCGCTGTCTATTCTTTTTTACAGTCTATGGTTAACCCTCCGCCCCCAGCCTCACAGCGCCACTCTCAGCTCCACCTCTTTGCCCATTTTTGGAGTTTCTGAGAGTGACGAGGCGAGTGACGTGGACAAGATGGCGGCGGTGGGAACCGCCCAGCTAGCTTCATTTCTGCTATTCAGAAACCTATGGGTGACGTCAACCAGGGTTTGTCCAATTATATATACAATCTATGGTGGACACACATCCTGAAGGCTTTATAAGTTTAGTTTTAGTTTATTTAAGAGAGGGACCATGTACAAGGTTAATTTGTTACAAGAAGTAAAAATATGGCTGGCACCAGATTATAGCTAAGATCGCATTTCCATCTGCAGTAACTGGGCAGGTGAGAAGAACAAAATAGGATAAAATGACATAGGAATAATAGGCATGCACACACGTACATACGCACAGATAACCACACACACACGCAATTAGTTAGGACTATACAGAAACAACCGTCATATAACGTTCCCCCTATAATATACTGGGGAAACGTATTCTGATGGGTCTGGAATGCTTGTCATACAACTTGCCCCTAGTAATATATAAAAAAAAAAAAACAGATCGGGAAAATTATATGACGTGTCACATAGAGCCGTCAGGATGCGTTTGTCCAGTATATTACAGGGGGAACGTTATATGACGGGTGTCATAGAGCTGCTGTTATATGACAAGCGTTCTAGAACCGTCACACTGCATTTTCCCTGTACATTTGGGGGGGAACGCTATATGACAGGTGTTATAGAGCCGCCAGGCTGCGTTTCCCCTGTATATTTGCGGGAGAACGACATTTGACGGCTATTATTGAGTCTTCAAGATGGATGTCCCCTGTATGTAACAGGAGGAAGGCTATGACAGGCATTGTAGAGTCGTCAGGATTCGTTTCCTGCTATGTGACGTCAAGATGCATTAACACAGTTATAATAGGATTTACTCTATAAATCTTAAAATTTGAAAATTCTGTAGGCCTAATTATTTTTTGGTTTTAAATTATTCTTCTCAGATGCACATTCTAACCCATGTCACTTTATTTTTGTAACTGCACAGTGTTTTTTCCTTTATGTACTATTCTTAATTCTGTTTTTATACTTTTCTATGTTCCTTGTGTGAATCTAAATGCCATCAAGTTTCTGTTACAGCTTAATTTCCCAATAGTGAGAAATTAAAGAATAATTCTCTACTATTACATGTTTATATTATATGATTATATTAATTGAAATTATAAAAAAAAAAAACCTATCATTTTTGTTCTCATTTGCCGAGAGAACGGTATAATTGAGGACAGTTTTCGCTTCGCCAAAACAGGACGTTTGACCTACACGGCTACCGTCGCTCTCCTGTTTACGAGCAGAACGCGGTGAGCACAGTTGGGGAGCAAGCTTGGAGTGAGTACACGCGATTTTTTGCCGCGCGCAGCACGGAGATGTAGGGGGAACACACATCCTGACGGGGAAACGCAGACTGATGTAACACCGGCAAGCTTGGCAGTAATGTTACCGTAATATTGCCACAACGCTGGTCTTCTGAATGAAGCTGCAACGCCCCTTCACAACACAGGGTGGCGTCATGCTGAAGTGCCGAATGGAACTGTGTTTAAAATGCTAGTAAACCTGGGAGTCCATTTAGCATTTGGAAACTGTCTCAGCTGAGGGTAAACGGGGCATTTCATGTGTTCTTATGCTGCGTTCAGACCGCAAGCTTTGTCAGCTCACAAAGCGACTAGTTCGACGCAGAAACACAGAAGATATATTTTTAAGCTGAAGGCCTCAATATAGACATGTAATGTTAACGCTGCTGACGCTGACAAAGCCTGCGGTTCTTATTTGCTGAGAGAACAGTATAATTGAGGACGGTTGCGGGGTTGAGGGGGGGGGGGCATAAGAATCTAATTCATTTCATGGTTATTCTGAAAACTTAGAGGAAAAATAAATCTGCCTCAAATGATAATTCTTATTCTCCAATATACCCAAATTCTAATACGTTTCCTCTGAACTATAAAAAAAATATATAAAAAGGGCTTGAAAATAATTAAATTTGTTTACCATTTGTTCTCCTCTAACTTTTTTAATCAACTTATCACGGATATTCACTATTTCTGTCGTCTTTCGGGGATAAATCGGAGCGTTTAGATTTGTTTTGTGGCATTTTAAGATTTATTCCCTTTTTTTCTCGGACAACTCTCAGATAAATCGATAAAAACCAAATCAAGTTCTGCGTAAGTTCCCAGCTTTGTGTCCACGATTTAGCAGACGTTTCTAAAAAACCCACTACAGCAATAAAACGCCTATTGAAGCACCTCCACCAGCTGACACCAGATCATCTGTAACACCACCCTAATGCTCCATCACCATAATGAACCACGTATCCACGAAGCTCCAATAAGTGGTTCTGTATCAGCAGGAGGTCCCTGCTGGTTGTTGTGCTCCGATCAGGGCTCAGAATCCGCCACATCAGAGTCATGATGCCGCTGAAGGAGCGTGTGTGCAGCAGAGTTACTCACTGAGCGGGATCCCTGTCTGTCCCTCTGTCTCTGTGTCCTCAGCGGCTCCGTCTCTGGGAGGAAAAAGGAGACTCTTTATCCGAAGAATGAAGCCGAGCTCAGCTTCAGCAGTTCGGCTTCGTACCTCAAGCTTTACGGTCCAAAGTCAGCTTCCAGCTCGGTGTTCCGCCCGCTCTGCTTTCTGTTAAAGGTTCTGGACGGATCCAACCGCCTCGGCTCCAACAGCAACACGCAGCGCTATAATCACTTCCTGGTCTCTGATCAGCTCCAACCCTGATGACGCTTTACTGCCACCTTCTGGGATAAAAATAAATACCATAGAAGATATTTTTTGAATCTTTGACAAAAAAAAAAGTTTGTCATTAAGCTTGAGCTGACAAAACAATAAAGTATTATGTACTATAATATTTGTATACAAAAATAAATATAATTTTGGGACAAAAAATATAAAGTGCATAAATGCTTACAGAAACAAGTGTAAGAAAAAGTGTGCCAATGAAAGAAAATCTGTGTTTTTTTTAAAAAGTATGTAAACATTCTAAAATAATTAGGGATGCGACGATACCACTTTTTTTCAAACTGATACTTGGATCGGAGTTCTTACCGATTCTGAGTACCAATTATTACTGCCTTTACTTCGATCATACAAAAAAAAAAATGCAGTGAAACAGGAGACAGGTTTTATTTTCTTCTCTACTCAGTACAATAAATTATGGTGAATCAGGCAAGGCAAGTTTATTTGTAGAGCACAATTCATACACAAGGCAATTCAAAGTGCTTCACAGTTGCATAAATTAAAACAGATGAACAGAAAAAAAAAACATCAACTTAAAAAATAAATAATTGTCTCAGTGATGTGGTGGGGCCTAACGCCTGACTGGAAAGTATCAAACGCATTGTTAGACAGGAGAAAGTAAGTGAGCTGTTGATATACTACTTTTTCTAGGACTTTTTCTAAGAATGGTAGGTTCGATATAGGCCGGTAGTTGCTGAGTACTGTGGCATCAAGGCTGCTTTTCTTTAGATGAGGCTTAATGACCGCAGTTTTTAATGCATTTGGGAATGCATAACAAGCTGCTCAGCACAGACTTTAGAAATCGAGTGGGTAATTCATCAAAGCAGCATGTACATGAACTCGGACCAGAGATAACCTCTTCCATTGTTTTGTCACTGACGGGTGTAAAATGTGTCAGGTCAGAATGTTTATCTGGAAACAGTCTTGCTATTTGTTTTGTGGTAATTATCGCATTTTTAATGCCTTGGACTTTGTCATTAAAAAATATTGCGAACTCGTTGCGCTTAGATGCAGAAATAAGTTCTACGGGCAGTGAAAATTGAGGATTAGTTAATGTGTTCAGATCAGATAAAATTTATAAAAACCTTACCGCAAAACACATTTGAAGTGACAAACATTTCTGTGAAATTATTGCAGCGTTTAGATGTTTCAAGTATTGGTTCCCTTTAACGGATACTGATGCAGTACATAAGAACGGTATCGGCCCAGACACCCTTATTGGTATGGGTGCATCCCTAAAAATAATTAAAAAAGAAATTCATGAACTTAATGTGTTCAAATTCTAAAGGTGAATATGGAGATATTTTGGAGCTGCTTACTACCTTTAGATAACTGAATGGTTACGCGCATGACTCCCAGTTGTGGGATCAAATCCCACTTAGGCCCTTGTTTTGCGGCTTGCCACACACAGAGATGGAGATAAGGATGATTCGTCTCTGTTGGCGTTTTAACATATTTATTACGATGGTACAGGAAGCTCTCTCGTGCCAACAGTCTCTCTCTCTAACATTGTGTTTCTGCCCTGCTGTGAAACCAAACAACCACTGTACAAACGCATGGCCCAACACAGGAGAGCTAACTCCTCAGGCATTGATTCTGCTGTTCATTTACATCTCAAGGAGAAAGCCCACTCCTTTGAGGACAGCAATGTCCATATATTAGACAGAGAGGACAGATGGTTTGAAAGAGGAGTAAAAGAAGCCATCTATGTAAAAGTAGAGAAACCATCGCTTAACAGAGGGGGAGGCTATCTCCAATTTACAATGCTGCACTTTCATCCCTCCCTAGAAGACTCAAACAAATTAGCCTCTAATAAGAAAAACCACTGTGATTCCAACGACTGTCGTTATAACACAATAGGGCACTAATGAAGCCGAAACCTAACCTCCACCAATAGGCGGCACGCCAACAACCGTCGTTAAGACATGGAGCACAAAGGATCGAATGACATAATGATTATTGTCCAAGAGGTTAAATAGCTGAGTCTCCACACCAGTTAGTTGGACCAGTCCCAGCCTGGTCAGCGGCGAGCATGAACTGATGAAGCCTCTTGGATAAGAGGTGAAACGTCTTCCAAGACAAATTACCAAGTCCAGTTGCGTTCGATTGAATTTTCGTTGAGATAACGATGACCTGGTGAATGAGAATATTCACAGGCTCTCTCTAACATTGTGTTTCTGCCCTGCGTCCCTGAAAGCTTCTAGGACTTATATCATAACAGCTACTCTACAGACATGACAACAGAAATAATAATAAAGGAAGTAGTTCAGTTAAACCAGAGTAGGTAAAATGTCCATAAGTCTTGTTTAACTCCAGTCTCTTCACTGAGTCCCAAGCATTATGCCATATTCCCCAGATGCCTTATCTAATAATTACTAAAAAGAGCTATTCTTGAAATACTTTTCCCATAACAGACCAATTCACCCAATGTGGTCATATTACAATAATTTTATAAAATCTCACACAAACGAAAACATAACATCTGAAAGCTTATTTTTATCCAATCTGAATAAACATGGAGGGTGAAAGAACCACAGTGCTGGTACTGCTGGAAAGCAAATATTGTTCCTTTACTGTCTATCATCAAAACAGAGTAATTTTATTTTCAGATAAATAGCATTTTTACATCTGCAGCTTGGAGTATTGCCGTTTTTCCACTAGTGCAGGACGATCTGGAACGAGTAGATTTTAGAACCGTTCTGGCTTGTTTCCATTAACCTGTGCCCTTTCTGAGCTGTCCCCTTGTTTTGGACTACTTCTGCCTTGGTCCGAAGAGACCCAACACCCCCACCCATGGACTGATTGGTCCGGTAAAGTGATGCCTAACAGTGTCAAGTCGAATTTGGATTTCACAGGGTAGAAACCATCCAGAGCTACCTGTTGCACAGGTACAATAAAGGTGGAAGCGCCATAAAAATCTACTTTCATTATGAATTCATACTCTTCTGGGTTATGTGGTAATTCATAGATGGTAGATGATTTAATTATGTTTGGAGATTTAAGTAATTTGTGACTGAATGTATTTTTCCAACCCAAGTGTTTGATTATTCCTAAAATTACCTAAAATAAATTATATATCATTATAAAAGATAAAGTAACTGTATGAAACAATTAAAAGCTAATGTAAAGTTCTATGTTGGCTTGTTTGAAGGTTTTTCACTTGACGTGACATGCTGAAAATAAAAAAATGAAAGCAAGAAGTAAAGCATTTTTGTGGTGACTGAGTGGAATCCAGTTTCTATACTCTGGGCTGATGTGTGTTCCTCTCAAGTGGGGAAGCACAAAATAGTGCAGAACTTTACAGGGTTTGTCTGAAGCTATGTCTCAGAATGGCGTAGCAAGGCTTCAAATGAGTTCAAAACCAGCAGAGAAGCAGGAGGTCTCTGCTATGATCAGAGAATCGGCTAGATCGGAATAGAAGGCTTTAGAGTGGGAGTGTCCAGACTGGATGATCACTGGTTAGCTCAGTACTGGTGTGAAGAACACAGATCTAGACATGGCGGTGTGAACTGATCGATGTCTGTGAGATGAGTCTAAAGTCTCAACTTTTGAGAGAATCAGTGTTGTCATAATGACTTTGTGACTGCTAGAATCTATGTTAAACTAAGCCCGCCCATGTCCTTACCCACTACTGTGCTTCTGAGATGGGAATGGAAATACAATCATCCCCTTCTGGGCGATGCTAAACGGACCCTGTTCAGGTCTAACACAACCCTAGTGGAAAAGGGGAATATGTATTGAGTGGAGTGTGTTATCCACAGTTATCTAAACATACTTTGACGATTTGTGAAATATTAGAACGAAGAGAGTGAATTATGTACATTTTATTGATTTCATCAGAATCAGAAATATACATACATCAATATTTTGTACACTAAAAGAAAATTCCAGATGATTCGATTCTGGGTTTAAAAAAGGTTCTGATGGGTTAATTCAGTCCACCTGAGTTAATTGGGGGCACACCTGTGCAAGCATTTAAAGGCACACCCCAAACACAGAACCTCATTCTTTGACATAAAACCAAGCGTATGTAACCAAGAAAGCAATGTCGATCTCCACAAGTGGGACAATTTCCAGATGCCTGGAGGTCTCACGTTCATCTGTTAAAACAACAATATGCAAGTATGAAAACTTGGTAATGTCTCACCATCATAATCCTCAGGAAGGAGATGGATTCTAAGTCCAGAGCAACTTTACTTTCCGTGTGAAATGTGTTAATCAACCCCAGGACAGCAGCAGAAGACGTTGTGAAGATGCTGGCTAGAACTAGTGAGACAGCTCTAAAGAGGAGGCAAACTGTCTGGCCCAAGATTTCAGTGAATCAAAGTTGACGTCTCGCTCTATCAGGACATGAGATTCCAGCCCTGAAAAGCACACATAAATAATGGCATATACACCATCTTTGCTGTCTAAACTCAATAAATTAGGCTACTTTGTTGCACGGTATTTCATGTATCCTACATTTTTTGCTTGTATTGACACGGCTACTGTCACATTGTGCTTGTCGGGATTATTTTTCCAAAAAAACTGGACAGCATCCCCCACCATCCTTTTAAACCCCCCTTAACTCATTCTCATTGGTCTTTGGCCAGTGATGACAAGCAGAGCACATACAAAGGAAGCCTCTGTCTTTCCACGCTCACTCGTTGGGCTGACGGAGACATTCAACCCTTCGCAAACAAAATTCCACTTTTTGGTTCCAACTCCGCTGGCAAGAATAGGGCCTTTCCAGAAATTTCTGATTACTATTTGCATAGCTACCCAACTTCCCAGTCAGGAAGTTGGGTACTCTCAAATGTAAGCAAGATTTTGATTGCCACCTGCATAAGCGTTGACCTAAAGCTAAGACTGGGCGAATATGAAAATTAAATCATCTTAATTATTTTCCTTGTGTTAAACAATCTCAATTTGATTTTTGTCTAATCCAAACCAATACTGTCAGAGACTGACTTAGGTTGTGCAGGTGTTAAAAATCAGTGGGAGGGCATGTCATAGTTGACAGCCAGAAACCTGCGATTCATACTCACAAGTTCCTGTTTTCATTATGACACCATACGAAACAAAATCTTTGTCTACACCAGTGAAAAAAATGATTAGATCTTTTGTTTTACTTCAAACTTTTTGTTTAAAAGTTCTGCAACAAGTTATACTTCAGACTTTTCATCTTTATGTGTTTTCATGTGTCTGTTCAAACTATCTTTAAGACAAAAAGCTTTTCCACAGGTTTTACATGAGAAAGGCTTCTCACCTGTGTGAGTTCTTTTGTGGGTATCCAAACTCTTTGCCAATTTGAAACGTTTTCCACAGGTTGCACATGAGAAAGGCGTGTCAGAGGTGTGAATTCTCATATGGCTATTCAAACCACTCTTCCTAATGAAAGCTTTTCCACAGATTATACACAAGAAAGGCTTCTCACCTGTGTGAGTTCTTTCATGGATATACAAACTATTTACCAATTTGAAAGCTTTCTCACACGTTGAACATGAGAAAGGCGTTTCAGTTGTGTGACTTTGCATATGCCTATTTAAACTACTTTTCCTACTGAAAGCTTTTCCACATGTTATACATTTGAAAGGCTTCTCACCCGTGTGATTGCTCATGTGGAAATGCAAAAACTTTTCACGAGTGAAACCTTTGCCACAGGTCATACATTTGAAAGGCTTCTCACCTGTGTGACTTCTCATGTGGATATACAAATAAGTTTTCCATTTGAAACTTTTCCCACATGTTATACATGAGAAAGGCTGCTTAACTGTGTGGGTTTTCATATGCCTATTCAAAGTACCCTTTAGATTAAAACTTTTTCCACAGGTTGTACATGAGAAAGGCTTTTCATATGTGTGACTTCTACTATGTCTATTCAAAGCACTTTTCCAACTGAAAGCTTTTCCACAGGTTATACACGAGAAGGGCTTCTCACCTGTGTGACTTCTCATGTGAAAAAGCAGACAATATTTTTCAGCAAAACCTTTTCCACAGGTCGTACAGTTGAAAGGCTTCTCACCTGTGTGACTTCTCGTATGCCTACTCAAATGAGGTTTTTGTGAGAAAGATTTTCCACAGGTTGTACAAGAGAAAGGCTTCTCACCTGTGTGACTTCTCATGTGAAAAAATAGACAATATTTTAAAGAAAAACCTTTTCCACAGGTTGTGCATTTGAAAGGCTTCTCCCCTGTGTGACTTCTCATGTGCCTACTCAAATGATGTTTCTGTGAGAAAGATTTTCCACAGGTTGTACATGAGAATGGCTTCTCACCTGAGTGACTTCTAATGTGAAAAAGCAGACTTTCTTTTTTAGTGAAACTTTTTCCACAGGTTGTACATGTGAAAGGCTTCTCACCTGTGTGGCATCTCATGTGCCTATTCAAATTGTATTTCTGTGAGAAAGATTTTCCACAGGTTTCACATGAGTAGGATTGCTTACCTGTGTGAGATTTTTTATGGCAATTCAAGTTACTTTTGGAACTGAAACTCTTACCGCAAGTTTCACATGAGAAAGGCTTCTCTCCCGTGTGTATCTGCATGTGAGCTTCTAAATGTTCCCCCTGTGTGAAACTTTTACAACACACTTTACATTTTATGTCTTTGCAAATTCCCTTATCCTTCATCCCTTTCTCTCCATCATCACTTTGACCTCTGGTTTTCTGACTCATCATCTGTTGTTGTTCATCTCTGCTGGATCCTGAGGTTTTGAGAGCTTTTATTTCCTGATGATAGTTTGCTTCTGGGAAATTCTGAAAGATGATAGGCTTTACAGCAGGCTTTTGGTGGTATTTCTCATCAGTAGAAGCTGTTGGGTTTAAGCCATCAGTCTCCTGCTTCAGTACATCCTGGATGAGGTCATCAGCCTCTTTCTTCACCATCTGCTGAGGTTCTGGTCCATCCTCCTCTACCTTTGCTAGTAGAGGATCTTGTTCTCCTGGTTCTGCTTTGATTTCAACTGTACCAGAAACAGTTACCATTGCGGTATCAGTCTCCTGCTTCAGTACATCCTGTTTATTATCCTGACTGGTGCTTTCAGGCTCAATCTTTACCATTTGATGAGATCCTGAGAGACAAATAACTTCCTTCGTTTGTTGCAAATCTAGTTCTACAGGTTCTTTTTTGACTTCAAGATATCCAGAATCTGTTCCAACTAAGGTATCCATCTCTAGCTTTAGTACCATGTGGTCTTCTACTTTTACAATCTGCAGCAGTTCTGATCCATCTTCTTTTTCTTTGAGTTGTGTTAGCTGGAGGTCCTCTGCTCTCCCTTCAGTTTTTGGAGATTCTGTTTCACTCGGGTCCAAAACAGAAGTCTCTTGTTGCTTTAGGATAAAATGTTGAGCACGATCATCTTGCTTAATAGTAGACATAATGCTTTGGTAAACCTGAAAGACGAAGGCAAAGCAAAATGTACAATTTAATTTTAGAATTTGTGTCTACCTAAAGTGCAAATCAACGTTTTTTGTATCGATAATGGTGTATACATGTCTGGTCATTATTTTTGGCATTTTTGTAAAGTTATTATTTTCTACCAAAAAACGTGTGGCACCCTCTAGGGGTTAAGACTTTACACTACACTTGAATCTGAACGCAATACTAGTGGCTCAGGCATCCAGCCTCTGTGCAGTATGAAACGAGTAAATTGTTCCCCCCTCAATGCCATATTTCTGTACAATGTCAAAAGTATTAAGACAAAAGTGGGTGGGTCTAGGAAGGTCTAAACTAAAGTCCAATGGATAGCAGCTAGGATAGCATTAAAGGCTTTCTTTTATTTTCAGTGTCAGCATGAATGCTTACATCCCTTACAATAATGACCCCATCAGTAATTAACCCTCAAGCGGATATCACCTCTCCTAAAAATAAATAGTAAGTACATGGTAGACAATATAAAACAAAACTTTAAAAGTGGTTTTAATGCTTTGCAATTTGACTTAGAGAACCTTTTCATCAAATATCCCAAAGAACTGCAGGTACTATTTAGCCTTAATCAATGAATCTGGCTGGGCTATGGTTGCTTCTTCTCTTCAGTTTACTCATTTATAAAAACCTAATCTTGTTGCTGCAGCCAGGTTTCTGGGAAACAACTTAAATCAGTCAGATTATTTAAAATGAAGTTCAGAAGTAACCAATAGTAAAAGGCATTTCTTATGTCTAATACAACACATTTAATTGCTCTGTTTTGGTTAAAGTAATCTTTATTTTGATGAGATTTTCATGATTTACTTTGTTTAGATTTTTTTTTTTTATATTTGATTAAGGCTGGGGGAAAGCCTCTCTCACAATAGGTTAATTGATGGGAATCAGTATAGAAGCTATAACGAACTTTGTAAACTATGACTAGGATATTTAAAAACATTAAATATAAAAAAAAACTAACTTAGTAATAACAGTGTACAGTAAGGACTAAATTACAACACTGAAATACTGTTAGTTATTAAAAATAGGATATCCCGGTTCAAGAAATGTGCAGCTGAGCAGGAAGCAAGTAACAAACAGTGCTAGAAAGAGATATTAGAAAAGCCTCAGCATCCTGTCAGGGCTGTAGGTTATATTTTTTAGCTTCATTCAACAACAGAGTGTCCTCAGTCAGAGGAATCTTTGGTTTTGCTTTAACACAGACTGCTACAGCAGATCATTCCTGCCTACAGCCATCAGCATTCACAACAACTCCATGAAGAACTTAATTTTTTCTTTGGTGATAAGGCTTCAAATCAATATCGCCATATATTGAGCAATTTCCCCTGATAATGGTAAATAGATGATAACTAGTCCCTAGAAAAGTCCAACCACTCCCCAAATTTAGCAACAGTCGCTACTTGGCAACACGGTTAGCTTCTTCTGGGGAGATGGGGTGAAGTCACATGACTTTATGTAGTGACTTCAGTTTACTAAGACAAAGTTAACTACCTAATCTTCTTTCTGGAGTCTAAAACATATCTACAAATCATATCCACTGTATAAATGATCATGCCTCACACCAGTTCTCTTCTTACCAGACAACTGAGGCCAACAGGACGTAACGACTGAAGCAGTGGAGAATGGGACAGAGCCAGGAAGCCACAGGACAACTGCAAGACGCCTCAACCGAGCCTGAAACGCCAGTGGAAAAAGGGTGTGAAGATGGACCTATCAGAATAATATAATAAGTTTTTATTAACCCTTAGAGGCTAGATTCAGGTGTAACAGCATCAAAATGACAGGCAATGGAAGCATTGATATTAACATAATAGATGATCAGCACAGAAATGTAAAATAAACCAAAAACCTGCACATTAGGGACAAAATTACACCACTAAAAATATATTGAGAAGTGTGGACAGGTATATTCAACAGGCTTAAAGACAGGATAAAGTTTTTAATACTGGAAATAAAAAAGGGAATTAAAGTTCACATTTATCAGCACACTATTTCCTACCAGTGGTAAAGAAAAATTCAGCACAGTGATGCGATTCATCAAGATTTATGGATAAATATAGTTAGTTATCATTGGCATAATTGTGGAAGTTTAACCCATGCTGTCTAATAAATTTACCAATGGGCAGAATATATATAGAAGTAATAATCATGTTTGGTAGGATGCTGATGATTTTATTTTTCATAGAATACATTTTTATTTATAAAGAAACCCATAAGGTCATTACTACCGAGTGCTGGGACAAAAGTTGGCTCAACAGAGCTCTGACCGTGTAAGTTTGGCAACTGTAGTTTTTCCAATACAATTTCCAAACATTCTGTTTCAAAGTAAATAACTGTAATTTATAGCAAACAGCCCACTGCCTATGGCTATTTAACTTATTTTAAAGATCTAAGTTGCTTGATGCGAGACACAATGAGGAAGTCACTTTATGAACCAACCCAATTATTTGTGAACAGCTAGTAAAGGAATTACTGCCCTCTGCTGTTAGTTCAAGGGACTGAGGAGATTAATAATGGAACAGATTCTTTGAAACTTGTTTCAGATAAATCTGCTATGATGGGTATTCTGTTGAAGTATGACAACGCAAGCTACTGTCTACCCTTCATCCGGGACGAGTGATGCTGTAAGTCAATGACTCCATGCAATCTGTTGGGTTTCCTTAGAAAACGTTTAAACTGATTGCAATGTAGATGTGACACTTGATGAATAAGAATATTGGTCAAAGGTTCTGTACGGAAGAGGACTGGCTTCCTTGATTCAGATGTGTGTTGGATGATTAAGTAGAGCACACAGCGGGCGATCAGTCAGAATCACTCAAGATTTATTCCTTAGATGGAGTTACAACTAAAAAAATCCCATATTTACAGCCGTTTATAAAGTTTAAGTGTGTGAGTTGTGTGTGTGGTTTTGTAAAGACGAACACAATAACCAGGGTATTTGTAAGAAGGCAGGAATTAGTCCGAACGATACACTACGGGTGAAAATCCAAACAGAAGACGTAGCAAGCCCGAGACGACTTGTGATTGGCTAAAAGTCCAGGTCTACTGTGGTACAGAGAAGGTCACAGGAAAGTTTCCGATGGTCAGCAGCCACCATGGGGCCTTTTTTACAGGTTCATTTATTTCAGTAATTCAACTAAAAAGGTGAAACTACAATATGATTTAGACTCATTACATGCAAAGTGAGACATTTCAAGCCTTTATCTGTTAGAATTTTAGTGACTTTGGCTTGCAGCTTATGAAAATTTAAAATCTCAGAAAATTTGAATATTGTAAAAAGTTTCAATATTTAAGCTCAATGTGTCACACTCTAATCAGCTAATTTGTCCAAACACCTACAAATGGGTCCTGAATATTTAATTGGTCTCATTCATTTCATTGTCACACACTGAACGCGATAGAAGCGACCAAAAAGCGGCAGATGCCCTTGGCTGGCCGCTTGCACATTTGCATTTTGAAGCGTGTTCAAAGCGAACTGGCCACGCTTTAAAATATGCCATTTTCACGAGCGTGAAGCGGAATTACGACCGGGTCCTCCCACAAGCAGCTGCTGCGTGGACTATGGTCTCTGAGCTGACGGGGCACTGCATGGACTATGTGTTCGACCTGGCCTCGGGTGGAACTGGGACTACTGCAGTGGGGATTTGGAGAGCTACAGTCGAGCTGTGGCGGAGGGATCAGTAAACACCCTGGGTCCTCGCCCAGTTTGTGCCGCGAAGGTCCAAGCTTTGCCCGCAGACACAGCAACTACTAAGCTGAGCAGCTGTCCTTCTGTCTGCGACTAGTAAAAGTTTATATGAGAGCGTCGCGGGACGTGCTGTGGAGGAGACGTTACCAGGTCTGAGTGTCTGGGTGAGGAAGCTGTTCATGGCTCAGTACTCAGCGGAGAGAGAGGGGCCTTTTGCAGCCTCAGCGTCCTCCTATAAACCTCTTAAGAGCTTTCCTGCCTAAATAGTTTAACCTCTTTATAATGTTTATTTTTATTCCTGTCTAGAAAACAGCTGGTTTCATGCAGCTCGAGGTGATTAGCCACGGTGTTCATCTGTATCCACGTCCTGCTGATGCTGTGCCACCGTTCACTCAGTCACAGCATCACTCAGTCAGCCGATTGGTTGTCGCAGCGCGAGTTGAAGCTGGAGTTCAGATCTTTCCAACTTGAGCGGTAGACGCGATAAGCGCAAATGCACAAAATGCACCACATAAAATGCAGCACGTATTTTAGGTCGCGCTTCAAACGCATCAGTCGCGCTACTTGGTCGTGCAAATCAGGCAGTAAAGCACATTCATAGAAAATTATGTGAAAGGGATAAGTGTGGAAGGAAAAGGTCCAGGAGCAGCAGGGATGAGCGCAGCCTGGAGAGGACAGTGAAGAAATATCCATTCAAAAAGGTTGGGGCCCTTCACAAGGAGTGGACTGAGGCTGAAGTCGGTGCGTCAAGAGCCACCACACACAGACATAGGCTTCTGATGTCCTATTCCTCTTGTCAAGCCGTTTCTGAACAACAAACAACTGAAAAATCTTACCTGGGCTTAAGAAAAGAGAAAAGAAAATTGCTTCCCTCTACTGTGTTACTCTGAAACACGGAAGAAATTCAGAATGGGACAGATTCTTTAAAACTTGTTACAGCATTTTCTGATAAGGACACACATAGGGCTGGGCGGTACGGCAAAACTTTCGTATCACTGTGTTTTCTTTTTAAACATATTGGTTTTACGGCATTTGACTGTACTGTTTTCTATACAAGACCTTTCATACCCCGATTATCTTATAAGAAAAGAATTAATACCCTAGTTTGGCTTTAAATTGCCCATTTTCCTGTCACATGGACTGCATCATGTTTTTTCCAGACAGTTAAAAGTTTTGAAAAGTGAATCGAGAATTACAATGATTATGATTCTAGTCAAAATAGAGTAGACGTTCCTGATGCTCTAAGTCTGAAAATATCTTGGTTTTTCTACCTCACGTTGACGCAGCAGCAGGCTGCATCTTGTACTGACTTTGCATGTAGTACTGGAGAAATCCGCTAGGGAGCAGACTACAGAACTCAGACCGGATAGAGTGCCGATGTAGAACCAAACAGATGGGAGACCATTAGCCAGTTAACATTCAGATAACAGAAAAAAAAGACAGCAACAGTATCGTAGATGGTATATAAGACCGTATTTAACGCTATTGTTAATTTCTTTCCTATCGTGGTTGACCCAGAGGACCTACAGACAGTCAAATAGAGCTCTACACTTCCCCCCTCCTGGTTACTCGCAAAAGCCATTGTAGAAGATGTGCTGTTTTTTTCAGAACCTCTTAAAGCCTCTTAAACTTCTAAACTACAGACGTGGCTCTTCTTTGGAATTACTTCCTCTGGCTCAGCATTGTGTGCTTCACTCTGCCAGCTCCTACTAGCAGTGGTACTTAGTTCAAAACTTTACTTTTATCAGTGAAATCTGTCTCCGCTGAAACACTTCCCCACATTATACGTCCCACATGTTGTCTGAGCTATTCACCGTAATACCGGTATATTAAAAATTCATAACGTAACAAAAATTAGCACCAGTTTTTTCTACGAACCGGTATACCGCCATGGCTCAATCAGATGGAGGCGCAGTGACGACATGGCGAGGCGGGAATATTAACGGTACAAAAAAGGATCAAAAACCGACTTCAGGAGTGGGGCTTTAATCGGTATTAAAAATAAGCTATGTCCATCTATTTTCTTTGTTTACCACAAACTCTTTCATCTCACGGTTTATACGAAACCCTGTACATCGACAGACCAAACACCACCCCCAAACCCCTGGTAATTCCGTCATCCAGCAATTCTTCGTGAGTTTTTTTCTTTTTAATTTTTGTTCCGGCTTCTTTTTATTTTAAACGTGTCCTGTCTAGCAGTATGCTACTCAGAATTGGTGTCTGAGTACCAAGTACAAGCCCAACAGTTTTACTTTCCCAAGCAGAGTATTACAGCTTCGCTGCAGTACGCCACTTGATGTATCCATCCATCCATCCTTAAGCTTAATCCTTAATGGTGCCTATCTCCAGCTGTCAAAGGGTGAGAGGCGGGGTACACCCTGGACAGGTCGCCAGTCCATCACAGGGCAGGACAAACAACCATGCACACACTCACACCTAAGGACAATTTGGTGAAATCAATTAATGTTTTTAATGTTTTTTCATGTTTTTGGACTGTGGGAGGAAGCCGGAGTACCCGGAGGGAACCCACGCATGCACGGGGAGAACATGCAAACTCCATGCAGAAAGGCCCTGGGCCGGGATATGAACCCACAACCTTTTTGCTGCAAGGCAACAGTGCTAACCACTGCTCCACCGTGCAGCCACTTGATGTATATGTATGAAAAATCTTTATTAGTGATTACTGTGGGTTCAATTTCCTGACGTCATGGACACTAAACTGAGACAAGAAGGGAGAAAGGAAGAAGGTGAAGAAAAGAAACCAGACCAACAGAGGCGCGAACTGACGACACAAGACAAGGATTCAAACAAAGAACACAAGAAAACATCCCAGTCCTCCACCTCTGCCGGACGGCAGAGAAACAGTAATACAAAACAAAAAACTGTACAGAACCAAACCAATAGTTCGGATCTAGTAGATAAACTAAGAATTACACATTCACTACACACAAGCATGGATTAATGAACATAATACAAATGTTTCTGGTAAGCTCCTGTGAACAACTAACTAATGATGATAACCTCAGCTTAAGATATGTCCGTCCACACCAATGTCCCCACACCCATGTGTGTGCGAGCATGCAGGTCTGAATAAGGTTTCCCCATGCAAGTGATTGATAGCTGGTGTAAGGAACCGTCAATCCGTCCTACAGGAATCGGCACAGACATGGAGGAGGCAGGAGATGTATGCATCCAGGGTCCCACAGAGTACAAAGTCCACAGGCGGATCAGCGCAGGGTCGATCACCCGCCAAGAGAGGAACAGATGGAAGCCCCAGGGGACCACCCACCAGCCGCAATGCTGGGGCCCGAGAGATCGCAGTGACGAGCCCACGGGCTGCGCCGGTAACCGGCTACGCCAGGGCGAGCCCGGATCAGGAACCGGAGGCCACGGGGACCAGGGGCACCCCGCCCCCCAGCAGGGCCCCAACCAGGGACCAGCCGACAAGGGCCCCCCGCCGCCGCCGCAGACAAGGGGGATCCGCAGCCAACCGACGGACAACACACACCGCCGCCACCCCGGACCAATACCCACCGCCAACAACCCGGCCCGCCCCCACACGCCAGGGAGCCACAGCAAGAGCCACAGCGGATGTACGCCCTCCCCAGGCCGCGCCCAGCCGGCACCTGGACATCCAGATCTTCCAGCTCCCGGGTCCAGATCCCGCCCCACGTAGGGCACCAAGATCAGGGGCCCAGCCAATGCCGGACAGCCCCACCAGGTGAACAGACCAGCCAGCAGAAGTCCTGGAACCGGCAGGAGGCCTGGGCGCCAGGCACGGTCCCCACCGATCCACCGGACGGCACCAACCTGTTCTACAACCCCGGCACCCCCATAAGAGGTGCCCCAGTCAATCCAAGGAGGACGTCGGCCCGAAACAGCGGCCGCCCGACACACCGGACCACCCAGGACCCGCCCGACATGCACCAGGACCGAGCCGGGCCGCAACCGGGACCCCCGGCCCCAGGCATCGAGAGCCATCATCAACCAGCGGGCAGGAGCAACCATCACCGACGGGGAGTGACGGGGAGGGAAGAAGATGCATCAGGCCAGAGAGCAGCCAAGCACCCAACCTGACAGGTAGACATAGACAGACAGAGACACTCATACGTACCCTCCCTCTCATGCGTACACATTCTTGCAAATACAGGACATACGAAAAAAGGACGCTATACACTCATTCATACCCCCCATACGTACACTATACTCCATACTCCCAGGCCCAGGGACAGACGCCCCAATAGAGAACCCTGCCCCTGCACCCAGGAGACAGACCCCTTTGCCCACCAGGACGGGGACAAGCAGACCGCCAAGGCCCCCACATCGGCAAGAGCAGCCCACCAGCCCAGGACCCCGACCAGACGGCCTGATGTTCTATCCGGGCTCCGACCCCTGATGGTCCAACGAACAGGGGTGTGGAAAGACCCCCCCAGCCTCTCTCTCCCCCCGCTCAATGTGGTGTTGTTGCATGTTGTTCTAATGTGCACTTAAAACAGAGGGGTGGGACATGGGAATACTGCCGGGTACACCCCCCACCCCCCATCTCTCCCTCCCCTACTGTGTCTTATCCCAGAGCTCCTTGTCCGTCTACTCTGTCTGGAGCATTTCTCTGCATTTTTCTCCGAAGCCCAGCCAAGCTTTTGATTCTACACCGACCTTCAACTGGTCTGCAATCAAATCCCTGTGAGATGAATGCAAACAAATTCTCCTACACCTACTCCTTCCCTGTTAAAAAACACTGGGCTGGTGTAGCACCAAGGACTCTATAAGATCAGCTGTGAAATGATGTCCATTTGTCTACTCTTGATCTGGCTGTACTGAAATGAATTTCCCCTCGTGGGACAATGAAGGACTTTTCAATTCCATCCTTTCTTAGTTTTTCTTTCTTTTAATTAAAGGGTTTACATCATGCAAAATCAATTGTTTGGAGTTTTCAACCATCTGGTAATGCAATTTTCTCATAAAAAAAACCCACCAGAGTGGTTTTTGGCTCTCCTAGAAATCGACTGAGTGTTCAACTAGTGACATCACTGGTTGAAAGTTGAGTGCTAGAGGTGTCTGCACCGCCCCCTGCAGGCAGAGCAGCTTACCCCTGGTAGGATGTCAAACACACCCTCCTCCTCCTCTTCACAGCTCATGCGTGGTTCGTTTTTTGGCAGCTTAAAACGCTTTTTTGTTGGATTTTTTACTTTATCTGTGAAAACGCCTGTTTGGCTGCTTGGATTACAGGATTTTATTCTACATTCCTAAAGAACAGCAGCTGGATCAAAGAACAAAGATGCCTGATGGACAGAGAAGTAAGTAGCTACATGCTAATGCTAATGTGTGTTAACCATTTATCAAGCTGATTATATGATCTTATAACAGCATTGTGTTGTTAATTAATTGATGTGTAGCATCTCAGAATGTTCAGTAAACGGTTGCAAACAACTCCCACGGCTTTTTTTATAAACTGGGCTGGAAAGATTTGCTTAGTGGATGCAGCTATGTTGGTTTGGACTCTGTCTAAGGCCTGGAGATTTAGCAAATTAAATAAGCTTTATTGACTCCGTTTTTTTTTAAATAAAATAAAATAAACCAAACGTCTGAGTCCTTAATACAACAGATTTTCATTGTGGTGCTCTGTCCTTTTCAAATTATTTTTGAGAAAACTGTTTGTGATGAAGCTTAGCACTGTTTGTTTCAGTTTGATTTACTCCTGGCTCACCAGCGGGGCGGAGTGGAGCAAGTTTATAGGGCAACGAGCCGTTTCACTTTGTGGTCTAACATTACCTACAGGATACAAGTAAAATTTCAGGACAAATTAAAACTTTATAACACCACGGTAACATTTTATCATATACATATCTATCCCAGAAGTTGAAACCTGTAAAATAGCATGATACATGATACAAGTTCGGCTCAGACCAATTCATTTCTATTTCAAACATGTACATTCACAATTATATTACAAAATATCAATCAATATTCGATTGAAACAGAGTAGGCATAAGTATACACTTATTTGGCACTTGAATCTCAAACACCATTCCCAACAACATTACAGCCCTGGGTTAAACCTGTTTTCTTCATGCTTATATTTATTTATATTTTTTTTATTATATATATATATATATATATATATATATATATATATATATATATTTCATTTTAAACTGGTTTATGTTGTTACTTTCCTGTATTTCTTCTGTTAGACGGTTCCATAATTTAACTCCTGCTATTAAAGTTCCTCTTCACTGGTGTTTCTCTGGTATGAAAGAATGCCGTCTGAGTCAGTTTCTGTAAAAAATAAATAATTCCCCATCTATTTCAGTTTATGCCAGTTCAGTGTGGGAGTGAGCATGGAGACTCAACAAGATGTGGGGACTTGCTCAGCAAGATTAATGACCAGCAAGTTTCTCTCCTCTGATTGGCTAACTGCAACCCTACGCTGGCTCCGTTTACTAAAATCTGTAACATTTATGCTTAGACGGAGTTTACCACCGAATTTAGGCAGCATTACCAAACAAGACCGTACTCTGACGTGCTGCTGGCCGCAGCAGGACTCGACACCGCAGCTACCACAGATACAGCCTTCAGGACAGCACATGCTGCAGGTAGACAGTTATTCAACGCCATGGTGTCCCTCTTCACTAAGAGTTACTACTTGATAATTTATTCTGCTCCGCTTAGCAGTATGCTTCCATCCAGCGAGTTGTCTTGTCTGATTAGAGCTCATAGTCTGTTCAGAACAAGCACCTCCGCACCACTCAGGTTTCACCTTGCCAAAAACAGCGTTCCCGAGGGAATATACGATGTCCATATGCAGCATGCTTTCAGAAAACAGAGTGACTACTTTTAATAAAAGTAAACTTTTTAAGTGAAGGAGAACTTTAATATTGACAATTTAATATTGCTCTTTGAAGATGTTCTACCACCTTGTATTTTTAATTTTCCAGTGTTTAAGTTAAACCTGTATAATCTTATAAGAATGAAGAATATAAAAAATGTGCTTCAAATAGCCCATTTTACTGCCATATGTTGCAAGCATCATATTGTTTTTTCCAGACACAGGTGAATGATATGAAAATAATTAAAATGATTATGATTCTAGTAGACATTCTTGATGTTCTAAGGCTGAATGTATACATTTTAAAAACCTCACGTTGGTCCAAGCAACAAATTGCATCTTCTAATTGCTTTGAATATAGTACTGAAGAATCCCGCTAGGGGGCAGAGTATAGACTTAGACCGGATTTTGCCAAAGACGAAGTAAAATAAACATGGCGACCGTAGATGATTATTAGCTGGTTAATATTCAGATAACAGAAAAAAGACGGCAGAAGTATCGTAGATAGTATGTAAAACATATTTACCCCTATTTTAGATTTCTTTCCAACGGACGGTGAAATAGCGCTCAACACTCCCCCCTACTGGGTACTCTCAATAGTCTTTGTAAAAGGTATGCTGTTCGGTTGTCTTCTGACCTTTTAAACTTTTTAAACTTTAGACGAGGATCCTCTTTTTTGGAATTACTTCTTCAAAATTGTGTGCTTAACTCCTGCCAGCAGCTGAACTTAGTTAAAAACGTTATTTTCTACACTGTGGTGAAGAGCGCGTAGCAGTGAAATCGGTCCTGGCTGAAACACTTCCCAACATGCAACATTCCATGTGTTGACTGGCTGTTCACCAGTATAGGGGAATATTAAAAATTCATATCATAATGAAAATAAACACCGGTTTTCGGAATGAACCGGTATACCGTCCAGGCCTAATTTCAATGCCTTAAAAGTGTTTTCCTGCGTCTGTTTAACTGTGGTAATGAATAAGTGGCAGATTTATAGAGGGAAAGTGATAAGGAAGCTCAGACGACCCGGCATTCTGCCAGAATTTAAACACATCGTGTACACGAATCTGGATATGTAAAATGAGTATTAAAACCCCTTCACTCTGATCTGTGTGTAAATGTGGTTTTGTCTGTGGATATCAGATGATCTGTGCATGCGTATTTAACTACCTGTATGTGTTTTGAATTTGTAGTTAGTTTGAAGTTAATGTAATTTGAAATTGTGCCTATGTACAATTGTGTTTTGTAGGAGAGACCAGGGACAGTTGCAATAACTTTAATTCCTCTAATCAGAAACAAGCTAGACAGGTAACACCCACTGTGCAGATGCTCAGTTAGAATCTATTCTTGCTAGCAAAGACAGATATATTTGAAACTCCCTGAGGTTAAAATGGATGTTTTCTATTGGACGTATTTTTTGGATACTGTCCTGAGGTCAGATGTGAAATAATCTAACCACGTACGCTAGAATCACTGTTTTATGAGCTAAAAATAGAAATGACTAGCATCTGTTAAAGTAGCAGTCAAACTAGTTTAGGTGAGGTAAAAACAGCTGGTGATGCAGACACCATCGTAACGCCTTGTTAAAACAGTCGGTGATATTTATTAATATTCTAAAAACAGATTATCAACAGAAATCAATTGTGTATGACGATATAACGGAATTTTCTATATTTACTAGATCTTTTTTTTTTATTGCTGCTGTAACACTGATATTTCCCTATTGTGACACAATAAAACATCTTGTGTTATGTTCACCTTCCCTTGTACATTGCTTTATAACTTAATATCACATGAAACCCGGCAAGAGACCTGGACTCCTCTGATGAAGATTTCTGCATAGTGTGCCCCCCCCATCAACAGTTAGTGGCTTCATCATAAAGGTCTTCCCATAAGACTGTTGTTAATTGTTTCACCGAGTTGCGTAGATTGGTTTGTGTTCTACCACTGAAATAATGTCTATAGTATATATAGATTCTATATACTACAGTACAGACCAGAAGTTTGGACACACCTCCTCATTCAGTGCGTTTTCTTTATTTTCATGACTATTTACATTGTAGATTCTCACTGAAGGCATCAAAACTATGAATGAACACACACGGAATTAAGTTGTATTTCCATACATTGTTTGTTCAGTCATAGTTTTGATGCCCTTAATTAAGGATCTACAATGTAGTCATGAAAATAAAGAAAACGCACTGAATGAGGTGTGTCCGAACATCTGGTCTGTACTGTAGATATGTGAATAATTATAATGCATTGCAATAATTTGACAGCTTCCCCTCTTTTAAATGTACTGCGAAAGAACAATAATGTGTAAGATGAATAATCTTTTTCATTTTTTAGCATTTCTTTGATTAATTTTGTATTTTTTAAACATGTTACAACCGTCCCTGCGCACTGGGGCGGATGTAACCGTGGAATGAGTACATTTGCATGAAACTTTACAACCTGTACATATTTTGTGAAACTGCTTAAATACATTTTTTGGGGTTTGAAGCTCATAACGTAGCAAATAAAGAATTCTAGTATAAATGTTTTTTGATTAAGCTATAAGTAACACAACAAACAGCAGAGTTACTCACTGAGCGGGATCCCTGTCTGTCCCTCTGTCTCTGTGTCCTCAGCGGCTCCGTCTCTGGGAGGAAAAGGGAGACTCTTTATCCGAAGGAAGCAGCCGAGCTCAGCTTCAGCAGTTCGGCTTCGTACCTCAAGCTTTACGGTCCAAAGTCCGCTTCCAGCTCGGTGTTCCGCCCGCTCTGCTTTCTGTTAAAGGTTCTGGACGGATCCAACCGCCTCGGCTCCGACAGCAACACACAGCGCTATAATCACTTCCGGGTCTCTGATAAGCTCCAACCCTGATGACGCTTTACTGCCACCTTGTGGTCTATAGTGGTAATTTATAATTTAAAACAATCTTAGCCAGTTGGTAAGTAGGTTAGAGAGAAAATAAATTAAATGTTACAACCACCTGAATAAATATAATAAAAAAATAAAATACTTAAATGAAAGGAAAATAAAGGGTTCAAGTCATTGCTTCCTGCAGACACAATGGCCGACAAGGACGCCACCATATGTCCAATCCATACGGGAAGTCTCGAGTGAAAGTTAGTTATTTTGCGTTCTATTTCCACTCGGAACTCAAGAATTCCGACTTCCAAGTGGAAAAGTCTGAGATTTTTCTTTTAGCTCCGACTTTGACTTAGAATATGGCCACTCTTCACAACAACAACAGTAGCTATGGTGATAAAATTAATTAATTTAGTCTATTTTACAAGACAAACTAGTAAGAATGCATCTAAAATCCATCTAAAACCTGCATTGCTAATCTTAAAAAATAAAAATAGAAGGGGTGTTTGTATGTGGAAAGTACGTCATTAAAACAATGTTTTTAAGAGGTACCATGACTATGGCTAGTTGGGCGTCACGACATTGATATCCCGACTAGAGCTGTGTTGAAATAATCGAAAAATCTATTCTGAATTGATTCTTATAGAAATCGAATCGATTCACAAGTTCAAAAATCGATTTTATTTTTTAGAATAGTTTGCCCTTTTTAAAGTTGAAATGGGAAGGAACAGTCCAGAAGGCCATTTTAAGTTTTGTGTCTGACAGGGTTAAACAGTTTTCCATGGTGAACCGTTACTCACCCGTGTTAAGTCATTGAATTTCTGGCATATAAGATACCAGTACAAAAAAAAGCTTTTAATAGCACTGACCGATATCAATATTGAATTGGATCAGAGCGAATCAAATCGATTCCAAATCTTGAGAATCGGAATCGAATCTATTCTTGAAATTTGAATCGATACCCAGCCCTAATTCCGACTTGTCCGACAACATTACAGGAACGCTGTTTACTCGGATGTGACGCCAAAACCAGCTCCAAGTTCCGACTTCCAAGGTAAATAGAACACACCATTAAACACAGCTGAAATGTTTTTATGGATATAACTGGTCTTAAATGTTGAAATAAATAGATGGATCACATAAGGTTTAGGCACTGGTCCTGGAATATTAGGAAAATAGCAAACTTAGGTTTAGGTAATGTTCCTCCAATGTTAGGACTAGTAATAAATCAACCTGGCTATCCAATCAGAGAAGAGAAAGGCGAGACTTTGCCTTTTAACAGGTAAAAATTGGTATTAATGCCAAATAAGCAATACAGACAGTACACAAAGACGACACCTCTGCTTGGGACTTCTCTTCATACAGACTTTATGTTTTATCTGAGTGTCAATGCAGTATGGAGGACCAACTCTGCCATAATTGACAATAAATAGATAGATTCGGATATAAATAAATAAGTGAGAAAATACATTTGTAAATGAGCGAATTCTTCCATGACCGACGCTCTGTTCAAATATGGCGACTGTAAACAGGAGCTGCCTGTGTGTGCGTCCCCATCTTCACAGGTCCGTATGTTCTACATCTAACGGCCACCAATGTGTAAACTCGAAAGAATTCCCCGGTCAGTGTGAAATGCATAGGGTTCTATGGGAGGAAGGCGGGACTTTGGAAGAACAACAAACTGTGTGGAGCAGTTAATTTACATAGCGCCAATTCACAACAGATGTCGTGTCAAGGCACTTTACAAGAAAAGTAATTTTAATACAATTATACAAACATTCCAATCAGATAAAATCCGTTTTCTTTGTAAGTAATCCCAGTAAATTGCGATTAAAAATTTAAGTTGACAAGTTAATGTTTAACGGGACCACAGCCGACGTAACGTAAACATCTGGTAAAATGGTGGAGCTTTACGTCCGATTTCCTGCCTACTACTCGCTCGTTTTCTACGGAGTATGTACTGCATCAATAGGTACTACTTAGCATCTTGCACAAACTACGGATTTAATGCAGGACATGTCTCCTGATGACACACGGCCAATGGATGCACTTTTTAACTGCATTTTAGACATCAAATCGTGGATGGCAGAAAACTTTCTCCACCTCAACCAGGACCGAACTGAAGTTTTAGTTATTGGTCCTGAGGCTCAGAGAGCAAAACTTACAAAAACTACAACTGGGGTCAAGCCAGTTGAGGTTAAATGAAGATCTGAGAAGTTGTTGTTGACCAGCACTCTCTGGGACCAGATGGTGAGAAAAATTCGGGATCCACAGAATTAGCTGGTCATATAGTTGGAAGCAGGAAAAAAGCTTTTGGGACAGGGTATGAAGCTGCAAGGTGTTGAATGCAGAAGATAAATCAGCAAATTGAAAGCTAATTAAAGAGTAGGGTTTGCTCCGGATGTTTGTGAATGGTGTCCATAATAAATGTCTTTGCATCAACACCACAACATGCACGATATGCAAACTGGTTGGGATCAATCAGGGAGTCTGTTGTTCTGATCATGTGGTTTCATGATCCTCTCCATAGCTTTCATCACTAAGGAGGCGAGAGCTACAAGTCGAAGGTCATTAAGGGATTTTGTTTTCCAGAGAAGAGGGACGGTGCTACAGTCCATGGAGCACTGGATCAGGGTTCGGAACACGTCAACGCAGAACCAGCAGGGTTGAATTTAGAAATTAAACTTCTTTAGCTGGGTGGTGTTATCTATTTCGAATCTACTGGGAAAGGAGTTGAGGTCGTCTGGAAGGGATAGGGGGCTACAGCCATCTACATGGTTCTGGGGATGGTACCAGCAGAGTTAATGGAGAGCATGGTTTTGAGATCGTTTTGCTAATCGCAAACTTCCTCTGGGGAATTTCTGCTCGACTTCGTTCTTGTACTTAAGCTTGGCAGCCTTGATGGCCCAGCTGACCTCAGTGCTATTGATGGATATATATAGGAAGAGACCCCCATCAACATCTCCTCTCATAATCACCAACAGGCCAGTCCCCACAGTAGAGTCTTTCAGGTTCCTAGGATCCACCATCACACGGGACCTGAAGTGGAGCTCCCACATAGATGCTATAAGGAAGAAGGCCCAGCAAAGGCTGTACTTTCTGCATCAGCTCAGGAAGTTCAACCTGCCTCAGGAGCTGCTGACCATATTCTACACAGCAATAGTCCAGTCTGTCCTGACCTCATCCATCTCTGTCTGGTTTGGATCCACCACCAGGCAAGACAGGGACAGACTGCAGAGAACAGTCAGGTCCTCAGAGAGGATCATAGGTACTGATCTTCCCTCCATTGAGGACCTATTCCGGGCCAGGGTCAGGAAGCGGGCCAGAAAAATCACCACTGACCCCTCACACCCTGGCCACAACCTGTTTAGGCTCCTCCCCTCAGGCCGGCGTTACAGAGTGCTGTACGCCAAAACCACCCGACATAAGAACAGTTTCTTCCCCCAGGCTGTCGCTCTGATGAACTCTGAATAGTCACTGAGTCTGAGTCCATTCACATGAACAATAAACCAAAACCCTGCACTGCTTTCTTTACTTACTGTACAATAACCCTGGTTTGGTGTATATATTATCCTTTATTATTTATTTTTATTTCCTTTTTTATTTCACTTATTTAAGTTCTGTACTGGAGAGAAAAGTTGCCGGAGTCAAATTCCTTGTGTGTCATACTTGGCTATTAAAGCTGATTCTGATTCTAAAATTTCATTTGCAGAATTTGTGATATGGTTGGAAATTTGCAATGTTCATATTTTACTTCCCCATATAAATTTCAAAGGATTGAGGATTTTTTCCTGATGCTGTTTGGTCTTAAGGTTGACAAATGTCTTCCTCAGACCTGATGTCTTTTTACATAAGGTCCAATTCTGAGGTCTGAAAGAGGTATTCCTGATACTTGAGGATGTCCTAAAATGTATATATTATATAATATATATTTTGACACGTGCAGCAGGTGAGATAAGAGAATCTGTAGGAAGTGTGAGAGGGAGAGTAGAGTCTGATGGAGAATAGGACGGATAATTTTTTTGTATGACACTTTCAACAAGATAATGCAATGAGCTTTACATGGTTCAATGATAAAGAAAAAACATATTCAATTCAATTCAGTTTATTTATATAGCGCCATTTCACAACAGATGTCATCTCAAGGCACTTTACAAAAAGAGTTCTTACAATACAATGTTTAGTGTAGAAATTACAGAACCAAAGAAGATTGCGTCGTGGAATTCTCAGCAATCCCTCATACTGAGCAAGCATGCAGCGACAGTGGGAAGGAAAAACTCCCTTTTAACAGGAAGAAACCTCCGGCAGAACCAGGCTCAGCACAAGCGGTTATCTGCCGCGACCGTCTGTGGCTTGGAGAATACATAACAGAGACACAGAAAGAGCAATAGAACTGATGCACAAGTTTGTTGCAGGACGTGGAGAATTTTCCGTCACTGCAATGCCATCTTAGTCAGGGTCGTCAAGCAGGGCTAATCCGGAGCACCTACTATAATAGAAAACAGGTTAGTGCTTGAATTGACAGCACATCATGCAGTTGGGGAGAAGTACCGGCACGAGACCGATAGTCGACAACTATCTTAAGGAAAAATAGACAGAACTGAGAGGACAGAGTTGAAGAGGGCGAGAAACGTTTAAGAGATAAACGGGTGGGGTCCGCACAGTCTGCCCGGGGATTCAACCCGGCAGGTAATGGGCGGCCGCACTGTGCGGGAGGATCCCCTTGAGGGACCTCTCTCCGGCGCTGGCTGGCCCCTGTGGGGCGCATTTCTTCCGCGGCGGTAAGCCGCGACCGGCTCCGGATCTTTACCTGGCTTACATTAATCTATCTCTACCTAGCTACTCTACCTCTTCCTATCTCTTCCTAACTTTTGACACTCTGCCTGACTACTAACATTAACCTGTCTCTTCCTATCTACCTGTCTGACCTGACTCTAACTACCTATAAACATATCTCTAACTGTAAGCTTTGTCAAAGAGGAAAGTTTTTAGCCTAGTTTTAAAGATAGACAAATTGTCTGCTTCACGAACCAACCCTGGGAGCCGGTTCCATAGGAGGGGAGCCTGATAGCTGAAAGATCTGCCACCCATTCTACTTTTAGAAATCCTAGGAACTACCAGTAAACCTGCAGTCTGAGAGCGAAGGTCTCTGTTAGGAACATATGGAACAATCAGGTCTCTTATGTATGATGGAGCTAGATTATTAAGGGCTTTATATGTCAGAAGGAGGATCTTGAATTCTATTCTAGATTTTACTGGGAGCCAGTGAAGAGAAGCTAAAACAGGGGAAATGTGATCTCTTCTTTTAATATTCATCAGAATCCTAGCAGCAGCATTTTGAACTAACTGAAGACTTTTAATTGTATTCTGTGGACTACCTGATAATAGACAGTTACAGTAATCCAGCCTTGAAGTAACAAAGGCATGGACTAGTTTTTCAGCATCATTCCTGGACAGGATGGTTCTAATTTTTGCAATATTCCTAAGGTGAAAAAAGGAAATCCTACAGACTTCTTTAATGTAAGTTCTAAATGACATATCTTGGTCAAAAATAACACCGAGGTTTTTTGCTTTATTACTGGAGGCTAATTTAATGCCGTCCAGGTGAAGGGGCTGACTAAGTAGTTTCTTTTTCAGAGCTTCTGGTCCAAAGACGACAACTTCTGTTTTATCAGAATTTAGAAGCAAGAAGTTTAGAGTCATCCAAGTTTTTATGTCTTCCAGACATGCCTGTAGTCTACCTAACTGATTGGATTCATCAGGATTTATGGATAGATATAGCTGTGTATCATCTGCGTAACTATGGAATTTTATCCCATGCTGCCTAATTATTTTACCAATAGGAAGCATATATATAGTAAAGAGAATCGGCCCAAGCACTGAACCCTGTGGTACTCCGCAAGTAACTATTGAGGTTGAGGAAGATCTATTGTTTACCTGAACAAACTGAAATCTGTTAGACAAATAAGATTTAAACCAACCTAGTGCTGTTCCTATTATACCGACACTTTGAAGCCTTTCTATGAGAATATTGTGGTCAACAGTGTCAAAGGCAGCACTGAGATCTAACAGGACCAGAATGGTCACCAGTCCATTGTCTGAGGCTATGAGAATATCATTAGTAACCTTCACCAGAGCTGTTTCAGTGCTGTGATGAGCTCTAAAGCCTGACTGAAACTTCTCAAACAGCTCATTATTGTTTAAATGCTCACATATCTGGTGTGCAACTATTTTCTCAAGAATTTTAGATAAGAAGGGAAGATTAGATATCGGTCTATAGTTAATTAAGTCGTTTTGATCAAGAGAGGGTTTCTTAAGTAGAGGTTTAATTACAGCAATCTTAAACTCCTGTGGTACATATCCATTGACTAAGGATAGATTCATTATATTTAAAATTGGAGCAGCGATCAGAGGGAAAACTTCTTTTAAGAGTTTAGTTGGGATTGGGTCTAAAACGCAAGTTGAAGGTTTAGATGAAGCTAATAATTTTAGTACATCACAAAGTTCGGCTGCATTAAAGCAGTTTAAGCATATATTAGGTTCCACCATTTTTGAGGCTGCCTCATTAACTAAGGAGGAAGCAAGCATATTGGGAAGGTTCCCAATTATCTTATTCTTTATGGAGTCTATTTTATTTATAAAGAATTGCATGAAGTCGTCACTGCTTAGAGCTTGGGGAATGGTTGGCTCGATAGAGCTATGATCCTGTGTGAGTTTGGCAACTGTATTAAAAAGAAACCTAGGATTATTTTTATTCTCCTCGATTAAAGATGAATAATATGCTGTTCTAGCTGTGTGAAGGCTCTTTTTATATAGCAATAAACTATTTTTCCATATTAAAAAGGAATCATGTAAATGCGTGGAGCGCCATTTTCTCTCTAGTTTTCTAACATTCTGCTTTAGGGTACGTAGCTCTAAATTAAACCAGGGAGTTAATCTTCTATGGCTAGCCACCTTCCTTTTCAAGGGGGCAACTTTGTCTATTGCCCGACGCAGGGAGGAATTAACGCTATGAACTAAAATGTCAAGTTGTGAGGGGTCACGAGTTAAATCACTGTTTTCTGTTCTGCATTTATAAACTGAGGAAATTAAAGTTGGAAGAGCTTCTTTAAAATTTGCTACAGCGTTGTCTGATAACGTTCTGGTATAATGAAGTTTTCTTTCAGGTTTGATATGATCCATTAGAGTAAGTTTAAAAGTGATAAGGAAATGATCAGACAGGATAGGGTTATGTGGAAAGACTGTTATTTCTTCACAGTCAATGCCATAAGTCAGCACAAGATCTAAAGTGTGGTGACAAGAATGTGTTGGTCCCTGCACATTTTGAGTAAAGCCTATTGAGTCTAGGATAGTGTTAAAAGCTGTATTTAGACTATCACTTTCATTATCAACATGGATATTGAAGTCTCCGACTATAATGACTTTATCAGTGTTTAAAACTAAGTCAGATAGAAAATCTGAAATCTGATCTAAAAATTGAGAATAAGGTCCTGGTGGACGATATAAGACCACAAACAAAAGTGGCTTTACTGCTTTGTTATGTGTATGAGGAAAGCTAAAAACTAGATGCTCAAAGGAACTGTAACTATTATTTTTTTGGAGATTAATTAGTAAATCGGAATGAAAGATAGTTGCTACTCCACCTCCTCGACCAGTACTTCGAGGGACACTAAAGTTTAAGTAGCTAGGGGGAGTTGACTCATTTATTGTGACATGGTCCTCTTCCTGCAACCATGTCTCTGCAAGACAAAACAAATCAATATTATTTTCACAAATTAAGTCATTTACCAAGAGTGTTTTTGAGGGGAGAGATCTTATGTTTAGTAAACCACATTTAATTGATTTATTTTTATGTTCAGTCCGAGTTTTATTTATCTTTATGAGATTTTTATACTTTGCTCTAGTAGCATTAACTTTTAATATAAAAGCATGAAAGTTAAAACGGCAATTTAAAAAAAATAAGGTAAAAACGCAATTAAACTAACAGTTGACTCAAAGGCAGCTCTAAAAAGATGAGTTTTAAGTTTTGATTTAAAGTATAATGAAATAAATAAATCTACCTTGTGAATCAATAAATGTATTCGCACTGAATTGGACACTTTCATTTCTTCAACTCTTTTTATATTTCCTGATTTATAAAAAAAAACCTCAAGACAATTTACAAGAAAAAAAAAATAATAATTTCAATGCAATCCTACATTCCAATTAGTTTAAAGTTTTATATTTAAAGGAAACCCAACAGTTCACATTTAGTTTTTTTTCTTAAAGATCCAGTGTACTGCTGTAGCTTTAACATGTAAGGTTATATTTAGACGATTTTCATAATAACAGGTTGTGAAATAACTAAGGCCGGGCTGATGATCGAAACTCCAGGGCTGAACATGTTTTGTGCTCTGGCCCTGATAAAATCTGGATGAAGTCTCTTCTTATGGGCATTCAAAAAACCTTTTGTACTGAAAGCTTTTCCACACTTAACACATTCGAAAGGCTTCTCACCTGTGTGACTTCTCGTGTGCGCCACCAAATAATGGTTTTCAGCGTAACTTTTCCCACAGACTGAACATTTGAAAGGCTTCTCATCCAAGTGAATGGTCATATGCCTATTCAATTTCATTTTATCTGCAAAAGATTTCCCACAAGTTTCACATGAGAAAGGCTTCTCGCCTGTGTGAGTCCTCAGGTGGAGTTCTAAGTTAGCTTTCCGTTTTAAACATTTTCCACAGTATATACACAAGAAAGGGAAGTTACCTTTGTGAGTTTCCACGTGCTTATTCAATTCACTTTTCGAAAAGAAATTTTTCTTACAGTCTGTACATTGGAAAAGCTTCTCACCTGTGTGACGTCTCATGTGGACAGACAAAGGAAAGCTTTCAATGAAACCTTTTCCACAGACTGAACACTTGAAAGGCTTCTCACTTATGTGACTTCTCGTGTGTCTAGTCAATACGTTTTTACGCGAGAAAGATTTCCCACAAGTTAAACATGAAAAAGGCTTTTCATGAATTTGCAAGTGAGCTTTTAAATACCCAAGGTGTTTGAAAATTTTACCACACACTTTACATGGATTACGTTCTTGATTGTTGCTCATTCCCTTATCCTTCATCGTTTTCTCTACATCGTCACTTTGACCTATGGTTTTCTGACTCATCCTCTGCTGTTGTTCATCTCTGCTGGATCCTGAGGCTATATGAGCCTCTATTTCCTGATGATTCTCTGCTTCAGTGAAGTTCTGAAAGATGATTTGGTTTCCATCAAGTTCAGGTTTTTGGTGGTATTTTTCATCAGCAGAAGCTGTTGGGTTTAAGGCATCAGTCTCCTGCTTCAGTACATCCTGGATGAGGTCATCAGCCTCTTTCTTCACCATCTGTAGAGGTTCTGGCCCATCCTCCTCTTCCTTCACTTGTTGAGTATCTTGTTCTCCTGGTTCCTCTTTGATTTCAACAGTTCCAGGAACAGTCACCATTGTGGCATCAGTCTCCTGCTTCAGTACATCCTGTTTATCATCCTGACTGATGCTTTCAGCCCCCATCTTTACCATTTCCCGATATTCATAAATATCTTTGTTCATTTGTTGCAACTCCAGTTCTACAGGTTTGTCTTTGATTTCCGTAATTCTAGAAAAAGTTGCCATTATATCACTCTCCTTCTTTGGCAAATCCTGGTCGTCATCCTGACTGATGTCTTCAACCTCAATTTTCACTATTGGCCTAGATTCTGATTGACCTTCTAGGAATTGTAGTACTATGGGTTCTTTTATTCCATGAGATCCAGAATCTGTTCCAGCTGAGGTATCCATCTCTAGCTTTAGTACAATGTGGTCTTCTACTTTTATAATCTGCTTCAACTCTGATCCATTTCCTTCATCTTTGACTTGAGCTAGATTTATGTTCTCTGATCTCTCTTTGGTTTGTGGAGATTTTGTTCCCCTCAGGTCCAAAACGGAAGTCTCTTGTTGGTTGAGGATAAATTGTGGTGAAAAAACATCTTGCTTACTAGTAGACATTATGCTTTGGCAAATCTGAAATAAAGAGAAAAACAAAATACATTTTATATTAGCTTACGTTTGTCTACTCAGAGAGAATGTGGATCATTCTTGTTCTCCTTCAATGATAAAAATGTGCAGTTTTATCCCAGCGAAGGGTCATTTTATACAACCATAGATTCGTCGTTCAGATTAAGACAGATTTTCCAGATCTGACTAGATGTGTAGAACACCATTTTCCCTCCTATTTGCTAGTGTTTCACAGCTAGGAAACCAGCTTCTATGAATAATTACCTTCTGTTTAAAGGACGCCACACTTTGACAATGAGACGAGGTTATAGATTAAAACTACTAGTGTCTGTCAGTGTTTACATGAAGCAAGACAAATCATTTTTTTTCCCTGAGTCTGAGTGAAATCTGACTTTTAAAATAAATGTATTCTAGGGATTTCACAATTCTCCAAATCCTTAATTCCATTTTAGGGTCACGATTCAATTCTTTTTTTTTTTCTTACAGCACATAGGCCTACGCCATGTTTAGACTGGTCTACTCTACGATCATTGGTTTTATACATAAGTGATGCAATTTCCATTATTGGCTCGAGAGTTTAAATGAAGGCGATTGGTTAAATAATTCGTTTGTAATATAAATGTCACAAACTTGTTCAATAAAGTGGAAAACAGCAAAAACATAAATAATAGCCAAAATGAGTAGTCATAGAGGGTGCCTGCCATATATTGACTCTTTAGTTACTGCAGCATGCACAACTCAATCAGTTCCCAACCAGGACAACAGGGGGTGTCAATTTTTTCTAGTGGATCTGTCTGCCATTTCTGTGTCAACTAGAGTTTATTTTCTTCAGCTTGTAAAAGCATTCCCCCTCAAGGAGCAATGTCTGACAGAAGTAAGTTTTGATTGAATTTTACTTTTTTCTAGAAGTGCTGCTCCCTGAATACTTTAAAAACGCATTTAAACAAAAACAGCGGCCTGTTTTGTTGTTCTGTAAATCTCCTTTTGCTCAAAATCACTAAAAGAACATATTAGATAAACTGGCCTTTCAATGTAAAGCATCTGGTTTCTTAATATTTTCCCACTGGTGATCTGAGAGTGGCAAGAGCTGCTTGAAGCTCCTTTCAAGCTACGCCTTGCTCTTTATCCGCACACCCCATGGTTTAATTGTAGCTTAGCTAATAGCTACTAGCTGATGTTAGCTAAAATGTGCTCTGTTCATGGGGATGTTCTTATTGTGGTACGGGCAGTGTCCGAAATTAACACTCGTGAGCAAATTTTCCGTTTGGCGTGTAAAATTTGCAGCGCTATTAGCAGCGTGGGAATTATACTGCAGCCGTAACCGCCGTTGCCCTACACTTTGGCCTTCATGCCCCTGTGAAAATAACATCATCGTATGGCCACAGTGGCCTGTGTGCCCTGGCCATGGGCGCGGGGTACGTGTGGTGACATGTCCCCCGAACTTTCCATGTCAGTGCCCCCTGTAAGATAAATCGTTATTGCCTTATTAGAAAGATCAGAGTCGGGGAGGAGACATGAGGCCAACAGCTGCAGCTGAGAAAATGATGCAGGATATTCAGGTAAGGAGAGAAAGAGATAAATTTCTGATAGAAACCAGTCAGCTATCAGGACATAGTTATAACTGATATTTTAGAATTAATCAGTCACACTCCAAAATACGTTTTTGTCTGTATTTTCTTAGATATACCAGAATGGATGCCCAAGTGAAACTTTAATTGAATATTGTGCTAAAACTAATTTATTTAGTTAATTTAATGTAAAAGATTAAACTAAAATATAATATAGACTCATTACATGCAAAACAAGATATTTCAAGCCTTTTGTTGGTTATAATTTAGATAATTATGGCTTATAGATTTTGAAAATCCCAAAATTCAAAATCTAAGGAAATTAGAATATTACATGAAATCAATAGAACAAGGACTTTAAATGGAGACTTTTTAACAGTCTAATCATGCATGTATACTCAATAGTTGGTGAGGGTCCTTTTAGCATCACTTCCCGCCTCAATGTGGCGTGGCATGGATGCCATCAACCTGTGGCTCTGCTGAGGTGTTATGGAAGACCAGGATGCTGGTGTTTACTGGTGTTAGTTGATAAGAACGTGACACTTTGAGCCTAAAATATTTAACCGTTTGTCAATATTGTAATTTGAGATGTTGATGTAAACATCACTTGAAAATTCCATTAGTGCAATGGAGTGGAGGAGGAGTTTCCTCGAAGAAACAGAGGAGAGATGGAGAGGGCCATGCATAGGATTCAAAAATGGACAGTCTGGTTTCTGAGGCCCTGTCCACACGTAGCCGGGGATCTCACAAAACGGAGATATTTTTCTACGGTTTGGCCTGTTATCCACACATAGCCGGAGGTTTTCGGCACCGAAAACAAAGCTTTTTTAAAAACTCCGGCCAAAGTGGAGATTTGCGTTTTCTCCGTTTTCAGTATCTGCGTGTGGACGGTTAAAAAAACGGAGTTTTAAGAGCCGTAACACCACTATCTGCAACAACAATGCTCCCAACACCACATGTGCGACCTGTGTTTACTCTCAGAAACAGCATTTATTTCCTCAGCACTGTGTTGGTATCATCCACTGTTAAAGCGCGTCTTGTTTGTCTGCTTTTAGAAGCTGTGTGACTGCTGCGTGCTGAAGATAGAGGATATAAAGTTTCTCTTGGCGGATAGGACTGGTGAGAACAACTGCGCCCTACAGGTTTTCCACGTCTATGAATGTGCTAAAAAACGCATTTATTCGGTTACGCGTGGATGGAGATTTTTTTTTCAAGGAGCAGAGGAAAATCTTCGTTAAAAAAAAAAAAAAACAGCTACGTGTGGACCAGGCCTGAGTCATCATAAAAATACTCTCCAATACTTTTAAGGTTTTCATAAGATGAGGTTTTCTAAGCATTTGTGGTTTTTCTAAATGCTTTTATTGTTGTTTCTATTGTTGTGAGGGTGTATACCATATTTTTTTTATATAGTTTTATTATAAAAAGTCATAATCAATGTCCTATTCCAAATTAGGATGTTATGGTACCAATCTGAAAGGGAAAAACATTGAATTTTAATCAATGAACTTTGCGCCCTGTCATATGGTCTTGGTGCCCCTAAAACAAAAAAGTTGGAGGCCAAATGGCGTTGCCCCTAAAATTACATAATTCCCAACCTGGCTATTAGGCCTGGGTGGTATATCATTTCATACCGAAAATGGGTCTTTATTTCCAAAAAGAGGAGTCACGTTTGTAGTTAAAAAAGTCAGACGAAAAGTGAACAGCATACCTTTTACAAGCGCTAATGTTCAAAGCACCCCCCACAGCTCTCCAGCCATAGGCTGCCGTAAATCCAGTCTTTTTGCTCTAACTACTTCCATGTTTTTCCGTTTAAACCACCTCGCCACTGTGGTCCTCCATAGTGTGATATACAGATTTTAGTTTCTCTGTTGATCTTAGCGGTGTGCGCTTTGCACTCAAGATACTAATTCCAGCTCACCACAGGGCGGGGCTAGTGTGTCTGAGAAAAACCCGATCAACTTCTAAACTACAAATACAGTACCACACAATGACCACGAGCGGCAGACCAAAATATGTAATATTTACCAAGTTTACATGAAAATGTCAAAAAATGCCCTGAAACTGAAAGACAGCATTGATAAAGACCCATTTATAAAACAAAAAAAAAGCAAAAAAAAGTTGTTTTGGGGTACTGATATGTTTTCTAAAAATACCGTTATATGAAAATTTTGCCATACCGCTCAGCGCTAAGCGCAATCTGCCATACGGCGAGTAAATATTTGGACCAAATTAGTTATGTATATTAATCCTAATTTCTAAAGAGTTCTGTGATGCGCCTCTGCATGTGATGCACACAAGCGTACGTGGAACTTAAACGCCTCCATACGTAATTTCTCGTTATCCATGTAGCGTTCGTCTTGGTTGCCAACCCTCCCGATTTTCCCGGGATCGTCTGGAATTTGCTTGCCCTTCCCGAAAATCTCCCAGAGACACCATTCTCCCGAATTTCTCCCGATATCTGACGGCATCGCATATCATCTGCACTCTGTTTCTTAGGTGAGAGGGATGGAGAATAAAACATGTTACATTTGCATTTTGCCAAGGAAGGCTCCATGTGCTACAGTTTCCTCATTCCAGTCATTAAAATCCTTCAACCGTTGGCGAAATTCACCATTTGAATCCAAAATAGGCCAGCTACGTCATTCGTATGTCCGACTAGGACTGAAACAATTTTCACATCTTGTCCCAACCATGAATTCTACCTTTTAATCGCCTGTTACGCTAGTTTGTCTGCGCTGTTTCACCTGGATTCCTGACTCTCCTCCTTACAAGGTCACTTTACAAAGTAGTGGCTGATTTTCCCAGCCATCTCTGCAACGCAAAAAACAATAAACGTTACTCTGATACGGAGGATCTTTTAAATAAACCTGACATGCTTGGACACCAAACAAAAACAAAACGATGATTACCCGTTTCAAGAGCCAGGGGGAAATCAGGACGCAGATAGCACTAACTAGTGGGAAAACCCTATTTTTGCACTCGGTGGAAAGAAAAAAAACGATTTGATCTTTTTTCTGTAGTTGCTTCTGCTTTTTGTGGTGCACAAAATAACATCCATATAGCTGAGGGCAGAGCCACATCAGGCTTGGGCGGCACAAAATTAGCTGGAGGCTAAAGAAATGGTTGAGGCTTCTTACACTGGGCCACTTAGTTCCAAACATTTTTTTTGATCTAAGTTTAACATTCGCAGATGTTTGATGCAACAAAACCAAAGGCAAGTTATGCTTTATCATATTTTCTACACTGGGTTAGAATTAAGTTCGTTTAGAAGCAGGTTTGGTGGTTTTGTTATGTTCTGCTTTGCGTTCATCCCCTAGTTAAGTAGTGTCCAAGAATTCGTGCCGCATCGACCGTGAAATAACTCGCTAAACTCCACCCTACTTTGGGAATCATTGAACCACACCAACACGTAATTACAGTGACATCACTGCCGTGCTCCATCCCAGCTGTAGTCTGATCAGGACTTTCTCTCTGTGCTCTCTCTCTGACGGTCGGTTAGACAGAACTAGTGCAGACATCCTCATGGTTCATGTTTGCGTGTTTAAAAATCGCACTAACCCAATGACCAATTGGACTAAGTTCAGCTTCTACAGTCTCTATTTCAGCAGCCTACATAGACTACAGCTGTAATGGCGGATAATGACAAAATATTGGTGAAATGAATTATTTAGAGACTGCTTTCCCCTCACACTGTATGTATATACGCTGATCGCAAATGGATATAAACGTCTACCGAAGGATTCCAAGTGGCTCCAAACCTATCTGGGTGAGAAAATTAACATAATGCATTCTAGAGATAAGATCCAAGTTGGAAAAAAATGGTACTTCAGTATTTGGATGTGAAACGAGCTAAACTACCAGTAGAGCTGGACAATATTTACATTTTTTTTTCATGAGTTACAAGAGCGAGCCGAGAATGTTATTACATGGATATAAATAGACCAGTTGCTTTTCTGTCCTACCGCCCCTCCGTCTGAAAACAATACCTTTATAAGGCATAAACATCTGTTTAATCGTAAGAATATTATTATTTTACACACTACTAGAAAAAACAACAACTATATTTTCTATTAATTTAGTCTTCTTGGCCTCTCAGAACAGATAGGCTGAATTTCAACACCAGCCTACCTCTGACCCAAAACAATACTTTTTAGTAACTCAACTATATTGGTTTCAAAGATTAAAACATTTTATCTAAGAAAGTAATACATATATGCAGATACTTTATTTTTTTGGCGCCATCTCTAATAGAGCTGCGCAATAAATCGTTTAAAAAAAAAACGCGATCTCGATTCATGCTTGTATGCAATCTCTTTCTGAAATGACGATTAAATAAAATAATAATACATTTTATTTGTAATGCACTTTATATTTAAAACACTCTCAAAGTGCTACAAAGTCTAGAGTTAAAATTAAGTTTAAAAAAAAAGAAAGAAAGTTAAACATGTCAATTGTAAGCTTTCTTAAAAAGGTATGTTTTTAAGTCTTTTTTTAAAAACATCTGTGGTCTGTGGGGCCCTCTGGTGGTAAAGGAGGGCGTTCCACGGCCTGGGGGCAGCAGAAGCAAAGGCCCTATCACCCATGCTGCAGAGCTTGGTTCTGGGGGTTTGGAGGGTGTGTGAGGTTGCAGACCGGGTGTGTGAGGAGGTCTTGGGGGTGAGAAATGAAAAAAAAGAGAAATATGAAGACGACCATTGTACTGCATTTCAAACCGGGACATAATCTGAATGAAAACAAGCGCTCCCTCTCTCCCTCAACAAATGACAACGGCGGAGCCTTATACCACGTGACGCAGAGCGCAGCAGGCAGGAAATAAACAACGAGAGCATGTGAGACAAGCTGACTCAAGGAGAAAAGCCAAAAATGAGAGCAGCAGGGGAAAACCTCGCCGACGGTGGCGCGAATGACAACCCCACAGTGAGTAATTCCAAAAAGAAAAAGGTTCTCATTCCGTGATTTGGACGTTTTTTGGTTTCAAAGTGGACGACGAAAATCTAAAAGATGTAACTTTCAAGCAGTGTTATGCCATAGCAGCAGCACCACAAGGTGACACCACGAACTTATACAACCACCCTAAACGTGCATGAAGAAGCTGTAAAGGGCAAGAAAACAGGAGAAAATACCTTATACATTGCTTCTCTATACCCGTCAATCTCCCACAGGCACAAAGAAATTACAGAGGCTATCGCTTATCACCTGGCTAAAGATATGGCTCCTACCAACACCGTGCAGAACGAGGGATTTAGGAAAATGTACACCACCCTTGACAAGCGTTATGCAGTACCGTCCCGCAACTATTTTTCAAGCGTTGCACTACCTGCTCTATACACGCCGTGCCGAGCAACGGCGGAGACGGAGTTACAAGCGGTTCAGCGTTTTGCGGCAACGACAGACTTATGGTCCAGTCAAACAATGTTGCCATAACGTGAGCCTGACCGTCCACTATGTGTCAAGTGACTTCGCCATGACAAGTAGATGCCTACAGACTGCATTTTTCCCCGATGACCACACCGGCGAGAACCTAGCACATGGATTAAAGGAGGTCCTTTTCTCGTGGAGTTTGGAGGAGGACAAAATGGTGTGGAGCCAACATCGTGAAAGCAGCATCCCTCAACAACTGGTTATCATATTTAATGTTTAAAAAACATGTTAATACAATGAATATTATAATACAAAATAGTCAACAGTGTTACAGTTGTTTGTTCTAAACAGTAATTATCCAATATTAACATTAATAGAGATACTATAAATTAGTTAATAAATATAGTAAACTAGATTGTTACAGCTGTACGTTATGAACAATAATAATTATCCAATAATTATAGTGATACTATAAACTATTTAATAAATAATAAAATAGTTAAAAAGACATGAACTGATAGAGAATGCAATGACTAGGACTATGCAAAAACCTGGTGGGCCGCTTCAGTTACAGTTGGAGGCGGAAGAAGGAACTTGCTGATGCCCAAAAGGAGCTCAAGCTACCTGAACACAAGCTTATGGTGGAGTGTCCAACCAGATGGGGCTCCAGACAAGCTATGGTCCAGAGGATACTTGAACAGCTACCTGCTATCTCGCATGTTCTCTCCTCCGATCGGAAGGCCAGACACCTGGTTCCCAGGTGAAGATGTCGCCTCAGAGTCGACAGTCATTTCTGCTCTTAAGCAACAGGGACAGGGAAGCAGAGCGCTAAAGCTGCCTTCAGACCGCATCCATTGGATACGTCGAGCAACACATCCAACGGGATGAAGTTTGACGTATGTACTTTTTGGCTTCCATAGCCTGCTTCTGAGGGAAAAAAAACACGCGTGGGCGGGGCTTCCTCTGTTGCCGCACGTTCTGAACTACGGCGGATCGTAACTAGAAAGTGGCTTGGCTTTATTAGCTAGATAAAGCTAGACAACGTTGACATCGGGTGCATCAGCGCCCATTATTCAGATGCGTTCTGAGTTCGGGGAGTTTAACCATTTGCTCCAGGAGCTGCGTATGGATGAGGTTCGCTTTCAGTGCTACTTCCGTCTGTCCCGCGGCCAATTTTTACGACCTCCTCGGCCGCATCGGAGCTTAAATCTCCTACCAGGACATCAACTACTGGTTCTCTGTTCCTCCTTAGGAGCGCCTGTCCATCTGACTTCGGTAAGTGTTATTTCAGATTTTTTAAATCTGCGTTTGTTGAAAATGTTTTCACTGGACCCACGCTTCATTCAAGATACGGCGTATAGTGACATTACTACTGTGAGACACTCTGATTGGTTGCCGCACTGCGTTAACTGCGTTGGATCCGTCAAATCCTCAGCTAGCTGAACTTCTGTAACGCATGCGTTGGTACGTTGCCGTATGAAACGCAAGCGTCGTTGAGGGAGCCAACGTACTCAATGCAGAGCCCTTTACGGACCTCTGACGTACTGCAGCATAGACTTTACAGGTAATCATGCCGCAGCTGACGCTGCCGCATGGGGCGGTGTCAATGCAGCATAAGTCTGGTGGAAGGAACACAAGGGAGAATTTCAAAGACTGTCTGTACTGGCCAAGAAATACCTCTGCATTCCTGCCACAAGTTCCCCTTCTGAGGGTATTCAGCACAGGGGGGGGGAACATTGCAACATGTTTCTGTTCCTCACTGAAGCCTCAACACGTTGACCGACTTGTGTTATTGGCAAAAAACCTTAAAGCACCTGGCTGCAGAAAAAAGAGGGTTATATTCTCTGTTGTGGTCCTGCCATGGTCAACCATCATGTTGTCATGTTAAATGTTGTATTTTTTTTATTTTTTAATTGTGGTTTACATTTTAAGAGACTGACCTATTACCTACCTCTCTCATCACTTTAAACATAGAAAGTATATTGTTCATATTTTATTGTTAAAACTACAAAGATTGCGTGTTTAAGAAAAAACAAGAGAAAATTTTCCTTTCATTTTCAGTTAAAGATGTTACAAAATGTTTTGTGCATGTTATAAGCGCAATAAAAAAATTTTATCGAGAGAGAATCGTGATCTCAATTCTGAGAAGAAAAGAAAAAAATCGGGATTCTCATTTTCTCTCTAATGTTTATATCCAAATGTATGTCAATAACAGTTCTTATGTGACATTTGAGAGACGAGGTTCTGAATTTCTTTTTGGCAATACTTTTTGCGAAGAAAAATATCTAGATTCTTTTTGAATATCGGATTTGTACGACAGAGTATTAGGGCCATTGTAAACAAAATGAAAATATTTTGGAGTAAATTTCAACTCTGAGATGAAAGTCTCATATTTTCTAGAAAGAAAAAAACTCCGAAATTCTCAGTTTTTCTCGAACATTTTCTACATTTCTATAAAGAGTTACGTGTTTTTTTTCTCTAGAAAATAACTCAAATTAATCTAAAAATGTCTGTCTTTTAACTCGTAATTTTGTGACACAGAATTTTCGAGTATTTTTCCTGGGAAACATGCGCCTTTTTCAGCAACAACAAAGCAGCCGCACGCGGCCTACGACGCTTCCTACTGAGCATGCGTCGTTACCCTCCGTGCTTCTACGGCTCCAATAAGTGGTTCTGTATCAGCAGGAGGTCCCTGCTAGTTGTTGTGCTCCGATCAGGGCTCAGAATCCGCCACATCAGAGTCATGATGCCGCTGAAGGAGCGTGTGTGCAGCAGAGTTACTCACTGAGCGGGATCCCTGTCTGTCCCTCTGTCTCTGTGTCCTCAGCGGCTCCGTCTCTGGGAGGAAAAAGGAGACTCTTTATCCGAAGGAAGCAGCCGAGCTCAGCTTCAGCAGTTCGGCTTCGTACCTCAAGCTTTACGGTCCAAAGTCCGCTTCCAGCTCGGTGTTCCGCCCGCTCTGCTTTCTGTTAAAGGTTCCGGACGGATCCAACCGCCTCGGCTCCAACATTAACCCTTCTTCTTTGGAGTTTTACCGGTTTGCAAATAACAATTTGGCGCATTACCGCCACCAACTGGCTTGGAGTGTGGACTGGAATGACGCTCAGATTAATTACTAATAAAATAATTATATCCTATTATACAAATAAGTGTTAGAAACCGAAATAAAGCCATAAAACTTCCGCATCTTGAACTACATTGCAATAAATCCATTATTTCTAGTTTCACATTTTTTTCAACCAAATTACGAAAAAGCTTTTCTTGTAGATTAATTTGAACATGTGCCAGTTTTATTTTCTCCACGATTACAGTCAACCGTAACTTCAGTTGAATAGATGACATGAACAGATTGACCACCATTATTATACCAATGGGTATTTTAAAGAAAAGTAATAATAATGTTAATAAATTAAAGAGAACCGTAAATAGCACGAGTTGTCTTTTCATGTGCTATTTCCATGTAGTAAAGAAAAAGGAAACTAAAGGGTTAAAGAACCATATATATATATATATATATATATATATATATATTAGTGAAAAGCTCACAAGTAGTGAAAATAAAGAAGTAGCGGACTCGTATTTAACTAGTTTAAAGGATTTAATAAATATTCTCAGATCAATCAGCTAATATGTAAAATTTGGTCTAATTTTTGAGAATCTGCATTTGGGTATAAAATAATTAGCCTGAAAAAAATACATTATTAATAAGGAGGTAATCATTTTATTTAGTGCAAAAGAGTGACATTTTATAGTGTCTATTGTCAGAGAGGGCAGATTGACAATCTTTGATTTCGTCCAGTCCCAAATCTCTTTCCAGAAATTCTGAATATTGGAAATGAAGAAGACATGGTCCAGATATTCAGTCTCTACTGAAATAAAATCTTGTGTAGCATTTTTACCAACTCTGTGGTCTTCAGGGTGTCATTGGTGCTATTGATGGATGTCATATAAGGGGGCAGAGGCCAATAGTTCGATTACATGCTTCAAGGTATTGTTGAAGACAGATGCCGCTTCTTAGATATTTTTGCTGGACCACCAGGAAGATTACAGGATGGCAGGATGTTGAGGGCTTCTACTTTCTCCGAAACACGGCAGGAGAAAATGGCAAGGTATGGTTAACTTGGAATGGAGACAGTGCATTTGTTGGGCAAGATTTTCCATTTGTTGGAAGGCTGCTTTTGTGGCGGCGTCGTTGAGATCTTCTGAACACCCGGATTGACACTGTTGATGATAATGCCATCTAAAACTCCCTAGTGCGGCCCATAAACTGTAAAAAGCAGGATTGGGGTTAATTAATATCCATTAAAGAAATATTAGCAACTAATACTCAATAAAAATACATACATGCAGTTTGAAATCAATTTATCTAGATTTACACTATTTTGAATGTTTTTTTTTTTACTTTAATTCCACATAGTTTTTGGTTGGATAAAATAAGCAAAAATAAGATGAGTAGATTTAATTAAAACGTATTAGAACCATCAAGAATACAAAAAATGATAGATTCTACTCATTTAAAAATCTCTAGTTTTAACCACGAAGTGCTTCCACCCAGAGTCCGTTGCGCCAAATGGGATCAGAGGTCATCACATGCTTCAGAGGCGCAGGTCCTCCTTTAAACACAGCAGGTAAGACGTTTTCAATTAGCCTATAATTTTAAACAAGCAGAGTTTATAATGCAAGTAACGTTAGCAAGTTAACGTAGGATTGAGCAGCATTACGTAAAAAATTAAATTAATGACGATTGTGTTAGGTTTTGGTTTGTTTTTTAACCTACTGAACTGGCGAGGTGGTTGGTACAGGGTTACACGTTGACACTGTACAGCTTTCTCTCTTCGTAGGCAACTTTCTGCAGAGTGTTAAACCGTACAAAAATTTAAGAAACTTGTTAAAATATCAATCTTTTCGGTGGATTGAAATTCCTCCCACGCTTTCAAAAGCTCAAACTTGCTACCTCTCCCGTTTAGTGGTGAGAGATTATTAGTCTGCAATTCGGTTGTCACAATGGCGCCATTGCTCGTTGACTTAGATTATGTCTGTTTGTCCAAACTTTAGTTTGCAGTTTATTGTTCGATGTGGTTTGTAGAGACCAGCATCGTTGGAGGGTGGAGAGGAGGGAAACGCCGCATAAAAATGCTGCGATATATCAGTTTTTCCCCCCACAACTTGTTGATCCCCTTATTTTTTCTATAAAATAAATAAATAAAAAAGTCGAATGAGAAATTTGGGCCGTTTTGTCATTGAGTACTACGCTAAGAACGTACAGGCTCAGATCTCTCATTTAAACACTCGTGTTCAAGTTTACAAGAAGACTTGTTTTTGCCCGGATTGTTCGAAAATGAAGTATTACTCACACCCACCGTATGAAAAAAGGAAAAAGAGGGGGGTAAACATTTCTGAAGTTTAAACGTGTGTCCATTTTATTTAACAATCACATCATATTGTTACACAACTATTGGTCACTTTTCACTTTGTCAGGAAGTTAATGTCCTGTAAAATTTATCGGTAGAACCACGTTTTTGTCTATACCGTTTTGATTCTGTTGAACTTTCTGAATTATTACAAATATTATCTTCATCTAAACCAGCGGTGTCAAACTGTTTTCCATTTTGGGCCACATCAAGCTGAGGGCCGGTTGTGGCAGAAGGTATTGATAAAACTACAACAAACTGTTAAAATCAGTCTCCGCATTCCAAAAGCACATCTTAAAATTTAATAATACTCAACATCTTTACATAATGATGTGATTTAGGACTGTTCAAATATTTTATTTTACTTATAAAACTGTATTGGGGTGCACAAAAATAGAAATTAATTTTTCCATCTATAGGGTCCTCTAGAGTTTAGAGGGACACATAAATGACCATGGAGGGCCGGATTTGGCACCCGGGCCTTTGGTTTGACACGTGTGATCTAAACCCTCAACTTGTATGTTAGACCCAATACCAACCAAATTATTTAAGGAATCGTTCCCTCTGGTTACTGGCCCTATCCTAGACATGATGAATCTATCTTTAATAAATGGATATGTGCCTCAGGAATTTAAGGTTGCTGTAATTAAACCTTTACTTAAGAAACCCTCCCTGGATCAAGATGATTTAGCTAACTACAGACCTATATCTTACCATCTTTTCGTATTCAGAATTCTTGAGAAAATAGTTGCTAATTCAATTCAATTCAGTTCATTTATATAGCGCCATTTCACAACAGATGTCATCTCAAGGCACTTTACAAAAAGAGTTATTACAATACAATGTTTAGTGTAGAAATTAAAGAACCACAGAAGATTGCGTCGTGGAATTCTCAGCAATCCCTCATACTGAGCAAGCATGAAGCGACAGTGGGAAGGAAAAACTCCCTTTTAACAGGAAGAAACCTCCGGCAGAACCAGGCTCAGCACAAGCGGTTATCTGCCGCGACCGTCTGTGGCTTGGAGAATACATAACAGAGACACAGAAAGAGCAATAGAACTGATGCAGAAGTTTGTTGCAGGACATGGAGAATTTTCCGTCACTGCAATGCCATCTTAGTCAGGGTCGTCAAGCAGGGCTAATCCGGAGCACCTACTATAATAGAAAACAGGTTAGTGCTTGAATTGACAGCACATCATGCAGTTGGGGAGAAGTAGGAGAGAAAGTAGGAACAGACCCTAATAATGTCCTCCAACAGCCTAGCCTAAAGCAGCATAGCTACTAACATTAACCTGTCTCCTAGCTACTAGGAGACCTGGCTACTAACACTCTGTCTGAGTCCTCCTGATCGAGGCTCAGCCCGTGGACGGTGTAGGGCCGGTAACGGCGTCAAACCATTTTAAGAGACTGACCTATTACCTACCTCTCTCATCACTTTAAACATAGAAAGTATATTGTTCATATTTTATTGTTAAAACTACAAAGATTGCGTGTTTAAGAAAAAACAAGAGAAATTTTTCCTTTCATTTTCAGTTAAAGATGTTACAAAATGTTTTGTGCATGTTATAAGCGCAATAAAAAATTTTTATCGGAAAAAAACCGTGAGAGAATCGTGATCTCAATTCTGAGAAGAAGAAAAAAAATCGGGATTCTCATTTTCTCTCTAATGTTTATATCCAAATGTATGTCAATAAAAGTTCTTATGTGACATTTGAGAGACGAGGTTCTGAATTTCTTTTTGGCAATACTTTTTGCGAAGAAAAATATCTAGATTCTTTTTGAATATCGGATTTGTACGACAGAGTATTAGGGCCATTGTAAACAAAATGAAAATATTTTGGAGTAAATTTCAACTCTGAGATGAAAGTCTCATATTGTCTAGAAAAAAAAAACTCCGAAATTCTCAGTTTTTCTCGAACATTTTCTACATTTCTACAAAGAGTTACGTGTTTTTTTTCTCTAGAAAATAACTCAAATTAATCTAAAAATGTCTGTCTTTTAACTCGTAATTTTCGAGTATTTTTCCTGGGAAACATGCGCCTTTTTCAGCAACAACAAAGCAGCCGCACGCGGCCTACGACGCTTCCTACTGAGCATGCGTCGTTACCCTCCGCTTTTCTCCTAGTCTGCTGCAGGGAAATGTGCTTCTACGGCTCCAATACGTGGTTCTGTATCAGCAGGAGGTCCCTGCTAGTTGTTGTGCTCCGATCAGGGCTCAGAATCCGCCACATCAGAGTCATGATGCCGCTGAAGGAGCGTGTGTGCAGCAGAGTTACTCACTGAGCGGGATCCCTGTCTGTCCCTCTGTCTCTGTGTCCTCAGCGGCTCCGTCTCTGGGAGGAAAAAGGAGACTCTTTATCCGAAGAATGAAGCCGAGCTCAGATTCAGCAGTTCGGCTTCATACCTCAAGCTTTACGGTCCAAAGTCCGCTTCCAGCTCGGTGTTCCGCCCGCTCTGCTTTCTGTTAAAGGTTCCGGACGGATCCAACCGCCTCGGCTCCGACATTAACCTCTTCTTTGGAGTTTTACCGTTTGCAAATAACAATTTGGCGCATTACCGCCACCAACTGGCTTGGAGTGTGGACTAGAATGACGCTCAGATTAATTACTAATAAAATAATTATATCCTATTATACAAATAAGTGTTAGAAACCGAAATAAAGCCATAAAACTTCCGCATCTTGAACTACATTGCAATAAATCCATTATTTCTAGTTTCACATCTTTTTCAACCAAATTACGAAAAAGCTTTTCTTGTAGATTAATTTGAACATGTGCTAGTTTTATTTTCTCCACGATTACAGTCAACCGTAACTTCAGTTGAATAGATGACATGAACAGATTGACCACCATTATTATACCAATGGGTACTTTAAAGAAAAGTAATAATAATGTTACTAAATTAAAGAGAACCGTAAATAGCACGAGTTGTCTTTTCATGTGCTATTTCCATGTAGTAAAGAAAAAGGAAACTAAGGGGTTAAAGAACCATATATATATATATAATATATATATATATATATATATATATATATATATATATATATTTATATATATGTACTGTATATTAGTGAAAAGCTCACAAGTAGTGAAAATAAAGAAGTAGCGGACTCGTATTTAACTAGTTTAAAGGATTTAATAAATATTCTCAGATCAATCAGCCAATATGTAAAATTTGGTCTAATTTTTGAGAATCTGCCTTTGGGTATAAAATAATTAGCCTGATAAAATTACATTTTTAATAAGGAGGTAATCATTTTATTTAGTGCAAAAGAGTGACATTTTATAGTGTCTATTGTCAGAGAGGGCAGATTGACAATCTTTGATTTCGTCCAGTCCCAAATCTCTTTTCAGAAAAATCTGAATATTGGAAATGAAGAAGACATGGTCCAGATATTCAGTCTCTACTGAAATAAAATCTTGTGTAGCATTTGAGCAACTCTGTGGTCTTCAGGGTGTCATTGGTGCTATTGATGAAACACAGCAGGTAAGACGTTTTCAATTAGCCTATAATATTAAACAAGCAGAGTTTATAATGCAAGTAACGTTAGCAAGTTAACGTAGGATTGAGCAGCATTACGTAAAAAATTAAATTAATGACGATTGTGTTAGGTTTTGGTTTTGGTTTGTTTTTTAACCGTGTAGGCCTACTGAACTGGCGAGGTGGTTGGTACAGGGTTACACGTTGACACTGTACAGCTTTCTCTCTTCGTAGGCAACTTTCTGCAGAGTGTTAAACCGTACAAAAATTTAAGAAACTTGTTAAAATATCAATCTTTTCGGTGGATTGAAATTCCTCCCACGCTTTCAAAAGCTCAAACTTGCTACCTCTCCCGTTTAGTGGTGAGAGATTATTAGTCTGCAATTCGGTTGTCACAATGGCGCCATTGCTCGTTGACTTAGATTATGTCTGTTTGTCCAAACTTTAGTTTGCAGTTTATTGTTCGATTTGGTTTGTAGAGACCAGCATCGTTGGAGGGTGGAGAGGAGGGAAACGCCGCATAAAAATGCTGCGATATATCAGTTTTTCCCCCCCAACTTGTCGATCCCCTTATTTTTTCTATAAAATAAATAAATAAAAAAGTCGAATGAGAAATTTGGGCCGTTTTGTCATTGAGTACTACGCTAAGAACGTACAGGCTCAGATCTCTCATTTAAACACTCGTGTTCAAGTTTACAAGAAGACTTGTTTTTGCCCGGATTGTTCGAAAATGAAGTATTACTCACACCCACCGTATGAAAAAAGGAAAAAGAGGGGGGTAAACATTTCTGAAGTTTAAACGTGTGTCCATTTTGTTTAACAATCACATCATATTGTTACACAACTATTGGTCACTTTTCACTTTGTCAGGAAGTTAATGTCCTGTAAAATTTATCGGTAGAACCACGTTTTTGTCTGTACCGTTTTGATTCTGTTGAACTTTCTGAATTATTACAAATATTATCTTCATCTAAACCAGCGGTGTCAAACTCTTTTCCATTTTGGGCCACATCAAGCTGAGGGCCGGTTGTGGCAGAAGGTATTGATAAAACTACAACAAACTGTTAAAATCAGTCTCCGCATTCCAAAAGCACATCTTAAAATTTAATAATACTCAACATCTTTACACAATGATGTGATTTAGGACTGTTCAAATATTTTATTTTACTCATAAAACTGTATTGGGGTGCACAAAAATAGAAATTAATTTTTCCATCTATAGGGTCCTCTAGAGTTTAGAGGGACACATAAATGACCATGGAGGGCCGGATTTGGCACCCGGGCCTTTGGTTTGACACGTGTGATCTAAACCCTCAACTTGTATGTTAGACCCAATACCAACCAAATTATTTAAGGAATCGTTCCCTCTGGTTACTGGCCCTATCCTAGACATGATGAATCTATCTTTAATAAATGGATATGTGCCTCAGGAATTTAAGGTTGCTGTAATTAAACCTTTACTTAAGAAACCCTCCCTGGATCAAGATGATTTAGCTAACTACAGACCTATATCTTACCATCTTTTCGTATTCAGAATTCTTGAGAAAATAGTTGCTAATTCAATTCAATTCAGTTCATTTATATAGCGCCATTTCACAACAGATGTCATCTCAAGGCACTTTACAAAAAGAGTTATTACAATACAATGTTTAGTGTAGAAATTAAAGAACCACAGAAGATTGCGTCGTGGAATTCTCAGCAATCCCTCATACTGAGCAAGCATGCAGCGACAGTGGGAAGGAAAAACTCCCTTTTAACAGGAAGAAACCTCCGGCAGAACCAGGCTCAGCACAAGCGGTTATCTGCCGCGACCGTCTGTGGCTTGGAGAATACATAACAGAGACACAGAAAGAGCAATAGAACTGATGCAGAAGTTTGTTGCAGGACGTGGAGAATTTTCCGTCACTGCAATGCCATCTTAGTCAGGGTCGTCAAGCAGGGCTAATCCGGAGCACCTACTATAATAGAAAACAGGTTAGTGCTTGAATTGACAGCACATCATGCAGTTGGGGAGAAGTAGGAGAGAAAGTAGGAACAGACCCTAATAATGTCCTCCAACAGCCTAGCCTAAAGCAGCATAGCTACTAACATTAACCTGTCTCCTAGCTACTAGGAGACCTGGCTACCAACACTCTGTCTGAGTCCTCCTGATCGAGGCTCAGCCCGTGGACGGTGTAGGGCCGGTAACGGCCCCCGTCATGCCGGGGTCTTCTCGGAGTCGGGTTGTTTGAGAATGCAGCCCAAAGTGGGTGGTAAACTCCATCTAAGGCTAAATACCGGCACGAGACCGATAGTCGACAACTATCTTAAGGAAAAATTGACAGAACTGAGAGGACAGAGTTGAAGAGGGCGAGAAACGTTTAAGAGATAAACGGGTGGGGTCCGCACAGTCTGCCCGGGGGATTCAACCCGGCAGGTAATGGGCGGCCGCACTGTGCGGGAGGATCCCCTTGAGGGACCTCTCTCCGGCGCTGGCTGGCCCCCGTGGGGCACATTTCTTCCGCGGCGGTAAGCCGCGACCGGCTCCGGATCTTTACCTGGCTTACATTAATCTATCTCTACCTAGCTACTCTACCTCTTCCTATCTCTTCCTAACTTTTGACACTCTGCCTGACTACTAACATTAACCTGTCTCTTCCTATCTACCTGTCTGACCTGACTCTAACTACCTATAAACATATCTCTAACTGTAAGCTTTGTCAAAGAGGAAAGTTTTTAGCCTAGTTTTAAAGATAGACAAATTGTCTGCTTCACGAACCAACCCTGGGAGCCGGTTCCATAGGAGGGGAGCCTGATAGCTGAAAGATCTGCCACCCATTCTACTTTTAGAAATCCTAGGAACTACCAGTAAACCTGCAGTCTGAGAGCGAAGGTCTCTGTTAGGAACATATGGAACAATCAGGTCTCTTATGTATGATGGAGCTAGATTATTAAGGGCTTTATATGTCAGAAGGAGGATCTTGAATTCTATTCTAGATTTTACTGGGAGCCAGTGAAGAGAAGCTAAAACAGGGGAAATGTGATCTCTTCTTTTAATATTCATCAGAATCCTAGCAGCAGCATTTTGAACTAACTGAAGACTTTTAATTGTATTCTGTGGACTACCTGATAATAGACAGTTACAGTAATCCAGCCTTGAAGTAACAAAGGCATGGACTAGTTTTTCAGCATCACTCCTGGACAGGATGGTTCTAATTTTTGCAATATTCCTAAGGTGAAAAAAGGAAATCCTACAGACTTCTTTAATGTGAGTTCTAAATGACATATCTTGGTCAAAAATGACACCGAGGTTTTTTGCTTTATTACTGGAGGCTAATTTAATGCCGTCCAGGTGAAGGGGCTGACTAAGTAGTTTCTTTTTCAGAGCTTCTGGTCCAAAGACGACAACTTCTGTTTTATCAGAATTTAGAAGCAAGAAGTTTAGAGTCATCCAAGTTTTTATGTCTTCCAGACATGCCTGTAGTCTACCTAACTGATTGGATTCATCAGGATTTATGGATAGATATAGCTGTGTATCATCTGCGTAACTATGGAAATTTATCCCATGCTGCCTAATTATTTTACCAATAGGAAGCATATATATAGTAAAAAGAATCGGCCCAAGCACTGAACCCTGTGGTACTCCGCAAGTAACTTTTGAGGTTGAGGAGGGTTTATCATTTACTTGAACAAACTGAAATCTGTTAGACAAATAAGATTTAAACCAGCCTAGGGCTGTTCCTATTATACCGACACGTTGAAGCCTTTCTATGAGAATATTGTGATCAACAGTGTCAAAGGCAGCACTGAGATCTAACAGGACCAGAATGGTCACCAGTCCATTGTCTGAGGCTATGAGAATATCATTAGTAACCTTCACCAGAGCTGTTTCAGTGCTATGATGAGCTCTAAAGCCTGACTGAAACTTCTCAAACAGCTCATTATTGTTTAAATGCTCACATATCTGGTGTGCAACTATTTTCTCAAGAATTTTAGATAAGAAGGGAAGATTAGATATCGGTCTATAGTTAATTAAGTCGTTTTGATCAAGAGAGGGTTTCTTAAGTAGAGGTTTAATTACAGCAATCTTAAACTCCTGTGGTACATATCCATTGACTAAGGATAGATTCATTATATTTAAAATTGGAGCAGCGATCAGAGGGAAAACTTCTTTTAAGAGTTTAGTTGGGATTGGGTCTAAAACGCAAGTTGAAGGTTTAGATGAAGCTAATAATTTTAGTACATCACAAAGTTCGGCTGCATTAAAGCAGTTTAAGCATATATTAGGTTCCACCATTTTTGAGGCTGCCTCATTAACTAAGGAGGAAGCAAGCATATTGGGAAGGTTCCCAATTATCTTATTCTTTATGGAGTCTATTTTATTTATAAAGAATTGCATGAAGTCGTCACTGCTTAGAGCTTGGGGAATGGTTGGCTCGATAGAGCTATGATCCTGTGTGAGTTTGGCAACTGTATTAAAAAGAAACCTAGGATTATTTTTATTCTCCTCGATTAAAGATGAATAATATGCTGTTCTAGCTGTGTGAAGGCTCTTTTTATATAGCAATAAACTATTTTTCCATATTAAAAAGGAATCATGTAAATGCGTGGAGCGCCATTTTCTCTCTAGTTTTCTAACATTCTGCTTTAGGGTACGTAGCTCTAAATTAAACCAGGGAGTTAATCTTCTATGGCTAGCCACCTTCCTTTTCAAGGGGGCAACTTTGTCTATTGCCAGACGCAGGGAGGAATTAACGCTATGAACTAAAATGTCAAGTTGTGAGGGGTCACGAGTTAAATCACTGTTTTCTATTGTACTTTTATGTACTGAGGAAATTAAAGTTGGAAGAGCTTCTTTAAAATTTGCTACAGCGTTGTCTGATAACGTTCTGGTATAATGAAGTTTTCTTTCAGGTTTGATATGATCCATTAGAGTAAGTTTAAAAGTGATAAGGAAATGATCAGACAGGATAGGGTTATGTGGAAAGACTGTTATTTCTTCACAGTCAATGCCATAAGTCAGCACAAGATCTAAAGTGTGGTGACAAGAATGTGTTGGTCCCTGCACATTTTGAGTAAAGCCTATTGAGTCTAGGATAGTGTTAAAAGCTGTATTTAGACTATCACTTTCATTATCAACATGAATATTGAAGTCTCCGACTATAATGACTTTATCAGTGTTTAAAACTAAGTCAGATAGAAAATCTGAAATCTGATCTAAAAATTGAGAATAAGGTCCTGGTGGACGATATAAGACCACAAACAAAAGTGGCTTTACTGCTTTGTTATGTGTATGAGGAAAGCTAAAAACTAGATGCTCAAAGGAACTGTAACTATTATTTTTTTGGAGATTAATTAGTAAATCGGAATGAAAGATAGTTGCTACTCCACCTCCTCGACCAGTACTTCGAGGGACACTAAAGTTTAAGTAGCTAGGGGGAGTTGACTCATTTATTGTGACATGGTCCTCTTCCTGCAACCATGTCTCTGCAAGACAAAACAAATCAATATTATTTTCACAAATTAAGTCATTTACTAAGAGTGTTTTTGAGGGGAGAGATCTTATGTTTAGTAAACCACATTTAATTGATTTGTTTTTATGTTCAGTCCGAGTTTTATTTATCTTTATGAGATTTTTATACTTTGCTCTAGTAGCATTAACTTTTAATTCATTAGTTTTGGGTAGTGGACGGGAAACTATCTCTATAGGGTAGTGGGTGGGTGGCAGTCCCTGTTCCTTGACCTAGACTCTGGGTTCCCTGAGCTGGACTCTGGGTTGTCACGGCTTTGGGAAACTAGAGATAACCCTATCAATGTTCCTGGAAAGAAGCGAAGCTCCGTCCTCGGTGGGATGGATGCCGTCTCTACGTAACAGTCCAGGTTTTCCCCAGAAGGCCCCCCAGTTATCAATGTAGCCCACATCGTTTTCTGGACACCACCTTGACAACCAAAGGTGGAACGAAAGCATACGGCTGTACATGTCATCGCTAGTACGATCAGGCAGGGGACCAGAAAAAATTACAGAGTCAGACATCTTTTTGGCAGCCCTACACACCGAAGCTACGCTAATTTTAGTGACCTCCGACTGCCGTCGCCGGGTGTCGTTGCCACCAGCATGGATAACGATCCTGCTATACCGCCGTTTGTCCTTGGCCAAAAGCTTCAGATGGGACCTAATGTCCGCAGCCCTGGCCCCTGGAAGGCATTTGACGGTGGTCTTTCGTGTCTCTGGAGCCACATTCCTAACTATGGAGCTGCCAATTACAAGAATCGGCCTCTCCTGCTCGGCGGGTGCGTCGCTGAGCGGGGCGAACCTATTGTTCAGAGAAAGGGGCTGGAGGTTGGCCGCGGACTGGGGTCTGGCACTAGTCTTCCTACGAACAGTCACCCAGCTCATAATAATCAAGTATGTGAGCATCTAAACAGCAACAACCTGTTTGAGGAATTTCAGTCAGGTTTTAGAGCTGATCATAGCACTGAAACAGCACTGGTAAAAGTTACTAATGATATTCTAATGGCCTCAGATAATGGATTTGTGACTGTTCTGGTCTTGTTAGATCTCAGTGCTGCTTTTGACACAGTCGATCATAATATTCTCTTAGAAAGGCTCAAACATGTTGTAGGGATTAAGGGAACAGCACTAGGCTGGTTTTAATCATATCTGTAAACAGATTCCAGTTTTTTCATGTCAATGATAAATCTTCTTCACACTCAAGGGTTACTGGTGGAGTATCACAGGGTTCTGTGCTTGGACCGATTCTCTTTACTATATATATGCTTCCAATTGGTAAAATAATTAGACAACGTGGAATAAATTTCCACAGTTTGCTGATAATACATAATTATATTTATCCATAAAACCTGATGAAACCAATCAGTTAGGTAGATTACAAGCATGTCTGGAAGACATAAAAACTTGGATGAATCTGAATTTTCTGACAGACGTTGTCTTTGGACAAGAACCTTTAAAAAGGAAACTGCTAAATCAATCACTTCCTCTGGATGGGATTAATTTGGCCTCTGGTAATAATGTAAAGAACCTCTGTGTAATTTTTCACCAAGACATGACATTTAAATCCCATTTAAACAGGTTTCTAGGATTTCTTTCTTTCACCTCCGTAATATTGCTAAAATTAGAAACATCCTGTCCAGGAGTGATGCAGAGAAACTAGTCCATGCATTTGTTACTTCAAGGCTGGACTACTGTATTAGTGGACTTCCTTATTATCAGGAAGTCCACAAAATGCAATCAAAAGCCTTCAGTTGATCCAAAATGCTGCAGCAAAAGTTCTGATGAATATTAAAAAGAGAGATCACATTTCTTCTGTTTTGGTTTCTCTGCATTGGCTCCCTGTTAAATCCAGAATAGAGTTTAAGATCCTCCTTACGTATAAAGCCCTTAATAATCAGCTCCATCGTACATCAGAGATCTGATTGTTCCATATGTTCCTAACAGAGAAGTTTGTTCTCAGAATGCTGGTTTACTGGTAGTTCCTAGGATTTCTAAAAGTAGAATAGGAGGCAGATCTTTTAGTTATCAGGCTCCTCTCCTGTGGAACCAGCTCCCAGTTTTAGTCCATGAGGCAGAAACTCTGTTTTTAAGACTAGACTTAAAACCTTCCTTTTTGATAAAGCTTATAGTTAGAGTGGCTTAGGTTATCATGAGCTATTTTTGTATTTATGCTGCTATAAGCTTAGACTGTTTTAGGACATACTGACCACTTTTCTTCTCTCTTCTACTTTTCTCTCCTACTACTCTAGATGTATTTTCTGCTTTTATTGGGTGTTTCTCAATGCCTAGGAACCTTGCCTTGATCACGCCCCGGTTGCCTAGGAGATACGTCATCAGGGACCACCAATGTTCATGTTCTACAGAGGAAATTTACTAGAAAAAAGTGAAATTATCTCCAGCAGCAGTCCATGTACTAAGTACATTTTTCTTACTAAATCAAATCAAATTTTATTTATAAAGCGCTTTTCCGATTATAAATTGCCATTGTAAACAAAATGAAAATATTTTAAATACCCAATAAAGTCAGAAATTCTGAGTCACATATTTTCCAGAAAAAACAAGGAAATTCTCTGATGTCAAAAAGTAGCAAAATTACGAGTGAAAATTCAGAATTTCTTAGTTTAATTGCACATATTTTCTAGGAAAAAAAACTGAAATTCTCTGTCACAAAATAAATTTCTGTGATTAGTGGCATAGATTTTCGATATCTAAACTAAGATATTTCTGACATGTAAACTCAGAAAATTGTAAAAATAAAAATCTCAAGGAAAGTTTTACATTTTTTTTACTAAATCAAATAAAATTTTATTTATAAAGCGCTTTTCCAACTATAAAAGCTTCTCAAAGCGCTTAACAGGTTAAAATGACCCCACCCTTCCCAAACACAAAATAAAATCATCATCACAACTATAGCCGTCCCCACCCCAATCCAAACCATCTCCCACACATAAAAGCAACAGTAAACAAAAGCTTCTAAGATCTATTGAAATAAGAATAATTTCTAGACCCAATTGAAACAAAACTGATTATTTTGAGTAATATTTTTTTTTAAATGGCATCTGAAAACTATTTTTGCTTGAAATAAATGTAGTTAAATTTTAGATATAAAGACTAAATAAAACAAAAGTAACACTTGAAACAAGTCTAATCATCTAAAACATGAAACTGGAAGCTAGCTTGTAATGTAATTGATAATTCGGCTAGATTTAAGAAAATAATTATGACATTTTTCTAAATGTCATAATTATACAGTTTGTTTTCTTAACAAATGCTCAATTTACTTTGGAAAAAAAAAATCTGAAAAAAAAGATAAACACAAGAAATTATGAGACATATTTCTTTAAAGTAATTTATTTAGAACATCTCAACTTTTACTCAAATCAAGACTAGAACTTGTGTTTTATAACCTAACAACAAATTTAATCCCCACCACCGCCCTCAAAAAACAAAACAGAACTATTTTGGTACTAATCTTTCGAGGATAGAAAAAAGCCTGTCCATCCTCTCCCTGCTCTCCTGTGCTCTCCTCTCTTCAGCCTCTCTCTGATGCCTCATGTCCTCCCTGATCAGGTCTAATAGCTCCTGGTCAGAATCCCTTCTCCTCTTCCTCGCTGCTGGCTTCCTATCTCCTTCCTCCTGTTTGTCACTCTCTGCTGCACTTGGCCCTGGAGTGTCCGTAGGGATGGAGGAAATGAGGACGGGGGGACAAATTGAAGGCCTCTGTCCTAAAACTTCATCCATGGGGACAAACCAGGGCCAAGTAGCAGCAGTGCGCTTCCCTGACCGTGGATACTTGCATTCCTAAAGACAGATAAAAATCAAAACAGTTCATGAAAAATGTAAACATAGGATTTGCTCTTTCTTTAGCTGTTACCAAGGACATACTTTATATTTCTTTTTTAAATTGTCCCACTTTTTCTTTGCTTGGGCTGGTGTCACTTTACCAGAGAGGCCCATCTTCTCCAGAATTATCCTATTGCAGGAGATAAAGGGCAACATTTGTAATTGTGCTAATCACAGATAAAGCAATTGTGGAACAATAATGTACAGAATTGACACACAAAAAAAGGACAAAACAAGAGAAGTGGGAAAATATTTCAGCTGTTTAATGACTGCAGTAAGATTATCTGTACGGCACAAAACGAAAGAAACAAAACTGCCTTAATGTTACGACGGCTATGAGAGTAAAGAACGCCGTAACAGATTTATTCTTGTACCTCCATCCCACAGAGGCAGAGTTCTTTGCTCCGGTGAAGAGCTCGTCGTTCTCTCCCCGCAACCTTATGAACCTATCAGTCTGCTCTTTCGTCCCTAAAACATTTAAAAAACAGCTTCAAATCACCAACAGGAAATCAGCTGTGTGCAAAGGGATATCACACAGGAAGTAAGAAACAAGCTAGCTTACCAACGTGATGTTCTGTTAAGACAGGTAAACGTACAAAAGTAAAAATAAATATGCTTGACGCTTATTAGACAACTGCTGTAAAAAGAAACTTTTTATACTGCTAGTTAAAAAAACAAAAACAAATCGTAATGCAGATTCATCTTCAGCTTCGCTTTACTTGAAACATTTAAGTTCATCTAAGATGCCCCCTTGAGTTAATTTATTTTTTTTGACAGTTTTATTTTATAGCTGTATTTCTGATCTTAGGTACATTGTGTATTGTTGATCTTGCTCAATTCTTACTGTAGCATATGAGAATGTTTTATTGTTCTATGCCTTGTGTGTTTGTAATTACCTTAAATAAAAAAAATAAAAATAAAAATCTTTGGCTTTGCTATTGCTTGCTTCATCCGCCATTGTTGGAAACAGCTTTCAGCTGAAAGGAATTGTGGGATAGGATGGGAAAGTATCCTCCAGACCTATCCATCAAATTCGAGGAAAAGGAGGACGCATTTGAAGGATCCTTGGAATTTAGACCTGTGACGTAGCATCCTTAAATCAAGCCTCCCAAGGATGCAGAGCCTGAATTCCGACAGCCGACCCGACCACTTTTTTCGGACTGGCTCGGTCCAAAGCGGGCGCTAGGTGACCCAACACCTATGGACAGATTGGTCCGGTAAAGCGATATCGCTCCAACGTCTACTCAGCAGTGTGAACCACTAATTTCTAAGGCGGCGTTCGTTTAAGGTGAACGGTAAAGCATCGCTTCCAGTAAGTTCGAAACGTTGTTTGGGGGGAAACTGGAGAAATTAAAATGCGAATATCGAGCTATGAATGACCACAACGACCGGAGTGGGGCGGACTGCAAGCATCGGAAGTGCTTTATAGAAATGAACGACATTTATGGTTCCTGACACCCAGGCAGTGTGGCTGAGAGCTAGCCAGGAAGTTATTTAATGATTGAAATAGCCTTTACAATAATCTCAAAGATTACGTTTACATGCAGCCAATAACCCGTTCATGCACGGCCATGTAAAAACCAGCAAAACCCCAAATATGATCCCTGGGTTAACCCTTTTCTAAACCGAATATTTGGTCATGTAAACGCTTTTTGGCATATCCCCATCAAAAGGAACATTGATTTGTGTTCAGCACATTTTGTATTCACAAGGAATCTTGGTGTTTTGAGGAGAGAAACTCCTTTTATGCGCCATTTGGTGCATACTCCTTCTCCATGTATACAGGAGTAACTCTCTCTGATCACTGATGTAAACTGATTATACTGAATGCACCCGAATAGTGACCTTAACCCGACCATAACCCGAATATGGGCTGCATGCAGTGGCGGACTGGCCGTGTGCAGCAGGACGGCCGCCGGCCTCTGTGCAGCAGTCACCGTTTTTTTTCTTGCTTATAAATGATTGTTGTTCCATGCCCAGACTGATAGGTGGCAACAACGCGCCTGCAGGCCCGTAGATGCGCAAGCTCAATCGTCAATGCTCGTCACTCAACCGTGCCAGAGAGCTGTGCAGGAGGCCGCAACACAGGGACAGAGGGATGCATGAGCAGGTGGAAGTTCTCCAGACAATTGCAGGGCACGCAATTATGAAAGGAGGGTAAGTTAGGGGGTTACATGCTAGGTAATCTGACGTTGGAAGATATTTCAGATTGCTACATCTTTATCTATACTCCAATGAAACAAAACTATTGCAGTTTTTACAGTTGGTTAGCTATAAAACACAATATAAACATGCTGCAGCATCAACATGAAGGCAGAAGAAATATTTAATAAAATTAAAACGTTTTTGTGCAAACTGCAAAAACTGTCCATCTAATCCAGTCAAAACATCTCGTTTCCAGCTGAAAAGTATTTTAAATCTTGTTTTGAGTCATACTAAGCAACAGCAGAAGGTGTTAGTTTATTAATCTTATTTTGAGTGTTTGTCTTGGTTTTTAGCTTGGTTTTAATTCTTACCAAGTGCAATTTGTCTTGTTTCATCAGCAGATTATTTGACTTTAAGTATTTTAAGGGTTAGGTTAGTACCATTTACCAACTCATACCATTTATTTGTGTCATTTATGTAGTCACCCCACCTATCGTTCAGCAGAGAGACATTTAAAGAGTGTCGTTTATTTCTGTAAGTATTCAAGTTAACTGTATAATCACAGCCTATTTACATTGTGATTTATCATAACTCATACCATTTGTTTTTTGTGTTTTAGGTAGTCATTTAACCTGTATATTGTTCAGCAGAGAGACATTAAAAGAGAGCGTTGTTTATTTCTCAGTGAGTATTCTAGACTATGCCTTTAACACATCTTTTAGTCAACATAAGTGATAATGGTATAATTGGGAAGGTAAAATATAATGCGTTAAGATTTACGTAGTTTGAGACCCGTGTCTGTTGCTGATGAGTTATCACACGCATCTGTTGTTGCTGGCTGGGCCTAGTCAAAGTCCAGGGCTGTTTTTCAGTCCCAGTATGCCACTGGCTGCATGTAAACCTAGTCAATGATTATTGGAAGATCAGTAACTGGGTTCTGACTTCATCCAGGTAGTTTTGATGTAGTTTTTCAAATTCAGATATTTTTGTCTAAATCTCTGTTGAATGGGGAATACTTTGGTAGGTTTAGTACAGAAGTACCGATTGACCTTTTCACTAAAAGTCTGGCAGATTCATTGCAAGCCGTTTTGTAATTTGGTTCAAGGGGTTACCGTCACATTCGGAGAATAGTCTTTGCATTATTACTGTTTCTGTTAATGACTTTGAAAAAGAACAATTTCTTTGCATCTTTCAAGGTTTAGCGGTATCTGTTCGGTCTGCCTTTGCAGATCCCATTGTTAACGTGGAGGTCTGCCATTTTCTGTCATTTTCTCTCGGCTCACCGACACTCCTGTGTTCGTACCGGTGGATCGCTAGTTAGCATTTTCTACCAGAGACTACTTTCACTTCCGTTGGTACTTTGGAATTAATGTCTGAAATTTTAGAGAAGAAGTCGTTTACCAGCTTGTGTATTCATTTGGAGTTAAGGGGTGAAGGGCGATGTGGGAGAATAAATTCAGTTAAAGGTTTCAACTGAACTTTACCGACTAAAACACTTCAGGCTTTTCATCGGTGTTTTCATGTGCCTGTGCAAACTATTAAAGGACTCCCAGCTGTGTGAGTTCTCTTGTGTGCATACAAATTACTTTTCCATTTGAAACCTTTCCCACAGGTTTTACATGAGAAAGGCCTCCTAGCTGTGCAAGTTCCCACACGCCTATTCAAAAGACTTTTTAGATCGAAACCTTTTCCAAAGGTTTTACATGGGAAAGGATTTTCACCTGCGTGACTTCTCATATGCCTATTTAAACTACCTTTCCTACCGAAAGCTTTTCCACAGGTTATACATGGAAAAGGCTTAATTCCAGTGTGACTTATCATGTGTCTATCCAAACTTTGTTTGATTGTAAAAGATTTTCCACAAGTTATACATAATAAAGGCTTTACATTTGTGTGACTTCTCATATGCCGGGTAAAACTACTTTTCCTTCTGAAAGTTTTTCCACAAGTCATGCATGAGACAGGAATCTGAGCTGTGTGAGTTCTCGTGTGTCTAGTCAAAGGGTATTTTTGATAAAACCTTTTCCCGCAGGTTGTACATGAGAAAGGCTTTTCATCTGTGTGAATTATAATGTGCCTTTTCAAATCATTTTTCCTGCTGAAAGCTTTCCCACAGGCTGTACATGAGAAAGGCTTCTCACCTATGTGACCTCTAATGTGAAGCAGCAGGCAGTTTTTTTGAAAGAAACCCATTCCACAGGTAACACATTTGAACGGCTTCTCGCCTGCGTGAATTACCATGTGCTTTTTCAAATTATGTTTCAGGGAGAAAGATCTTCCACAAGTCGTACACGGGAAAGATTTCTCACCTGTGTGAGTTCTTTTGTGTCGAATTAAACTACTTTTTAGGCCGTAAACCTTTCCGCAGGTTTCACATGGGTAGGATTTCTCACCTGCGTGAGATTTGTTATGGCAATTCAAATTACGTTTGGAAGAGAAACTGCTCCCACAGGTTTTACACAAGAAAGGTTTCTCCACTGTGTGAATTTGCATGTGAGCTTCTAAATGCTGACTGTGGTTGAAACTTTTACCACATGTTTTACACCGCTTACATCTTTTATCTTTGCAAATTTCCTTGCCCTTCATCCTTTTCTCTACGTCGTCACTTTGTTCTCTGGTCTTCTGACTCATCCTCTGCTGTTCATCTCTGCTGGATCTTGAGGCTTCATCAGCCTTTATTTTCTGATGATAGTTTGCCTCAGGGAAGCTCTCCTGCTTCAGTACATCCTGGATGAGGTCATCAGCCTCTTTCTTCACCATCTGCTGAGGTTCTGGTCCATCCTCCTCTTCCTTCACTTGTGGAGGTTCTCCTGGTTCCCCTTTGATTTCAACAGTACCAGAAACAGTCACCAGTGTGGCATCAGTCTCCTGCTTCAGTACATCCTGTTTATCATCCTGACTGGTTCCTTCAGGCTCCATCTTTACAATTTGCTGAGATCCTGACAGCCAAATATCTTCATTCATTGGTTGCAATTCTATTTCTTTGGGTTCTTCCTTGACTTCAAAAGATCCAGAATCTGTTCCTGCTAAGGCATCCGACTCTAGGTTTAGTGCCATGTGGTCTTCTACTTTTACAATCTGCAGCAGTTCCGATCCATTTGCCTCTTTTTTGACTTGTATCAGGTCAAGGTCCTCTGCTCTCCCTTCAGTTTTTAGAGAGTCTGTTTCCCTCAGGTCCAAAACAGAAGTATCTTGTTGGTTGAGGATAAGATGTTGAGCAAGATCGTCTTGTTTAATAGTAGACATAATGCTTTGGTCAATCTGAAGGGAGGAAAAAAACAAAAACAAACATATTACAATTTCAGCGTACAATTTTTCTTTAAAAGAAAATTTGGATTACTCTCCATTAATGATGACAAATGCACAGTTTTCATCTCTTTTTAGGGTCATTTTATACGACAGATTAGTTTTTCTGATTAAGACAGTTTTTCCACATCTGACTCTAGAAGTGTAATTCATAGAGCCAGTTAAATATGAAAAAAAGTTAAGACAATGTTATAGAGAAGTAGTATTTGTTTACTTTCAATGCCCTATGTCTGTAAAATATTAAGAGTATGAAGATTAAAGTGAGTAGGTCTATGAAGGTTTGTAGAAAAGCCGATCAGTTAGCACTGATCAGGTATTATTTATGTTGAGTGTCAGCATTACTGTTAAAATCCCTCACATTAATGGTCCTATTAGTACTTAACCCTAAGGTGGATAAAAGTCTACCATCTCTGTGGACAATATAAAAACAGCTTAAAAGTAGGGCTGGCCGATAAAACGATATAAATATATATTGTGAAATAACTTTTTCTCGATATATGAGAAATATAAGACTATCATGATAGAGCTCATCTCTTTCGCTCCCTCTTTTTTTTACTTTTGAAATAGACATAAGAATAGCCAATCCGAATTTAGTAGCGCAGTCCTGAACCAATCACAAGGCAGCTTTAAAACCGCAACCTGTATTGCCTTTGACATAAAACATTGCCAGCACTAATTTTAATTTGCACCAAGCATTTAAACAAAAATGTTTTTATTTTTATTCTATTATTCATTTTATTTATCTATTATTTTTATTTAATAATTTTTTTCAAAACAAACTTTTAAAACAAACTATACAAGGAGAGAATTAAGAATATTCTTTTGTTTCTTAACTTATCAATTTGACATTGACAAAACAGTTTTATGCCCGTTCTCCTCTAAAACTTAAACCGAAATGTATTTAAATGGAAGTGACCAAGCAACTTATTGCTGTTTTGTATGTTCTTTTGAAACTTGAAAGCTTTAGCCTCGACTTATTGTTTAGTTTGTGATATATACCTTCTTTTAGTCATATGAAATGGATTTATCGTGTTCCTTCAGTACGTCTTTAATGCTGAAATGAATATTTAAATCAAAACAAGCTGCTGCTGATTTCACATCTCACTGATGAGCAACAGCACATTTAACATTTACAAATATAGTGATTTGATTAATATCGTGATACATATCAATATTGCCAGAAAAATAAAAAATAAATTGTGTTATGAAAAAATCCTACATTGCCTAGCTCTACTTAAAAGTAAGTTTAGTACTTGGAATTTGGGTGAGAAAAACTAAGGGTCAAAAATACCCAGGAACTGCAGTTTTTTAAGCCTGGGCTTAATAAATAAGTCAGACTGAAGTATGATTGATACTTCTCTTTACTTTGCTCCTTTATACTGACATATTCCTGTCGCTGCAGCCAGGTTTCTGTGAGCCAATTTTAATTAGACTCAAAAACCTAATCAAGAACAAAAATGAATAAAAAGTCACATTTAATTTCTCGGTTTTGGTTAGTCATTTTTATGAAATGTTTCATGATTTACACCATATAGATGCATTTAATGATGATCATGTTTTTATTCTAGGGGAAATGGGGGGAACGTTGTTTATGTGGGGGTCATTTGATTCTGATGTCATGGTCCATTGTATAAACTGTGTGTGCAATAAATGATTAACTTTCTTTGAAATATTGTATGGTCCTTAGTTTGAGTAATGGATTACAGAGGGAAGGAAGTTCCCAGAGAAGCAGTGGGTTTTATATATATATATATATATATATATATATATATATATATATATATACACTACCGTTCAAAAGTTTGGGGTCACCCAAACAATTTTGTGTTTTCCATGAAAAGTCACACTTATTCACCACCATACGTTGTGAAATGAATAAAAAATAGAGTCAAGACATTGACAAGGTTAGAAATAATGATTTTTATTTGAAATAAGATTGTTTTTACATCAAACTTTGCTTTCATCAAAGAATCCTCCATTTGCAGCAATTACAGCATTGCAGACCTTTGGCATTCTAGCTGTTAATTTGTTGAGGTAATCTGGAGAAATTGCACCCCACGCTTCTAGAAGCAGCTCCCACAATTTGGATTGGTTGGATGGGCACTTCTTGCGTACCATACGGTCAAGCTGCTCCCACAACAGCTCAACGGGGTTCAAATCTGGTGACTGCGCTGGCCACTCCATTACCGATAGAATACCAGCTGCCTGCTTCTTCTCTAAATAGTTCTTGCACAATTTCGAGGTGTGTTTTGGGTCATTGTCCTGTTGTAGGATGAAATTGGCTCCAATCAAGCGCTGTCCACTGGGTATGGCATGGCGTTGCAAAATGGAGTGATAGCCTTCCTTATTCAGAATCCCTTTTACCCTGTACAAATCTCCCACCTTACCAGCACCAAAGCAACCCCAGACCATCACATTACCTCCACCATGCTTAACAGATGGCGTCAGGCATTCTTCCAGCATCTTTTCAGTTGTTCTGCGTCTCACAAACGTTCTTCTTTGTGATCCAAACACCTCAAACTTGGATTCATCCGTCCACAGCACTTTTTTCCAGTCTTCCTCTGTCCAATGTCTGTGTTCTTTTGCCCATCTTAATCTTTTTCTTTTATTGGCCAGTCTCAGATATGGCTTTTTCTTTGCCACTCTGCCCTGAAGCCCAGAATCCCGCAGCCGCCTCTTCACTGTAGATGTTGACACTGGTGTTTTGCGGGTACTATTTAATGAAGATGCCAGTTGGGGACCTGTGAGGCGTCTGTTTCTCAAACTAGAGACTCTAATGTACTTATCTTCTTGCTCAGTTGTGCAACGCGGCCTCCCACTTCTTTTTCTACTCTGGTTAGAGCCTGTTTGTGCTGTCCTCTGAAGGGAGTAGTACACACCGTTGTAGGAAATCTTCAATTTCTTAGCAATTTCTCGCATGGAATAGCCTTCATTTCTAAGAACAAGAATAGACTGTCGAGTTTCAGATGAAAGTTCTCTTTTTCTGGCCATTTTGAGCGTTTAATTGACCCCACAAATGTGATGCTCCAGAAACTCAATCTGCTCAAAGGAAGGTCAGTTTTGTAGCTTCTGTACCGAGCTAAACTGTTTTCAGATGTGTGAACATGATTGCACAAGGGTTTTCTAATCATCAATTAGCCTTCTGAGCCAATGAGCAAACACATTGTACCATTAGAACACTGGAGTGATAGTTGCTGGAAATGGGCCTCTATACACCTATGTAGATATTGCACCAAAAACCAGACATTTGCAGCTAGAATAGTCATTTACCACATTAGCAATGTATAGCGTGTGTTTCTTTAAAGTTAAGACTAGTTTAAAGTTATCTTCATTGAAAAGTACAGTGCTTTCCCTTCAAAAATAAGGACATTTCAATGTGACCCCAAACTTTTGAACGGTAGTGTATATATAAAATTCCCCTGTCGCCCACCGTGGGCGGTGTTTCCCATTCCAAGCTTGGTTCCTCTACCAGAGGCCTGGGAGCTTGAGAATCACAGGACTCCTGCAAAACGCCTCAACAGAGCCTTCAACACAAGTGGAAAAAAAGGGTGTTAACATAGACATATCAGAAAATAGAAGAGGCATTTGTTAACCCACAGAGGGTAAATAACAGTTCAACAGCAGCAAAGGGACAGGTAATGGAAGCATACTCAATAACATGAGAGATAATTAGCATAGAAATGTAAAAAATAAATAATATACCCCTAAGTAAGGTCAAAATTACACCTATAAAATACTGGTCAGCTCATAAAAAAATACATTTGTGGACGGCAGATACATTTGGCAGGCTTAAGAACATTTATGAAGATTTTAATTCCAACTCCAGCAAAGAAAAAAGGCTCAAAAACTCAAAGGATTCAAGATTTATTTCATTCCTTGTGAAAAACTTGTCCAAACTGACTTCACCCTCCACAGGACAATTCAGGACCAAAACCACTGCTGACCCAAAAGAAAATCGAGGCCCGTCTTCCATTTACCAAAAGCACATTGGTAAAAGGAAAAGACTTCCAGAAAATCTGTATACTGGCGAGAGAAAATTGAACCTTTTTCAAAAGTTTTCCTGAAACATCAGCTGTTAAATTAATACAATACGGACCTGCACGACTTGCCATTGGTAAAATCCTTCAGCAGAACGTTCAACCAACAGTACTGTCGCATCCAAGCTGTTTTTTTTCAACCAATCAACCTTAAAATTTGACTTACAGGGCCATCTAGCTGGCCCAGAACGATGCCAGAAGCTCAACTTGCTCTGATTGGATGGTCAGAGCAAAGTTAGCTACCATCTTTTGCTAACGGAGCACATTTCCAACAATCTGTGGATATTCATTGTCTGGAAGTTTTTAAACTCTTTTCTTAATGGGTAAAAAGGAGGATAAATTGATTTGGACACAGACATAAAAAAAAATTTTAATCAATTTTCAAGGCAGATATATATTTCTCTCTCTACATACATACATACAGCTCAGCATAAATGAGTACACCCTGGACTTTAACCTAGTTCCTAATGAATGGCACGATAGATTTCCTCCCAGACACAACATTGACCAGTGGAATCCGGTTTTGGCCCGATTTATTGATGTAAATAATTTAAGTGATTTTTGGAGAAATAAAAACCCGGATGTTTCGCATTTTTCTTGGATAAAACCAAATGGAGATCATAAATCAAGATTAGATTTATGGTTGGGATCAACTGTGTTGTATAGATATGTTTCACATGTGTCCATCTCAGCGGCCCCTCTAACCGATCACAGTGTCATTACCCTCAAACTTAATCCTGAAAACTATGTTCAATTTAAAAAGGATTACTGGAAATTCAATGCGGATCTTTTAAATGATGATGAGTATGTTAAGATAATTAAAGAGCTTCTCCACAAAATTTATGATGATGAAACAATTGGTAATTACACAAATAGATGGGAGTTCTTTAAATTCAAGGTTAGAGAATATTCAATTTCATTCAGTAAAACCAAGAGAGACAAACAGAGGAATTTTGAAAGTAAACTTCTTCGTAACATAAGTAAATATTGCAATAAAGCGATTATGTCAGAAGCTGACAAGATATCATTTTTGTCTTTACAAGCTCAATTAGACGATTTGTACAGGAAAAAAGCACATGGGGCTTATATAAGAGCTCGTGCTAAGTGGATGGAAGAAGGGGAAAAAAGTACCTCCTACTTTTTCAGTTTGGAAAAGAGAAGACAAGAAAAGAAATCTATTAATATGTTACTTGTAAATGATGAAGAAATTACAAATCATAGGAGTATATCGGAGGAAATATATAACTTTTACTCAAAACTGTATTCTTCAAATTATCTAATTACTAGTTCAACAGCATTTCTTGATCAGATTAAAGGTAATATACCAAAAGTTGATTTGGCGTTCAGAGAAAATTGTGATTCTGAGATTTCACTGGAAAACTTAGAACAAGCTCTTAAAAAATTAAAACTAAACAAAGCTCCTGGTCAGGATGGCTTGACTGCCATTTTCTATAGATTCTTTTGGGAACACATAAAAGTTTTCTTCTTCAAGGCTATTCAAGAAATCATCCTAAATAAATCTCTTTCACCAACCATGAAACAGGGCCTAATTTCTCTTATTCCCAAACCTGACAAAGACAAAAGACTTATTGATAACCTTAGACCTATTACATTACTAAACACTGATTATAAAATCCTTACTCATGTGATTGCAGACCGGTTAAAGGAGGGCTTAGAAGAAGTTATTAGTGAGACACAATCTGGATTCCTAAAGAATCGCTCTATCCATAATAATATTAGACTGGTTTTAGATTTATTAGATTATAGTCATTTAATCGAAGACAACGGTGTGATTCTTTTCTTAGACTTTTATAAGGCATTCGATACGGTTGAACACGCTTTTATCTTAAAAGCCTTATATTATTTTGGTTTCGGTGAAAAATTCATAAGTCTAATTTCTTTGCTGTACACTGACATTAATAGTTCTGTTTCTTTGACTTCTGGAACAACGAAGCGTTTCAACATTAGAAGAGGGATCCGTCAGGGATGTCCAGCATCCCCATTTCTTTTTATTATTGTAACTGAACTTTTGGCTATTTTTATGAAACACAATAATAACTTTCAGCCACTGAATCTGATCGGTACCCCTCTAGTTATAAGTCAACTAGCAGATGATACTACTGTATTCTTGAAAGACATCTCACAAGTTCCCCTTGCATTAAAAGAAATTTCACTGTTTTCAAAGGCTTCTGGGTTAAACTTAAATACCAGAAAATGTGAGTTACTTACAATTCATGATCACCCAGCTGGCACATGTTTTGACATACCCATTAAAACGGAAATCAAGTACTTAGGAATTACAATCTCAAAGGATTCAAAGAAAAGAGAAAATCAAAGTTTTGAACAAATAATTCAAAAGTCTAAAAGAATTTTGAATAGTTGGCTCCAAAGGGACATCTCTATTTTTGGTCGTATCCTGCTTACTAAAACAGAAGGTATCTCCCGATTCATCTATCCCTCTCAATGTCTGTTTATATCAAGTAGAATCATAAAACAAATTAATCAAATCAATTTTAACTACATTTGGAAAAACAAACATCATTACATTAGGAAAAACGACATGGTGAAACCTTTAAAAGAAGGCGGCTTGAATGTGATAGATTTTGAGTCGATGAATGGTTCAATTAAACTGAAGTGGCTACAATCTTTTATAAATGCCTCAAATAGTATTTGGTTTTACTTCCCGAAACTAATTTTTGATAAATTTGGTGGCATTGAATTTTTTCTAAAATGTGATTTTGACATTTTGAAACTACCAATCAAATTATCCAATTTTCACAAACAGGTTCTCCAGTACTGGAAATTGATTTATAAGCATAATTTTTCCCCACATACTTATTCAATATGGAATAATAGGTGCATATTAATAAATAGGAAATCTCTCTTTTACAAAGATTGGATGGAGCATGGTATATGGACAGTCTTACATCTCTTGGATAATGATGGCGATCTCTTGTCATATGACAGTTTTATGATCAAGTACCCTATTTTTTGTACTAAAAGTAGATTTATTAAAACTATGAAAGCCATTCCTCTCACAATAATTCATATGTCCAAAACTGGTATTATTAATTTTACATGTAATATCAGAGAACCATCATTGTTAATTGATAATTGTGAGTTTAAGGAAAAGACATGTAACAATAAATTTTTAAGGACAATTTTTTCCAATTATCTTTTCCCATCTCAATTAAAAAGAAATTACATGTTTAGAGAGTACAACTTCAATTCCTTAATAAAATATGTTAATTTTCCTATTCCATCTAAAGCTAAAGAAATTCACTTCAAAATTATTAATGATATTTATCCATCCAATGATTATTTGCACAATAAATTTAACATTGATACAAACAGTTGCACTTTCTGTAATAATGATGCTGAAACAGTTGAGCACCTTTTCTTTTCCTGTCAGAGCTCTACATCCTTTTGGTCCAGTTTCCAATGCTGGTTAATCTCTAAAAGTGTTTATTGCCCCCCTTTAAATTTTCAATTGATTAAATTTGGTGTTCAAATTGAAAATAAGAAATCTGAATTTGGTATTAACAATTTACTATTTTTTGCTACATTTTATATCCACAAGTGTCGATATCTGAAAGTCACCCCCGTCTTTGTTGGATTTAAGAATGAAGTCTTTTTGTGGAATAATTCTTTAAAAAATTGTAAGGTCTTTGGAGCCTACTACTTATTTGAATTTTTATTGAAACTTTTGGAAGATAATTAAACATTTTGTCTCCTCTTTATTACTTTGCCTTTTTACATATTTAGATTCAACGCAAACCCTTTTTTTTTATTTTTTTTTTTATTTTTTTTTTTTTATCTTCATTTATTTATGTTATATTCCTGATATCTTGTCAATGATTGTTTATTGTACTTCCTGTGTGTTTATGTTATGTTCTGGATATTACCATTATCTTGTTTTATGGGCATTTAATTTCTTGTTTTTGACTGCCGTTGCTTATATCCTTATACACATGACTTCATATTTGAATGTTTTTGCTGTATTGTTATTTGCTTAATTAATAAAAAAGAATAAAAAAAAAAAAAAAAAAAAAAAAAAAAAAAAAAAAAAAAAAAAAAAAAAAAAAAAAAAAAAAATAAATGAGTACACCCCCTTTAAAAAGTACGAATTCAATCAGTAGCTCAATGAACAAAAGAACAATTTCAAAACTTTTTACCAGGCTGAGTTTTAATGAACACCGAATTTAACTCCATAACATGAAATTAAGGTGTATAATCTAATTTAGATCACAAAATCATCAGTTTTACTGATGATTTTGATGAATACGCTGATGAATACGTTGAAGCAAAATGACTACACCCTGCAACATAAACGACTCAATCTAGTATTTTGTGTGAGCAGCGTAATTTTTAAGGACGGCACCAAGTCTTCTAGGCATGGAAAGAACAAGTTAGCGACACATTGCAACATCTATCTTTTTCCATTCTTCAGGAATAACCTCTTTTAGAGCCTGGTTGCTGGATGGAGAGGGATTCTCAACTTGTGGCTTCAGAATTCGCCACAGGTCTATCGATTGGGTTCAGGGGTCTCATTTATAAAACATTGCGTAGAATCCCTGCTAAAAGTGTACGTACAACTAAAACAAAAAGTTTGAGTACGCCAAAACGATTTCTGATTTAGAAAACCATGCCTACGCACAGGTGTAAGCAATTTCCCCTTTATAAATCACGGTCTTCTTGGAAGTTAGCGCACGTGAATTTGGCTCATATCCCGCCCTGAACACGCCCAAATCTGGCTATAAAAGGTCAATGGAAAGCAGGACATGAATATTGATGCATATGAAGAAGAGGGGAAATATGGCAACAAAAGAAAAACAAGAAGAGAAACTTTACGGAGATATTGATTGAAGTGCTAGTGGGTGAAGTGCAGGCTAGAAGAGACATTTTATTTGGTGGACAGCAGCGGTGTCACAAATAAAAGGAAGAACTGCGAGTGGCAGCATGTGGCGTATACAGTGCAGACTGTCAGCGCAACTGACAGGATGGTACCCGAAATAAATAAAAAAAGTGGTCAGACCTCAAAGTCAAGAAAAAAAAAAAAAGTGCCTCCCACCGCCAGAGTGGGTCTGCTACTGGAGGGGGTCCGTGTACAGCCGAGCTGACACTAAATATGAGCATATTTTAAGGAGACAGACTAATATGCCGTGTATTTTGAGCTCTTATGTGGTGAGGATTAGGAGGCTGAGGAATATGAGGTTGCCCAGCGTCTAGTGACAGCCATTGCTACCTTAAATGATACATAAATTTTTTTACATCCTGGCCGATCCTTGGTCCCTGGGTGAAGGCTTCCTGTGGAGGAGGAGGCGGCTGTGGGTCGGGGTTCTCATGCTGGGGAGGTGTTAGGCCAGGAGGGAGGGGAATTTCCTCGGACGGGGCCCTTATAGTAATATGGGTGCAGTCAATTGCGCCGATTATGTTTGGGAAACCGGACATTGCTGCAAATTGCATCTTAATTTCGGCCTGCTCCCCCACAGTATATGGAAACGTGATGTATCACCTGCTCATCTTAATAATCCCATTCAAGACTGCAGGCATCATTTCGCTCAGGGACGGCAGATGAGTCAATTTATTAATTGGCACACAGTCCCAGCCCTTTTATCTAAGTTTAAGGTTTTGAGATAAATTTTATGTATCTATTTTAATGTTGAAAAATGTTTTTAGAAGAGCTATAGCTCACTGCAAAGCTAAAATATAGATATCATTACTTGTTTGGATGTTTATAATAACATGAATCCATAATTAATGTTTGGTGTGAGGCGAAATGATATGCGTGAGAGGAGTAATATGCAGTCTGGCTGCAGTTCACCACCTCACCAACTACGTCGTCGATTCCCTCGTCTCCAAAATGTCCGTACGCACGGGTCAGAGTTGGCGTACAGGTGCGCACATTTTCCCGTCAAGTCTGTTTTTTATAAATCACAACTTTTGCTTTGAAAGTGGCGTACGCCAGTTTCAGGCTCCGTTTTGTGCGTACGCAACGTTTATAAATGAGACCCCAGATCAGTGCTGCTCATGGTTGTGGCTAACAAAAAACCAGACCAGGGCGTAGCCTGAGCCCAGACCATGCAGGCTACCCACCTAGCCGTCTCATTCCCCTCAGTGAGACGCAGATTTCATGCCGCTTGAACATTACATTCAGTATATAAACCTATTCAGTTGATTATCATCTTCAATATGACCATTTTTTTAAATATCAGTTATCTAAATCTGTTTCGCTACAGTTTGTTTTTTTGTCAAAATGAATCAAACACTAATATTTCCTGCTGCACAGTAAGACATGTCTGTTTCTATTCTTTCATTTGAAATCCTAAAGGGATCAAAATCCCGTTTTTGGAGTTTTCAACCATCTGGTAATGCAATTTCTTTCATAAAAACCCCACCAGAGTGGTTTTTGGCTTAATTCACGCATGTCTGAGTAATCCTCCTGAATCATTTCTCTGAGCAGCTGCCCCTCCCTCTCCTAGAAATCGACTGAGTGTTCAACTAGTGACATCACTGGTTGAAAGATGAGTGCTAGAGGTGTCTGCACCGCCCCCTGCAGGCAGAGCAGCTTACCCCTGGTAGGATTTCAAAAACACCCTCCTCTTCACAGCTCATGCGTGGTTCGTTTTTTGGCAGCTTAAAACGCTTTTTTGCTGTATTTTTTACTTTCTCTGTGAAAACGCGTGTTTGGCTGCTTGGATTACAGGATTTTATTCAACATTCCTAAAGAACAGCAGATGGATCAAAGAACAAAGACGCCTGATGGACAGAGAAGTAAGTAGCTACATGCTAATGTGTGTTAGCCATTTATCAAGCTGATTATATGATCTTATAACAGCATTGTGTTGTTAATTAATTGATCTGTAGCATCTCAGAATGTTCAGTAAACGGGTGCAAACAACTCCCACGTCTTTTTTATAAACTGGGCTGGAAAGATTTGCTTAGTGGATGCAGCTATGTTGGTTTGGACTCTGTCTAGAGCCTGGAGATTTAGCAAATTAAATAAGCTTTATTGACTCCGTTTTTTAAAAATAAAATAAAATAAACCAAACGTCTGAGCCCTTAATACAAAAGAGTTTCATTGTGGTGCTCTGTCCTTTTCAAATTATTTTTGAGAAAACTGTTTGTGATGAAGCTCTGCACTGTTTGCGTCAGCAAGGCTAACAGTTACGTCGTGATTACTACGTCATTTCAGCAACCACGCCTCTCCGCGCAGCCCCCGTGGAGACCCAAATTTCCGCACCGTGCACCTAGGAAATTTTGTAACAACACGGGACCGTCCCGCGCGGAAAGACATGGCGGAGGTTCGTAAATACAGACATTTTTATGATTCGGCCGATACAGATTACCGTGATCAACTGTGTTTAACGGACGAGTGGACAGTCCTTTTTCGTCTTTTTTCCTAACAGCATAAAAGTTTTGCTTTGCTCATGGGTGTTGCCGTAATGTAAACAACAGTGATTACTACTTCTGCTATGGTTTAGTGTTGTACGCATGCTGTAGAGCCATACGCCGCCCCCTACGGTCTTCAAGAATATTGATTCTCAGCAGGGACAAGCCACAAAAAGTATAAACGCTGCTAGAAGGCAATTCAGCCGGCTCCGCACGTCTCATTTCCGCGCGGAATGTACATTTGTCAAGCATAAACCGAGCTTTAATCCTGGAGATTTAGCAAATGATATAGGCTTTATTGACTGCATTTTTGTGTTTTTGTTGTTTGTTTTTTTACAAAAAATGAATACATAAATAAACCACATGTTTGAGCCCTTAATATAAACAGAGTTTCATTGTGGTACTTCGTGATTTTCAAATTCTTTGTCAGAATACTGTTTGAGATGAAGCTCAGCACTGTTTGTCTCAGTGTGATCTGCTCCGGCTGCTCTTACCTGTACAGGTTTTGATGGAGTAGCCTCGCCTTTAGGGCCAATCTGCTTATTAATCCACTATCATAAAAACTTTTTTTTTGAAACCAGTTCTCTGTTTAGTGATTTGCGCAATGATCTTTTTCGGTCTAGGATTGTGTCCAAAGATAAAGTCTAAACTCTTAGCCTTTCAATTAGCCTAAGCTAAACGCAGCAGTTGCTACTCAACCGGAGATCAGTGGGTAGGGCTGCAGGCGCAGCGGCTCTGCTGCTGAGTAAGCTACGTCAGGAAGGGGGAGGAGATGGGTAGAAAAGGAGGATAAAGGTGGGAGCAGGCTTCTCAGCACCCCCAATAACGACCAGTAGAGACACAAAAATTATTCAAACGTAAGTGGATGAGTCAAAGCAACACTTCAGGCATGTTTTTAAATGAGGAAATAACATGTTACACATCAAAAAGTGGTACTCTGTGCTTTTCAAATTATTTGTGAGAATACCGATTGTGATGAAGCGCAGCACTCTTTGTTTCAGTGTGATCTGCTTTAGGCTCTGCAGTGGAGCTCGGGAGCGGAGCGTATAGAGAAACAAGCAGTTTAATTTCGTGGTCCAACAAGAACTACAGGATACAAGTTAAATTTTAGGACAAATTAATACTGTATAACACCAACTGTAACATTTTATCATATATATGTCTATCCCAGAAGTTGAAAACTGTAAAATGGCATGATATAGTCCCTTTAATAATCACTGAACAATTCTGTTTTCCAGCCGAACGCGGGTTCGAACACAGGTTTTAACCTCTTTTTTTTTAATTATTATTTGGCTGTTTATATTAGTTTATATATATATACTTCCGTTCAGCTTTCAACAGCAGATAATCACTGAAACATTTTAACACATTAATTAATACTGTCCAATGTCCCTTCTGCTTATAGTTTATTACTACGTTTAGAGACCGGCACCGACGAGGACAGCTAAGCGGGGTCCTTCGGGTCAGTAACGTCTGTTGTAGCTAATAGCAACCACCGATGCTAACGGACGTTGGGAGCCACTCAGTGTATTGCAAGCCAAAAGTATCAAAAATAATGCGGATTTTACGGATTACTTTGACCCGTAAAATACGGGATACGTCGTTACTTACGTGAGAACGTGTTGTGAATTGGAACGCTTTGACGTTAATAACGTGTGGTGGCGTTTTATGCATATTTAATTGTCAAGAGGCTGTCTTATTACTGCTCAGCCACTAGATTTTACTGCATTTTATCCAATCAGTACGCTGCAAAGACAGACATAACCAGAAGATCGCTGATCTTTAGAAAAATCAGGTAGGCTAGTACATGCATATACCATTATGCTAAAGTCTTAATCACCCCCAGTTGATCAACAACGTTTGATATGGCATTCAACTCACTCCACTCATTTTAGTGCAATAAAATATTTTTAATTGGAACCATAGTTGTTAAAGATAAAGTTAACTGGAAAGATAATAGCAAGTGATTACAACAACAAATAGTGAGCCCGTTTGATCCACTGTGTTTTTTAATTTGTTTTTCCAGAGGATTTTATTTTTTATTTCTTAGTTTTTCATTTCTATTCGTACTATGCCTTAGCTTGACCTTAGACAGTTTTGTTAAATTACAGAAGATATTGTATAAAAACTATATTTATCGAATTGTAGTTACTCCTAAATGACAGCAGAGGTCAGCAAAAAGTTTGAACTCTAGACTTAAAACTTTTAAATTTCTCACGATTTTTAAATACGTTTTTTTCTGGGGAATTCAACTATTTCACCTGAAATCAGTTTTTAGGAAAAGCAACAAAATAAAAAAATATCAAAAACTGTAAGAGAAAAAATCTCTCACTTTTAAAACATCTGTTTATCCCTTCTGTTTGTATTTTTTGTTAGAACATCTAGAGAATTTTAGTGCAGGTTCTGAGGGGATCTAAGCATTTAAAATTATCTTGTTGAAGTCACTAAGGAGACTGGCCTGATGGTTTGGAGCCAAAACAAAAAGATAATAGGAGCGGAAAAAAAACTTGTTAAAAGTTAAACCCAAGTTTGCAAAAAAATCATCTCTGCATACACAACAACAAAATGACTATAACCCCAAAATTGCATTGTGTCACTCTGGGTGCCAATCCCGAAAATTTAATTTAAGTTACAGTTTTTAACAAATCACAATAAATTGGAAGTAACATGTTTGTTTGGTTTAATGAGGGGTTTTTTTTCTGAGCTGGAATATTTAGTAGGGATGCACGGATACCAATATCGGGGCTGATACCATTAACCGATGTGGAAAACTCTGCAATCATATTACAGAAACATTTTATTTTTTTCATTGATTTTTTATTTTTGTGGTGATTTTATTAATATTTTATTTTTCATCTGGTTCACTGTCATTTAAGACAGCCTCTTGACAATTAAATATGCATAAAACGCCACCACACGTTATTAACGTCAAAGCGCGCGGTGGCGTAAGTAACGCCACCGCGCGTTCCAATTAACAACGCGTTCTGGTGTAAATAACGCAGTATCACGTATCACTAAGGAAACGTCCTGTACGTGCAGTGACGTTTCTTACGCCACCGCGCGTTCTAATTCACAAAACGTTCTCACGTAAGTAATGTATGGAAAGCCGTTTTGGACATAATCACGTGAAATTTCGTGTGTCTTTGACACGCAAACAACACGTAAACAACGCGCACACAACACGTAGTCAAGACGTACTTTTCGCGTGAAGATATTCGAGGCGAAAACAACTCGTATACAACGCGTCCAGGACGTGCAAACAACGCGTACTTCACGTGTTGGGTTATGTCGCTGCTGATTGGCTGACAAAACCTTGGCATGATCCATTACAAAAAGAAGTAAAGGGGGGAACTAGCAGATCACAGCAGACAACCCAGTTTTTGTCATCTGCTAGAATCTCTTGAATGTTATATTGAGAAGACACACATGCACAGATGCAGAAATAAGTTTTAAAGACTAACCTCGGTTTCTAAATTTTGTGCACAGAGTACGAATCGCTACTCTCGGGTATATGAAAACAGTTAATTAATGATAAATAGTTAATAAATGCCTTATGTTTTACTAGCTGCTACAATGGCAAAGTGGTTTACACAACGGCATGTGGTGCCGCAAGGCAGTGGTTCGTGTCCGGGTAGTGGACTGTACTTATACTTTTTTTTTTTTTTTTTTTTGTAATACGGTGCCTACAGGGAAGTATGATATAAGCATAGTTTAAACCGGGGACAGAGGGATCAGATCACTAGCCTGATGTAGCCAGACTCAAATCTACTCAGAACTTCCAGACCACAAACGTTGTGGGAGGGACTAAGTTCGGCTGGCACCCAGGCTATCAGATCACCGCAGGCTGCGGATAATACTGTTTTTCCTCATCTGCTAGAATCTCCTGTGAGATTAGGAAGATAGTACCCAGTTATTCCAATTCTATATGCAGCTGCACTGGCAGAGTTGTCATCAACGCTGTATAGTAACTGTGTAAACTGTATGTAGCTTTATAATATTTTATATATATATTATATGAAATTATTGTATTCTAATTATTTCTTTAATTTTCATCCACAGAAGATAGCTTTGCCTATCAGGCACATCTTGTAAGAGCTGCTCAATTTGGAAGGAGCAGCTACCAAATCACAGAAGAACAGCTAAAGTTCTTGCGGTCATGTGGATTTTCTACTCCGCAAATTGGTGCTGTTTTGGGGGTATCGGCCAGGACAATTAAACGACGAATAAGGTAAATGAAGCTGAAAAAAAATAACACACTGTCTAAAAAAGCAAAAAAAAAATTGGACTGGGGGGAGGATAAGACTATACGTACAACAGCCAGATACACTCAATTCTGTTGTAAATTCAAATGAAGCTTGAATGAAACACCTGTTAGAAATAAGGAAACTTCAGTTAACGTGACCCCCTGGACTAATATTACCACCATGTATGATAAGAACAGCCCTCTACGTACCTGAGGTAGACATTTCAATCTCTAATGGCTGAAAGACATTTTTACAGATTGCTATTCCGACCTCTGACCACTAAAGTTACTGATGCTTCGTAGTGCGACTGTGGTCGTTGTAGCTGGTTAGAAACTGCCTGCTGCTTTCCTCCCACAGGTTTTCCAGCCACTGAAGTGTAGTTTACCGATCTGGAAACGGCTAGTGTGTAGAGTCTTTTACACTTCTAATCAGTTTAATTGGAGAAAGGTTACCCCAGTTTAAAAAAATCGACTGAAGTGACTCTTCATTTTAGTCTCCAGAACGGTAGTGTTAAGAATGTAAAACTGCTGGTTATGCATGACAAATCAAGTGTCCAATTCAAAAATCCGGAATCTTATGACAATAACCTCTTCAGAAGTCCCACAATTTTGCTAAGAAGAAATGGCTGATCATTTAAGCTGCAGGTATTCATATTTTAAATGGACAGAAAAATGATATACTAAGCAATCTTTATGCTGTGAATAAACCCTAAAAGTGGCAAGAGGCACATTATTGGATTATTTTTGTTTTAAATTACTTCCTCACATGTGCTTCATTAATATGAACAGTTGTGATTGAAGAAGGTGATGTGAGGTTCTCATTGGTATGGCCTGATGTGGTCGAAGTCCTCGATGATTGTGTCTTGATGCTAATGTAAAATAAAACAAATAAAGGTACAGTGATAAACTTGGGGTAATGGTGTGGCCAATAAATAGCATTAGAGACTGCTCATCTTTACCTTAATGCCTTAGCAATGTGTCATTTTGACATTTTGTACTGTACTGGCCTTAATCTTTAATGTTTTTTCTTGGACCTCCACATGGTCCCATCTGTGAAAAAACACACACACTTTTTAATAATAGTGTTTATTTTTAGCATTAAAGTGATAGCCTTTTTTGTTTAATTTGACCTGACTCCCACTTGATTTGATTATATGAGCTTATACAAGTTGATAGCCACAGTTTAAACAGCAATTTGTTATGTCATATTTATTTAAAATGAACAGAAGAGATTTTTATAAGTTTTTTTTTTTTATTTATGTAATTTTTTTCTATTGTTTTTAAGAATGTATATACGTTGACTTACATTGGCTTACAGCACACAGTAAAAGTCACCATGGCTGATTTATAAAGTACCTGCAGCTCCCTTTTTGCTTTATGTCCGCATCATAATTATACACTGTGCCAAATGCAAACTGAGGAACTTTAGAGGGTCACATGCATGGCCACCGTTATATTTATTCAAAAACTTCTTAGGTACATGGACCCTCATAATCAGCAGGTTAGAAGATTTGAACAAAAACAAAAAAAAACCCTCACAAATTGTTATTTTTCTCTTTTTCACTAAGATTTCTCCAATGCTTCCACAGTGAAATCTATGTCAGGCTTTGCGGTTCACATTTAACAACAGCTTGCAGGTCCGCATAAAAAAACAAACCAAGCTTAACGTTTGGCACCATGTTAAGCGAGTCAGGAACGGAGGATAGAGCTGAGTAGGGAGGGGTGGGGTGTGGGGGCGCAGATGTTACATAGATAGATACATACATACACACACACACACACACGTACATACTTTTTCCTCAAAAAGGGTGAATTCATTTTTTCAAGTGCTCGTATATTTAAAATATTCATCTTGGATTGTGGAAAAAAATAAAATTTTGTAGGCACCGTATTACAAAAAAAAAAGTATAAGTACAGTCCACTACCCGGACACGAACCACTGCCTTGCAGCATCGCAAGCTGTTGTGTAAACCACTTTGCCATTGTAGCAGCTAGTAAAACATAAGGCATTTATTAACTATTTATCATTAATTAACTGTTTTCATATACCCGAGAGTAGCGATCCGTACTCTGTGCACAAAATTTAGAAACCGAGGTAGTCCTTTAAAACTTATTTCTGCATCTGTGCATGATGTTTCTTCTCAAATAACGTTCAAAGATTTCTAGCATATGACCAAAAACTGGGTTATCTGCAGTCTGCTGTGATCTGCTAGTTCCCCCCTTTACTTCTTTTTGTAATGGATCATGCCAAGGTTTTGTCAGCCAATCAGCAGCGACATAACCCAACACGTGAAGTACGCGTTGTTTGCACGTCCTGAACGCGTTGTATACGTGTTGTTTTCGCCTCGAATATCTTCACGCGAAAAGTACGCGTTGTTTACGTGTTGTTTGCGCGTTGTTTACGTGTTGTTTGCGTGTCAAAGACACACGAAATTTCACGTGATTATGTCCAAAACGGCTTTCCATACTGAAGAGCGTGTGTGCAGCAGAGTTACTCACTGAGCGGGATCCCTGTCTGTCCCTCTGTCTCTGTGTCCTCAGCGGCTCCGTCTCTGGGAGGAAAAAGGAGACTCTTTATCCGAAGGAAGCAGCCGAGCTCAGCTTCAGCAGTTCGGCTTCGTACCTCAAGCTTTACGGTCCAAAGTCCGCTTCCAGCTCGGTGTTCCGCCCGCTCTGCTTTCTGTTAAAGGTTCTGGACGGATCCAACCGCCTCGGCTCCGACAGCAACGCTTCTTCTTTGAAGTTTTACTGGTTGACAAACAACAATTTGGTGCATTACCGCCACCAACTGGCTTGGAGTGTGGACTGGATTAATAATTATAGCCTAAAATACAAATGAATTTTAGACTGAAATAAGCCATAAAACTTCCACGTCCTACAGTAAATCCCTCATTTCTAGCCTCAATCCCGTTTTTCACCAAATTGTGAATCGTTTTTTCCCCTTCTAGATAATTTTGACGTCACAGTCCCTACAGTGAGATCCCAGCTCCAGCAGAGTCTTTAAAATGAGGGCTGTGAAGCATTTAGTGGAATTTTACTTCAGTTTAGATTTCACAAACAAGGAGATAATTATTATTAATATTGGTACACCACGGTCACACCGTCAGAAGTATCAGAACTTAAAAAAATAATATACAAGAAAATGAATCTTTCATGCAGAAAGAAGCAGTCACATAAATGTAGGAGTTTTTCTGTCTTTCTTAGTGTGGCCCTAACACTCTCTTGTACAAAGTATACACCTCATATGAATATGAATCAAAGTGTAACATGTTACTTTATTTAATAAGGATACAATAAAACAGGTAAACCATCAGCTCGTTTCAACACTGAAGTCACTCATTGACTCTTCAAGACAGAAACATCAGAATCAAAGCATATTATGCAACACAATGAGAAATATTAGGGAAGTGTTAGAACTAATTACATTTACTCATGTGACTTTAGACAAGTTTTGCTATACTGTACTTTAAAGCTTCATCACACAAATTGAAAAATTAATGGCTGCAGTTGCCTCCTTACAACATATAGGCTACAGAACAAAAATAAGAGGCTAATTAAATGTAATTTAAATGACATTTCTAAAAATCCCCTTGCCACTGCAGGACATATTTAACTGAAATCCAACACATGCACATCAAAAAAGATAATAGAAAACAAATATAGCTACGTTCAAAAACTATTCAAATACGACTTATTTGCCCCTATGTGACTCATATCTGATCACTAACAGTCTGAACGGCACAAATCGGATTTTTTTTTTTTTTTTAAATGTCACCCACGTCACTTGCATATGTTGTACCAAATCCGATCCACATCCGATGTTTTTGAAAGTGGCTTCAGTCTGAACGGTCGTGTCGCATTAAATCCGTCCTGTACGTCACTGACAGACAGACCACCCGCACCGTTAAGATGATTTAGAACATGCTGCACAGACCCTACTGTACCCGTTGATTTGAAACCAGCACAGACCCACACACTGACAGAATACAATAGCTACATTTATGAAAATGTTTGATTTCAAGTAGAGCTCGCTGTCAATTAATTGTTGTCCATCAGTTTGACTGTTCAATGGGGTCAAAAAAATATGGCCACATGGCTGGTAGCGCAGCTCACCTCACAGCATGACGATCCTGGGTTTGATTCCTGCTGGTTGTTGCTCCATATCATTGGCACCCACACCCTACATGTTCTCCCTGTGTTCCCTTGCGCAGCTAATGTGAGCCACTCCCACAAAAACATGCACCATTTCTGGGTTGTATACTGCCTCCTCCTGGCTGACCGGGGCGCCTGAGGGGTTGGGGAAGATCTGGCTGGAATAACGTGATCCTTCAATGCACTACGTCCAGCTGGGGAAATCACACCCCCTTGGGTGAAAAGAAGGGCCTGCTCACTACTCAGGCAAGAAGGAGGCTAGAGCTTCAGAGCGGGGCCCTCCCAGGGTCGGCAGAGGGAGAGCAATGCCCAGGACTGGAATTAAAGGAGACATATCATGGAAAATTCACTTTTTTAGCCCTTAAATGCATGTAAATGTGTATTTTGGGTGTTTAGGAGTGCAGACAACTTACATTTATTCTCTTCTGGTGCTGTGTTTATATCTTTACATTCTTTTTTGGTCCTATTTTTCAGTCCGTTTAGTTTTTTTATCTATTCGCTATTACATTTTCTTGTCTATTACGTCACAGCATTTGTTGTTGAACTGCCAATTAAGGTAACGGACTTCTGAGTAACCAATTTCCTGAAACCGCCATTTTTCCTCCCCCACAGCGATTTTGTAGTCCAAAGTCAGTCATGTCGAAATTACAAGAAAGCAAGTCAAAATGTTCAGTTATTGGGTGTATTAACTCACACAAATCCCTACATCGACTCCCCAGCATCAGAGCCTCTGAGAAGTGCCTGGTTACATTTTATTTTAGTGGAAATATACCGACATCCGTGGGGAAAGTTCTCCTCATTTTGCCGAAGGGATTTGCCCAAAGACTTGGTCTGATTGAGGGGTCAGTTCCTTCTCTCCACGGAAACGACGGACAAAGCAAAGCGGTAAGCTTCAAATAACACTAAAATGTCAGTAAACTTTATTTTAGACATGAATGTTGTGTGTTGATATGTCGTACGGGCGATTGTTTTCATAGTTGTAGCATTGTACATTCTGCTTCTGTTAGCGATGTGTGCTAGCTTTTAGCTGAGGATATAACTGTACTGCATGCTTTGAATAAAATGATTGGGCTTTTTTTGCCGGCTTTTGTCGTGGGGTACACGTGATGTACAGGAATTTAGCGACAATCGCTTCGCAATAAAAAGTTTATCTGCCGGTAGTAATCGTATCGCTGCTATCAGACTACAAAAATGTCCGAACGGGGTGGAGCAGAACGCTCTGTAACCTGGAGGGGGCGGGGCATGAAATGTTTCGCTTACATTTAAAGGGACCGCACGAAAATAAGTTGCTCTAAAGATGCTCCTCAGAACAGTATAAGGAGGGTCTGTGGGGCTACAATAACATGGAATTCAGACCAAACCACTGTGGTTCTATTTTACATAGACCACAAGTGATCGATTTACATGTGAGAAGGAAGGATTTAAAAGCAGGATATATCTCCTTTAAGTAGGACACTGGGTGATTAATAATGGAGGGGGAACGTGGGATAAAAAATTTAAAAAATCCTGTCATTATCTGCTTTTATCCTTCAAATTTTAAATAAAACTGAAACATAAAGTATTTCGTTTTAATTAATACAAATCAACATTAAATTCGCTGAACAAAAATCCCCATCTTGCTCTCACCCCAACAAATATGTGAATTTCTCCTGGTCCTGAAAAAAAAACCTCAACACCTTCTAATGAAGACAGCTGTATCTGTACTATGTTGTTCCAGCACAGACTGGTCCCGTCTGTGCGCTGCGCGTCTGTGCGCAGCGCTGGAAACCCGTCTGTTTCCAGCGCTGTTATGCATTCCCGAAGCCTCCATAACTCATCAAAAATGCTGTCATCTGAGCTCTCAAATAGCAAGAGTCATCAGATACAGAGTTATACTCAGATACACTCATAGAAATTGTTTTTTTAATTATTATGTTGCCTAAACTGCATGCCTTTTGTTACATATTTATTGTTAAGATGAGCCGTCTATGTCCTCACCCTCCACCGATGGTAATGGAAATAACTCCATTTTAGGCCGTATTGATCCTACAACCTTTGGGTCTTATTATATCGATATGTTTTCTCTACTCGAGATGTTTCTGGGTCTAAAGCGATCATTGTTGAAAAACGGGGTAAAAGTCTCTTAACCGTGGCCTTCTGGCTGAAACCGGCTGCAGCCTACGTTAGCTTCAGTTAGCTCCCGACTAGCTTCTGACTAGCTTGTAGCTCCTCCGCCCCCAGCCTCACATCGCCACTCTCAGCTCCACCTCTTTGCCCATTTTTGGAGTTTTTAAGAGTGACGAGGTGAGTGACGCGGACAAGATGGCGGAGGTGGGAACCACCCAGTTGGCTTAATTTTTGCTCTTCAGAAACCTATGGGTGACGTCAACCAGGGTTTGTCTGTTTATATATACAGTCTATGGTCTATACCAGACAAACATATCCCCACCATGGGTAAAAAATATATCATATGGATACCAGGTTTAGCATTGATCAATATCTATGGATTAATCTGACAACTCTAGACCCCAGCATGGTAAAGGCTGTCTTGTTCAACGCTGAACCCTCTCACTAGAGTGTTTTCCACAGCTCCCCTACTGGCCGGGTGGCTAAACCGATTCATAGGACTTGATGAATCGATATTGAACTGAGTAAGAAATAATTGCAATGCATTGATGAATCGATATTTTTACCCAGTCCTACCGTGCATGAATTGCCAAACTACAGCAGCCAGGATTTTTTTCCTTCCTTTACCGAAGCACCTTGTGTGTGAAGTCTTTTCTTCTTCTTCTGTGCATGTGGGCCACTTTGGGGCCGTGAAACATTCAAACTGGAGCGTGTTTTCTGTTGCATTTTAGTTACAGTGTGAACAACCACACACACACGAAAAAAAATTTGATGTAATAAAAAACCCGGAATTGAACATCAAGATCTGCAGTGTGAACGTTACCATTAACAGCCTGCTATTGCCAGGATGAATGTTAAATCAGTACAATGTTTGATCAGGCACCTGAAGGAACCAGAATAATCTTTAATTTGCTTTTGACTTGCTGCCCAATCCTCTGAAACGAGCTATATGAATTTAAGTTGATTTTGTTAATAATATTGTTTTCTATATCAAATAAACTAAGCTTTACATAATACTATTTTTGTGACAGGTGCAGCAGGTGATTTTAGGGAAGCTGTAGGAAATGTGAAAGGGAGAGCAGAGTCTATCCAGGGACTGATTGCAGAGACATCAGCTCATAATATGGAATCTGATAATTAATGTTGTAAAGATTAATGTAGATGTGAACATGTGCAGAAATCTACCTTGTTAAGCAAATTAAAACCTTGTTTGCACTGAATATGACAGTTTTTATTTCAATTCTGTTCATTCATAAAGCGCTGATTAACAATAACAGGGTAATTCAAGGGGCTTTACATGAAAGTTAAAACCAGAAATAAAGCATAAAACACAGAGCTTTAAATAAATAAGACAAAAATTGATACAGTAGGATAAATGAAAAATTACTCAAAGGCTCCTCTAAAAAGATTGTTTGTTTTAGCCGTGATTGAAAACAGCTCAATGTTTCAGCAGCTTTACAGTCTTCTGGAAGTTGGTTACAGATTAGACGACCTGAAAGCTGCCTCTCGAATTGGGCATAACATCACATCAATAACAACGCAATCTGCTGGGATTCCTTAAATAATAAAACTTTTTACTTATTGGAATGTTTGTGTAACTGAATTGAAATGACTTTTCTTGGAAAGTGCCTTGAGGTGATATCTGTTGTGAATTGGCACAATATAAATAAACTGAATTAAAAGTTTGATATGGAACAAGGGCATGATAGCAAAATCTAGTTTATCTAGATTATAGTTACAACAATAAAAACATAATTCCAGCTGTTGGGTTGCCAGGTTTGCTGCCGATAAGCCCAGTGACCAACCTGAACTGTACCCAGTGAGGAATGTATCCTAGAGAAGTTTAACTGACAGCTAACGTTAGCAAAGTTAGCTAGTGATTTATTTTACCAATCAAGGAGCAATCTGTCTGTTTCCACTTGTATTTGATCTCATAGAAATGTTTCATGTGGGTCCAGCTAGTGTAGATTTCACCTAAAAATGCTCTAGTTTCTGTTCTTCTGCGGTCACTCCTCTCCTGAGACGGATAACAATATCTCTGGGGTTCTGAAACAGCTGCTGGACTTGCTGACTCCACCCTTCTTCCCAGTACCAGCCGATCTGAGCCGATCATATATTTCTGTCTGATAACAGATGACATCGCAAGGCATTTTATAAGAAAGGTTATTTCAATTCAATCATAAATACATTCCGTTCAGTTTAAGAGTATCGATTTAAGCATTCTCATTGGATTCCATCACGTCACTGAGGGGTTTTTTTTGGTGTGAAAAATACTCTGAATCACAAAGCTTTAAAGAAAAGTGGGCTGGTACCATTATAATTTCATGATTTTAATAATAGCAGGTTCTGATGCAGACTGGGCCGGTTTGAGGAATGAAACTCCAGGGCTGAAGACGAGTCCCTCTCTGGGTCTGTTTAAATCTGGGTGACGTTTCATGTGGTTATTCAAACTACCTTTCCTACTGAAAGCTTTTCCACAGATTGAACATTTGAAGGGCTTCTCCTCCGAGTGACAGCTCAGGTGCCTATTAAAATTATGTTTGTGTGTGAAAGATTTCTCACAGGTGACACATTTGAAAGGTCTTAAATCTGTGTGAGATATCATGTGTCGGGTCAATCTATATTTCTCTGAGAAATATTTTCCACAAGTTTCACATGAGAAAGGCTTCTCACCTGTGTGAACTCTCAAGTGGCAAATTAAGTTATTTTTCCGTGTGAAGGATTTTCCACACGTTTTACAGATGAAAGGTTTCTGATCTGTGTGCACCCTCATGTGGTTAGTCAAGTTATGCTTCCATGTGAAAAATTTTCCACAAGTTTTACATGAGAAAGGCTTCTCACCTGTGTGAATTCTTGTGTGCCTATTAAGACTATTTTTCCGACTGAAAGATTTTTCACAAGTGACACATTTGAAAGACTTCTCGTCTGTGTGCATTATCATGTGGATTTTTAAGTTCTGTTTCCACTTAAAAGATTTCCCACAGGTTTTACAGGAGAAAGCCTTCTTTCCTGTGTGAATATGCATGTGAGCTTCTAAACGGTCAATGCGTTTGAAACTTTTGCTACACATCGCACACTTTTTTTTGTTTTTCCTCGTTTTCTTGCCCTTTATCGTTTTCTCTCCATCGTCACTTTGACCTCTGGTTTTCTGACTCATCTTCTGCTGTTGTTCATCTCTGCTGGATCTTGAGGCTTTATGAGCCTTTATTTCCTGATGATTCTCTGCTTCAGTGAAGTTCTGAAAGATGATTTGGTTTCCACCAAGTTCAGCTTTTTGGTGGTATTTTTCATCAGCAGAAGCTGTTGGGTTTAAGGCATCAGTCACCTGCTTCAGTACATCCTGGATGAGCTCATCAGCCTCTTTCTTCACCATCTGCAGAGGTTCTGGTCTATCCTCCTCTTCCTTCACTTGTTGAGGATCTTGTTCTCCTGGTTCCTCTTTGATTTCAACAGTTCCAGGAACAGTCACCATTGTGGCATCAGTCTCCTGCTTCAGTACATCCTGTTTTTCATCCTGACTGGTGCTTTCAGCCTCCATCTTAACCATTTGCTGAGATGCTGATTGACAAATGTCTTCATTCATTTTTTGTAATTCAAGCTCTACGGGTTCTTCTTTGACTTCAACAGTTTGAGAAATGGTTTCCATTGGGGCATCACTCTCCTGCTTCAGTACATCCAGGTTGTCATCCTGACTGATGTCTTCTGCCTTTATTTTAACCATTTGCTGACATTCTGTTTGACCATTATCTTCCCTGATTCGATGTAGTTCTATTTCCAATGGTTCTTTTATTTCAGGAGATCCAGAATCTGTTCCACCAAAGGTATCCATCTCCAGCTTTACTACCATGTGGTCTTGTACCGTTACAAATTCTGATCCATTTGCTTCCTCTAATGTTGTTCGTTTTAGGTCCTCTGCTGCCCCTTCAGTTTTAGGAGGTTCTGTTTCCTTCAGGTCCAAAATAAAAGTCTCTTGTTGGTTGAGGGTAAAATGTCCAGCAAGAAAATCATGCTTGATAAGAGACATAATTCTTTGGTAAATCTGAAAGGAGAAAAATATTATAATTTAATATAGCAATTTCTGTTCATGTGTGTTTACTTAAAAAGAAATGTACTATTATTATTATATCCCCTATTAATGATGGAAATGCAAAGTGTTTTTCTTGGTGAAGGATAATTTCATATAACAGACTTGTTTTCCAGATTAAGACATAGGGCTGGACAACATTGCCTCCAATTAATATCACGACATTTTGAGTTGTTCACCTCGATAACTATAAATGGACGATAACAAACCCAATGCAAAGAAAACAGTTTTTTCTCTAGTTGGGGCTGTCACTTCTCCTCTTCCTCCTTAGCTACCGCTTCCCCCTCTACTTCATTATTTGTATCCTCCTCCATTCCTTCACCGTCTTTACTTTCAAGTGCTACCGCCTCCTCAGCATGGAAAGTAACTATTGGAAATCACAAAAGTCATTAGAAGGCTCTAATCTATTGTTATATCAGTAATTGTGGTATTAAAAATTAGCTTTATAATACTGACAGTAAGTCTGTGCAACATTTCCCATAAACTTTTTTTAATCAGCCTTTTAATTCAGGGGTCGATTCTGTATTTCTTTAATTCCATTTTAGACTGAGACATGACTGTTTTTGCAGGGGAAGGCAACCACAGTGGATTAGATAAGTGACTGAGGTTATGTTGGTGAAATAAGTGATTAATTTCGTTTGCTGTCGTTTAGACTAGTGCTGTGAAGAGTTTTAACAAAACTGAGATTAATTGTGATCTGTAATTAATATTCTGAATCACACCTACCATTGGACGACCAACATGGACTGGCTGCCTGCTGCGAGTGGTCTGAGACGGAGAGAAGCCCACAGCAGTTTTGCTGCCCAGTCAGAGGAAAGCCCAGTTTATGCCTCTGCAACCGCAAATTTGCACTCAGACGCAGACGTATTGACAGAGACGTTTTTCGTTTATAGTACTCTGTGATTTCCTCACCATTCTCTCTTTTTTTTTTAAGCATTGCTCGACCAGGAAAGCAGGGGATGCTAACTTTTCGTGGCGTCTCTGCATGTTACCTCTACTACTCTCGCTACGTAGTAGGCGAAAAGGAGTAAGCGAGCGAAGTAATGGATCCAAATCTCCAGTATGGATTGGAGTAGTAGGCATAAAGTTCCCGGAGGTGTATTACAGCCACAGTAAGCAGCAGGTGGACGCTGCGCTATCCCACAATGCAGCGGAAGCCCAAAAATCGTAGAAGAGTGACCTCGGCTACTGAGGAAATATCAACCATTAACACAGTCGCAATTTTGGCGTATAAATGTAAAAGTGTAGTGATTTTACTGATTACTTTGTTTTTTTGACCACTGATTAAACATTTAAGTTGATAAGTTGTTTCACGGGACCACAAGCGACCTTACGTAAAAATCCGGCAAAATGGCGGAGCAGTGCGTCTGTTTTCATGACTACCACTCGCTCGTTTGCTCGGAACCTGAATTGAAAACAGCGTTTACAAGCAAACGCATTTACAAAAAATAATTCCCATACAGGTTCGAATATTAAAGAGATCCCTAAAATTCGTTCGAATATCTTTAATTTTTAAAACATTCAAATTATATTCGAATAACGAAGTTCGGAGTCCAAGCCCTATTTCTGATCTGAAAAAGAATTTCCTTTTATAGAAAGTTGAAGTGCAACCGTTTGTCCAGCTGTCTGTGCACCTAGACAAAAGTTTGACTGCTACAAACGTTATTTGAGGAAAGACGATAACTCCCCTTCTGACGTTGAATAGCTGCGTTTGTGGCGTCCAAGCGGAATCATAAATGGACCTTTTCTTTTGCAAACAACTTTCCCTCGTCTGTCTTAATTTGACTTATTTGGTTCATCGCCTCATCGACTGGACATCGCTTCAATGCAACAGCAGGACCGAAATCACATAGTTTTTCTAAAATGTGTGTCTGGGTAGCGAGATAAATTGGGGAACAATGGGTCTTAACAAGAAAGAAATAAGGGTATCTAAAGAACCTGCGCTATTAATTGGCCTGGGATTGATTAATCAACATAATCCTTTTGCTGCACCCAGGTTTCTGTGAGACAAATTAAATCAGTCTGATGATCAAAGAGCAGATCTTATGTAAAATACACAACAATTTAAAGCTTTGTTTTGGTCAAAGCCATACAGATTTTAAAGATTTTTTTATTAGGATTTACACTTTGATACTTTTAATAAATATATATATTTGATTATAGCTGGGGGAAAGCCGCTGTCACAATAGGGTATATGATGGGAAACAGTACAGAAGCTGTACAGTAGAGAGTTGTGTTAAACTAGGACTCTGCTTAATTACATCTTTTTAAAAATAAATATATAAATAAAATAAAGAATAAAAAAATAAATTTGATCAGACAACTAAAAAGAAGAACTGCTTCGTCTATAGTGGGATGGATATCATCTCTCCGGATCAGACAAGGGTTTGGACTTGCGAATACTGTTGAAGGTGAGCGGTGAATTCAATGAAGATGGGAGCTGAATATATATTTTTATAAACTCGTCGCATAGAAGTGGTTTTGTGATCCATCCTCAGAAAGATAATCTTTTGCAGAAAAGTTTACCATTAAATCTTCTTTCTTATATTAATGCCCACTAAATAAATGTTCATGTTTCCCACCAGTTATCTTCTTACCAGACAGCTGAGGTTAGCAGGATGTAACCACTGAAGTAGTGGAGAACGGCACAGAGCCAGGAGACACCCCAACTGAGCCTGCAAAAACCAGTAAAAAAAAAAAAAGGCTGTTAAGATGGACGTATCAGGGAATAGAACAGAAACATCCTTTATCAATCCACGGAGGGGAAATTCATGTGTAAAAGCAGCTGGACTTTACAGATTGAGACACAAAAATGTATAAATTCTGAACAATATACTTCAAAACAAGGACAAAATTACACCATTAAAATAATGTGTGGTATTATGTGATGACTGGGTTTTTGTTTGTCCACACGCCTCTTATGGATTGACCACAAGTTCTCAATAGGATTAAGATCTTAAATTAGTTAGAACAATTTTAAAACAAAATTAGTTCTCACTTTTGCCTTATGGCACGGTGCTCCATGGTGCTGGAAAATGCTTTGTTCTTCACCAAACTGTTGTTGGATTGTTGGAGGGTGTTTTGGTACCATTCTTTATTCATGGCTGTTTTTGGGCTAAATTGTAAGTGAGCCCACTCCCTTGGATGAGAAGCAACCCCACACATGAATGGTCTCAGGATGCTTTACTGTTGGCATGACACAGGACTGATGGTAGCGCTCACCTTTTTTTTCACCGGACAAGCCTTTTTCCAGATGCCCCAAACAATCAGAAAGATGCATCATGGGAGAATCTGACTTTGCCCCAGTCCTCAGCGGTCCATTCACCAAACTTTCTGCAGAACATCAATCTGTCCCTGATGTTTTTTTTGGAGAGAAGTGGCTTCTTTGCTGCCCTTCTTGACACTAAACCATCTTCCAAATGTCTTCGCCTCACTGTGCGTGCAGATGCGCTCACACCTGCCTGCTGCCATTCCTGAGCAAGCTCTGCACTGGTGGCACTCCGATCCAGCAGCTGAATCCTCTTTAAGAGACAATCCTGTCGTTTGCTGGACTTTCTTGGACACCCTGAAGCCTTCTTAAGAAAAACTGAACCTCTTTCCTTGAAGTTCTTGATAATCCTATAAATTGTTGATTTAGGTGCAATCTTAGTAGCCACCATATCGTTGCCTGTGAAGCCATTTTTATGCAACGCAATGATGGCTGCACGCGTTTCTTTGCAGGTCACCATGGTTACCAATAGAAGAACAATGATTTCAAGCATCAGCCTCCTTTTAACATGTTAAGTCTGCCATTCTAACCCAATCAGCCTGACATAATGATCTCCAGCCTTGTGCTCGTCAACATTCTCATATGCATTTCAATATGAATTTCATCTGATCACTGTTCATAACATTCTGGAGTTTATGCAAATTGCTATTATAAAAACTTAAGGAGAAACTTTTCCAATTTCCAACATTTATGTAATTCTCAAAACTTTTGGCCACCTCTTTACACATACTGACACAGCTGGGTCAAACTACTCAATCAGGAAACATCAGCTAGAACTAACCCAATACTAAATCCGTCCAGGACTAAAACTAGCTTGGCCAAAAGGGCTCAAAATCAAGACATACCAGGAGTAATGCCAGGCCTCAACCAGTCCTGACACAGACATCAAATGTTTGTCTAAGTTATGTTCAACATCACTTTATAATGGCCCAGCGGGTCATTAGTACGAGGCCGAGGTGAAGACAATAAAGCTGACCCTGCATCTGTGTAAGTCCACTATTTAGTTTTCTTAATAAAAAGATTAAAATATCCTTTTTCTAAACTAATTATAGCTAAAGGTAACTACACACATTTTATAAAAAATGCTTTTATTTTTCTGAGGAATTCATATTAAGAACGTCAAGTTTGACACTATGGATCGTAGCAGCAGCACCGTCACTTCACAGAACACACGGCAAACGGATTATGTCATTTCTGAGTCGTGTCTATTACTTTTAGTTTGTTAAGTTATCATCATGCGGAGAACATTTGTAGATTAGATGCATTCTGAGGCTCAATCTACAGATTTTTCGCACTCTGGCTCACCTTGTTTGGATGAGACGGAGACGGGGGGGGGGGGGGGTAGGCAGGTATACAGGAGTAGAGCAAGCTACCTTTATTTCTGAAAAACTGTGTGACTCTTGATGTGACATGCATGCGACTGTAACTGTCTGCGCTGCTACATAGCAAGTGCAATGAACAAGAGTGTAGCTCGGACAGAGCGGGTGGAATGAACCATTGTGAGGGGGGAGGGGTGTAAGTGAAACAGTAAATGCATTATTTGTTTGTTAAATATTAAACCTATGGTCCAAACAGACAAAATACACATTGAGTACATGAAGGGCCCAAGTATATTTAACGCATGTATTAAAAAAAGAAAAAGAAATAAAAGAAATAGGGGGTCTGGTCCTCTGGGCCCTTCATCAGCCTGGGCCTTTAGAATCGTCCTAACCTTCCACCCCTTTGCGGCGCCCAGGTCCACGAATTTTAAAGACTAATTTTGATGCAGAGAAAATGTTGATTTTCGACCGCCGGCAAAAGTTACTTTATTTTCTGTGTAAAAACGTTTAGCGGACTACAACCGCAGAAGAAGGAGGAGATCGAGGGTCGTAGCCTCCTGGACGAAGAAAGGAGCATTAAACACGGAGAAAACCTCTATAAATCTGACCATGTGGAAAGTAGCAGCTATGTCGGGGATAAAGCAGTCGGTGGAGTGAGAGCCAGCATGGAGGAGAAGCTCTACAAGCTCTAGGTGAGGGTTTTACGTGCTATAGCTAGTGCTAGCTCCTGTTAGCCAAATGACGTTATATTTGCGACTTCTGATTTGTAGGCATTTTAAATGCGAATTTTTACAATCGAATAAATCCCGAATCACTGGACAAAAACAGTAGAAATGTACAACATTAGTTATAATTTAGATCAAATTACAACATATGTGTGATTCAGGACGTAAGACAAAGCGGACCAGAAAATAACTTATCGCTCCATTGACTTCCATTCATTTGTTTTTTGGCCAGGGGACCCATTAGGGCCTACAGGAAGGGGAGGAGACTAACGCTGCATTCAATTTGTCTCCGATACTCGGGCGTCCGAGTTGCTGTAAACGACAATGTGACGTCATTCCCCACTTAAAGCGTTCCAGCTTCACTCCGAGTCGGAAAGAACATGGATGCTGTCGAGGGGCGAGCTAGTCATTATTACTCTATTGAATGCAATAATGTGATTAAAAATATCCCACGGGCTCTGATCCACGTACTCAAGAAATCCGTTTAAAACTTTGATATTTACCCATTGAACCATTTTATTCAAACTAGATTCTATTTCAATGTTGAAAAATGTTACTTAAGCAAACAAGAGGATGAATCAATTAAACGTCTCTCCTTTAAATGTGGTAAAATGATGGATCTTTGGAAATCACTTCCGGAGTGGCTTAACTCTAAAAAAAATAAAATAAAATGAAAAACAAAGCTGTAAATTGTATCGAACGCACAGCAAGGCCGTGAAATGTAGAAACTGGTGACCGGATTAAAGCAGAAATGTAGTCAAGTGTGTAAGAGCATTTAAAAACGACACTGAAATGACCAACAGTGCGAATACAAAGAAAATGCATCTCAACTACGGGCGCAGCCATCTTTGTTCTCAGATGTGTAATTCCTACTCGGTGTACTATCAGAGCTCCGAGTTGGAGCTCGTATATTCTGGACTTCTGGGAAGATGGTGGAGTGAGCGATAAAACTCTCTGCAGGCCCCGATGCCCGACTCTAACTTAACCCTTTCGGTGACTAAAAGTGACGCAACATCATTAGGGAGCAACAAGATGGCAAGTGCTAGCAAAGAACACTGCTACTCGTTAGCTGCAATCCAACAAGCCTGCGATGACGATGATATTGCTCTGATGGAAGAAGGCGGCATGCTCAAGGACCCTCATCCAGGTAGAGAACACTCCTTTAAAGAGCCCGAGCCCTAAAAAAAAAAAAAATCGAAGATCAGCGTACAGGATGTAAAATCATCTTCTAATGCCATCTTAAACGGCATTCACATCCGATCAGGCAAGCTCGATAGCCAAAGTGAGCACTTTCAAGCATTGGAATGGCAACTAAAGGAAAACACCGAAGCAACAGCAAAGGTGAAAGAATCAGTCGAAGCTAACACATCAGCGTTGAAAGGAATATTAGGAGATGTGAGCAAATTAAAGCAACAAGTGACTACTCTCCAGGAGGAAAATGTAGCTCTTCGCGAAGCTTGCGTGGAGCAGACGAGATACAAACGAAGGTGGTCGTTGGGGCTGAATGGATTTCCCCAGATAGAAGGTGAAAACATCAGAGACGAAGTAATTAAAATCCTGAACAATGTAGTGCCTCTCTCAAGGGATAAACGCCAAAATACGGTGGACACTTTTCACAGACTTGGACGGAAAATGAACGCAGGCAGGCCAAGGCGAGTAATCACCCAGTTTGCTATGACAACTGTACGTGATCAGGTTTGGAGGATTAGTTAGAAATCCGCTTCAGGGAGGACTTCTGCAAAGACGACCGAGAAGCACACGCTGGACTCTGGCCAAAGGTGGAGGAAGCGTGGGGAAAAAAAAGGACGCTTACCTGCGGGATGGACATGCGATCATAGACGGCCGTCGTGTGTCAGGATGACGGGAAAAAGTCACGCGCGCTGAAATTCTTTGTAGAGGCATGTAAGACGCTAACGTTCATTCTATTCAACCTGTTCCTTTTGCTTATTTCCTTTACGTATGTTGCTATGACAACGATTAGGACCAGCTGATTGTTAATTTTTGATTTTGTAAGCAAATTGGTCATCTTAATCTTGTTTTTCCACATCACTCCATTTTTGGTTAGATATCTTATTATATTCCAAACAATTTTAAGGGTTACTCATTCACATAATTCCTGCGTGAGGTCCTAAACGCACTTAAGGTTTTCTCTATAGTGATTTCTTTGTTGTCTTTAAATGTTAGAGGTTTGAGGAACGACACTAAGCGCAAGGCCATTTTTCTTTTCTGCAGACAGCAGCCATGGGTCAATCATTTTTTTCTCGACTGAAAATGATGTTAAACTCTAACGAACAAAAATATATCATGGTTAATATCTACGGTTACAATAATAGAACAAAAACAAGGAACTATTACATAACTTGGCTAACATGGTAAAATTTGGATGCAACAGATATTATTATTGGTGACTCTGATGTAGTCCCTGATGAAGGGATGGACCCCTACTCCGTACACCACCCATACATTCAATCCTTTGATAAGTTAGTTTTCCCATTCCCTGAACCTTGTTGACATACGGCGTAAACTAACCGAAATGGAAAACACTATACGTCCCACCGCGGACGTATTTATACAGCGTCTGCAACCCTGAAAGCATAACAAAAAAAACAGAAGAAGAAGATGGATTCAAGCAATGGCTGCATCCGTGCATTCATCCGCTCAGAAGCAAGATGGATTGAAGGAGAGAAAAAGTCTTCTTACTTCTTCAACTTGGAAAAGAGTCGACAGGTCAAAAAAATAATTAAGTAAGCTCTACATTAACAAACATTTAAACGAAGACCCGAAAGCAATTGACAATCATATATTTGCTTTCTATAATACCCTTTACAGTTCCAGATATTCTCATCACGATGCTGAGATGTTTCCAAATACCATCCAAGACTCCATCCCAAAAATAGATCAGGAATTTAAAGCAACAACAGAAAACGATCTCACTTTAGACAAACTCGATTCTGCCATCTAAGAAACGCCTAATGGTAAGTCACCTGGCCAAGATGGTCTCACGACTGACTTTTATAAAAAAAAAAATTGGCCACACATCTGAGTCTTGGTCTATAATGCTTTTAATGAATGTATTGATAACTCGAGCCTGTCAGTATCTATGAAACAAGGTAATTATTCTTAGATAATTGGAGACCTACCACACTTCTATGTGTTGATTACAAACTTTTAGCTCAAGTTTATCCTAACAGACTGAAAACGGGTATAGGGAAAATAATTGATGAAACTCGATATATTAACAATCATACTCGCTTTGTGTTTAATATGCTCGATTACAATTATTTGATTACTCAGGACAGTTTTATATTTTTCTTGGACTTCTTTAAAGCTTTTGACACCCTAGAAGACCCTTTTTGATTTAAAACATTGGAATTATTTGGTTTTGGATCAAAATTTTGCAATATTATTCATTTACTTTACAAAAACATAAATAGTGGTGTATCTAATAACTATGGCTTTTCCGGACGCTTCCCAATTAATAGAGGTATAAGAAAGGGTTGTCCAATTATCCCTTTGTTATTCATTCTAGCAGTAGAGTTACCAGCACTTTCCCTTCAAAAATGATACAGACATTGAAGGCAATAACATTTTGGATAGGAAATTCATAATAAGTCAATTTGCTGATGACACAACTCTCTTCTTTAAAAAAAAAATCATCAAGACATGATAACAAAAGCAATTGATAAAATAACTTTTTTCTCTAAAGCATCAGGTTTGGTATTGAACCTAAAGAAAATGTGAACTCCTAGCCATCCAAAACAGTAATGCAAATAAAATAGCTAATATTCCCGTCAAAGATTAAATTAAATATCTGTCTTTAGAAGAAATTAGTCAAATTTGGTTGCCCGAATCAAAGACGCTGGAAAAAAAAAAACTAAATCACAGGTTAACACGTGATTTATCCATATTTGGCTGTGTCTTCTTATCCAAAACTGAAGGGTTATCAAGTCTAATCTATCCATGTCATTCAATGTACACTTCACCAAAAAGGAATAAAACGTCTAACTCCGTAATATTTAAATGTATCTGGAAGAATAAAGCTCACTACATACGGAAATCACAGTTGGTCAAACAATATGAAAACGGAGGACTGAATGCCCTAGAATTTGAATCGATTATCGCAGCTTTTAGAATTGAATGGCTGAAAGAATGCATCACTAATCCTGTATCTACATGGTACCACATTCCTAATAAACTTTTCAACAAAGTCTGTGGCATTGCGCTCATGCTCAAATGTGATTTTGAAGTTCCGAAAATCCCATTAAAAGTATCTGACTTTCATAGATAAGCCTAAAAAATGATGTTAACCCACAATTTTTCCCCTCACAATACAATAATTTGGAACAATAGATTAATTACCCATAACAGACTAGCAATATTTAAAGATGATTGGTATAGAAAAGGTGATACTTTTGTCTATTATTTATCGACTACTGAAGGTCACTTATTGTCCCTTGAGGAACTTAATGCCAAATATGGTTTAGATATCTCAAGGGGGGGCTATGATAAAATAGCTATCCCACCCTCTCTACTTGTTATGATCCAGAATATTGAATCTTATCTTACTTGCGCTCCTTCACTGCCCTATTTAAAAGTTCATGAAGTCAGCCTATTAGACAGATATTGCAACAACAGACATATCAGTCCTTTAAACACAAAAACATGGGGGGGATTCAACTGTTGCATTGTCCGTCATAATACAGAAGCCACCTTAATTAAAAAATCTGTATCATTTTACCACTTTTACCCTTCAGTGCCAAAAGTTAAAGAGACACACTTCAAAATTATGTCTGATATTTATGCTGTAAATGACTTTTTGAGTAAAGCAAATATCGTATCCATACCCTGCCAAAGGAAAAGCTGCAAACCTTATAGTAGACCTTATAATCTACGTGACGCCAGCGCCTACATAATATATACAAGAAGCTCTACAGCACAGTTCATATCTGCTTGTCCTGTTAACCGAAGAGAACAATAGCTGCTGAGAAGAAGAGAGAGTTTTTGGTGCGGACAGACGACGAGATCGATTTATTACTCTTCGCTGTTATCTTTGTCTGTAGTGTCGTATTATTATTGACGCAGCAATCATTGACGCCACTTCCTTTCATTATCCGGAGAAGCTGTCCACACCGGCTCCTTTAGCCGTTGAATACACGGCTCTCTTACCCGGCTAATAGTTATCCGGCCACAGACCTTAAATGACGCCGGGTTAGTGTGGACGATAGGGGGGTGTAGACTAAATAATTATACGTCTAAGGTATTATCCGGCTTAGTGTGGACGTGGCCTAAGTCGTTGAAACTTGTTAAAAAAAGGAACAGAACGACTGATAAACGCATCACAATCCCTGTTGTTTTGAAACACCATGCCTTGGATTAAGTGAGCTCTTATCTGTAATCTTGGAAACTGAAGTGATAAGATACCATCCACTAGAGGGCAGTGGGGGTACAAGGAATGTGATAATCCGTATCTATTTAAGTAAAGAGTGTATGTTGATTAGTGTGTGTGCACAGCTGATGAGACATGAGCAATAAAGAAACTAAACTGAAGAACCCAAGTCTTCTTTTTAATTGAAGTAACATTACATGGTACCAGGAGCGGGGCAGTTTTTTTTTGAGTGCCATGGATAGTGTGAAGCCACCAGAAGCAGTGAACTGGACTGGAAATGTGGACTGTGAATGGAGGACTTTCAAACAACGCTTCTTGCTGTATATGCAGGCTGTCGGACTGGACGGCAAACCAGACATGCGTAAGATTGCACTGCTGCTCACTGTTGCTGGACCACAAGCCGTGGAAGTGTTTAATACGTTTGTCTTTGAAGAGGAAGAGGACAAAGTTAAGTTTGACACAGTAGTAAAAAAGTTTGATGAGCACTGCTCCCCAAAGAAAAATGAGACGTTTGAGAGATACGTGTTTCGGGCACGTGTGCAACATCAAGGTGAGGGCTTTGATGTATTTTTGACTGATTTGAAATTAAAAGCAAGAACGTGTAACTTTGGAGAGTTGCAAGATTCACTGATCCGGGACCAAGTAGTATTTGGAGTGAATGATAAAAAAGTGAGAGAGAGACTATTAAGAGAAACAGACCTCACTTTAAGTAAAGCTGTGGACATTTGCCATGCAAGTGAAATAGCCCTGCAACATGTTAAAACTTTCAGTGATGGGATAAGAGAGCAAGAGCATAATATTGCAGCAGTAACCACAGTTTCATACAAGCAGAGACAAGAAAAAGATAAAAACGAATCAGTGATATTCAACTGTAAAAGATGTGGCACTCGACATGCAAGAAAACAATGTCCAGCATTTGGCAAAGTTTGTAATAAATGCAAAGGATTAAATCACTTTGCAAAACAATGTTTTTCTAAAAAGAAACTTGAAAAGAGTGGTACTGTACACACGGTGGAAGAGGCCTCTCTTAATGATGTTTTTTTCGTCGGCATGGTGGAATATGAACAAGACATGTCGCGAGGTGAAGAACAGAAAAGAGAAAGGAATAAAAAGGATAAATGGACAGTACCTTTACTTGTGAATGGAACTGTTGTCACCTTCAAGTTGGACACCGGAGCAAAGGCCAATTTGATAAGTGAGCGGGATATTGGAGCCATGAAAGTAAAGCCACACATTTATCCAGAATATAGCACACTTAAAGCATACAATGGACATCCCATTATCACCAAAGGCAAGTGCAAACTTAAAGCAAATGTTAAAGGAAAAGAACATAATTTGAAGTTTGTAATAGTGCCTGAAGATCATGAGTCACTAATAGGTGATGATGCATGTGAAAAATTAGGGTTTGTCCAGAGAGTTTATTGCATCAACAGTAATCCACAAAGCAGCATAGACACTATAGTGAGTCAGTACCCAGACATTTTTAAGGGATTTGGGGCCTTACCTGTCACTTATAAAATGCAACTAAACGAGGATGCAAAACCTGTTGTTCATGCTCCTAGGCGAGTTCCAGGGCCACTGCGGGACAAACTGAAGCAGGAACTGGAAAGAATGTCTTCATTAGGAGTCATAAGGAAAGTGGAGGAACCCACAGAGTGGGTGAATTCAATGGTTTGTGTTCTGAAGACTAATGGAGATCTGAGGATCTGTATGGATCCTAAAGATTTGAACAATAACATAAAGAGAGAACATTATCCACTTCCTACCAGAGAAGAAATAATAAGTGAAATGGCTGGTGCCAAATATTTCACCAAATTAGATGCATCCCACGGCTTTTGGCAGATCAAGTTAGACGAAGAGAGCGCTAAATATTGCACCTTTAATACACCATATGGGCGCTATTTGTTTCAGAGGATGCCATTTGGGATCACGTCAGCTCCTGAAGTGTTCCACAGGACAATGGAGCACGTCATTGAAGGGATTGAAGGAGTACGTGTGTATGTCGATGACATCATACTATGGGGAGAAACCTTGGAGCAGCACAATGAGAGATTCAGAAAAGTTCTACAGAGAATCCATAAAAATGGGCTGAAGATGAACCAAGCAAAATGCCAGTTTGGGGTAGAAGAAATCCTTTTTCTAGGTGATAAACTTTCTGGGGCAGGTGTCAAGCCAGATTAAAGTAAAATTAAAGCAATACTGGAGATGCCTTGTCCTGTGGATAAGAAAGGAGTTCTCAGGGCACTTGGAATGATTAATTTCGTTGGAAAATTCATTCCAAATATGTCTTCAAAAACTGTGCATCTGAGGCAGTTGCTGCATGAGAAAAGAGAGTTCAAATGGACTGAACAACATGATGAAGAATGGAAGCAACTAAAACACATTCTTACGACGGAACCAGTTTTGATGTTTTACGACCCAACAAAAAGAACAAAGATTTCTACAGATGCGTCATCTAAAGGGATTGGAGCTGTGTTGCTGCAGGCTGACGGAGAAAGTTGGAGACCAGTCGCCTATGCATCAAGGACAATGACAGCAGCTGAATGTCGCTATGCACAAATTGAGAAGGAGTGTTTGGGACTAGTATATGGATTCGAAAAATTCCGCTGCTATGTCTACGGTCTTCCAAAGTTTGTGGCAGAAACTGACCATAAGCCTCTGATCGCTATAGTGAAGAAAAACCTCAGTGAGATGTCACCAAGAATTCAGAGACTGATGATGAAGCTACATAGCTATGATTTTGACCTCATCTACACTCCAGGAAAACACATTGTGTTGGCTGATGCACTGTCCAGGGCAACCACAAAAAGTGAAAACACCATGGAGGAGGATGTAAATGTTCACGTGAAGATGATAAAAGAATGTCTTCCAATAACAGACAGGAAATCGCAACAGATTGCTGAGGAAACGGCTAAAGATGAAATCCTGAAGAGGGTTATCCGTAAGCTACAGGTACACTGGCCTAAAGGAGAATGTCAGCAGTATTATAACATCAGAGCAGATTTCAGTGTTATCAATGGACTTTTACTTGGAGGGAATAGAATCATAATTCCCCAGTCACTGAGACCCGAGATTCTGAAAAGGATACATGAAGGCCACCTTGGCAGGGAAAAGTGTAAAAGAAGAGCACGGACAGCTGTTTATTGGCCGGGGATTAATGCTGACATTGATGGGATGGTTTCAGGATGTGAGACCTGTCTGAAACATCAGGTGAAACAACCCAGAGAACCTATGATGCTTACTGACATGCCTGAGGAACCATGGCAAAAAGTGGGAACTGATTTGTTCCACTTGGATGGAAAAAACTATCTGTTGCTGATAGATTATTTTTCAAATTATCCAGAAATAGCAATCCTTTCCAGCATCTCTGCCACCACTGATTGCACACATGAAAAGTATTTTTGCCAGACATGGAATCCCTCAAATTCTCTTCAGTGACAATGGACCGTGTTACAGCTGTAAAGAGTTTCAAAGCTTTGCTATAGCATATGATTTTAAACATGTGACTGCCAGCCCTCTTTATCCTCAGTCAAATGGGAAAGCAGAAAAGGGAGTTCACATAATAAAACAGCTTCTCAAGAAAGCAAAAGACAGCAATTCAGATCCAAATCTGGCCTTGTTAAGTTATAGAGCATCACCCTTAGAACATGGTGTGTCTCCAGCTGAGCTTTTGATGGGAAGAAGATTGAGAACCACTCTCCCTCACACAGCACATCGCAAGAAATCCCAGAACATCCGACTGAAACAAAAACATCTACAGTCAAGGCAGAAAAAGAACTATGACAAGTCAACCAAGAGTCTGGAGCCACTTATAAGGAACGATACAGTGAGGGTTGAAGACTCACGAGTTTGGAGTAAAAAGGCTGCTTTTATGGAGGAGGTGGGTCCTAGATCCTATGTGGTCAGGACTGAAGATGGTCAAATATTGAGGAGAAATCGTCGAAGCTTGTTGAAAACCAGAGAGACTTTTGAAAATCAAGTCCCTGAGGATACTTTGGAGATGGCTGCACAACCCACATCATCAACAGAGCAAGCTGTCTCAGACTGTGTAACAACAGCAGATTCGTCCAAGACTGTTTTAGATGAGATACCATCTGAACCATTACCATCTGTGCTTAGAAGAACGACTCGCATCATTAAACCTCCAGATAGACTAAATCTTTAATTAAAACATTTTATTAAAAAAATAAATAAATAAATAAATTAAAATCTCGAATAGAAAAAAGGGGATGAAGTGATAAGATACCATCCACTAGAGGGCAGTGGGGGTACAAGGAATGTGATAATCCGTATCTATTTAAGTACATGTTGACAGTGTATGTTGATTAGGGTGTGTGCACATGAGCAATAAAGAAACTAAACTGAAGAACCCAAGTCTTCTTTTTAATTGAAGTAACATTACAGAAACCTCTTGTTGTTTTTGTTGTTGTACACGTGTCTCGGTGAAATCACGCGAGACAACTGCGAGATTTCCGACTCGGAAAGGTTAACGGGAATGCAGCATTATTCCCTGCTTCTCTCCCGTCTTTTTCATTAACATCAAAGCAGCCGCACGTGGCCTAGGACGCTTCCTACTGAGCATGCGTCGTTTCCCTCCGCTTTTCCCCTAGTCTGCTGCAGGGAAATGCTTATAGTTTATTACTACGTTTAGATACCGGCACCGATGAGGGCAGCTAAGCGGGGTCCTTCGGGTCAGTAACGTCTGTGGTAGCTATTAGCAACCACCGATGCTAACGGACGTTGGGAGCCAGTTAGTTAGTGAAACGTTGATCCGGAACGGCGGCCGCTGAAGGAGCGTGTGTGCAGCAGAGTTACTCACTGAGCGGGATCCCTGTCTGTCCCTCTGTCTCTGTGTCCTCAGCGGCTCCGTCTCTGGGAGGAAAAAGGAGACTCTTTATCCGAAGGAAGCAGCCGAGCTCAGCTTCAGCAGTTCGGCTTCATACCTCAAGCTTTACGGTCCAAAGTCCGCTTCCAGCTCGGTGTTCCGCCCGCTCTGCTTTCTGTTAAAGGTTCCGGACGGATCCAACCGCCTCGGCTCCAACAGCAACACACAGCGCTACACTTCCGGGTCCTCTTCTTCCTTGAGCTCCAACCCTAGTAACACTTTACCGCCACCTTATGGTCCAGAGAGGTACTTAAGAGACCCGGTGTTGTGACTTTCTGTCCTACCGTCATGTTTACATCCCGAACAACAACTGTTAGCTTTGATGTTAAAAATAATCATTGGAATATATATTGTAAATGACTGAAGTGGCAGTTTAGCAGCAACATAGCAACAACTTATATGAATAACGAAAACTTTTCTTTCGACCCACAGAACGTGCTACCTGTTTAATTTAGATGCAATTTAGATGCACCGATCAGAATATCCTTATCGTTTAAATATACACGTGGGTAGCACATATTTAATTTAACAAAAAAACTACGATCAGAATGCTAGCACATATACGCGCTCTGAAAACCATGATCAGAACATCCGACCTTTAAATACATGTGGGTCGCGTACATATAGGTGAGCTACACATATCAGAATATCCTATGTCTCACATAAACATGGGTTGCACACATAAATGAACTACAACGCATGATCAGAATATTCCGGTTTTTTAAATATAAGTAGGAAGCACACATGAATGAACTAAAAACTTTGATCAGAATATCCCACCAGGTTATATATACATGGTTAGCACAGATGGAAGAAATTCAGTCTGTCCAGTACTCACACACACACCTACACACACGGATCTGCTTCCCTGGCTGGGCATGGTGTTTAGTTTTACCCAGAATGCCATGCAGTTTCCTCATCATCCGTTTCTCCATCGCAGTGCTTACTTTTTGATTGGTTCGTCCAAACGTCTGCAGTCTTTGTGCTACTTCCCCAGCGGCGTACAGCAGCAAACTTCTGAGCACCGTGTAGTAGAACATCTGTAGCACGTTATTGCAGACGCTCAAGGATCTTCTGAGTAGGGTTTTTTTGCCCTCGAGTCTGAGTCCGAGTTATTGGATTTTGATTATCCGTCGATACAGAGTCCCGATCCGATACTTCTATCGGTTATGCATAAAAAAAAGAATAAAGAAGAGCGGAGAAACTGATCCAGGATGTTCCCTTTTTTTATTCGCCTTACTTTAACATCGAACAATTCTGTTAACAAACAGAGGACTTCTGTGGGGTAGCTTAAACAATCAAGTAAAAAATAACAAATTATTCACTTTTTAACTTTAGTGCAAAAGTAGCTTATACATAAAAAAGTATTTAAAAAACAGTACCTCAGCTTAAATAAACTTAATTATAAGAATGTATATACATATCAGGGGTCATGTTACCTTTATCGTTTCTGGATTTGACTGGTTTAGTAGAACGGCGACAGAAAAATCTGAAGTCTTTTGGTCATTTTTACAGATTAAAATTAACCGACTACGTGTTGCAATTGCGCAGATATTTTTCGACTTTACGGACACAGATTCCAGGTAAATAAATCAACTGAACAAAAGATTCCTGGACACTTTGATGCGTGACCAACCAACCGGTCCTTTCCGATTTGTCAGACGCGCTACGATGAGCCAAACACCTGCTGCTCTTTCTTTCCTACCGCGGGTTTTTCTGCAGTTAAAGCGTAGTTTACGGTTCCGGAAACAGTTTGTTCAGAGTCTTGTAGACATGTGGTCGGCCGGTGATTGGCGGGCGCTGCTGCCTTTTCCATCTCCCCGGGCGGGTTCTTGTCGCTTGCTCCCTGGTGGCCCCTTGCCGCGTCCGGGCGTCGGCGAGAGGCGTCGGCGGGTGGCCGGCGTCTCCGGGCCCGATCGGCTATATTGACACTGGACATGGCTCCTGGGTCTTGGTCTTAGCGCTCGCGGGGGTGCTGAGGTGGGGGCCTCTGGCCGGTGTTGGTCGGCCTCCACGGTGACTGACCGGTTGGTGGGGTGTGGGCTGGTGGGTGGAGGTGCTGGGTTCTGTTGCCACCCGGCCATCGGGCAGTAGTAGCAAGGCTGGAGGATGTCGGCCTGGGGATTGGCCTTCGGACTTCGGTCTGCTCACGGGCCTGGCGCGACATGTCCGGGGTACCCGAGTCGGTGGTGCGCCGGGTTCCGGCCTCGGCGCGGGGGCCCTCGGACGCTGGCGGTGCCTGGGGCGTCTCTTATTGGCGGGGAGGCTTTTTACCATCTAGCACAGGCGCTCTTTTTAACGGGGTGCGCTTGGGATGGGAGGGGGGAGGGCGTTGAGGGGGAGGGGGGGCTAAACTCAACCTGGGTGTCTAGTGACATGTGTTTTGTTAGCAGTGTAAATGTTGGGAAGGATTTAGGTATGCCCCTGGCATGGGGGCTGGTGGATTGCCGGGGCCCCCATGGGGCTCGGGGGTGCCGCTGCCGTGGGCCCCGACTTGACGTGCTGGGGCCTCCCACCCCTGGTGGATCGGGCCGAACGGGGGTGCCTATTGGAGTCAGTAGGGGAGCTGGCTCCCTGGGGTTGGCAATGGTCACCCCAGTTATTTTCTCCCCATCCCCATGCCTCTGTCCACCTGCTCCTTCATTCTACCATTCACAAGGCCTTGGGACGTGGGCACGTCACTGGGGTGCGGGATGGAGCTTCCGTCTTCGCTACCCGGTGGCGGCCTGGGTCCCGATTTTATTGAGCAACTTAGACACTTACACTTGCAACATTTACATGGAACGCACATGTAGGGACCTGGCGGTGTGGCGCATTGGCGCTGGGGGCGGGACCCCTCATGGGGGGCCCCCTATAGGGGCCCGTTGTGGGGGCCTCGCCTGTGGTGCCGGCACCCACTGGTTAAACGCATCTAGACACTGAGGGCCCGGGGGGGGAGATGGGGGTACCCGGCAGTATTCCCATGTCCCCCCCCTCTGTTTTAAGTGCACATTAGAACAACACGCAACAACACCACATTGAGCGGGGGGAGAGAGGCTGGGGGGTCTTTCCACACCCCTGTTCGTTGGACCATCAGGGGTCGGAGCCCGGATAGAACATCAGGCCGTCTGGTCGGGGTCCTGGGCTGGTGGGCTGCTCTTGCCGGTGTGGGGGCCTTGGCGGTCTGCTTGTCCCCGTCCTGGTGGGCAAAGGGGTCTGTCTCCTGGGTGCAGGGGCAGGGTTCTCTATTGGGGCGTCTGTCCCTGGGCCTGGGAGTATGGAGTATAGTGTACGTATGGGGGGTATGAATGAGTGTATAGCGTCCTTTTTTCGTATGTCCTGTATTTGTAAGAATGTGTACGCATGAGAGGGAGGGTACGTATGAGTGTCTCTGTCTGTCTATGTCTACCTGTCAGGTTGGGTGTTTGGCTGCTCTCTGGCCTGATGCATCTTCTTCCCTCCCCGTCACTCCCCGTCGGTGATGGTTGCTCCTGCCCGCTGGTTGATGATGGCTCTCGATGCCTGGGGCCGGGGGTCCCGGTTGCGGCCCGGATCGGTCCTGGTGCATGTCGGGCGGGTCCTGGGTGGTCCGGTGTGTCGGGCGGCCGCTGTTTTGGGCCGACGTCCTCCTTGGATTGACTGGGTTACCTCTTCTGGGGGTGCCGGGGTTGTAGAACAGGTTGGTGCCGCCCGGTTGGATCGGTGGGGACAGTGCCTGGCGCCCAGTCCTCCTGCCGGTTCCAGGACTTCTGCTGGCTGGTCAGTTCACCTGGTGGGGCTGTCCGGCATTGGCTGGGCCCCTGATCTTGGCACCCTACGTGGGGCGGGATCTGGACCCGGGAGCTGGAAAATCTGGATGTCCAGGTGCCGGCTGGGCTTGGCCTGGGGAGTGCGTACATCCGCTGTTGCTCTTGCTGTGGCTCCCTGGCGTGTGGGTGTGTGGGGGCGGGCCGGGTTGTTGGCGGTGGGTATTGGTCCGGGGTGGCGGCGGCGTGTGTTGTCCGTCGGTTGGCTGCGGATCCCCCTTGCCTGCAGCGGCGGCGGGGGGCCCTTGTCGGCTGGTCCGTGGTTGGGGCCCCGCTGTGGGGCGGGGTGCCCCTGGTTGATTCCGTAAAAAACCCAAAAACACGAGTTTAATTACATGCAAGAGGAAAGAAAATGTCGAAATGTTCTTAAATATCCTGATTTTTATGATGTACAGGCGGCTGAGGTATAGAGGTCGGGTAGGTTATGTTACATGATGCGCTGAAACGATCTGCTGGTTATTGAAGTTTAAAATTCCAGAGTTGAAGAAAACATACGGGCTCAAAAAAATAAAACAAGCATTTATAAATGAGCAATCTCAGGTGTGTTTTTGATTCGCCAGATCTCCGCTCCTACTCCAGTGACCCACAAATCCAGAGTCAACAAACGCTTCTGTAGCAAACATTAACACTGATTTTCTCAGGTGTTCAAATACGTCTGCGCAGCAATATAACAAATGATTTAAAAGTCATGCAACGTGATTTCCTAAATTTATAAAATGCTGTCTCTCACTGCGGAGATGCTCCTACAGTGTGACTTTTAGGCCCCTTCATCATTTCTGAGTGAGAGAACTTGGAAAATCTCAGGTTGTTCAAATTATGTTGAAACTTATGTTCCTCACTATACAACTAGATTAAAAGAAGAAATAAATGTAATGAAACCATTAGATTATTTATTTAGAGCAGCTAAACAGCTTGCATCACATAACTGCTTCTACCCACCTACCATCACCTGAAACCCAGAGCTTCATGACTGCGCCGATATAAAATTCACTTCTCTTGCATTTATAAAGCGCAAATTCACAATAGATGTAATCTCAAATTAAAGATGGTTAATTACTACTACTGCGTGATAGTATTTTTCTGGTCTTTATCCGTAGATGGCGGATAAACTGTAGACATATTTTACTGTAAACAGCTAATAAATACCTGGTGACGCCACGTTACGCTACACATCAGAGCAGACAGCTTATCGGTCTCCACAACGGGCCTCTTCTAGCACGTATCAAGGATGGCATAAGAAAGAGGTATTATTACTCCAAAATATCATATAGTAGTATTAGGATAGATGGGAACAAATAGACCGCAAAATAGACCGTATTTGTGGCAAGTCACGCAGTCGACTCTCAACAATGGGGCGAGTTTAGTTATTTACATACAGTTTAACACTATCGCAGAAGCCGTTTACATTCCTACAAGTGTTGTCATGTAAACTAGTAGCGATATAACATCTTAAAGAAGGCCAGTTAGCAAATAATTTGAGTAAAACTTACCTTAATCCTCCGCAAAATAAAATAAAAAAACGCATTTAGGATGTTCCGATGACAGCTTTGCTGAGTCAGCAGTCTGTGACGTAAAATCGAAAGTGCGCTTATGCAGTGCTACAGGGTAGAACACCGGGCCTCTAACTGTGAAATCCCCGCCTCCAAAGTGACAAAAATGCTACATTTATTACACTTTTATACCACATACCACCTAAAGGTGGCGGAGTAACTAAACATCGGACGCAGAGAACCAGAGAGAGAAGAAGAATTAGAATGAAGTAGCCTTAGCCACTATGAAGCTAAGCTATAAGCTAGCGAGACCTTACCACAGCTAGAAAAACTGTGAGAAACAAAAAGGGGTTCCCAAAACATAAACTACACTGACTGGAAATACGTTTTGTAGTGTGCTTATGTATTAAAATAACTTAGACTTCAACAAAGAGAAAAACAGATAAATCGAATAAAGTCGGAAAACCAAACCGCGCTGCGGAGCTCACCAGGAACAATAGGAAATGACTTTATATTAAAGGAGCATGAGGCGGGATTTGTCACAAAATAAACATGCATGTGCAGTTACCTTTAAAGGAGGAATGAAAAAATCTATTTTCCTGGGGTTTCAGGTGTTATTCTGCGTCTCTGGTGCAGATACATGCATACAAAGTTGGGACAAAAAGCCAACTTTAAGGGGGTTTCTTAATCGATTCAGTCTCCGATTGAGTTGTTCAAAATCTGTCCGGAATATTGGAATAGCCACACCCCCATCAGAGGGCTGTCTCCACCCACCAGGTACAGCAGTAAACAACAGTTAACATTCAGATTATGGTAACACCATGTTGGAGCTCCACGCTAGAAGCTTCGTTTTCGGCTTGTCAAAAGAGCTCACAGCACTTCATCAGGTCCCAGCCGAAGTGGACAGAAGGGCTGCATGGGTTGGATTTATTTTTGATGGTATGTTGTTGGCAGTAAGGGCTGGGAAGGCTGAGGACCTGCTGCCGCAAAGGGCTACTCAAACTCCATGCGGAAGACTGCAGACAAGCCGCTACTCCAACCCGGGGAAAGGCTGACGGATATGCAGCTCAAAGAGCGGGGTCTCCATGTTGCTAGAGAGCTGCAAGGCTGGAGAGTCTCAGGAAGATATCAGAGTGGCAGGTAAGCAGTTAAATATATTCTTTTAACTTTAAGTCATTTCTTCAATAAACATTCAAGTTTCTTGCTGAATTCTCTGAGCGTCGGGTTCTCAGGAGATTCCCCTCCTACGGGAACAGATTCTGGTTCAAACATGTGTGGTTGAACTACTTTTTTAGTATAGGATTGACTAGCATTTCCAAACATAACAAGAAAGTAACAGTAGAGTAGCTCCAGTCGCCTCCGCTGCAAATGGAGGAACTCTGTCCCATATTTCAATGTTTTTTTGACTGAACTCCAAAACTACTTCTGTTCATTAAAATGAATTAGATCCAATTGTGACAAAAACATACTTGGCTTCCAAATACCTTCTCTCTCGTTTGCAACGCTCCTATTTATCGTTTTTAATTTCTTTTTTTAAATTTAATTTTTATGTTTCTGCTTAAAAATCTCACTGTTTTACCCTTTCAAGAGTAAATATATGTTCTGTATTAGTTAATACACAAGACATATTTGTAACAACTACAAGCTTTAAATGAATAGGTAGCATAGACTTTGCATGTAATCTGCCCTTCTGCCTGGCAGCAAAGTGCGCTCTGAACGTACCTTAATGTGTAACGAGCAGCAGAAAACAGAAACACAATCTGCAACGGGCTGAAACGGAGGGCAATACAGGTTGGTAACAATCGTTTCCCACAAGCTATTTCCAGCAAACAACTTCAGAAACATGTTTTCTGGAACTCATAGACCCATTTTAAATAGTAAAAAAAAGTCATGTCTCCTTTAATTCTATCGGGTGATGAAGCATTTTAAACCAAAAAAAAGAGAATACTCTGGACAGCAACTTTTATCAGTTGAGTGAAATGTGTTTTTCATGTCAAATGAAAAAAGCCAGGTGCAGCAGGTGAGTGTAGGGAAACTGGAGAAGGTGTGAAAGAGAAAGTAGTCTACCCAGTGACTGATTACAGAGGCAGCAGCTCAATATGTGGATTATATTGTGGATTGATGTG